>BTPG01000001.1:6017460-6162460 GCA_036245525.1 Semisulcospira habei | reverse complement strand
CTGCTCACCCTAGTAAGGGAGGGAACTAGAAAAGGTGTTCCAAACATTGCCTGCTCTATACCAAACCGGTCAGCTTACCGCGGCTGGCGGTCGAAAAGAAAAACAAAGAAAGAAACTTACCCTCGGTACGTGGAACGTACGAACCCTGTTGGACAGAGGTCAGACACAGAGACCGCACAGAAGAACAACCCTCATAGCCAGGGAGCTGGCGAGATATAAGATCGACATTGCGGTTCTTAGTGAAACCAGATTTGCTGACGAAGGATCGATCTGTTACACTTTTTTTCTGGAAGGACAAAGCTGAGAACGAGGACAGGATACACGGAGTTGGCTTCGCCATCCGCACCACGCTCCTCCGACAGCTGCCTTCTCTTCCCAACGGCATCAGCAAACGAGTGATGAAGCTCCGTTTCCCAATCTTCCACACCCGACATGTCACCAGCGCCTATGCTCCGACACTCACCAACACCGATGACGACAAGGAGGCGTTCTATGTGAGCCTCGACTCCCCCCTGAAGTCCACTCCTGCAAGTGACAAATTCATCATGCTTGATGACTTCAATGTTCGAGTTGGGCGCGAATGTGACTACTGCGTTCAAGTTTTCAATTTTGTTCTTTTAATTATCACGTGTTCCACACTGCACATTCGATATGTTATACTTTCGGGCTCGTCATAGTTCCGTACAAGCCTTTCTACTGTTTAAATTATTAAAAATAATTTCAGAATTCTTTTTGTGGTCTTCACAGCACAATCAATATATTATAGTTTCATCTCAACTTCGTCTTGGTGCATTGGACAGTTTCTGTTTTATGACCCAAGATTTCTCACCATGCACCAACGTCTCATATTTCACGACTATCTTCGCAGTTCCTATAAATAAAAGGATTTCTCAGTTGCACCGTCTGTGTTAAAAAGCACGTATACTGACCAGGAAAAGAAATGCGACATCATTCAAGTCATCGGAAACACTGAAGTGTTTCCGATGACTCGAATAATGTCGCATTTATTTTGCTCCACTTCTTCCCGAGAATCTTTAGCGCAAGATATATAATATCCCGTTCCTCGCAGTTCCTACAGATAACAGAATTTCTCAGTTCCACTGTTGAAAAGCACATATACTGACGAGTGGACGAAATGCGACATCATTCGAGACTGAAGTGTTTCCGATGACTCCAATAATGTCGCATTACTTTTGCTCCACTTCTGCCGAAGAACCATTAGCGCAAGACACATAATATCCCCTTTTGCCGATGAGCTGTTGCACAAGATAGAGCATCCCTACTTGTCTTCCTACTGATGCGAGATTTTACACACGGGCTGTGCAAGATAAACAGCAACGGCCTGCTGCTGCTGACATTGTGCGCTGAGAATGGACTCGCCATCACCAACACCCTCTTCAGGCTGGCTAGTAAGTACAAGACAACATGGATGCATCCCAGGCCCAAGCAGTGGCATCTCATAGACTATGTCGTTGTCCGCCAGCGGGATATTCGCGAGGTCAAAATCACCTGAGCCATGAGAGGAGCCAAGTGCTGTACCGACCATCAGCTGGTGCGGTCTGTCCTCAACCTGCACATTGCACCAGCACACAGAAAGAGGCAGAAGCTCACCCGACCTTCATTCAAACTGGCCAAGCTGAAGCGTCCGGACGTCAAGGAAAACTTCCAGTCCCAACTTGATGACCTGCTAACTGCCCATGGACCATAGACTGACCCAACTGAAATATGGAACCAGTTCAAGGGGATGGTGACTGAGTCTGCTAAAGACGTGCTTGGACCCAAGCAGAGGGTACACCAGGATTGGTTCGATGAGAGCAATGAAGAGATCAACACGCTACTGGAGCAGAAGCGCAGTGCCTTCATCGAGTGGCAGAATGACATCAACGCCATGTCCAAGAAAGACCGCTTCAAACACTTCCAGAGAAAAATCCAGAGAGAGCTTCGCAACATGCAGGACACCTAGTGGGACAGCAAGGCAAAAGAACTTCAATACTTTTCTGAATCCAAAACATCCAAGGAGTTTTTCAACGCTATGAAAGCTGTCTACGGCCCTGCTAGACCCAGCACAACCCCTCTCTTTTCTTCTGGCGGCCTCATCTTGCTGAAGGACAAAGGCAGCATCACTGAGCACTGGAGAGAACACTTCTCAAATCTGCTCAACCTGCCTTCCACTGTCGATCCCGCGGCCCTGGACATGATTCCTCAGAAGCCGACACTGGACGACTTTGACCTCCCGCCCACCCTGGACGAGGTCAAGAAAGCGATCAACCAGACTAGCTCCGGCAAGGCTGCAGGCATGGACGGCATCCCCGCAGAGCTCTTCAACGCAGCTGGACCTGAGATCATTGATGCATTCCGCAACATTCTGACATGCATCTGGGCAGAGGAGAACATGCCACAGGAATTCAGAGATGCTACAATCGGCTCCCTGTTCAAGAACAAGGGCAGCAAAGCAGACTGTGCCAATTACCGAGGGATCGCACTCTTGTCCATCGCTGGCAAGATCCTCGCGAGAGTCATCCTCAACAGACTGATCAGCTCTGTATCTGAGGAAGCACTTCCAGAGGCTTAGTGTGGCTTTAGACCCGGCCGCAGGACAGTCGACATGTTCTCTGTGAGACAGGGTCAGGAGAAATGCATTGAGCAGCACATGGACCTCTACGCCGTCTTCATAGACCTGACCAAAGCATTCGACATCGTGAACAGAGAAGCACTTTGGGTCATCCTCGCAAAGCTCGGCTGCCCCAGGAAGTTCACCAACATCATCCGCCTTTTCCATGATGGAATGGTAGGAGTTGTCCAGTCAAACGGCGACACATCCTCGCCCTTCGATGTTTCCAATGGTGTGAAACAAGGTTGTGTTCTTGCCCCCGTGATCTTCAACTTGTTCTTCACGTGTGTTCTGTCCCATGCAGTACACGACCTTGAGAAGGGAGTGTACCCGAAGTACAGACTAGACGGCTCTCTCTTTGTCCTCCGTCGACTGAACGCCAGGACTAAGACCATCGAGAGACTGATCCTTGAGGCGCTGTTTGCCGATGACTGTACGCTGATGGTGCACACAGTCTGACCTCCAGACCATCGTCAACAGGTTCACGGAAGCCTCTCGACTGTTTGGTCTCACCATCAGTCTCAACAAGACCGAGGTCCTGCACCAACCAGCCCCAGGCACAAGAGCACCCACCCAAAGTGTTTATTGAAGGTACCGAGCTGAAGACTGTCGACCAGTTCAGATACCTGGGGAGCATCATCTCTTCTGACGGTACTATCGACAAGGAAATTGCAGCTCGCATCAGTAAAGCCAGCCAAGCCCTGGGTCGTCTGCGCACTCGTGTTGAACAACAAACAACGTCAAGCTCTCCACCAAGATCAAAGTCTACAAGGCAGTAGTCCTCCCCAGTCCCCTCTACGGCTGTGAGTCATAGACGCTGTACAGAAAGCATCTCAAGCATCTTGAACGTTTCCACATGAGATCCCTGCGCTCACTCATGGGCATCATTTTGTAAGACAAGGTGACAAACCTGGAAGTCCTGGACAATGCTGGCTTAGTGAGTGTTGAAGTCTTGATATTAAGGACACAATTTCGCTGGAAAGGTCATGTCATACGCATGGATGATTCTCGCATGCCACGCCAACTCATGTAAGGCGTACTCTCAAAAGGTCACAAGGACCAAGGACGGTCAAAGAAACGCTTCAAAACTGCATATAAGACAGCCTCAAGTACTGCGTCTTCCCGGTAAAGGAACTTGAAACGCAGCGCAAGAAAAATCTGGCTGGCGTGCCGCAACCAGGAAAACCTGCACGCTCTTTGAACGCAATCGGCTTGAAAAAATCACCAGTGCCAGAACTCGCGGAAAGACAGCGTCGACTCTCCCCTCAGCTACGTTTCAGTGGCCCCATTGCTCTCACAGGTGTGGCTCCAGGGTTGCCTTGGCCAGCGACAACCGCACGCACAAATAGAAGTCATGCACAATGACGACATCATCAGCTTTCATCAGTCTACCCATTATTATGATCAGATGGTTTGCTAGTTGGTTTGCTGGATGGTTTTCGTAGTAGGCGGCATGTGGTGGGGTTTCCAGATCATTTATTTTTTTATCTCATTTTCGGTTTTTTGTACAGCACATTTTGTACTGTTGTCACGGGACATCTTGTTACGGCTTAAACATCTGCACGTAAACGCGCGATTGCATAAAATATGTTGGATGTAAAGTGTGGCGGAAACGTTTCAGTATTCAAGTAGACATCTATATCAATATCTGAGTGATGGGATAACAATAGATATGCGCCTGAATTGATCAGTGTTCAGGTCGTACTCCATTGACAATAGCTGTCCCTGTCGCCCGTAACCCGCCCGTTAAGGCCGTCAATAATCACTGCCGTGCCGTGGACTTTAACTCATTCAGCCCGACGCACGTACCTCCCCAAATTTTGGAGGCGTCATCTAACGACTATGCACCAGTTACAGGAGATGGATCGACCATGATAATTCAAGGGTAGTGCCAGATTAGCTTGGCGCCGACAGGCGCCAAGCTAATCTGGCACTACCCTTAAATTATCATGGTCGACCCATCTCCTGCTGTAGGGCGTCAGGGCTGAATGGGTTAATCCCTGAACTGCCCAAGCTAAGAAGAATTGCACAAAATAGTGGCCTGTGATTTTAGACCTTACCCCCTTCCTTGGCAGTGAGCGCAGACTGTGCACCTGCAGTGTATGCCATTCAGCACTGACGCTCTACAGCAGGAGATGGACGACCATGATCATTCACACTACCCTTGAATGATCATAGTCGATCCATCTCCTGCAACTGGTACACAGTCGTTTAGTGACACCTAGAAAAATTGGGATATGCGGACTCAGGGTTGAACGGGTTAATTCAAGATGGAAGAACGCTAACCGCCTAACGAACACGGATGCAGAGTAGTGTCAAAAAGAGACATAGATCTTCGTGTGCCCCCCCCCCCCCCCCCCCGCCGCATCTGCAGCTGCATTTGGTCACCATAACTCTTTCTTGGCAGAGAAGGGGTTACGCGGGCCGAGGCCGTCAAGTCTACAATCACGGACTCAGCACACACATAACCCCTTCGCTTGTACTGGGCGCCTGACTTAGTTTCTGTAAGCTTCGCTCGTTCAGCGACCAACAGACACAACCGTCAAAGGACCTTGGTTGCAAATTGGTCACAGCAAGAGGCATAGATCCTCATGAGCCCCCGCGACTGCGGGGGGCTCATGAGGATCTATGCCTCTTGCAGATGAGTGATGTCAAAAAATATCCTTGGCAGTATAAGGGATAATCTCGTTTCAGAGTCAGACCTGGGCAACTGTGACTGTCGCGACCCGTTCAACTTGGTAGACAACCCTAACATGTTTGAGAACTGCTCGGGGCTGTTTCACTACGACTACTTCAGCGGCAGCGAGGTGTCCTTTGCGGTCTCCTTCCTCATCCTCTTTCTCTGCATACCAGGTATGGGGCTGACGTTTCTTTTCTTTTTTTAAAAATTGTACTTTATTTTATTTTATTTTATTTTATTTTATTTTAATTTTGTTTTGTTTTGCTTTGCTTTGGTTTGCTTTGCTTTGCTTTGCTTTGTTTTGGTTTGTTTTGTTTTGTTTGGGTTATTTTATTTTATTTTATTTTATATTATTTTATTTTTATATTTAGTTTTTTTTTTATCTTTTTTTTTTGTAAATTCTTATTTTATATTATATTATTTCTATGTCAAGTAATCATTAATTAATTAATTTGTTTATTGTTATTTTATTATTTTGTTTATTTTGTTTATTTTATTTATTCTGTTTCTTTTATATTGTTTTTTTAATAAATTTATTTATTTAATATTTATTTATTTATTTATTTTTAATTTTTTTTCAGTTTTATTTGATTCATATTCAGTTCATTTCATTCATCTTTAATGTTAATATTGTGTATAAGTTCTGTTCTGTTTAGTTATTTTCTGATCTGTTCTGCATTGCTGTGTTCTGCTTCTTCTAATCTCTCTGCTTCTGCTCTACCCTGATCTAACCCACTCAGCTATGCTTTATGGCAACACTGAGTTTGCGTCAAAACCAGAGATACTGTCCAGGATTGCGCAGACAAAAACAGCACTGAGTACAAGACTGAAGACCATATGGAAGGACAGAAACGTCACACTCTGCTCCAAGATCAGACTGATGCGCTCCTTAGTAATCTCAGTGTTCTTGTATGCCTGCGAGTCATGGACCTTCACAGCAGACCTTGAAAGGAGGATACAAGCCACTGAAATGAGATGTTTTCGAAGGCTGCTTGGCATCTCATACAGAGATCACATCACAAATGAGGAAGTGGGAAGCAGAATCAGGCAAGCCATCGGGCCCTATGAAGACTTATTAGCCATTGTGAGAAAACGCAAACTGAAGTGGTATGGGCATGTCACGCGTTCAGCAGGGCTTGCCAAAAGTATCCTGCAAGGCACTGTGCAAGGAGGACGAAGGAGAGGAAGACAGAGGAAAAGATGGGAGGACAATATCTCAGAGTGGACAGGACTGAAGCTGGGCGATACGCTGAGAATGGCAGAGAACAGAGAGGAATGGAGGGAGCTGGTTGCCAAGTCATCAGTGGT
Organism: Semisulcospira habei; assembly: GCA_036245525.1. Taxonomy (NCBI): domain Eukaryota; kingdom Metazoa; phylum Mollusca; class Gastropoda; family Semisulcospiridae; genus Semisulcospira; species Semisulcospira habei. The sequence goes on along the minus strand of BTPG01000001.1, from coordinate 6,155,861 downwards.
GCCCCAACGGTCGGCAAGACTACGGGATATAGATAGATAGATAGGTAGAGTTTGTGTCAGTCAAATATGCATGAAACGGACTAAAGGCGTTTTCAAACAACAGTTAGCAGTTATTGGTGTAACGTCTCTAGTTTTCTGTAAAAGCAACAGCAGTCTGAAAGTCTGATTAGCCTGACAACTCCAATAGACTACGGAGCCAGCAAAAGGCTTAGATTGACATAAGCCCCCGCATCTGCGGGGGCTCATGTGAATCTATGCCTTTTACTGTTTACTAATTTTCAATCATGCCAGTGATGCCACCGCAATGAAGGGATAGCTAGCGTATCATCATACGAGATTTCCATGTTTAACCCTGTGTTTCTGTATGTGCAGCGACTATCGGGGTGATGCTGTTGATGGCCAGGCAACGAGAGAATAAGCTGGCTGCTCAGGCCAGACGCAGTCCTCGCAAGCAATCGAGCTCCGAAAACGCATTCTCAGGTAAGCCGCAGTCGAGCCAGCAATGGGAGAAACAAACACGCACAAGCAAGCAAGCAAGAAGCATAGGCATGGACAATCCAGAACTGAAAACTTTCTCTGGTGTCCTAATCCCCTCGTGTCGCGTGCAACGACCGCTACCTACTTGAACCGGGAGGGGCGGCGGCAAGCGCATTGGGTTAACCCGTAAAGCCCTGACACGATACGACAGGACGGGCGTCGACCATGATAGTTCAAGAGTGGTGTCAGAATAGCTTGGCGCCTGGAGGCGTCAAGCTATTCTGACACCTACCTTGAACTATGATGGTCGATCTATCTCTCAAAGATTGAGGTAAGCATAGGACACCTCCCAAAATTTGATAAAGTCGTCCTCAGGGCTTAATGGGTTAAAAATATAGTCGCACAACAAACAAACAAGCAACTATGGACGATAATGATGATGATGAGGATGATGATGATGATGACGACAGCTTTTTGTGAACAAAATTATAATTTACACACGTTCACACCTTGAACCTTTTTTTTTTTTTTGGGGGGGGGGGGAGGGGGGGGGGGGGGGGGAGGGAGCATTTAATTAAATGTAAACATTTCATTTATTTATTAGCTACCGAGTGGCTGGGGAAGGAGTCGGGAGAGAGAGGCGTCATGGTTGAGTTGGAAGCGACCCGGAAAAAGATCATGGTCAACAGCCTTGTCGGCAAAAAGACACTGCGCATGATTGACCTTCGCCAGCGGTCAAACGTGATATTTTGGTTGGCCCAGGACAGAATGTTGGACGTCATGTCCCTGCGAGTGCCCGGAGAGACGGACTTGGTGGGTATAAACTTTCTAGCCTGTTCCTGCGCTCCCATGTCTACGCTTAGCGAATTAAGAATGACGTAGATAAGGAATCAATGAATGAATCAATGAATCTTTATTTTACAACGGTGAGATATTAACACAGTCAGTGACTATGTCATTTTTTGTACCTGCCGTTGCTACAACTACGACTAACTAAGTACAAAATATACATAAAACAGGGACATCAAAGCACAGTGATACAAAATATATAGTCCACTAAATAAGGAAATTGACCTAGCATAGTTCCCCGGAAGTCAAAGCAAAGATTTTGTTTGTTAGTTGCTCAAACGTTACTCCTAAATAAAGTTATTCAGACTAAATGTGTTACTGTGGCTTAGTTTTGTACAGTAAAAATAACTTTTTGATACAGCAGCAAAATATTCTCAGCGTGTGGCATTCTTTTTTCCTGCACTACCTATGACCCATTTGCGCGACCTGTGACTTGTATTTGCCACAACACGGGGAAACCCAGTAGCTTTTGACCAATCTTTTTGAAATCCAGACCAAAAAGGTGACTGCCAAGCGTGTAAAATGCAAAGAAGTACCCAACGGAGAAAGAAAGACGCTTAGAAAAGACGGGTACAACACAATTTATTAATATTTCGGGTAAATACCCTTTGCCAAAATAGACAAACAAACAAACAGAGAGATTAGCCGCTACTTATCTTCATTCGCAGATAATAATAATCTTTTTGAGGTTACGTGTTATACAGTTTTGCAGACCCTGTCCATATGGACGGTCTGCTGGGAGATTATAGCTTTCCAGCTTAGCGAAAGGTTCTCAGGCAGATATTGGCCGCGGTTGGCCCCGACCTTTTCTCACTGGATCTAGTCACATTTCGTGTTTGGTGCACGGGGCTGAGCACCGCTACTTTGCATACAATTAGTATGCATACAGTATACGATATCGGCTCACACATTCACGTCTGCCACACGTACACACGAATAATGATCGACTAGGATAGGTCGCAGGTAGTCGCAGAGTAGCTTGGCGCTTTGAAGCTTCATGGGATGCAGCTCTTGGTAGACAACTAATGAATGAATTCTAAAACAGAGCGAAGCGAAACCTGATCTTAAAAAAAAAACGTTCTTCAGCTTACTTATCTATATCTTAAACCATTTCAGATTCTCCAGTTTGAGAACAGCGCGGAACGGTACGAAGCCAAACACGAACTTGAAAGTATATCTGCAGCATAGTCACCCATATCTTAAATCGTTTCAGTTCTGCAGTTTGAGAACAGCGCGGAAATGAACGAGACCAAACACAAACTTGACAAAAAATATCTGCAGGATACTTGGAAAAATGTTTTGCAGCATACTCATCCATACAAACTGGGAAAAAGAAGTCCGCGGCGTACTCGGGAGGAGAAAAAAAATCAGAAGTATACTGATCTATATCTTAACCCATTTAGCCCCGGGGCCCTGCAGAAGGAGATGGACTGATCGTGACTGGCACTACCCTTGAATTATCATGATCAATTTATCTCCTACAGCTGGTACATAGTGGTTAGACAACGCCTCCGAAAGTTTGGAAATGCGGCCGTAGGGTTAAGAGGGTTAAACCGTTTCAGTTCTGCAGTTTGTGAACAGCGCGGAACGAAACGAAGCCAAACACAAACTTGAAAATATATCTGCAGCATGCTCAACCATATCATTCTCATTTCAGATTCTGCGCTTTGAGGACGGCCCGGAGCGGAACGACGCCAAACGCAAAATCGAAGCGTTTCTGCAGAGTATCCGCGTGGCGAGAGAGGAGCAGATGAAGACGACCAACTCCATCTACAGCGAAGCCACCACCTACGACGACCGCAAGAAAATCCTCGAGAACTTCTTCCGCGCCGTCACACTACAGGTCGGGCTTTTTTTTTAAATTCTAAATTTGGCATTTTAATCTCTTTTCAGGAAACGGTCCACTAAAATTCCGCCCCCCCCCCCCCAACACCCCCCCCCTCCCAACCCCCCCCCCCCCCCCCGGGGTCAGTGACAGTGCCTTTTCTTTTTTCACATTAAATTGCTATTAAGAGCGTCTCCAATTCTCTCCTTTGAGTACCTTTAACCCATTAAGCTCTAACGCTCAACAGCAGGATGGCGCCAAGCTAATCAGGCACTACCCTTGAATTATCATGGTCGATCCATCTCCTGCTACTGATACATAGTCGTAAAGTGACACCCCGGAACTGCAGCCGCCGGACTAAATGGGTTGCACTTGAGCAACAAAATGACGTATTGAATCTTGAAACAAAATGACGTACTGAATCTTGAAACAAAATGACGTACTAAATCTCGCTGTGCAATCAGTTTTTATCTCTGGGCACATTGCGTTATTTTTTCGTTTCAAAGGTGTTCAAAAAAGGACATGGCCTCTTCTGCTCCAAGGCAGAGTTTGATTGCTAAAATTGGCCCGACACAGCGGGTTGACAATGTTTTCAACTAATACTATAATAGTATTTACTCTTCTTTTCATAATCCATGTGAGTAGGTACACGTACCAACAGTTTTCCGCTGCCTGTCGGAAGGGTCCTTTCTTTGTACAAAGGGAAAATAAGGGTCCCTTCTGTGTACAAAGGGAAAATAAGGGTCCCTTTTGTGTACAAATGGAAAATAAGGGTCCCTTCTCTGTACAAAGGGAAAATAAGGGTTCCTTTTGTGTACAGAGGGGAAATAAGGGTCCCATCTGTGCACAAAGGGAAACATAAGGGTCCCTTCTGTGTACAAAGGGAAAATAAGGATCCCTTCTGTGTACAAAGGGAAAATAAGAGCAGACAAGTATTTCATGTTACTGTACTCGAATTTTGTAATTTACTTTAGCTCTTTTTTCCAGCATCATTTTAAGTCATACTAAGAACATTTTTAACCCATTTAACTCAGAGTCCCTACATCAGGAGATGGATTGACCATGATAATTCAAGGGTAGTACCAGACAAGCTTGGCGCCTGAAGGCGCCAAGCTAATCTGGCACTGCTCTTGAATTATCATGGTCAATCCATCTCCTGCAAATGGCACATAGTCATTAGGCAACACCTACAAAAGTTGAGAAATAGGACTTTGGGGCTATCTATCTATCTATCTATATCCCGTAGTCTTGCCGACCGTTGGGGCACCACTGATGACTTGACAACCAGCTCCCTCCATTTCTCTATGTTCTCTGCCATTCTTAACGTATCGCCCAGCCTCAGTCCTGTCCACTCTGAGATATTGTCCTCCCATCTTTTCCTCTGTCTTCCTCGCCTTCGTCCTCCTTGCACAGTGCCTTGCAGGATTGGTTTGGCAAGCCCTGCTGAACGCGTGACATGCCCATACCACTTCAGTTTGCGTATTTTCATAATGGCCAATAGGTCTTCATAGGGCCTGATGGTTTACCTTGGGGCTAAAAGCGTTAAAGGAGAATGAGATATCGCCAACTATTAGCCATTTACTGCGTGGGGGTAGGTCGCCTCAGCTCATTTAGGTTTAGTTTAGTTACTGGGGTTTAACGCCGAGCAGGCGACTAAAGCCATCTCACGGCGGGAAGGGTACAAGTCCGGTCAGCCAGATTAAGAAAAAGGTCTTAAACCATGATGTAAATACGGTTTAAAGGTATTCTTGGCTAAAATGTCGCGCAGGTCAAGCGTACATGTCTGCAGACTTTGGAAGGTCACAAGAACAGTCAGATCTATAATGAATACAGAGACTTAAAGCCGTCCAGCATCAATAGCTGTTGAAGTGTCGTACAGCGTTGCCGCCGGCCACGCTACACGACACTTTCACAGGGACTGAGGCATAGCCCCTTAAATGAGTTAAGACGCAATGTATTACGACCCCAGGCCTTGTTGTTTCCCCTTGTGCATACAGCCACGTTACTGAAAATAGTACGGGTGGGTTCACCCCCAATGAACTACAGCAGGACATGGTTCGACCCTGATAGTTCAAGGGTTGTGCCAGATTAGCTTGTCGCCGTCAGGCGCCAAGCTAATCTATCACTACCCTTTATCAGGGTCAACCCATCTCCTGCATCTGGTACATAGTCACTAGGTGACGCCTCTGAAATGCGTCCTTTAGGTTAAATGGGTTAACTCCTTCTACCCCAGACACACCACAGCAAGATAAGGATCGACCATGATAGTTCAAGGGTGATGCCAGAATAGCTTGGCGCCTATGGGCGCCAAGCTATTCTGGCATCACCCTTGAACTATCATGGTTGATCTTTGTCCTGCACTGCAACGCAGTCTTCAGAGGACAATGGCAAAATTTGCGGATTTCGGTGATGGGGTAGAATGAGTTAACTATCACTTTGACAGGTGTTCAAAGGAGAGAAGGGATCAAGGATGCAAGGGCTGGGTGACCTGGACGAAGCTTCCATGGCTCAGATTCGCAACACCAAACTGACACGAAGCGAGTTCGCGGAATCCATGGGCCTCCAACCCAGTTCTATGTTCGTTCGCAACATGTTTCTGCTGGTGGATCGTAGCCGGGACGGCTTCGTCTCCTTCGAGGAGTTCATGAACATGTTCGTCACACTTGCAAACGGTAAGAAATTAAATTTATTAACGGTTTTACAACCAAAAAAAAAAAAAAAAAAACTGTTCCCCTCCCCTCTTTTTATAGTAGGTTCTTTGTTATGATGCATGTAAATATAGCTCTAGGTGAAGACATGGAATGCATGCCTCTGCAGAAACCACAGTAATAATTAATGTGGTCTTCTTTGCAGGTAGGCAGAAGTTCCTTCCTTTCCTTCAGTTACGCCGATGGTGTGCTGAAGAGGTCGCCTAGACCGAACAGCTGTCCACACAGGCAATTACAATCTGGACCTCCACTAGGGGGACCTAGATCTGAATTCCCATGCATCACGAGGCTTGGAATCCAGTGAATATGTGATACGCGCCACTTTCTGGGGTCAGCACGTGGCATAGATCCACATGAGCCCCCGCAATTATGCAAGAGGCATAGATCCTCATGAGCCCCCGCAATTGCGGGGGCTCATGAGGATCTACCCCTCTTGCGTTTGGGTTCTGCTCGCTGTGTAAAATTTTGACACTTATCTCCCTTGTGGCAAAATCGCATTACGGACGCGGAGACTTAAGTTAGCCTCCTGACATCCATAATGTGATTTCTATGCTTGAATTTCAAATCTGTTGGTATTGACTCTCATATGTCTGGTATGTCCCATTTGCTGCAGGTGACGCGAAAGCCAAGGCCAGAATGCTGTTTGACATGTACGACTTGAAGAAACAAGGATCTCTCTCCAAGAAGGACTTTGAAAAAATGATCAGGTGAGGAGGGAGTTGTAGACGCAGTCTACGCTTTCCGTAGTTGTAGTATGTTACCTTGAATTTGGTTTTAACTAAAGCATTAATGAATTGGGTTGTACTTTTTAAGCGTGTTTCATTCTCTGTTGGAATTTTTGTTTGCAGTCTACACGTTACACGCAGTCACCTTCTTGATCTGCATTTTTGTAATATTAGATGTTTAGATCTGCTACACTATTCCAGATTGTCGACTGAATTTAACCCGTTAACTGCCGGAGCTAGGCGAACGCTAAGAGGCTGGGCACGCGCTACCACAAACACCTATTGCCGGGCGCAATTTTGTGGCGGTAACGTTGCTGCCACATTGCGGGGCGCCAGCAAAATTTTGCGTTGCCACCCGATACAATCCGAGTCTATATTCTTGTGGTAGCCCTCAAGGCTAGAGCAATGTTGCCGCCTCTCAGCCAATCAGCGGTGTCCTTGCGTCACTTCCCGTTTCTTCATCTTCTGAGCCGGAAAAAAATGGCGGAGAAGCTGAGCGACGGCTTTGAGACTGTTAACTCATTGGAGACGCGCCGCATGCGGAAACGCAGCGTACAGCCACGTATCCGTATGCGGCACGTCTCCAGTGAGTTAATTAATGAACCTTGTAAAAGAGTTGCCATGCTTATGGGACTCCCGCAGCTCCGAATATTTCAACCTCGCGCGTGATAGCTGTTCCATATATGGTAATGGCAGTACAAACACATTGCTGACACATTGAAACATGTGCCTCGATGCCGATGTGGCAGGTGGCAAATTTTTGCTCACCACACATTGCCGGAAGCAAAATCTGTCAGCGTGAGCCGAGCCCCTAAGCATCTGCAAGAGACATCAATCCTCCCTAAGCATCTGCAAGAGACATCAATCCTCATGAACCCCCGCTGTCGCGGGGGTTCATGAGGATTGATGTCTCTTGTTGGTCCTGCGTTCTTTATGCCTAGTTCTGGTTTCATTTTGTTCGTGTTCTTCACGCGAATGTCGATCAGTGTGCAGTGGCTTCTGACGCGAAACCCGTCATCGCTGGCCGCGAAAGGGTTTATACCTGAGAGGTGCAGCAAGAATACTGCCCCTTGTTTTCGCCATTTGATATGACACGAAAAGATGCAATGCATACATGGGAGAAGAGGTGTTTTTGTCAAAACGTTCTGCACTTTCTGTAAAGCATCCTATATCTCTAGCAGATCTACTTCAATACAAATTTCTCGTTATTACGGTAGAAACTTTTCTGAGCAACCCTTCTTTTGGAAAAAACAGTAAAAGACAAGTGATCTCTGAAGAGAAGTCTTGAAGGGCAAAAGATGTCACCTGTCTCTACAGATCATCATGCTACGGTCACCTAAATTATTAAAGTCTTGAAAGACAAAAGGTGTCACCTGTCATTAAAGACAATCATGTAGGTGGCTACAGGAAATCTCATAAAAGTAGTCGCATAAAGCAGTTTCTATTGTTTCTTTCACAAGTCAACAAAACTGCACAGGTCGGGAGGCGTGAACAAAGTGTTGGTACATGTATATTCCTTTGTACAATAAGGCAAGTGGACTGTACGATAATTTCTACATGTATCGTGTTCTACAGGTCCATGCTGGATCTTGCCGATGTCTCAGTGGACAACGAAGAGCGTGTGCAGCAGCTGATCCAGGGCATGTTTCAGCAGGCGGGCCTGGCCGACAAGACCACCATGACTTACGACGACTTCTGCAAGATCTTCGCTTCCGAGGAGCACGGGGAAACCCTGAAGGCGGCTACACTTGGACTGGAAGGTTAGTACCAGTAGCATTAGTCTTGATTAACCCGTTCATTGCCGAGAAAATATGAACCCCACCCAACTGCAAGAGACATAGACCCTCATAAGCCCACGCGACTGCGGGGGCTCATGAGGATCTATGCCTCTTGCTGAGACCACTTTGTGTCCATGTTCTTTGGACAGTTTGCGGCTTTTGGTCGTTCGGTGAACACAGACTTCAGAAACAAAATGTATGCACGCTAGCAGGGTAGGGGTTAATCGGTTTGCAGAGATATAAGGAACGCAGTCTTTGCCCGTTGGTTGTGATGAGGTTCACTCCTTGACTGCCAGTGGACACTGTGTTTCTTAAATGCTTGTTAATTTAGCCTCAAAACCACCGGAGCTCCAGCCGGTCAAGGATTATGGATGTCACGTGGTGTCAACAGAGATGCACAGATTCTCATGAGTTCCCGCAACTGCGGGGGGCTGGTGAGGATTTATGTCTTTTGCGGCTGGATCGTGTTCAGTATTTCTTGGCAGTGAAGGAGTTAAAAATTAGATTGATACGTGCTTCGAATACCTTTACTGTTGACACACAGGAACTCCACCCAACTACAGGAGGAGTAGACCCTCATTAACCCCTGTGGGGATGTGAGGCCTCATCAGGATTACTGTCTCTTGCTGGCCTCATTCATAACCAGCTGTCCCAGGTGAACGGGAAAATCTTGCAGAGACTGTACGATTAATTAATTCATTTTGCCCTGATTCCGACTTCCCCACGTTTTGGAGTCGTCATCTGAAGACCAGGAGACAGGCCGGACACGATAGTTCAAGGGTGGTGCCAGAATAGCTTGGCGCCCGTAGGCGCCAAGCTATTCTGGCACCACCCTTGAACTATCATGGTCGCTCAATGATCTTGCGACGGAGTGTCGGAGCTAAATGAGTTAACGCCTATGGTCCTCGCTCGGAAACCTGAAGAGCAAAAGGCCAGTTGACCGACGTCAGCCGCAGTTGTCCCGTGCACAGCTATGCGCGTGCTGGTTACAGTGGACCGAGGGCCTTTTGCGCCTTGAGAATACTGTCGTGGATAAAAAAATAATGTTTATGTGGTGTTTTTTGTTTGTTTGTTTGTTTGTTTCCCAGTGGGAGGACAAGCCATAAGCAAGCCTCCAACCGGTCCCCGCGACGGAAGTTTGCGGGAAAGACGACAGACGGTGGTTCGCAGATTTCAGGAGTAAGTCTACAACTTCGAGCGTCCTGTTTTTGTCTATGTAGTTATTAGTTATAATTTATTAGTGTAAAGACGACAGACGGTGGTTTGCAGATATCAGGAGTAAGTCTACAACTTCGAGCGTCCTGTTTTTGTCTATGTAGTTATTACTTATAATTTATTAGTGTAAAGACGACAGACGGTGGTTCGCAGATTTCAGGAGTAAGTCTACAACTTCGAGCGTCCTGCGTTTGTCTATGTAGTTATTAGTTATAATTCATTAGTATCAATCAATGCGTGCAGATATTAACTCATTCAATCCCGAAGCACCACAGCCACATATGGCTCGACCATAAAAGTTCAAGGGTGGTGCCAGAATAGCCTGTCGCCTTTAGGCGCCAAGCTATTCTGGCAGCACCCTTGAACTATCATGCTCGATCTGTCTCCTCAGTTGTAATGCAGTCCTCAGAGGACAACTGAAAATGGTGGGATTTGGTACACGCGACTAGATCACGCTACCATGCATATACACAGACATGAACTCCTTTTGTTTCGTAACTGCCAAATGCACATGCAGATAATACGCCGCATCTCAGACTACTACAGCACACTACTAGAACGGCTGCAGGAGCACAACACTAGAGCTTCTATCTACTACGCGAGAGCATATGATACTACATCAATACAATTGCGTCTCACACTCACAACAACGCATGTCGAAAAAAAAGGGGCCTACACACTCCATAATCTACGCAGCAGTCTCGCAAACTTCTCGTTGTGACGCTATTTCTTCACTTAGAGAGACAGGCAACACTTCTTCCAGCCGATGAGCAGTCTCTGCGAGCAGCGAACTACACGTTCTAGAGTGATACTTAGAAACAAACACTGCACACAGCATACACAATTCACGCCTACCAGACTATAACAAAACATTAGTTCAGCGGACAACGATCCATCTGCGGCGGCACCCCGTTGCCGCCGCTCTCAGACTCTACAGCGCTAGCCATTCTGAAGCCTCGCGTGAGCGCCGCTCAATGGTCCGGCGTGCGAGCTAGTGACACCGTGCTATCGCGACACTATAACGAATCTCTCGCGATATGAGTCCGCACACCACAGCGCCGGAGCACTTACTGCGAACAACGGTCAGCGCACTATCAACTTGACGTGCGAATCACGCACATACTCACACACGAGTGCGATCACGCGTAGATCTCTCAAGCATCATCCAGAACTGCGCACACAGGGCCCACACTTAGAACTAGATCTAAATTGTTGCAAGCATACGGCGACCTGCGGCACCGAGATAGCATAGATGCGTTGTAGAGTACACACACGGATTCGTGCTGACGAGAGAGTCTCAAAAGTTTCTCTCGTGATTCACGTCTTCACCGACAAACCTTTATCTGCCACAGGGTTAGCGCCTGATTGTGTTTCAGTCTAACACGACTGCATTCATTGCGTAGTAAATCTACAACGCTCAAAGTCACAGCCCCTTACGAGCGATATGTCTATACTAGTCTTCTTATTTAGAGCCCCCTCGCGAATCGCGCTCTCTTCTAGGACTTCACGAACGTGCGATCACGGCACGACAAAGTCTGTCTAATGGATTCGAGAGGCCGGACATACAGCACGCGTCTGTCTCATCTTATCCACTGATTGAGAGCATACTTCTACACTGTGAACACACTACTGATATCCGCTAGGCAGAGATCGACTTCAGGGTTAAGAGTAGTGCCCATGTAAGTTCTACTGAATCACAGTGAGTTCTATTATCTCCAGAGCATTGCATTATAGGCGGAGTCTATCGAGATCTTAGTATGTCCACCAGGGAACGGTAATGACTATGTTCATGTTAGAACACACACACTAACAGGTCGTAGATAACAAGTCTCTAGAGGCGGGTATCTGGCGTGACTCTTATTCGAGTGTTCACGATCGCCCTCCCTCAGCGAACACACCACATGAGACCACACACACACACCCTCTCTCTTATACTGAGGATAGACACACTACACAACTGTGGCTAAATGCGACCATGATCTCCGCGCGTTGTTACGGAGTGAGCCCATAAAATGAGTCTTGAGGATACGTTGTGCCAGTACACGTACGCTGTCCAAGCTGATGTTCTGTGCTCACCCTGCGATACTAGAGACATCTACTCTGGACTCACCGAAGTCTTCGATGTCTTGACAGAGTGTCCACGGGTTTCGCATCACTAGTGTGCGCGAGTCACATACAGAACTATCGCTCGACAGAACATGATGGCGTTGATGCGCGTGAGATAAGCCAACTGTCACAATTCGCAGATTTAAGGATTCGATTGCATGGAGAACATTGAGTGACTTTACCGATTCCATCCGCATGAACTGTTTTAGTGCGCGGATACTAGCCCACGAACAACAATCAATAGTCCCCCATCATCATGCAAGCTATAGAGGCGTAGAAGCTTGTAGTGATAGTATACAAGATTATACAGTTTAGTCGCTCTGGCCAAAATTGCACTAGTTGTAGCTGTAGGCAGGTCCGTAGTTCCAATGGGGTACTCTCAGGAGACCAAAACTCCCAGTGCGAAATCTCAGCGGCGCATTTGACAAGTAATTACGCCTTTGGTGTTTCCATGACTTACTGTAGTGATCACAGTGCTCATGCATTCTAGGCGCAACCTGAGTGAGTGATAGCGGCGAGTAAGTAACAGTGCGACAGGGCGCTCACACAACTATTTTTCGATCTCACACTTTAGAGAGCCTACTGATACGTACACTAACATCAGAGTCCGCTGTCCATGTGTCTGAGCAGGAGTGCTATCTACGTGCAACCCTCACGTCCCTGCGACAGGCAGCGCGTTCACACCACGTCTTTACGTAGACTATGCTGCGCGCGAAGAGCAGCAACTCCAAGAGTCGCACTACTCTCTTAAGTAACCTCCTCCTGTCGACTTCTTTGTGCGGAGATAAGAGGGACAATCTCCCAGGTGAGATAGCTGCCTTGCAGAGCTGTGTCAATATATAGCGTTCACGAGGGTCTAGCGACACTCGAAACATGATATGGCCGGCCAACATTCTGAGTGTACATCACAAGCCTCTTATATCTACGGAACTCGAGCGAGTGTAGCTCAAAACTAGCAGAGAGTCTGTCGCGTATGCTCGTTAGATCTAGCGCTACACTTAAAGTGCTGAGTATATTACTAGACATAGTCAGGTACGTGATATCTGATCTAGTGGACTGTGAGAGAGTGGCTATGATCAAACTTATGACGACTTACTGGAAATTAGAGAGCACACATGCGAGGCGTGATACATTATACCTTTCGCAGACCCTCATCAAATGATGGCGTGCGGTCTATATGATCAAAACCAGTCTTATACATAAGCTAGTGCCATGTTCTGTGTACTCATTGTATAGCTAGACGACAGATATCATAGCATATGGCAAGCCCTAATGTACAAACACTCACAAACCATTAAAGACTTAGGGGATGTTACTGACGTTCTGATTTTGTGCGCACATGTACATCCGCTGAAATTATATAGAGAGACGGCCCTCTCGCTCGACGTGACCCTTTAATATTCTCTGGAACGCGGCTATAACCCCCACTTATCTTTATCGCTTGTCACAGATGCAAGAATCTGAGACATGTTCTGCGCGCGAGCATTCATGACATGCACTCACATTGAGCATGAGCTACTATTCATCATCATTAGTATAGTAGAGAGCCGAGCGAGGTGAGTGATGTGCGAGTGTCAGATTTATGAATGGAGTGCGTGTAGCTGTGTGGATGATGATGTATATTATCTGTTTAGAGTTAGCTGTCGACTGAATATATATATATATATATATATAGTCTGTTGTTTGAGTTGAGACTCTTTTCTGTGTGAGTCGTCTCTTTGACGACCTGATGATACTCAGTCTCGAACGCAGCTGCGAAGAACAGGATTGAGGGATATTACCATGTAATGATCGAGATTCTCAGTCTATATATGACAAATGTGTATGATTGTCTTCACAAAATCATGCGTGTGAACCAAGTCAGACACCCATTTTTGAGCTTGGACAAGTATTCTCAGATGATGCCTTTCCTGAGCGAGTGCGAGAGATCGTGTATTCTGGAGGATCTACTAGAAATAAGACCCACATCAAAAGAGTGACTCTAGGTTCATTTACATGTATCGTTGAGTACTCTTGAGCGAGAGGCGGCATGAAAAAAATCGATTAGCAGCATATGATCTCTTCATAGTGAGAGGAGAGCGAGTAAACTCGTGACGCTATAGAGAGTAACGAGGGCTTTGTGGAGTACAAAAAGCGTTAGATCTCCCCGAGCGATTTGTGAGCGAGTCTATTGATAGTGTATAGATCTTATTGTTCACTAGAACGCAGTACAACAGTCTACAGTGTAAATGTGCGACAGACGAGTGGAGATCTCTTGTACAAATTCAAGCTTAGTGCAGAACCTCTTATACAGGCAGACTTAATACAGTTTCTAGCTTCATATATGATCAGCACTAGACAAGTTGCGTGTGTGATAAATAGGGAATGACGATGATCTGAGCGAGTGAGTGGTAAGAGGAGTGTATAGTTGTAGTCACAGTGGTACTGGTGTGGAGTGTACACAGTGAAGAGTGGTAGGTCAGAGAACTATTGTGCTACTTAAATTTTATCCGAGATAATTCCATCTGAACACTTCATTAGAGTCTATCAGCATGTATGGTGTTATGTTTATTCGAATCAATAGAGAGCAAGGTAATCTAGTAAGACACACATGTAGCAGACTGAATTATGTGGCATGATGCGTATACGATTGTTGCCGACTGCGAGTATCCGAGAGGCTGATCACAATGGAGGCGTGAAGCATAAGGGACAGAAGCTGGCATAGTGAAAAATAGATTTATTCAGTCTGATTATAGCAGAGCGACATAGTTACTAACGCTAATTCTCACGCAGTGCTGACAACAGGTAGCACTAGACGCTCTATTTATATCGATCACAGCTGAGTCTTGTGAGAGTAGTTATTATACAAGCGGCATCGTCTAGATATGTACAACACATACTATGCGTGATGTCAGAAACACTGCATACTAACATCTTATATGAGGTATTAACACACACTTTAAGATCGTGTTACTTAGGATCTATAGCTACTCTATTTTAAGTGAGAGCTCTCAGGTTTTAAGTCTATGAGTGACAGATTCTAGCCCACACGACCTATTCAGTATAGACTTCTCGATACCTGCTGTGCGTTGGCGCCTGTTGCACAGGAGTCTCTATTAACATTGGATCGTCCTATGTGAGGCAAGTGTCGTACTCAGAGGTCACAGTCATGTGGTGAGGGCGGAGGGAGGGACTCACTGGGGGGTTTTGTCGACACAGGATGTTCTTGTCTTGAGTTGATATACATGTCTTTAAGAGTGTGAAGAATTAAAACTCTCTATGGATGTGTACAGCTATGTTAAGAGTAGTGAGCTTTATAGTATTTGAGTTATTCTATCATGATACTCACTAGGGCTTGTAGTAGAAGTTACACTGCGATTTACTGTCGATGCGCTCCATGTGTACGTATGTGACTACAATGGCAGCATTTACCGCAGATGTATGCAAGAAATCGAGTCGAGACGACACAGTGAGATCGAGGTGTCTAGTTCGCGTGCGGAAGCTGTGACAAATATACGGAAGCTACACCGATAAGATACTACTCATAGCACTACATAGCAGGTATAGAACGCCAACAGTACACAGCAGGAACTCACCACTAGCGCACAGCGAGAGCGCAAGAGCACATTAGAAGAGCGAGAGCACGAAGATACATGTGTGAGTGTGAAGTGATAGAATGTAGACTCTGACTGAGGAGTGAGCTGATCGAGCTCGAACAAATTCGTGCGCTGATATGCCTTCTGTAGGACTTCGTGACTTGTCGTAGACACGTGTACGAGTGAGATTAGAAAGCTACGTACGTAGAAGGAGAAAAATCGTGTGACACTCACGAAAGGTGATATGAGAGGTCTCGCACGAGACACTCTTCTTACACTGAGGTTGGCATAATATTCTCTGCGCAGATAGTCACTGACATATTTGTGAGAACACGTATGATCAGAGTCATTCTATACACACGAGCTCTACGACAGCACGAACAAGGCTCATACACACATGATTGTCCCATGGAAATGTGTGCCTTGTCGTACAAGATAAGCATTCTACTTGATCTCATCAATATGTGCTTGAGAGATTTGGCTATTATAGACTCCTTCGTCGGACGCAGATACTTAAGGAGTGAATCGCTCACAAAGAATTGATGGAAATATACTACATCGAGACACACGCAACTTCTCTAGTGTGCACAACGAGCACTCTTACTCATGAAGAGTATAAAGATGAAGCGAGCACAAAGCACACGGTGGCAGACTTTTCTTACAAGAAAAACATAACTAGAGAAGACAACATGCGAAATTTGCGTGAGAGTCAGAACTCTCGTGACGTCTCTACCAATCTCATGTGAGAATACATATACCATATCAACTAGTAAAGCTATTTGGTCAGTAGACAGGTGTATACACACAAGTAGGTTTGAACCCACCTAGCGGACACTTTTTCATCACTTATGAGTATTACAATTTTAAATAACAAAAGACTCTGTACACAAACAAAATGGGACATCAGCGATAAAAAGCGTCACTGGGGGCGTATGTCGGTTGTACTTGACTAGGACTAATGATCACAAGAGGTGATTGGTACGTGTATATGATACTCTCGATAGTTATAACTACGTGAATCATAGACTTTATGATAGCAGGATGATTAGGGATTGAGGATCTGAGATCTACATAGAAACACTGCATGTTGGATTCAGTGGGGCAAGTGGTGGTGTATCAACGGTGACTTTATGCTAGGCATACTGTCATCTAGACAACATTTGCACACTGTGAGACACACTCTTAGACTATCATGGCATGAGAATCGTATTCATGAGATGCAGGCACGGACAGAAAGGGTCTACTGCTCGACATAGATGAGGTCACACATGAGTCAGATGTGTGCAAGTGGACACTGTGTGCGAAAGGTATGGTAGTGATGTTGTGAGTATAGTGCTGTGATGGTTATGATAGTATATAATGTTTATGTGGTTCTCTTGTTTTTACATGATGGTGATGCAGCACACACTACAGAGACTAGAGGATCACGATAGAACACATATATAGAGTTCATATTAGCAGCATGGTCACGCTAAGCGTGGTGGGAGACTCTTCTGACATGTAGCACCACAACTAGGGACACGACATGTGTCTCAGTGATTCTAGACTGGAGACTTTACGGTGCGAGTGTGACTACGAACATGATGATTGCGTGAAGACTACAAATTATTAGATATGATGTGTATTACAGAGAAGGTACACAGAGGGGCAAGTGAGTACCATAGGATCTGTACGTTATTATACATGTGTATCTGCTACCACACTAGAGGATCTGTTATTGAGGAGAGCGTGGTTGTGATATAGGCAGATGAGTTCAGCACTGCGTGGACACAGTAATTTCTTTGTCTTCTTGATCATATGATAGATAGCAAGAACATACTGAGGATACATCATGGGTGTTATACTATGGAGAATATTTCACACAGTGGACATTAGATAGAGAGAGTGGTTGAGTGAGTGTGGGGGCGGGGAGGGGGAGAGCACATCAATCTATCTTATCTATCTACACAGAAGGAAGTGGGGGAGGATATTAACTGCGATCATAAAGTACACATACACGGGACATGCATTACATCACAAAAAGTAAATTAAGAAAATAAAAAAAATCATCACTGTTCATAATATTTCGCGCGGTTATGAAACACTTAAGTTTCTAAGTGACATTTGAGTGTTTTCGATCAACATTTATGTAGTAGTTTAGCGGAGTGATAGGTATAATTGTGGGACAGCGTAGTATTCGATGGTCGAGTTGGTTGTGTGGGATACAAGTCCGAGGAGTGTGATAGTAGAGGTGTGGTTTTGAAGGTTTTTGTTGGTATAGTGATGTGTAGAGGAGGTATGAGTTTATTATTGTTGGTATAGCATATATTTGTTATGTGGTTTCTTGTTGATATGATGTATTACAGGAGTAGTTGGAATAAATTTTTTATGTATACGGATCGGAGAGAGTGTAGATGGGAAGATGGGTGGGGTGCGAGATTATAGAGTGTTTGGATTTGGTTATAGGTATTAAAAAAGTATTAGGTTTTGAATGGTTTGGAGAGTGTGTGTAGGAAGAGAAATATTTTTTGGGTGTATAAAGAGAGAGTTGTTGTAGAGGAATTTAATGAAAGGGATATGTTTTAATAGATAAGTGTAATTTTTTATATGAGAGACAGTGTTGTATGCTTAGTTACAAGGTGAGTTCTAAACATTCGCATCAACTCCAGAGCCCTAGAATAAATAGAAATATGGGAACCCATTTTCACATAAAATGGTAGGTAACCCACTCTGATGGTTTTGTCTCCCTGTGTGTGTGTGTGTGTGTGTGTGTGTGTGTGTGTGTGTGTGTGTGTGTGTGTGTGTGTGTGTGTGTGTGTGTGTGTGTGTGTGTGTGTGTGAGAGAGAGAGAGAGAGAGAGAGAGAGAGAGAGAGAGAGAGAGAGAGAGAGAGAGAGAGAGAGAGAGAGGGGGGGGGTGAGGTTGGTGGTTTACAACAGCAGCTTGCGTTTTACTACAGATAGCATCGCTGTCTGTCTGTCTGTCTGTCTGTCTGTCTCTGTCTTAATATTCTACCCGATCTCACTGCGGATGCGTTTAACGCTTATTTCCTAACTGTTGCTAAAACTCTGGCACAGACCAATACCAATGACCCTGACAACTAAACATGCTCGGATCAACTGCGTCACTATAGTCAGCAGAGAGCGGGTCACACATTTTATTTAGCCTCTTATGAGTGTTCTGGATGTTGGTAAATCTATTTCTAGTTTAAAAAAACAAATCATCTTGCGGTCCAGACAGCATCAGTACTCAGTTTTTAAATTTATCTCTGCCATTCATCGTTGAGTCACTGACATTCAACTACAATCTAGCCATTAAGCATAATGTATTTCCTAATGAATTAAAAAGAGCTAAGGTAATTCCTCTTCCCAAAAGCAAAGACTTAATCAATTTAAATGAGTACAGACCTATATCCATTTTATCAGCAATTTCGAAACCTCTTGAAAGACATATACATACTCATCTTCTAAATTTCCTTGAACAAAATCATCTGATCAGTGTTGCAAAATCCGGGTTTCGACCTTTACATTCCTGCCAGACTACTCTAAATCACACGATTGATAAATGGCTCTCTGCCATTAATGACAATAAAGTATCGGGCACAATCTTTCTTAACCTTAAAAAGGCATTCGATCTTGTCAATCGTTCCATCCTCCTGAAAACACTACCACTTTATCACATTAACTCGAATACTGATTCCCTCTTGTCTTCATATCTCAAAAACAGAACACAGAAAGTACTCCTAAATGACAAATTTTCATCAGACGGTGTAGTGACTTGTGGTGTTCCACAGGGATCTATTCTAGGGCCTTTATTGTTTATATTATTTATTAATGATCTGCGGTTGTGCATATTTCACCCAGAGGCTAACTGTGATTTGTTCGCTGACGACACAACCGTACACACATCTAACAAGGAGCTAGCGAACATCAATGAGGTACTCCAGCAGAGCCTGGACGAAGTAGCTGACTGGTGCATTAATAATCACATGATAGCTAGCATTCCAAAGACAAAGAACATGTTGGTTACAACACGCCAGAAACACCAGCGCGGAATACCAACTTTAACACTTGCCTTAGATGGCCAACCTATAGAACAAGTAACTAAGCATCCATTGCTGGGCATAACAGTAGACAACCAGTTAAACTGGAAACCTCATGTTGATAACGTATGCAAAACTCTCTCAAAAAAACTTGTTCCTTTTGTCTAAGCTCAGCCGTATAGTTAATCCTGACGTTTGCAAACTTTTCTTCCACGCGCATATCAAAACACACTGTAATTACAGTTCCACTGTCTGGGACGGTTGCAACGAAGTTCATATGAAAAAAAGTAAATTCTCTGTATCGTCGAGGTGTTAAACTCATACTTCCTGGACCCGCCCCCACAGACAAAAAAATCTCTTAAATTACAGGCATTAAACAAACAATTCGAATTTAATCTTTGTGTATTAATGTACAAGATTCTACACGAGAGAGCCCCACTCCATTTACGAACTTTGTTTTCAGATAGTTACAGACAAAACACGAGAAACAGGTCGCTCCACCTACCAAGAACACGATTAGATATATATAAAACTAGCCTGGCCTTTCCAGGTGCAAAAGCATGAAATAATTTACCCCAGGATCTTAAGTCTCTTTCTAAAATTAGTATATATATGGATCGCCTTTTATCGCTTTTTACATCTAAACTAATTTCACAATTTAATTTTCCTCTATTAATGTTGTACTCTCAGAGACATGTTCTAATTATAAGGTGACCTTCAGATTATGTCGATGTTATTATGTTGCTTGTATTTTTATTTTTTTTCGTCTTTTTTTTTCGTACATTTAAATGTTCTTGATATTGTGTTGTTTGTTTGTTTTTTTCTTTAATATTTTATTGTGTTGCTCGATGTATGTTTATGTGTGTAGTGTAGCAGGACAGTTTGTAAGAGAGGCATTCGCATGCCTAAAACTTTATCATGAATAAAAACGTTTCATCATCATCATCATCATCATCTCTCTCTCTCTCTCTCTCTCTCTCTCTCTCTCTCTCTCTCTCTCTCTCTCTCTCTCTCTCTCTCTCTCTCTCTCTCTCTCTCTCTCTCTCTCTCTCTCTCTCTCTCTCTCTCTCTCTCTCTCTCTTTCTGCGTGTTTGTCTATCTCTCTCTCTCACTCGCTCTACTGAGTACACCAAGGAGACGTTTACTAGATTTTTTCGGGCACATTGTATGAAATTGATTTTCTTCTGACTGCACCCGCGAAACTAAATCAATCTCAAGGTACAGTAAAGAATTTGAAGGAATGGGTTAATTTCTTCATTATCTTTATTATCATAAAGCACTTCAAATTCGACACGGTATCGTCCCATTAATTCAAGAAACATGGATGTGAATAGAGTCAGAAAGAATAAAAGAATCTCATGAGCGGGGGCATCTGTGGGAGCTTAAGAGGCTATTAATTTTTTTCTTTAAGCTGGGTGGTGTTTGCTTTTGTCCGGCGGTGAATGCGTTAATGTTGACCTCTTCCTCAATCACTGACTTCCTCCCTGCTTTCCTCTCGTTGTCTCTGATATTGCATGTCCTTAACCCTTTTAGCCCCACGGGTGCATTTCCTCAATTTTGGAAGTGTTGCTAAATGACTATGTACCAGTCGCAGGAGGTGGGTTGACCATGATAATTCAAGGGTAATAGTTCCAGATTATCTTGGCGCCTGTAAGCGCCACGCTAATCTGGCACTGCCCTTGAATTATCATGTTCAATCCACCTCCTGCTGTGTGGTGTTGAGGCTAAATGGGTTAAACACTCTGCACTTTGGTTACATCGGTATTACTTTACATGAAGACGTTGCAAAATCGGTATTAACCCATTCAGCCCCGACGCACTACAGCAGGAGATGGATCGACCATGATAATTCAAGGGTAGTGCCAGATTAGCTTGGCGCCTGTCGGCGCCAAGCTAATCTGGCACTACCCTTGAATTATCATAGTCGATCCATCTCCTGCAACAGGTGCATAGTCGTTAGATGACGACTGCGAAATTTGGGAAATACGTGCGTCGGGCTGAATGAGTTAATAAGTGCAAAAATGCATATGACTGTAAGTTTATCTAGACAGCTGAAAACAATTCGTAACCTTTTGACTTTAAATCCTTAGAATGGAAGTCATTTAGTTTTGCGAGCCAAAGGGTTCTAACTTTTTTCTCGGAATGTGAAATGAGTTTGTGACTAGCTTATTTGTTAAAAATAATCATACACACCAGAATAATGATCTTGATCACTGACGATGCTGCTGCTGCTGTTGCTGCTGATGCTGCCATTGATGCGGTCAACAGTTAACTAAGTAAACGACCGTCGGTTATCAGCGTCATGCTGGCTGTTTTCAGTCGGTCGTTGGTGTAGTTTGTGCTGATGTTTCTCTGCTCCCTGCAAGTCTGTGAGCTGAGATGCCTCAGACAAGAACCACTTTGACTTTGGTGACTTTAACCTCCTGGATAATTTTCTCGGACAATCTTCTGCAACTTTTGCATATTTGTGACCTCTCACAAACTTTTAGTGCTCAGCTCCACGACTGACATTCTTCGCACTCTTCAACTCCCAAAACTAAATGATTTCCACTCTACAGGATGGAAGGCATTTAGCTCTGGGAGTTTAAAGAGTTCATTTGTCCAATAGAAACAACCAGGGGACGACACCACGTGACGTGGCGCAACGCAATCGCCAGTCACGCGTGACGGTCAGAGCCGAGAAAATGGAATACCCGCAAACACCTGCGGCCCTGCGCCTGCAGACGTTCATGCGTTACGTGGAGAACAAACGACTGCAGATCTTCTGGATCACTCTGTACACACTGGTTCTCTTCGGCATCTTCATCGAGCGGGCTTACTGTGAGTAGGGAGTCAGTGAGCTGATCAAACGTTCTCATGTCAATGTACGCCCTACTTTGCCAGCGGGGTATGGCCTCCGCAGTCAGCCGAATGTCCAGGAGTCCGTTGCATGAGTGCGCTTAGTCCTGTGCCAGCCACTCAGCAAGGTGCTCCGCTTTACCTGAGCACCTTGCTTAGTGGCAGGCGCAGGACTAAGCTCGTTCAGTAGAACACTTGCTGGCGCAGGACTAAGCTCATTCATGCAAGGGGCCCCAGGGCCTAGTGTCGACTGTAGCTGGCCAGTGCACTTTCACTTTCGGTCGACATTAGCCCCCGTTACTGTCGCAGACCACACCCCAGCTGCGGCCGACACCGGCTCGAGGACTTTTTGCTTTACGGGGAAGATTACCTACCTTCTTCCGTCAGTGAATTTTCACAGAAAGATAGATTACACAAGTTTCAGTTTAGCTTTCCGATGTGCAAGAAGCCAATAGCCATACTCGCACTGGATATATCTATATATATATATATTATATATATATATATATATATATATATATATATATATATAATATATATATATATATATATATATATATATATATATATATATATATATATATATATATATATATATATATATATATATATATTATAACAGTGGTTTACAATTATACGCTCCTGTAAATTAAATAACCAAGATCAAATACAACAAAAAAGCAAAGAAACAACAAACAATCAAACAAACAAAAAGAAACGACCAATCAAATAAACAAATACAAACCAACCAACCGCCCATCCACCCAACCAACCAACCAGACACCCACCCACCCAACCAACCAACCAGCCAGCCAGCCAGGCAACTAATCAACCAACCAGACACAAAAAAATCCCGAAACAAACAAACAGAACATATTTAAAAAACATGTTTCTGTTTCACCCCTGACAGTCTACTCGGTGGAGAGAGAGCACGCCGGGTTGCGTCGCCTCGCTGGCTATGGCGTGTCTGTGACGAGAGGGGCGGCTTCTGCGCAGATGTTCGCGTACGCCAGCCTCCTGGTGACTATGAGTCGCAACACGCTGACCTTCTTCCGAGAGACCTTCGTCCACCGGTTCATCCCTTTCGACTCGTTCCACACCATGCACAAGTACATCGCGTTCTGGGGCCTTATGTTCACCAGTGAGTGCTGCTGGGGTCTTTGAATTAAAAAAAAAAAAAGTCAATGTAAAAGAAGTCCAAAACCACAGACATGCGCACAGACACTTCGTGTTTAATGTCTTCTGGGACATTTGTGTTGACATGATACCGTTAAAAAAAATATCACCGATATATACACATATACTCCGTGCTCAATGTCTTCTGGGGCATTTCTGGTGTGACCATATGATACCGAAATCGAGACGGACCTTCGTCCATCATTTTCATTCTAATTTATTCATTACATTTGATGGAAAATGTCAGTTATTCAGAGTCATTTTTGAGGGGCATGCACCAAAAAGAAAACAAAATACGCGAGAGCACTCGACACCTTGTCAGTGAATGTAGGCAAATTTTCAGTCAGATTTAGAGAGAGAGAGAGAGAGAGAGAGAGAGAGAGAGAGAGAGAGAGAGAGAGAGAGAGAGAGAGAGAGAGAGAGAGAGAGAGAGAGAGAGAGAGAGAGAGAGAGATTTAATGATTCAATGAAACTTTATTTATCAACGGTTGAGGCTTTGACATCGTCATAAACGTAGCCATTTTTCAAACCTGTCGTTGCTACAATACTACGAGACAATAATACAAAAAAACTAGATATATAGTTAAATGTAAATGAAACAAGAGAGAGAGAGGGAGAGGGGGGGGGGGTAGGGGTGATCTGTACATGCAGTCTAGAGCACACAGGATCATGCTTTTATTCGTGTTATGTTGTCGTTCGTTTCTTTCGCTTGATTTTTTTTTTAACGTGCGCAATCTGTGTGTCTGCGTGTAGCGATGCACGTGATCGGACACGGGATTAACCTGTACCACATCAGCACGCAGGCATCCGGCGACTTAAACTGCTACTTCCGGGAGTTCTTCAGGGCGTGAGTATCACTTTTACTCTAGGGAGATGGATCAGTTTTATTAGCTCTTTGCGACTGGACCGCTACCTTCAGCTCTGCGTCCACTGCCAGTAGACGGAGATTGTGTTGCTGCAATCTTTCCCAGTGCGCAAAAGGCCATCGGGCCGACGTCGGCCGAAGTCGGCCAGATGGCCTTTTGACATTGGGTTGTTTATTCAACGCCACGCCAAAGACCCACAGCCGCCCAAAGAAACGCGTACACAACGTGATATCAGCAAAGATGAATAGAACCTCATGAGGATCAATGTCTCTTGCAGTTGGAGTGTGTTAACATTTCTCAGCGGATGAAGGGGTTAAACCTTTTTTTCTGGCAAAGTATACCGACGAGCCAAGGAAATGCGACATCATTCGAGTCATCGCAACACTGAAGTGTTTCCGATGACTCGACTGATGTCGCATTTCTTTCGCTCTTGAGTATAGTTGCGGGTTGTTGAAGTGAAGGATCGAAGCGCTCACAGGCTTGATTCTAGCCTCAGAAAGACTATTGCATGTAGTCCATCTCTGTGTCTATGTCCATCTCTGTGTCTATGTCCATTTTGAAATGTAAGGATTTTAGCCAGAAGATTTAATTAACTGTGACTTAGTTGGCTTTCTATGCGCGTGTGTTTATTTTTTATTTTGTGTGTGTGTGTGTGGACAATTCTTTGCATTTTACACGCTTCTATCATGGGTCCCCTGCTGCCTTGCAGAACTGGCCGCTTGGCTGCGGAAAGGCTAAGGGAGGAAAACCCTGACATCAAAGCCCCCGTGTCTCCGGGGAAGGTTTTTGAGCCAGAGACTAGGACAAGGACAGTCTGATATAAAACCTACGACCCGAGGACCTCGATGCCACCGTCCTAGCGTGCTAGGCCATGGCAGACGAACCAAGGGTTTAAAGGGTGGGGCCAGTACTGCGCACACTGCACTCCACCAAAAAGCTCCACCGCGCAGGCTTTAGGAAACGCCCATGTCACCAACGTCGAGGTCCTTGAACAGGCAGAAACTATGAGCATCGAGGCTTTGTTGCTGCGGACACAGCTTCGCTGGGCGGGGCACGTCTCCAGGATGGAGGATCATCGCCTACCCAAGATCACTCTTTTCGGCGAGCTTGCTACTGGACACCGTGACAGAGGGGCACCAAAGAAGAGATACAAAGACGGTCTCAAGAAGTCACTTGGTGCCTGCCAAATTGACCACCGCCAGTGGTCTTCGCTTGCTGCGGACCGTGACACCTGGCGCTCCACCATCTACAAGGCAGCCGTCTCCTTTGAGGACTCTCGCAGAGCTAACCTTAAGGACAAACGGCTCAGGAGAAAAAACCGAGTTGCCGTAACTCAGAACCCTGACCAGACCTTCCCCTGCAGCCACTGCGGTCGAACCTGCCTGTCCCGGATTGGCCTCCGCAGCCACGAAAATGCCTGCAGATGACGTGAGCAAGCCCTATAGAATCTTCGTTCGCGAAGTCAAGCCAAGAGAGAGAGATCATGGCAGTCATCTTTTCCGGTCTGTAGCAGTTGTGTATTTGGAGACTGAGTGATGAATTTTGATGATCAGCATTTTACATTTCTTGCGATAATTAATAATTATGACGCTAAAGAGACATTGATGGCGTGCGTTGTCTGTTTACAGGACGCACGTTTTGGCCACATTTCACTACTGGGCTTGGACAACCATCACAGGTTTGTGCACTTAACACTTTTAGCCCCAACGCCATACTGTAGGAGATGTATTGACCATGATAATTCAAGGGTAGTGCCAGATTAGCTTGGCGCCTTCAGGCGCCAAGCTAATCTGGCACTACCCTTGAATTATCATGGTCCATCCGTTTCCTGCAAGTGGTACATAGTCTTTAGGTGACAACTGAAAAATTTAGGAAATACGTCCGTGGGGCTAAATGGGTTAAATACCTGGTTAATAAATATGTTACGCATTGCTCCCCCCCCCCCTTTCCCACAAACAATTATTTGTTTGATTATGATCTGGCTTTACCTTGATCAACCCTTTGGCTGTCGGTGGCGGTTTTTCCATGGCGACAAAAAACCAGTAGCGACAGCCAAAGTGTTAATATCGCTTTCCGCCAATGGACGCAGATTGGGTTTCTGCAGGCTTTGTTAAATTCAGTTTCCGAGAGCAGAGATCCCACCTTGATTGAACAGAACGTAACTGAACGTAACTGAACTGAACTGTTTGATTTAATCAATTGCCCGTGATCTTTAGGAATGTGGATTCAAAGATGGTTCAGCAAGAGACATAGAACCTCATGAACCCCCGCAATTTGCGGGGGCTCATGAGGGTCTATGTCTCTTGCAGTTGGATCGAGTTCACTTTTTCTCGTTACACTCAAAGGGTTAATATCGTCAACGCTTGCTGCGTGTGTTTTCAGGCTTGACCGGCATCATCCTGACTCTGATCATCATCGTCATGTACGTCTTCGCCATCGAGTACAGCCGGCGCCACGTCTTCCAGGCCTTTTGGAACACGCACATGCTCTACATCCCCCTCTACTTCTTCCTCACTCTTCACGGGGCCGGTTAGTACCTGGCTCACTCACTCGCTGTCCTCAGGCAATATGTATAGGTGACAGGCTTCAGTCCTGGACTGAGGCATATTGGGGTTTTTTATCCTTCAAAATCCAAGAAAGCTGAGGTTCAGCTTTTGGTTTCAGACAGAACATCAATGAACAATGAACAATGAACCTTTATCTTCCAACGGTAAAAGTTATTGGTAACAGGACCAGTTCAGCCAGCCCGTTCCATCTGCAAGAGGCATACATTGTCATGACCCCCTGTGTCCGCATCCGCAGGGGCTCACGAGAATTTATGACCCTTGCTGGCCCTGCCTTAGACTGTTTTCAGTCTTTTCAATTTGTTGCACTGTCACGGATGAATATGCAAATCATGCATGAGGTGAAGGTCGCGAGTCCAAAGGCACGTTACTCGTGGTGTTGAGCAAACTCTTTGCCACATTTAGACTAGTGTTTCGTTTGTTAATTCGGATTTCTTTTCAATAAGTGATTAATAATTATGTCGTGAAGTAGTAAGACTAATGATCAAAGGTGGCAAAATTAATAATAATTATACAATGAGGTCAGAAGTGAATTAACTGGTAGAAAGTGACTATTTACTACATTATGATGCATCACATTCCAGCAGGAATCACCTGGACTAAACGCGCTACCGACAATCATGGGGTTAATGCGTGTGATTTGCAGGTCGCCTTGTTCAGGATCCCATTTGGGGCTGGTACTTCATCGGCCCCGTCATTCTGTTCGTGCTGGACAAGCTGGTGTCCATCAGCCGCCGCAAGGTGGAGATCTCCGTCAAAAGCGCCGTGCTTCTTCCCTCAGGTAATGCCGCAAGCAGCGGACTGGACGCCCGGACAAACATGCCATACGCCGGGGCAATGCCCCAACGCCGCCCATCTGCAAGAGACATAAATCCTCATGAGCCCCCGCTGTCGCGCGGGCTCGTGAGGATTTATGTCTCTTGTTGGTCCTGTGTACTCTGTATCCATTTTGGGGTCACATTTCGTTTGTGATTTTCGCGCGAATGTCGGCCAGTACGCAGTGGTGTCAGACGCGAAATCGGCGCCCACGTGCAGTTTTGGCCTACTTCTGATTTCAGAACAACTCCGATAACTTTATTATTTTCCAATCCTATTTCTACGCCTTAATACAGGTTATTGAAGTGTTTTCGACGATTCCAGTGATGTCGCAGTTCCTCTGCTCATCGGTTGGCATTTTTGTGTCCCTCTAGGTGTGACGCAGCTGGTCTTTAAGAAGCCCCTCAACTTCGAATACAGGTCTGGCCAGTGGGTGCGCATCGCCTGCCTCAAGCTGGCCAGTGGCGAGTACCACCCCTTCACCCTCACCTCTGCTCCGCACGAGGAGGTTCTGAGCCTTCACATCCGCGCCGTGGGACCGTGGACGAACAACATCCGGCGTGCGTATGACCAGAGCCTGCATCCCGACCAGCCTTTGCCTAAGGTTTGTTTGTGTATAGAAGTATCTTGTTGTCTGTAGATGGGTCTTTTTTTTCTACACGGGGAAAAAAGATTCAGTATCTACACATAGTAACAGCATGATTTTAATCACAGCCCCGACACACCACAGCTAGTCATGGATCGAGCATGATAGTTCAAGGGTGGAGCCAGAATAGCTTGGCGCCCATAGGCGCCAAGCTATTCTGGCACCACCCCTGAACTATCATGCCCCATCTGTCTCTAGAATTGCAGTACAGTCCTTCAGAGGGCAAGTTCAAATTTGGGGGATTTTGGTCCTGGGGTAGAATGAGTGAACCCTTGACTGCTACTGATAATACCGAAAAGACAAAAGGAAAAAGAACGAAACACGTTCATACATATACAAGACAAGTCATAAGTTTTACTTTTTAATGGACACACAAACAGTTTTATTACAACATAATAATAATAATAATAATAATAATAATGAGTATTTATATAGCGCTTAATCTTAATCAAAAGCTCTAAGCACTTTACAATCTGTACACAAAAATAACAATACAATGACATATGCACATAACAAACAAAACACAATACCCGAACACATCACTTTTACAATGAACTAAACAACAATGCACACATAATAATTTATCATTGCTGTTCTGCATATTTATCAATGACCTTCCACTGCATATTAGTTGCCAGGATATTTCTTGTGACATGTTTGCTGACGACTGCACACTACATACTCCTCACAAAGATGTAGCTGCAATTAGCACGCGTCTGCAGGAAAGCCTGCATGAGGTCACCGACTGGTGTCATTCCAACTCCATGTCCCTGAATCCGTCAAAAACAGAATGTATGGTTATAACCACACGTCAAAAGCACCAGCTATGCCCGCTCTCTCTTAGTCTGTGTATAAACGACAGCCCAATTGAGCAAGTATCACACCACCGCCTCTTAGGGTCACTATAGATGATCAGCTTAAATGGCAACTGCATATTAATAAAGTGTGCAAAAGGGTTTCCAGCGGCCTGTATATGTTGTCAAAATTGAAAACAATTACTGACACAGATGCGCGTCTTCTTTTCTACAATGCTCATGTCAAATCGCACATAGACTATGCATCAACAGTGTGGGATGGTTCTAGTGATGTACATTTGAAGAGGCTGAACTCCCTACATAGGAGAGCTGCTAAGCTTATTTTATTTCCCGATCCCGAACTCTCAACTGACGAAAAGCTTAAAACTTTAAAAATGCTCCCTCTATCCCATCACTTTCAGTTCAATAAAGGTGTATTGATGTACAAGCTATACAAGCAGTCATGTCCACTGTACTTGAGTTCTTTTTTCTCAGAACGGATATCTGTAGCATCTAGACATGGACACCATTTCAAAGTACCCCTGCCGCGTATTGATTTATTCAAAACCAGTTTGTCATTTTCGGGAAGTTCATTCTGGAATTCTATTCCTGCAGAAATCAGAAACGCAAAGACGCTCACCTCATTTAGGGTCAGCCTCTTCAAACACCTAGAATCTCTGACGTAATCTAATCATTACAGTACAGGGATAACTTGCGCGTGTGTTCAGGTGTGTGAATGTTTGTGTGTGTGAGAATGTGTGTGTGTGTGTGTGTGTGTGTGTGTGTGTGTGTGTGTGTGTGTGTGCGCGCGCGCGCGCGCGAGAGTGAGAGAGACAGAGAGAGAGAAAGAGAGCGTCTGTTTTCTTTTGTTTGTTATTTTATATAATATACAGTGGACCATAATATCTGAGTGTCAAGAGTACATTGAATACTGCATGTACTATGTATAATGTTTTTGCCTTCATATGTGTGTACGCGATATTTTTGGGCGCGCGCTCACGTGTGTGTGTGTGTGTGTGTGTGTGCGTGTGTGTGTGCGTGCATGCTGTGTGTGTGTGTGTGCATGCTGTGTGTGTGTGTGTGTGTGCATGCTGTGTGTGTGTGTGTGTGTGTGTGTGTGTGTGTGTGTGTGTGTGTGTGTGTGTGTGTGTGTGTGTGTGCTGAGACAGAGAGAGAGAGAGAGAGAGAGAGAGAGAGAGAGAGAGAGAGAACAATGAGAGAACAATGAACAATGAACCTTTATTTTCCAACGGTAGAAGTTATTGGTAACAGGACCAGTTTTCAAACTTGCCGTTGCTACATCTACTACATAAGTGA
Source organism: Semisulcospira habei (assembly GCA_036245525.1). Classification (NCBI taxonomy): domain Eukaryota; kingdom Metazoa; phylum Mollusca; class Gastropoda; family Semisulcospiridae; genus Semisulcospira; species Semisulcospira habei. The sequence goes on along the minus strand of BTPG01000001.1, from coordinate 6,125,566 downwards.
CATAGACATGTAAACATACACATACCACACACTGCTGCATGCACTGCTACATTCGCTCACGCACGCACGCACCACGCACATACACACACACATACCCACACACGCACTCAGGTACGCACGCATGCACATCGCAACCCGCGCATGCACGCACGCACACACACACACACACACACACACACACACACACACACACACACACACATGTACACCGCAATTCAGTACGCATGCACACACGCACGAACACTCACACACACACACACACACACACACACACACACTTACACACGCACGCACTCAGGCACATACGCACAAAAACAAACACACGCTCTCGGACACGCACTCCAGACATACCTACCCGCATAGAGAGAGAGAGAGAGAGAGAGAGAGAGAGAGAGAGAGAGAGAGAGAGAGAGAGAGAGAGAGAGAGAGAGAGAGAGAGAGGAGAGAGAGAGAGAGAGAGAGAGAGAGAGAGAGAGAGAGAGAGAGCACACATATACATATTTGCCTTTGCTGTATGAATTCTAATGTACTTAATGATTTTCTGTGTATTGTTTTACTTTGCATTTTTACTCATTTTTATATTTTTGTGCGTACGCGTTATGCGCGTACGTATGTCTGGAGTGCGTGTCCGAGAGCGTGTGTGTATATGTGTGCGTGTGTATCTAAGTGCGTGCGTGTGCAAGTTTGTGTTTGTGTGTGTGCGAGCGTGCGTGTGCGTGCGTATGTGCGGGCGTGCGTGCGTGAGCGAGTGCATACATGCGTCAGTGTGTGGTATGTGTATGTTTACATGTCTATGTCATTTATGTAGTAGATGTAGCAACGGCAAGTTTGAAAACTGGTCCTGTTACCAATAACTTCTACCGTTGGAAAATAAAGGTTCATTGTTCATTGTTCAGTCTAAAACAAGGAGGAGTACAGAACTAGAACTAAGGCATCAAACACTGGCAATTATTCAAAGTAAAGCTTGAAGAGGTGAGTTTTCAACGACCTCTTGAAGTCATAGACAGACTCACTGTTTCTGACCTCGAGAGGAAGTGTATTCCATAACTCTTGAAGTCAGAGACAGACTCACTGTTTCTGACCTCGAGAGGAAGTGTATTCCATAACTCATGAAGTCAGAGACAGACTCACTGTTTCTGATCTCGAAAGGAAGTGTATTCCATAACTCTTGAAGTCAGAGACAGACTCACTGTTTCTGATCTCGAGAGGAAGTGTGTTCCATAAGATAAACATTTGGCGTGTTCTGTTGCCCCAGCTGTATCTGGACGGCCCGTTCGGAGAGGGTCACCAGGACTGGTACCGCTTCCCAGTGTCGGTGCTGGTGGGAGGAGGTATTGGGGTCACGCCGTTCGCCTCCATCCTCAAGGACCTCGTGTTCAAATCCCGCCTCAAAATCAAGTACCCTTGCCAGAAGGTTAGTTAGTTCACTTTTTGTAGACAAATCCATTATTAATATATATTTTGTACGCTTTGGTGTAAAGTTCAATGAGCCCTATATCAAAACGTTGACTGTCAAGAGTGTAAAATGCTTCTAAATACTCAAAGAAGAAACACGCTTAGAAAGACCAAGTTCAACACAGTTTATTAACCCATTTGTTGTCGGTAACAGGTTTTGTCGCTATAATTCCTGCACCTTTTGCTGTCGGTAGCAGTTTTTGTCGCGATGATTCCTGGCAAGGAATTATCGCGACAAAAACTGCTACCGTCAACCAATGGATTAATGTTTAGGGGTTAATGTTTAGGGGTTAAAAGCCATTCTGAAAGTAGTTGGTTGGTTGTACATTGCTTAACGTCCCGACAGCAACAAGACTTTCTCAGGACGTGCCTGCACTGCTTGTGAAAAAAAAAAAACTAAACAGAATATTGAATGTGTGTCGCCAGCCGGTCTAATACGCTAAATAAACCTAAGGCCATTTAGCCACACACGTCCAATATCAAGAGCCACAGGCAGCGCAGACAGTAGAGAGAGTTTAAAAAAGAAAAATACAGGTGAACGGACCAAGCGTAGACAGAAACACATGCCCCAGAATAGAGGGGAAAACCCACTCTGTGGGGCTGACCAGGGTGACCCTGGGAACTAAAAAGTAGTTAACCCCACCCAAATCCCCCAGGGCAGACCCGGGTGGGTGGGGGTGATTATGAAAGTACACATCACACATAGACATAACGTGACACAATGGTGGCTTATAAGGAGCTAGACCTCTGGGAGTTGGGTCATGTCGACCTTCAGGGTTTAATGTCTGGGAGTTGGGTCATGTCGACCTTCAGGGTTTAATGTCTGGGAGTTGGGTCATGTCGACCTTCAGGGTTTAATGTCTGGGAGTTGGGTCATGTCGACCTTCAGGGTTTAATGTCTGGGAGTTGGGTCATGTCGACCTTCAGGGTTTAATGTCTGGGAGTTGGGTCATGTCGACCTTCAGGGTTTAATGTCTGGGAGTTGGGTCATGTCGACCTTCAGGGTTTAATGTCTGGGAGTTGGGTCATGTCGACCTTCAGGGTTTAATGTCTGGGAGTTGGGTCATGTCGACCTTCAGGGTTTAATGTCTGGGAGTTGGGTCATGTCGACCTTCAGGGTTTAATGTCTGGGAGTTGGGTCATGTCGACCTTCAGGGTTTAATGACTGGGAGTTGGGTCATGTCGACCTTCAGGGTTTAATGTCTGGGAGTTGGGTCATGTCGACCTTCAGGGTTTAATGTCTGGGAGTTGGGTCATGTCGACCTTCAGGGTTTAATGTCTGGGAGTTGGGTCATGTCGACCTTCAGGGTTTAATGTCTGGGAGTTGGGTCATGTCGACCTTCAGGGTTTAATGACTGGGAGTTGGGTCATGTCGACCTTCAGGGTTTAATGTCTGGGAGTTGGGTCATGTCGACCTTCAGGGTTTAATGTCTGGGAGTTGGGTCATGTCGACCTTCAGGGTTTAATGTCTGTTTGGACGTACGTGTCAGGTTTACTTCCTGTGGGTGACACGAACCCAGAAGAGTTTTGAATGGATGACGGACATTATCCGGGAGGTGGAAAAGCACGACGAGCGACATCTGGTGGACGTCCACATCTTCATCACGCAGTTCCAGCAGAAGTTCGACCTCAGGACCACCATGCTGGTGAGCGCTAACCCCTTGGCTACCAAGGAAGCAAATTATGATCCAACGGCAAGAGAGATCCACATGAACCGCCGCAGTCGGGAGAGGGGGGGGGGGGGGGGGAAGCGGGGCTCACGTGGATCTATGCCTCTTTGCTGACACCTCTTTGTATCCCTGTTCCTGGGTCGGCTTGGGCGTAGAATTAACTCACTCTGCCCGCGACACACCACGGCAAGGCTCGAGCATGATAGTTCAAGGGTGGTGGCAGAATAGCTTGGCGCCTATAGGCGCCGAGTTATTCTGCCACCACCCTTGATCCATCATGGTCGATTTGTCTCCTGATTTGTAATACAAGAGTCCGAAATAGCTCAGGCGGTTAAGCGTCGGAGCAGGAGTGCGAAGGGAATCGCCGGGTCGTGGGTTCGAATCCCGCCCCGGCCCCGGTAGCTGGACTCGAAATCCAGTGGGAAAAAAACGGGCTTGTTCAATAGCATGTCCGTTGAAAGGTCCTGGTAAATTAAAGTGGCTCAGTTGGAGTGCGCCTGAGTTGACTCAGTGTTTAGGTCGTACTCCATAGACAATATATTATTACCATGTCCCCCATAACCCGCCCGTTAGGGCCGTCCATTATCACTTCGGTGCCGTTGACGTTAAACCCCGAACCAATCATCAATTGTAATGCAGTCCTTAACTCATTCTACCCCAGACACACCACAGCAAGATAAGGATCGACCATGATAGTTCAAGGGTAATGCCAGAATAGCTTGGCGCTTATGGGCGACAAGCTATTCTGGCATCACCCTTGAACTGTCATGGTCGATCTGTGTCCTGCACTGCAATGCAGTCTTCAGAGGACAGCGGCAACATTGGGGGATTTCGGTCTTGGGGTGGAAGGAGTTAAAAGGATAACTCCAAAATGTGGGTACACACAATGAGTTAACCAGGATTTCACTAGCACAGTCTGCGACCACTAGCATTGAAGGGGCTAACCCCTTTACCTCCGAGAAAATGCGAACCGCAGCCAACTGCGTCTGCATCTTTGAGGTTCCTTTCCTCCTGTTGCCTTCATTCACACATCATCTACGTTCCTTTAGGCGGCTGTACCGAACATTATACTTGAAGGGTGGTGTCATAATAGTCTGATGTCTGGACGCACAGGTCTATTATGGCGTTACCCATGAACTTGTGTGGTTGATCCGCATCAGATACCGTCATGTGCCCAGGTCAATAAACGTTGGTCTTGAGGCCCGCGGATTATGACATTTATAGTTCAGGAAGGTGCGTACATCCTGCCTTTTTATTTTTTTTAAATTTTTTTTATTTATTTATTTTTATTATTTTTTTTATTTTTTTTTTTTGGGGGGGAGAGGGTGGGGGGGGGGGGGGGGGGGGGGGTAGGAGGGGGGTCATTTCTTTTACTGATTTATCTGAAACCGTTTTCCCCTCTTTTTTTCCAGTACATCTGTGAGCGTCACTTCCAGAAGATCGAAGGCCAGAGTCTGTTCACTGGCTTGAGAGCCACAACCCACTTCGGCAGACCCAAGTTCCAAGACTTCCTCTTTTCTCTGCATCAGGAGCATCCACAGGTAGGGTCACCTTTCATTACGATGACTGTGTGCTGGTCCGTGACTTTGAACCTTACGGCCTCCGGCCGTAAGGCCCAAAGTCACAGACCAGCACACAATGAAAGTCACTATATTTTGTGAACCACAAATACGTTGTGTGTGTGTGTGTGTGTGTGTGTGTGTGTGTGTGTGTGTGTGTGTGTGTGTGTGTGTGTGTGTGTGTGTTTGTGTGTGTGTGTATGTGTGTGTGTGTGTGTGTGTGTCTGTATGTGTCTGTGTGTGATGGTGCTAATCTGCGTGGACAAGAGATTTTAATCTTTTGAAGAAAGACGAAACCTTTTCTACCTTTCGTTTGTAGGAGTAATCCTTATCTGTAGTTGGTCGTCGCATGAAAAGTCTGTCATTTGTCTGGTGTAAAGAAAACTATTTCATTCAGTATCGGAATAAGCGTACGTGACAAGCAAAAGCTGTGCTAAAGTTTCTCATGAACTGGTAATTTCTGATGGCAGCGTTTATGATGGATACGAATGGACATTTGACTCTGGACTGATGGTCAGGCAGAGAGTGAAATGGATTAGAAAACAGTATTCATTATCATGACCAACCCCTTGACTACAACAGACGCTACCGCTCAACGGAAATGACGCGTAAATATGAGTCATTTCCGCCATAGAGTAATCGTCAGTAACAGTCAAGGATTAACTCATTGTGCTCGAGGTACGAAATACCCACACTTTGGAGTTATCCTCTGAGGACCGCATTACAATTCAGGAGATAGATCGACGATGATAGTTCAAGGGTGGTGGCAGAATAGCTTGGCGCCTATAGGCGCCAAGCTATTCTGCCACCACTCTTGAACTATCATGGTCGAGCCATATCTTGCTGTGGCGTGTCGCGGGCAGAATGAATTAACAAAGTTACGCGTGATATTCACACCCGAGCGTTATCACCAGCGGCTGTCAAAGGGTTAAGAAAGATACGCGTCATTTTCCGCCGAGCGATATCGTCCGCAGCCATCGAGGGGTTAACATTTTATTTATAAGGATGAAAACAAAGACACCACCACGGTACTGGCGGTACAGCCGCTTAACTAGACTACATAGCGAGCCTTGCCTTGTGGCTGACGCAATAATCATTAACAAGACATCCCAACAAACAAAACGTTAGTTAGTTATTAGTGTTTATCGCTGAGCAGGCTGCGCAAGCCATCTCATTGCGGTACAGAGAAAGGAACAAGCTTAGAAAGGACAAGCGCAACACAATTTATCAGATTTTCAAAGTGGCACTATTACCTCATTCTGCCCGCGACACGCCACAGCAAGATATGGCTCGACCATGATAGTTCAATGGCGTGCTGGCAGAATAGCCTATAGACGCCAAGCTATTCTGCCACCACCCTTGAACTATCATGGTCGATCTGTCTCCTGAATTTAATGCAGTCCTCAGAGAATGTGGGTATTTCGTACCTCGGACACAATGAGTTAAGCCAGGAATATAATACACTACTTATCTTTCAGATAACACGTGCAACGTGACTGAGATAGTTACTGTAACACGCATGGCACTCTTCTGTTTCCATGCAAATTTTGGCACTCTTCCGTTTCCATGCATTTTTCTCTGCAATGTGATTGGCCTTTGTCCTCAGGCCAAGGAGATCGGGGTGTTCAGCTGTGGGCCGCCCCCTATGACCATTCACGTGGAAAAGTCCTGCACCGCTCTCAACCGCCTGGATGGACCTACCTACCACCACCACTTCGAAAACTTCTAAGACTGACGATGACGACGATGTTGGTGGCTGCGCTGATGGTGATCTATGTTTGCGGATCCAAGATCATCTGCATCGTCAACTGTCAGAAAAATGCGAACACCGGCCAACTGCAAGAGGCAAAGAACCTCATGGGCCCCCGCATCCGCAGGGGTCTGGTTGACTCCGCAGAGGGATAATAGTGTGCTGATCTGTGATTTTGGACCTTACGACCGTACGCCGTAAGGTCCAACCTCACAGATCACCACACACTTATAATCCCATGCCGAGTTTACGGATGAATGAGAGAGATCCCCCGTGTCTTTAGTAGTATTACGTCTTTTGGTTTTGATGTCGTGTATGCTCGTGTGTGCGTGTGTTTGCAAATGAAAACTCAATAGAGTCGTTTTATTAAAAAAAAAAGTTATTGAAAACAAGACAAATTCACATCTATTCGTATTATTTACATTTATTTGTATTATTTACATTTTTTTGTTTGTTTTTTTTTTACATTTACAGTGTATTTGTATTATTTATGTACATCAATGTTCTATGTTTTGTAATCATAAACTCGTGTTCAGAGATTAGGCAGTAAAAAGACAAAATGTTCTCTTCGTACTTCGCGAAAATATTGTTTCTGTAAACATGGACACAATTCTGCGTCAGAGAAGAATTGCTTACAAAACCTCGTCAGAACAACTTCTGAGAGAACCAGCAAATGTCTGATAACTAGTTCAATAATCACAAAGTTGCAAAATTCACAAACTGTGGTTTCAAGAACGACTACATAGCAGTTGGAGTAAGCACTGGACCCTCCCGCCTGCATATTTATTATTCGTCTTCCGAGGAAAATGTTTCCCGATATAAAAATTATTTTCCTAAGAATACGCACTCATGGAATTGGCCATTACGCAATTTCTAGTCGGTATTGAAAGCTGTACTTTCACTGTAAAAAAAAAAAAGGCATTGTGACTTTTTCTGATATTTCTGTACATATTATATATATTTCTATTCTTGGCGAATTTCGTGTATATTTACGTATTGTCTGATATAATATTCAGTTTGATGTACAGTGTCTGTTCCAACAATGTCGATTTCATGTGTACAGCTATGCGCTTTAAAAACACGACAACTTTAACCCATTTGGCCCCGAGTCCCTACACCAGGCGATTGATTCACCATGATAATTCCAGGGTAGTGCCAGATTAGCTTGACGCCTAACGGCGCCAAGCAAATCTGGCACTACCCTGGAGTGATCATGGTGAATCCATCTCCCGCAACTGGTACAGTCATTAGGCAACACCTCCAATATTGGAGAAATGGGACCTCGGGGCTACAAGGATTAATCAGCTACTATCTGCTAAAGTTGACGTCGACGGATATCACTGATCAAAGTTGTCGCGTTTTTAAAGTGCATAACTGTAATGTCTGTTACAGTATAAATTTCGCGTATGCCGTCTGTTACGATATCAACCCATTTAGCTCCAACGCCCTAAAGCAAGAGATGGATCGACCATGATAATTCAAGGGTAGTGCCAGATGAGCTTGGCGCCGTCAGGCGCCAAGCTCATCTGTCACTGCCCTTGAATTATCACGGTCAATCCATCTCCTGCAGCTGGTACAGTCGTTTGGTAACACCTCCAAAATTTGGCAAATGCGGCCGTGGGGTGAAAAGGGTTAATTTGGTGTATACCGTCCTTCGCAAAGATAAATCTCTGGCTATTCCTTGTGCATGCCTAATTGCAAGCTGCGCTAACCCCCCACCCCCCCCCCCCCCCCCCCCCCCCCCCCCGTCAGAGCCCCCTTGTGTAATGCAGGGTCAGCTGTGTTCACAGTACTTGGCCGGCGCCTGCATGCACCAAGTCTGTTCGAATAATTGAAACCAATTTCATTAGTAGGTTTTAGTCCTGCACTACATAATTAACCATTAGGCTGCCGGTGGCGCTTTTTGTCGCAATGATTCCTGCAGGAATTATCGCGACAAAAATGCTACCGACAGACGAATGGTTAAGATAATTAAAGTCTTCATTGCCGGGGTAGAACGAACACCAGCACAATGCAAGAAACACGGATCCTCATTAGCTCCCGAAAACTATGTCAAGAAATCAAATGTGTGGTTTTTTTTCCATTAGTACTGTCGTAAATAGTTCATCGGGTTTTTTTTTTGACTTGCACAAAAATCGTTCCATGATCCATATTCGGTTTATAAAATGTATTCACTTTGCTTTTGTATGCTTTGTTTTATTGCATGGATTTGTGTAGACGAATTAACCTTGAGTAAATGTTCCTGATTTTGTGCGTCACAGCATAGTGAATCATGTTTGATTTAGATGACGTGATGTCAATCCTCAATGATGAAAAGAAAAGGGGAGACTGCCTGTGCTCATATTTTAGGAAGTAAAAGTAAAAGTAGGTAAGAGCACTGTCAGGGGAATGTGGCTGTCATTGCAGATAGGCAGAAATTCCTGCCTTCCTCCAGTATTGCCGATGGTGTGCTGAAGAGGTCGCCAAGACCGAAACAGTTGTCCACACCGGCTAAATATCTGGACCCCCTTGGGGGACCTAGATTTAAATTTCCATGCACTAAGTGGCTGGAACAGTGGGATATGTGATATTCCCCCCTTCGGGGGGGGGGGGGGGGCTTCCATGTGCATCGCTTTCAGTCACTTTCTTAGCGCACCCCCTCTTTCCTCTTTTTTTTTTTTTTGTGTGCTTTGGCCACAGTAGATCTATGTTCACTGGTCGCTCATGCACACTTCTCTCCCCTGACAGTGCTCTTACCTACTTTACTTTGTAAACAATCCTCAGTGATGTTCGATTGCGCATTTATTTTATATACGCGTATGTCATTTAATTACGCAACTGCAAAACTTTATTTCTGAAATCAACTGCACAATAAACATACTTTTCAGAGAGACAACTGGTGTGAACTTCCAAGGCGAGATAGCTCCGATGACATTGTAACTCAAACTCCATCAAACGCGTACAACTCGTTACACGATATCAATACATAAAGATAAGAAACACAACTACCCCATTAGCACAACCGCTTCGGGCCCACGACGGCCGCAGCGGGCCTATTGCAGCCGTCGTGGGCCCGAGGGCCTTTGTATCCTGGGTAATATAGGTATTGCTACACACACACAATATAGGTATTACTACACACACACACACACACACACACACACACACAATATAGGTATTGCTACACACACACAATAATATAGGTATTGCTACACACACACAATAATATAGGTATTGCTACACACACACAATATAGGTATTGCTACACACACACACAATATAGGTATTGCTACACACACACAATATAGGTATTGCTACACACACACAATATAGGTATTGCTACACACACACAATATAGGTATTGCTACACACACACAATAATATAGGTATTGCTACACACACACAATAATATAGGTATTGCTACACACACACAATAATATAGGTATTGCTACACACACACACACACAATAATATAGGTATTGCTACACACACACAATATAGGTATTGCTACACACACACAATAATATAGGTATTGCTACGCACACAATAATATAGGTATTGCTACACACACACAATAATATAGGTATTGCTACACACACACAATAATATAGGTATTGCTACACACACACAATAATATAGGTATTGCTACACACACACACAATAATATAGGTATTGCTACACACACACACACAATATAGGTATTGCTACACACACACACACAATAATATAGGTATTGCTACACACAATAATATAGGTATTGCTACACACAATAATATAGGTATTGCTACACACACACAATATAGGTATTGCTACACACACAATAATATAGGTATTGCTACACACACACAATATAGGTATTGTTACACACACAATAATATAGGTACACGCCTGCCACCAATGCTAAAGGTGCGAGGTTCTTAAACGGGTTCCGGCGTCGGACTTTTCTCCTCTGGTAAGTGTCACCGTTATTCGGGCGGACCGTCGGGGGTTCTTTCTCCGGGTACTCCGGTTGTTCCACCCCCACCCCCCCCCCTCCCCACCACCCACACTTTGGTACCGGTTTCAGGCCACTTTATAAATTTCAAATACAAGCGATCAAAAATCTCTGTAACTTCAGTAGCTGAACTGGCCCTTCGTCTGTCTTGTACTGTGTCTTAAATGGCCCGTAAATCCGTGTCTGTTACGTGAGTGTGTGTGTTGGGTTTCAGTTCGCGGCGCTTCGAGTCGATTAGCCCAAAAATTGAGAAGAAGCGCCTATATAATAACGGTATTATTATTATTATTTACACACACACACACACCTGTTCGCCCCTGGCGCTCCATTCCACCACCACTCCCAACCCCGGACCAACCTTTCATTCATGCCAAACGTCACTTTGACATTACAATTGCATTTAGCACGCACAATACTGTTTAACATGTACATAAATACATGCACATGAATGTACGGATAATATTAACACCTGAGGCTGTCCATATTAAAGTTAACCCATTTAACCCCAAGGGCGCATTTCACAAATGTTTGACGCGTCACTTAACAAATGTATATCGCTTCCACGAGGTGGATTGACCATGATAATTCAAGGGTAGTGCCGGTTTACCTTGGCGCCGTCAGGCCCCAAGCTAACCCCGACACTACTTTTGAATTGAATTATCATGGTTGATCCATCTCCCGCTGTAGTGCGTCGAGGCTAATTGGGTCATATAAGAAAGCCCGCAAGGGATATGGAGGTGGAATGTCCGTGACGGCCACAGGTACTCGGACCGACATCGACCCGATTACGTTTGGCCGACCGGCGACATTCTAATTCCATGTTAGTTTTCTGAGGACTGTGTACCCCAGAACCTGTTCTGAGCGACCCCTCCTTAGAGAGGTCACCTGAGAAATCATCGGTCATTAACCCCCGTATCAGTGCAGAGATAAAAGAAAGGAACATCACTCAGATGTGAGAGGCATAGATCCTCATGAGCACCCGCAGATGCGGGGTCTCATGAGGAGATATGCCTCTTGCTGAGACGAATTTTGTACCCATGTCCCTGTGACAGTTGTGACTTTTGATCGCTGAACAAAAAACGATTTTAGAAACAACCCCCCCCCCCCCCACCCCCACCCCCAACAAAAAAAAGTACAGTGGCAGGGAAGGGGTTAAGGACCATCATTTAGTGGCGGTAGCTACCCAAATGAAGGTCTTTAACTCATTCTGCCCGCGAAACACCACAGCAAGATATGGTTCGACCATGATAGTTCAAGGGAGGTGGCAGAATTCTGCCACCACCCTTGAACTATCAGCCGCTTTTGCTAGACTACATAGCGAGCGTTGCCTTGTGGCTGACGTAGTAATCATTAACAAGAAATCCCAGCAAAGAAATGTTAGTTAGGTGGGGTTTATCGACGAGCAGGCTGCGCAAGCCATCTCATTGCGGTACCGAGAAAGGAGCAGGCTTAGAAAGGACAAGCGCAACACAATTTATCAGATTTTCAAAGTGGCACTATTACCTCATTCTGCCCACAGCAAGATACGGCGACACGGGACACATGCAAGATACGGCGACACGGGACACATGCTGCTGTTCAAGATTTCTCTTGTGAAAACGCCTGTCTTCAGAGACCCCAAAATACTGTGGTTCCCGAAAAACATTTTATAATGTAACTTAATGGTCGACTTAGCTGAAATTGTCTTCTCCTGCTGCCGTGCGGTGTCGCTGCTCTCATAAGAGGAAAAGTCACTATTCTCGGTGTCTTAGTATAGCTCTCCTAAACTCGGTGCCCGATTGGATGACATAAAAAAAACAATAGAATCCGGACACGCTAAGCGCAGTAAACCACATTAACTAATCCTACTGTGCGATATACCAGATGAAAACGAAAGCCTGTGAACAGAAAAACGACATACCCGTGGCATGCAGTATGTCGCGAGTACCAAAGATAATGTGCACGGACAGGGATCAACTAAAACACTGAGAATGCCGAGTTTAACCCCTACTGTGATTTATGTTCAATTTCACTACTCAGTTCAGCGACTGGCGTCTATATTCTGCAGTCGCGGGGGCTCATGAAGATCTATGCCTCTTGCTGAAACCACGTTGTGTTCAGGTTCCTTTGACGGCTGGAGGTCTGGGACGTTCAATTTACAATGACGGCTGGAGGTCTGGGACGTTCAATTTACAATGATTTAAAAAATACAATCTGCGGCCAAGGGGCGTACGACGTCAAACACAATGACAGGTACACGCTCCTACGGCTAAAAGCGTAGGCGTCACCCAGAATGCACCCCCTCCCTCCTCCTCCCCCCCCCCTTTCCCTCTTCCAAGCGAGGATGGTTGGTTGTACATTGCTTAACGTCCCGACAGCAACAAGGCTTTCTCAGGACGTGCCTGCACTGCTTGTGAAAAAAAAACTAAACTGAATATTGAATGTATGTCGCCAGCCGGTCCAATACGCTAAATAACCTAAGACCGTTTAGCAACACACACCCAATATCAAGAGCTAAGAAGGCAGCGCAGACAGTAGGGAGATGAGTCGCAGATGGAGTGAGCAAGATAACCGTTTAGGTTTGTCCATTTTTCATGCCAGTTCCAAAGCATATCGGCTACTGAGGAAACTGTTCTTGTTGCCTTCAGTTTCTTCGCTTCGGAGACTTATGCGAGCTGTCCAGATATTTCCAGTCCTGAACACACTCCAGCAAAAGATTTCTTCAATGCCAACTAATTCAGAACTCTGTGCTTTGGTGTTCGACGAAATGTCTTTAAAGGAGTTTGTGACATACAATGTCGAAAAAGACTATGTGGAAGGCCTAGAAGACTTCGGCTGTATGGGTCGGTCCATGTATGTAGCCAACCATGCTACAGTGTTCATGGTGCGTGGACTGGTTATGAATTGGAAACAGGCTGTTGGTTATATCCTTTCCAGCGGACCTGTTGACGCTAAGGTTCTGCATGGTCTGCTGATTGAATGTCTTGATAGACTAGAGGAGTGTAGTCTGCAGGTAAAAGTGTTGATTGCTGACCAAGGTTCCAATAACTGAAAAATGTTAACAAAATTCTGCAGGGTGACAGAGCAGGCTCCTTTTTTCTTCCACAAAGAGAACAAAGTACACGTACTTTATTATCCTCCCCATCTTTTGAAAAACACAAGGAACAACTTCAAAAAAAGTGGGTTCCTTGTTGATGGATAAGAAGTGAAGTGGGTGCATATTGAACAATCCTACAACTTTGACCAGCAAAATGTTGTTCGCGTGGCCCCAAAACTGACCATCAAGCACCTTGAACTGCCACCTTTTGCTGCACTTCGCGTGCGGTATGCTGCGCAGGTCCTCTCGCACACAGTTGCAGCAGGTATTTCTACACTTGTGCAGCTGCATGTACTTGACGCAGACGCCGCTCACATAGCCCTGTTCATCGAAACATTCGATCAACTGTTCAATACCTTCAACAGTGGCAACCTCAGGTCTACACAGAAAATGGCCCATGCCATGTCTCCAACATCCGGACATGAGCAGTTCCTGTTGAAGAAGTTGGCTGGAATCTGTTCAGTCCCTCTCCTCAGTATCGCAACTCACCAAGCCTGACAGGGTGGAAGATGGCCATTAGAACACTTCCGGCATTGTGGAAAGAACTTGATACTGACCATGGGCGTGAAATTTCTTTTAACTGACCATCCGAACCAGGACTGTGTTGAAAATCTGTTTTCAGTTGTTCGGTCAAAAGGAGGGCATGGTGACAACCCCAGTCCACAACAGTTTCGCAACAATTTTTGCCAGGTCATGGTGGACTCTTTCTTCGTGCAGAGTGACGCAAGCAACTGCATTGAAGACTGTGACAAGGGGCTGCTCAGCCTGACAGCGCTGACATCAGTACCGCAGTCAGTAGTGGAAGATGAACCAGAAGATGGTGTCGTCCTTGATTGGCCACCGGGCCATACGGAAAATGATGGTGATACATATCAGTTGATGCAGCTGATTTTGCCAGTGCCCGAGACTCAAGACCCACGGCTCGTCCAAGTGCAAGAAAACGTACTTCTGTATATTGCTGGCTACATGGCAAAGAAGACATTATGTCAGGAATGTAACAGTCTCCTCACAGGTGCCTCTACTGGTTCTCGGGCTGAAACGTTCATCATGAATAAACAGTATCAAGGCATTAGATGGGGGCTTACAGTTCCGAGCACCAGACTGCAACACCTGGTGCAGGCGTTCGAGGAAGCCTATGTTGCCAACATCGGAAAAATTCTGCACTTGGACAAAGTAAAGATGCGCTTGGTAGCACTGTTGAAAAAACATGACACTTTTTTGCCGCATGGGAAAGTGTGCCATCCAGCATTTTCTGCTTCAGTTGTTCATCAATGTGCGACTGCATTTCACTCTGAAAGAGAGCAACAGGTCAGTCGTGCAGAAGTCACAGAAAAGAAACAGAAAAATGTTGAAAGTGCGTCACCTTTAAAATAAGAAAACAGTCCACTAAGTCCAGACACCATAAAAATGACTACTCTTCTTTCTATGAACACTTTTTTTTATTTGTTAAAGCAATTTACTGATTTAGTAATTACTTTACTTTTTTAGTGCTACCAAGCGCATGTTCAGGATCTGTCGGACAGCTGCACTGTGTTGTACTTTTAGCCATGTGCAAGTGTATACAAGACTCTTCTTTCATATGACATTTGATTATGTTCTGTCACCGCCAGTGGTCTTCGCTTGCTGCGGACCGAGACACCTGGCGCTCCACCATTCACAAGGCAGCCGTCTCCTTTGAGGACTCTCGCAGAGCTAACCTTAAGGACAAGCGGCTCAGAAGAAAAAACAGAGTTGTCGTAACTCAGAACCCTGACCAGACCTTCCCCTGCAGCCACTGCGGTCGAACCTGCCTGTCCCGGATTGGCCTCCGCAGCCACGAAAATGCCTGCAGACGACGTGGGCAAGCCCTATAGAATCTTCGTTCGCGAAGTCAAGCCAAGAAGAAGAAGAAGAAGATGTTCTGTTATTATTTTTTTCCTTTTTGCCTGTTATGAAGATGGTTTATCTGCCACTAGATCATTTCAGAAGAATGCTATAGAGAATACTTTTTGCTCTTATGCCAGACTTTACCTGTGTTGTCTCATTTCTTACATGATGTGTATGTTAACACGTATATGTGATTTGTGTGGGTGTTCGTGTTCGTGTGTTTTATAAATGTTATTTGTGTTAAATGTTATTTGTAGAAATTGTTTACATAACCCATTTAGCCTCAAGCAGGCAGGCTTTGGATTGATCAATAATTCAAGGGCCATGTCAGATTAGCTTGGCGCCTGAGGCTAATCTGGCACTGACATTGAATTATCATGGTAGATCCATCTCCTGCAACTGGTACACATTCGAGTGGTGACTCTTCCCAAAATTGTTGAATGTGGGCTTGGAATTTTTGCCAGGGATTAATTGGGCGAAAATAATTAAGCATAAATTAAACAAAACAAACACACTGCAAGATCATAGAAGGCATGAATCATGGCTGGTTGATACTTGCTGAAATTGTGCTTCTCGCTAACACATGAATAAATAATACAGAAAAACTAAAATAAAGAGAAATGATAACATTCAAATACACTATAAGTAAGCATTATTAAAACAACATGTAAACAACTCTGTAGATTCACACCATTTAAAACAAAATATTGCACACCACCCCCCCCCCCACCCCTCCCCCGCCACCCCCCTCCATGGCCTGCACCATGTAGCATGAAACATCTAGGGATACACTGCATTTGCTTGTGCTGATGTTTTTCTAATGGTAATACCATCGTGTGTTTTCGGGCTGCGTACATGGACAGAACAAGGGAAGCAACTCCTCGGCTGACCTCGTTTTTCTGCTATACGCTAAAGAGGAGCTGGTTTATCTTTCTATGTAGGATCTTTGAGCCCACGGAGGTTAATTTATCATAATTTATACAACTCGCACGCTTTTCCCGGCCACGTGCTACAAGGTTGTCTCCGCTCATGTGTGGTGATAAAGGTTGTTCTTTCTCCGCCGCACTGCTGACCATTTTGTTGCAATGCCACATAACGACCAGTACTGTGGCGGTGCCTAAGCTGGCAGGGACTCAGTCACCTGCAAGACATGTGGCAGTCCCACACAATACCGTGTTGAAGGTCTTTGAAGGGAAAATATGTTGATTTAATATCAAAATAATGTGAAAAGTCGTTGTGCAAATAAATTCGATTATGCTTGACCTCCTGTTTCGCAAAAGAAATCACTCGTGCGCAGCTTGACAGACAAAATGCGAGCTTTCCTATTCAGCAAAAGAAATCACTTGTGCGCAGTTTGACTGATAAAATGCGAACATTGTATCGGTCAAACTGCGCACGAGTGATTTTTTTTTTTTTTTTTTTTTTTTTTTTGCTGAACAGGTCAGCTTTGCTCGCATTTTATCGGTCGAACTGAACACGAGTGATTTATTTTGCGTAACCGGGAGTCAGGCATAATATAATCCCTATACAATATGGCATAGAACCGTCTGTGTTGGATTACATCAAGAGCTTCATCGCGGTAGTGTCGTCCGATGAAGATGATTATCAAACCGACGCATCGAAGGATACTATAAGTCTGATTTCGTAGATCAAGCATTTGCTGTTATTGGACTCTATTACAAACCACTACTGTGAGGCTCACACACGCATTCAACAATGACTCGATCCGCTGTTCAACAAACGGGTGTCAAAGCTCTGTCACGTTTTCTTTATTTATCTCTCTTTGTCTTTCTCGGAGTTGCGAGGGCTCGTAAGGATCTACGCCTCTTGCTGATCACTACCTTGAGTCCAAGTTCATGGGCCACCTACGGTCTGTTGCTGTTGAATTCGGGAAGTTTGCAGCATCACAATCTGCGTCCGCTGGCACGGAACAGGTCAACTCATTCTACCCCAGACACACCACAGCAAGATAAGGATCGACCATGATAGTTCAAGGGTGATGCCAGAATAGCTTGGCGCCCAGGCGCCAAGCTATTCTGGCATCACCCTTGAACTATCATGGTCGATCTGTGTCCTGCACTAATGCAGTCTTCAGAGGACAACGGCAAAAAATTTGGGGATTTCGGTCTTGGGGTAGAAAGAGTTAAACTATCATGGTCGATCTGTGTCCTGCACTAATGCAGTCTTCAGAGGACAACGGCAACATTCGGGGATTTCGGTCTTGGGGTAGAAAGAGTTAAACTATCATGGTCGATCTGTGTCCTGCACTTCAATACAGTCTTCAGAGGACAACGGCAACATTCGGGGATTTCGGTCTTGGGGTAGAAAGAGTTAAAAGTGTCTGGGCATTCTGAGCTGAAATGTTTTGTTCTTTGTGACAAAGGATTTTTTAGAGTGGCTCTAATGATACTAACTGTGTCTTGTTAGTACCATTCGTGTGACTATTGATCAGCAACGTGGCATAGGGTTCTTGATAACTGACACACTCTGTTAGTGCATCTTCTCGTTCTTGGGTCAAAACAGGAAACGGAAGTGACGTCACTACAGCGTGTAGCGGAAGCGAAAGTCACAACCCTCCAGTCTTTTCATAGCGGCGTCCAAGCGCTCGCTCTGCGCCACAGTCACGTGGTTTTTCCAGTCGCCGACTTCGCCTGCAACAACATAATGTGCAGAGTGCAAGAAATGTTATGAGAGCTCTACAGGTCAGCCACAGTACATTAACACCTTAACTGCCAGCGGACGCGGATTTCGCGTCTGCACACTGACCGCCATTCGCGTGAAGAGCACACACGAAATGGGACCAGACGTGGGCGCGAATAACACAGGACTAACAAGAGAAATAAATACTCGTGAGCCCCCTCGACTGCGGGGGCTCATGAGGATCTATGTCTCTTGCAGATGGGTATTTTTGGTTATTTGGTTTTAACGCCGAGCAGGCGACTAAGGCCATCTCGCGGCGGGATGGGTAAAAATCTGGTCAGCCAGACTAAAAGCAAGGTCTTAAGACAAGATGTAAATATAGCTTTAAAATGTCAGGCTAAAATGTCGCACGAGTCTTCAAAAGAAATGTCTACAGACTCTCAAAAAGGGCAAAATAAAAAATTCACAGTCTATGAATGCTCAGATCAGATGGGTAGCGTTCACAACATAATGTGCAGAGTCCAAGAAATGCCAGGAGAGCTCTACAGGTTCGCCTCGGTACATCGCGGTACACGGGCCATATGAAGTCACATCGCGATATTGTAGTACTGAATTTGCAAAACCACTCGGTAGGCAAAAGGTCCTGGAGCCGATGTCAGCGTTAGCTGGCCCGCGCACAGCCGTGTGCGGCCCAGCTAAGGCTAACCTTGGCCCGTAGTCCTTTTGCACACCGAGCACCCCAGTAGAAACCGAAGACCTGTGCTTGTTATATCAGAATGAGATACCGATTTACTGGAGCGCGTAATGTCCATCAAGGCTGACCTGTATTTGAATGGGTCCTTTATTTTTCCTCGTCAAACGTTTACGATACAACTTTACAAAGACAGTGCAGGAAACTTGAATTATCTATCATTTAAATTTGACGCCAACTTTCTTCGTAGAATTTTCGGACAATGAAGTGCAACGAAAAGTTCAACCAACTGGAAAATAAATGACATGGGGATACTTTAATACTTAATCTGGCGTGACCAGATTCAGCGGGAACGTTGCAACCTTTTAAAGATAAAACAAAATATTGATTTGCATTGCTTTCAGCTCCTACTGCAGACAAAACAACCCTATATATTTGCCATGCCCACAAACCAGATAGGCCTAGATCATGGGAGGCAAGCATCGTTAGAAACAGTTCACATACTAAGAGGAATAACTCAGTGCTGACCGTCTTGTACTTTTTTTCTTGTGTATTTTTCCACGGGCTGGCTGGCGACTGGGTGCCTTGGCTCAGTTGCATGAGTGATCTTAGTCCTGCGCAAGCCACCAAGCCAGGTGCTCGGCTATAGCAAACACAACATTCACCCCGCTATAGCGGAGCACCTTGCTTGGTGGCTGGTGCAGGACGAAGCTCACGCACCAGGAGCCAGTTGCATGAGCGAGCTTAGTCCTGCGCCAGCCACTAAGCAAGGTGCGCCGCTGTAGCGGCGCACCTTGCTTAGTGGCTGGCGCAGGACTAAGCTCGCTCATGCAACTGACCCCTTTACCTTCATAGGCAGGGGCAAAAGATTGTCTCTCCATCGCTTGGCGTGTGCATTGTATATTCGCCATGACACGTGACCAACCTTTGCGATACATTCGAGGCCTCTTTTCTACGGGAACTTGCTCAATGAGCGGCATCTGCTTCCTGTGCTTGTCCGCCTCCGTCAGTTTCTGAAAGCCGCACGCGTCCGCCACGTCTTGGCAAAGTTCAGGGGTCAAGTTGTTGATGCCCAAAAACCCGCCAAGTCTGGTTGTCACGCTAACGAGATCCTGCGTGGGTGATTTAAGTTATGCTGATGAAAATACTGCCTTTTCAAATGGCAATCTCTTTAGATAATGAGATATTCCACGGACAATGAGTTGAAAAATGCATTGCATATATTATATCTCTTTTGGTTGTATTAATTGTATTACATTGAAAAATTGTTTGCAAGATATCAGCAACCAACCAGTAAAACGGAGTCGTCGGAAACAGCTGAACACCTGCTTCAATACACATGTTTCGGAAGTTCGAAGTAGGTCAAAATTGCAAGTGTGTCGATACAAATATAGTGCCAGTGCCTGTTGACTGTCTTTGTGCTACAACACCAAAACACCCCAGCTATCATAGTACCATGGATTCAACGGGATTTCAGCAAGAGGCATAGATCATCATGAGCCCCCGCAGTTGCGGGGGCTCATGAGGATCTATACCTCTTGCGGTTGTGTGGTGTTCACATTTTCTTGGCACTGAACGGGTTAGAATCCTCGACAAACATGAGACATCGCTTTTTATATTTAATTTTTTTTTTTTTTTTTTTTTTTTTTTTTTTTACAGAATTTAAATCCAGTTTGTTTGTTGTTTTTTTTTCAAAAAAAAAAAGCGCAATTTTTAACTGATTTTAATTTCCGGAACTCATCAGTGGAAAAGCCATTACCGCATTTAATAGAAGTAGAAGCAAAAAAAAAAAAGATGGAAATCAAGAAAGAAAAAGCTGACTTAGCTAAGTGTAACTTGCACATGCCCATTATATACAAATTAGTACTGTGCCCAGTGACTGCCAAGAGATGATTAGTACTGTGCCCAGTGACTGCCAAGAGAAATGGTCGCCGGTCTCGGTTTCTCGGTCTTTAGGTTTTTATTCTCTTTTCCTTTATATTTTTCATTACTTTTCCAAAAAAAAAACAAGACCAGGACAAGTCTATTTTTTGTGAAAAGCAAGATTTGTTTGTTGTATTACAATTACTACTACTAATAATAATAATTACGGTATTTATAATGCGCTTATCTTATAATAATTATAACTCTAAGCGCGCACTCACAACTCGCGCACGCATGCGCACGCTTTTGACAATGACAAATACATTACGACAGTCGGCTTGGGGTGGGGAGTGTGGTGATATAGAGCTAAAACTGTTTAAAGAGGTGAGTTTTGAGAGCGGACTGGAAGGAGAAGAAAGAGTGTTTCTAACGGAGAGAGAGTGGGAGAGTGTTCCAGGTGGATGGACCGTAGACGGAGAAGGCGCGGGGGCCGAAAATGCTGAGTTTGGTGAGGGGGGTGTGGAGGCGGATAGGGTCGGAGGCAGAGCGGAGGGAGCGGAAAGGAGTGTAGAGGTGAAGTAAGTTGGAGAGATAGGCAGGAGTTGTTAAAGGATTTGTAGCAGAGCGACAGAACCTTGTATTGGATGCGTTAGGGGATGGGGAGCCAGTGAAAGTGTTTGAACAGGGGAGTGATGTGGTCGGATTTCTTCTGTCTGAGGACGAGGCGGGCAGCATTGTTCTGGACGCACTGGAGAGTGAAAGTGGTGGAGTGAGGGAGGCCGGAAAGGAGAGAGTTGCAGGAATTTACAGGAAATGACTTACTGTCGTTTGTCTTCAAAGGGAAGCATACCTTCGGGCCCACGACGGCGCAAGTGGACCAGCGCACAGCCGTGCTCGGACCCACTGCGACCGTCGTGGGCCCGAAGATCTTTGCTTACACTGCTCATTCATACAAACTTTAACACTGTTTGGCACCGACAAGGACCCGAACTTTAACCAACCTCTTTCATGTCCTCGTAGGAAACGTTGAAGACGGGGACGCTGGGGTTGTCCTTAATAAACTGGTCCACGCCTTTCAGGTAGTTAAAGTAGGAGCCGTACATGCCTGAAACACGAATCCAGCCAGTCGTGCAGCCAGTTTCTGATGGTGATTGGGGGGGGGGGTGGAAGGGTGGGGGGGGTGGTGGTGGTGGGGGTGAATGTAGAGCTGACACGTACAAGCAGAAGATAGTAAGTCCGTTTTTGTGAAGCGCGAGATGTTTTTATTTGTAATACATTGAAAATCTCGCTTTTTACACAAAGAAACTTCCCAATGCGCAAAGGGCCATCGGGCCGACGGGCGGGCAACCGGCGGCCGCTGTCGGCCCAATGGCCCTTTGCTCACTGGGTCATCATCTTTTTCCTTCACGGGGCAGAGTGATAGTGGAGGAGGAGACGTTTGTGGACAAAAAGGAAAGAAATGTAAACGTTTACAAGGTGATTTCAAAAACGTGATTTCAAAGACGGTGATTTCAAAGACGGGGCACCGAGCAGGGTCTGAACAACTTTTAACCCCTAGCTGGATTCGAACCCATGACATTTCGGACGAGAGCCAAATGCTCTACCACCGGGCCACACAGCCACCCTGGACATAAAGGATGAGGCTGAAGGCAGTAGTACTACGTAATTGAAGTACAGGCGCGATCGGAGGTGAAAGGCTTCTGACCTGACGGCCATGCATAGCGCCCTGCACACAACGTGGTCCTTTGTCATGGCGCTCAAAGACGATTCAGCACAACGTTCGCACACTAGAAGTACAGCTGTAACCGCGGGAGAAATATTAGATATACAACGTTCGCACACTATTAGTATAGCTGTAACCGCGGGAGAAATATTAGATATACAACGTTCGCACACTATTAGTATAGCTGTAACCGCGGGAGAAATATTAGATATACAACGTTCGCACACTATTAGTATAGCTGTAACCGCGGGAGAAATATTAGATATACAACGTTCGCACACTATTAGTATAGCTGTAACCGCGGGAGAAATATTAGATATACAACGTTTGCACACTATTAGTATAGCTGTAACCGCGGGAGAAATATTAGATATACAACGTTCGCACACTATTAGTATAGCTGTAACCGCGGGAGAAATATTAGATATACAACGTTCGCACACTATTAGTATAGCTGTAACCGCGGCAGAAATATTAGATATACAACGTTCGCACACTAGAAGTACAGCTGTAACCGCGGGAGAAATATTAGATATACAACGTTCGCACACTATTAGTATAGCTGTAACCGCGGCAGAAATATTAGATATACAACGTTCGCACACCATAAGTATACCTGTAACCGCGGCAGAAATATTAGATATACAACGTTCGCACACTATTAGTATAGCTGTAACCGCGGGAGAAATATTAGATATACAACGTTCGCACACCATAAGTATACCTGTAACCGCGGGAGAAATATTAGATATACAACGTTCGCACACCATAAGTATACCTGTAACCGCGGCAGAAATATTAGATATACAACGTTCGCACACCATAAGTATACCTGTAACCGCGGCAGAAATATTAGATATACAACGTTCGCACACTATAAGTATACCTGTAACCGCGGCAGAAATATTAGATATACTGCTACTATCACTTACAAATAACTTCCGTCTATTAACTCTTTCCAGACGTCCCGCATCCGGATACTAAGAGGAGAGCCGAATCAGTTCGTGTCAACCCATACAGCCCTGACGCACTACAGCAGGAGATGGATCGACCATGATAATTCAAGGGCAGTGCAAGATAAGCTTGGCGCCTGTCGGCGCCAAGCTTATCTTGCACTGCCCTTGAATTATCATGGTCGATCCATCTCCTGCAACAGGTGCATAGTCGTTAGATGACGCCTCCAAAATTTGGGAAATACGTACGTCGGGCTGACTGAGTTAAAAGTGTGAATTCTGCCTGAGATATGGCTGAAAATAACAAGAACAAACACGTGCCACCAGAGTTTGTCATCAATTCGTATCTCTTGCATGGACATTGTGGACATGTAGATAGACAGTGACGTAGCTGCTGGTAATGGCAGGTTCGACAAACAGTCATGTCGAAACTCAACAGTTGACAACGACGTTTAAATGATTCAACATTGATTTTCTTTTTGACGAGCACACGCTTGTTCATGTGTGTGTGTGTGTGTGTGTGTGCGCGCGCGCGAGCGTGTGTGTGTGTGTGTGTGTGTGTGTGTGCGTTTGTGTGTGTGTGTGTGGGCGTTTGTGTGTGTGTGTGTGCGTGGGTGCGTGAGTGCGTGCGTTTGTTCGTGCGTTTGTTCGTGCGCGCATGTGTGCGTGTGTGTGTACGCGGACTTACAGTCGCCGGAGTGAAACATCTTCTCGTAAATGTCCCACGTCATTTCATCTGTCCCTGAAAAATCGCTGATGTTGAAGTATAAGGACACAAAAACGTCCTTGACATTGCGGTACACGTGAATGACCTTGATCCCTTTTTCCTTCACCTCATAGGACAGAAAACAAGAAAGTTGTTGACATTACGGTATACACAAATGACCTTGACCCCTTTCTCCCCGACATGCTCAAACAGAAATACCCAACGTCCTTGACATTTCGGTACGCGTGTGGATATGTTACGGTATGACCTTTTTAGTTGACTCTTTCCATCCTGATACACCCGTTACTTGAAATAAATTTGACTGATAGTTCAAGGGTGGTGCCAGAATAGCTTGGCGCCTGTGGCGCCAAGCTATTCTGGCGCCACCCTTGAACTAAAAACAGTTGACCTATCCTCTAATCTGTAATGTAGCCATCCTAGGACAATAAGCAAATTTTACAATATCAGTCTCATGCTGTAATGGGTTAAAACTTTTCCAATGACCTGTTCGAACATATGAGAAAGAAAAGAGCAGCGTGCCTCGTGCAATAAAGGGTTAATAGTCCGCGATACCGCCTTCATCACTGATGTTCTTAGTACTTCTCATGCTAATACTAGACACAAAAGGTCGACCTTTAACGTATACATTTTTTAATGTCGTAAATAACGAAAGATTCGTTTGAGCATTTCTGCTCCTATGTATGTAGGTGTTCCCCCTGCTCGCACACGGGGCAGTAGAACTCCTCTGTTATGGATTGTGAAAGGAAGGGTAGAAACGCCTTGAGTTGCGGCAAGACAACATTGAGAACTCTTTATATCAGAGAAATTTAGTGATCAAAGTCCGGCCACGGAGTGTAATACTTCAACCCATTCAGCCCTGACGCACTACAGCAGGAGATGGGTCGACCATGATAATTCAAAGGCAGTGCCAGATTAGCTTGGCGCCTGTCGGCGCCAAGCTAATCTGGCACTGCCCTTGAATTATCGTAGTCGATCCATCTCCTGCAACAGGTGCTATGTCGTTAGATGACATCTCCAAATTTGGGAAATACGGCCTTCGGGCTGACTGAGTTAAACCTATTTAACTCTAAAGCAGCATTTCCCAAATTTAGGACGTGTTCCCTAACGACTATGCACTAGTTGCAGGAGATGGATCGATCATGACAATTCAAGAGTAGTGCCAGATTGGCTCGGCGCCTGATGGAGCCAAGCTATTCTGGTGTCACGTGGTAGTCGTAGTCGTAACATGATGCCATCACACCCGACACACTCACGTAGGGTTCTTGTAGAGAAAAAAAAAAAAACATCACTCAGTTGCAACTCGTCACACGTGGCACAAGGTTGTAGACCACACTGGAGTAACAGTTCCAACAATACTTTATTCTCGCGATGCAGTATCTCTCACAAATGCATCCACACTTTGATACACTGTCTCTTATACAATACGTAATTACACATAATTATTTCCTAACACCCTCTTTTATACTATAGGGGAGCTGGCTGGCTCGGAGGTAGTGCGTTCGACTCTCGTCCTAAAGTTCCTGGGTTCGAACCGGCTGAGGTGAAATCATCTTCGTGTTGGACAAACGACGTTAAGCCCTAAACGTTTAACGTTTTTCTTTTATAATATTACAGATTTCCAGAACAGTCCCGCAAATTGCACAACTCAACCAATCAGAAATGAAAACGTAACCAAAATCATTAATATTCATTAAAGAACACTCTAGATCTATCTACTTTCTTCCACTAAAATCTAGGTGCATTACGTAAATGTTACGAAATGTAGCCAACATGGGTGCAAAACTTTCAGTCATGTTTGAGGTCACTATAACAATCGCGCCTCTTTCAGAACCTTCAAGCTTAATCTAAGTCGGACTTTGCAACAATTTAGCGAAAATGTGCAACATTCTAGTCAAACACAGAAAAAAAATCGATCGCAATTCTCCATGCAAAAGAAAAACAAATCATACTAAAAAGGTTCGTGATTCTGATCAAAAATAACTGAACACCAGATCTTTCCTATGATCAATACAAATTATGCCCTAACAAGAATAACACAGCCACAAACGTAACATCTGGCATACCCTTGAATTATCATGATCGATCCATCTCCGCTGTAGCGAGCGTCGGGGCTAAATTAGGCTGCATGAATATGAGCTTTATTACTGCTATAGTTGTGGTTATTATCATTACCTGGTTGGGCAGCATGGAGACGGGCAGGTGTGTGTTGAGGAGCCTAGGGGAGGGAAGCGCCTCAATCTTTTCAATCTCCGTGGCTTCTAGCATGAGGTGACCTTTGGTTTGATGCTGGTAATCAGCCTTTCCGGCCAGCAGCATGGAACCCACCTCCCACATCCAGTGGGTTCCTGTAGAGAGATGGTCATTTAGCGGACTAACCTATACATTTCATAAAATGACACAACCCGTTAGTCAGGTCGCCAGTCCATTTATCCACCCGTCTGTCCGACCGTCTATTCACTCATTCATCCAGGTAAGACCACAACCAGTCAATTAATTAATCCATTATACAGTCTTTGTTTCAACTAATGGGTAGACCATCAAAACCGATGATGTCGTCATTGTGCATGACTTCTATTTCTGGGTGCGGGTGTGGCTGGCCAAGCCAATCCTGGAGCCACACCTGCGAGGGCAATGGGGGCACTGGAACGTAGCTGTAGGGAGAGTCGACGCTGTCTTTCTGCGAGCTCCGGCACTGGTGATCCGTTCGCACCGATTGTGTTCAAAGAGCATGCAGGCTTTCCTGGTGGCGGCACGCCAGCCAGATCTGTCTTGTGCTTGTGCTTCAAGTTCCTTTACCGGGAAGACCCAGTACTTGAGGCTGTCTTTTATGCAGTCTTTGAAGTGTTTCTTTGGCCGTCCTTGCTTCCTGTGGCCTTTTGAGAGTGCACCATACAGGAGTTGGCGTGGCATACGAGAATCATCCATGCGTGTGACATGACCTGTCCAGCGAAGTTGTGTCTTTATGATCAAGGCTTCAACACTCGCTAAGCCAGCATTGTCCACGACTTCCAGGTTTGTCACCTTGTCTTGCCATTTGATGATCTTGAGTGAGCGCAGGGATCTCATGTGGAAACGTTCAAGCTGCTTGAGGTGCTTTTTGTACAGCGTCCATGACTCACAGCCGTAGAGGAGGCTGGGGAGGACTACTGCCTTGTAGACTTTGATCTTGGTGGAGAGCTTGACGTTGTTGTTATTCAACACACGAGTGCGCAGACGACCCAGGGCTTGGCTGGCTTTGCTGATGGGAGATGCGATTTCCTTGTCGATAGTACCGTCAGAAGAGATGATGCTCCCCAAGTACCTGAACTGCCCCGGTCGACAGTCTTCAGCTCGGTGCCTTCGATATACACTTTGGGGGGGGGGGGGGGGGGGGGGGGGCTCTTGTGCCTGGGGCCGGTTGGTTCAGGACCTCGGTCTTGTTGAGACTGATGGTGAGACCAAACAGTCGAGAGGCTTCCGAGAACCTGTTGACGATGGTCTGTTTCAACTAAGACTGCTGATAAATCAGTGAATATCTAAACTTAAATTACACACGCTACAAGCATACATAAACACTCTTTTTGTTAAGTACATTGCTGTCCTGATTTGAAAGAAGCTTCTACAGAATGTCTCTTTTCATATATATAAAAAAAAAGCGAAAAACTCACTTCCACAAAAACGGACATACTGAATTTGTTTGCTATGACAGTCCTTGCATACACGTGCTTGAAACACGGTATTAACTCGCTGTGTCCCAGGTACGAAATACCCACATTTTGGAGTTGTCCTCTGAGGACTGCATTACAATGTAGGAGACCGATCGACCATGACAGTTCAAGGGTGGTGCCAGAATAGCTTGGCGCCTATAGGCGCCAAGCTATTCTGGCACCACCCTTGAACTATCATGGTCGAGCCATACCTTGCTGCGGTGTATCGGGACTGAATGAGTTAATGCGTACAGCTCATCAATTAACTTATAAAACGCTTTGCAGTTTCTTTTAAACGATCCGCTCCATGACATGCCTTACTTGCTAGAATTCGCCGATACCAACGGGGTAAGCATGTCGCCTTGCCTCAACTGAGACTCCTCTCCCCTTTTTGTCACAACCCCTATTTGTAGGCACACGTACCAGAGGTTCTCCCACAGCGTAACGGAAGCAGGAAGGAGAGGAAGGGCAGCAAAGTCTTTCATTGTACCTCATTTAACTGCTTAACCCTTTTAGCCCCAGGGTCCCATTTCTCAAAATGTTTCAGGTGTTGCCTGACTGTGCACCATTTGCAGGAGATGGATCGACCGTGATAATTCAAGGGTAGTGCCAGATTAAGCTTGGCGCCTGCAGGCGCCAAGCTTAATCTGGCACTACCCTTGAATTATCACGGTCGATCCATCTCCTGCTGTAGGGCCTCGGGGCTGAATGGGTTAAACCCAGAACAGAAATACAAGAGACATTACCGTCTAGTAACCCAATCTGCCCCAGGACCGAAATCCACAAATTGTGGAAGCTGCCCTCTGAAGGACTGTATTACAATTCTAGAGACAGATCGAGCATGACCGTTCAAGGGTGGTGCCAGAATAGCTTGGCGCCTATGGGCGCCAAGCTATTCGGGCACCACCCTTGAACTATCATACTCGATCCGTGTCTTGCTGTGGGGTGTGTCCGGGGCTGAATGAGCTTTACCGGGCTTTACCGCCTAGCGTTGGTTGCTTTAATCTATGGACTTTACGAGTGTGTGTGCTTGTCTGTAATTTTGGACTCTACCGCCTGGAGTCGTGTGGTCCAGAATCACCAAAAGAGCAGCATACTTTTTTATCAGACGTACAAACTTTTTTACCGCTTCTGGGAAAGGTGATCAGCATGACGTCATCATCCCGCATCTCGAGTGCCCGGATGCAGGCGACCTGCTCCGCCATGGGTCGGTTGGTCTCGAACTCTTTAGGCAACGTGATCCCCTCAAACCTCTCACCGGGGCAGATTTTTGCTATGACGGCGTCGTAGTCTGCTGCAGTCGACATCTTAGCTGGTCTACATCCCAAACAGACAATACACTAACCCCTGGAACATCTTGGCTGGTCTACATCCCAAACAGACAATACACTAACCCCTGGAACATCTTGGCTGGTCTACATCCCAAACAGACAATACACTAACCCCTGGAACATTTTGGCTGGTCTACATCCCAAACAGACAATACACTAACCCCTGGAACATCTTGGCTGGTCTACATCCCAAACAGACAATACACTAACCCCTGAAACCTCAAGGCCGTATTTCCCAATTTTTGGAAGGAGTTGTAGGAGAAGGATCGACGATGATAATTCAAGGGCAGTGCCAGATTAGCTTGGGCCTGAAGGCGCCAAGCTAGTCTGGCACTACTCGTGAATTATCATGGTCGATCGATCCCCTGATGCAGTGCGTCAGGGCTGAATGGGTTCAGCCCCCTTCACCGACCGTGGACGCAGGTTGTGATTTGTAATTCATTTTAAACTCAACGTCAGAGATCCCCGGGCGTCAAAGGAACGTCAGAGATCCCCGAGCGTCAAAGGAACGTCAGAGATCCCCGGGCGTCAAAGGAACGTCAGAGATCCCCGGGCGTCAAAGGAACGTCAGAGATCCCCGGGCGTCAAAGGAACGTCAGATCCCGGCGTCAAGACGAAGAGTCCCCGGGCGTCAAAGGAACGTCAGAGATCCCCGGGCGTCAAAGGAACGTCAGAGATCCCCGGGCGTCAAAGGAACGAAAGAGATCCCCGGGCGTCAAAGGAACGTCAGAGATCCCCGCGCGTCAAAGGAACGTCAGAGATCCCCGGGCGTCAAAGGAACGTCAGAGATCCCCGGGCGTCAAAGGAACGTCAGAGATCCCCGGGCGTCAAAGGAACGTGGATATATATGAGTTTCTGCAAGAGGCGTAGATCGTCTTGAGCCACCAGAACTGCGGGGGCTCAGTAAGGACCCTGGAGTCGTACTAAGTCCAAAATCACAGAGCATGCAGCACACTTAATCCCTTCACACATCACCTACGGGTCATTTGCGAAGGGATTAAGGGTCAGCAATGCCGCTTCCGTCCATCCCTACGTCCGTCATTTATTCATCCATTCACTTAGTCAGTCAGTCAGTCAGTCAGTTCGTCCGGCGGGCCGGCCGTCAGTCAGTCCATCAGTCCGTCAGTCAGTTATTTAGTTTCCTAGTGAGCATTAACAGACATATGGAGGTGTGTGTGTGTGTGGGGGGGGGGGGGGGCAAAAATAAATGTGTTTTCAGGAAGAATATAAATAATCATTGATTTTTTTTTCACTGTCATTACATTTTTTGTAATGTGCTTATTGCCTTGACCTTGTTATTTATCGGCGTGAAATATGCACCACCATCTGAACGCGAAACAGTTCACCTCATAACTTAACTCATTCTACCCCAGACACACCACAGGAAGATAAGGATCGACCATGATAGTTCAAGGGTTATGCCAGAATAGCTTGGCGCCTATGGGCGCCAAGCTATTCTGGCATCACTCTTGAACTATCATGGTCGATCTGTGTCCTGCACTGCAATGCAGTCTTCAGAGGACAAGGGCAAAATGTGGGGGTTTCGGTCTTGGGGTACAATGAGTTAAGACATATTTTTGGGGGTGCGAGGTAATTGCTCTGAAAAGTACAAAAGCCGAGCGCCAGCGGATTCGGTTGTAATTCCGTGTAATCGGACTACTTCACAAAATGTCAGCCCTTAGTGACACAGGCAGACTGTGCGGTGACAACGATTTAGAAGGACGAAGAATGTGTGCCGGCTGGTCTGTGGCTGACCTGACCCACCTTAACCATCAGTTCACGGCTGGCGGAACATAGAAAACAGCGCCCAAATACAAGAGACAATGATCCTCATGAGCCCCCGCATTCGCGGGGGCTCATGAGGATCTATGTCTCTTGCTAGACAGAGTCATAGTTGGTAACGTGTGCTTTGAATGAGAAACGACCGACATTAAATCTGCGTTGGTTTCGCAGAGACTTCTTTGCTAGCGTCTTTCAGTAAAGATGCTAAAAGCCTTCAAAATTACAGCCCAGCTAGTCCAAATACCAATTCACAGACACACACACACACACACACACACACACACACACACACACACACACACACACACACACACACACACACACACACACAAAACGGCAAGCCACTGGCGGTACACATACTAACTTGATGCCAGTCAAAGTGTGTTTCACCTTGATCAAGCCTAACTACACTTTTTTTTCTCTCAGTCCGTCTACCGAACCATTATTACCACTATTGCGAAAGAGTGTATACTAGGCCAGGGCAAACTTTGCGCAGAGGACTAAGCAATTTTACGATCTACGAACAAAGAAGAAATTCTGACTTACTGCAAGTAAAACAGTGAGCTGCTACAAAATACAGAACACAGCGCCGCAGTCTCTACCTCCAACACCCCGCAAACGGCACAGCGACCTCACAACCACGGCCGATAACGTGCTTAGCGACACGCGCCGTACTCTACCTCAAGCTAGGCCAAGAAGAGGCATAAATCTTCACCAGCCCTTGCATACCTTATAAGTTCTGTTCTAACGGCGGCGAGGGTTCGGGGAATGGGGAGGGGGAGGAGATCGCGCTTGACGCACTTATTTGAAAAATCAACATGGGGAAATAAGAGAAGAGTGGTGTGTGTGTGTGTGTGTGTGTGTGTGTGTGTAAGGAATTGGCTGTGTGCTACAGTTCAGCCTTCGAAATATCAATAGTAATTTTTTTTTCTCTCCAAAATTGAATATTAGGGTGGGGTGGGGGTGGGGGGTGATGGGGATGATGGTGGTGGTTGTTAGAATATCAA
Source organism: Semisulcospira habei (assembly GCA_036245525.1). Classification (NCBI taxonomy): domain Eukaryota; kingdom Metazoa; phylum Mollusca; class Gastropoda; family Semisulcospiridae; genus Semisulcospira; species Semisulcospira habei. The sequence continues at coordinate 6,093,814 of BTPG01000001.1, read as the reverse complement.
CCCGGCCGCCTCCCCCCTCCCCCCCCTTATATTTTTTTGTGGAGGGGGTGGGAGGCCCAGGGCGTGGTGGTGGGGGGGGGGGGGGGGTGAGAGGTTTGAGGCAGGACCTCTCCCGGCGGTTACTACACCACCGAAAGAGATCTCTTCTGTTTTGCGAGACTGCATAAGGTTATGGGACTCTGTACCGCTTGCAGAAGGCCTGCAGATGTGTAAACTGTCTATATGTACTGGTGCGGGAGCGAGGCCGCCGGACTGCTGAACTGAAGTGCGCTTGTGTCGGTCAAAATCTGGGTACTTTTTTCGTGGGCTCAGTCGATATCCAGGCCACACAAACATGGGGCGCTCTGCAGATGAAAATGGGCGTGTGCGGAGCAACTGACATCTCAGGACCAAACAGGCGACTGTCGGCTAGAAGTTTCGTCTGAAAAAAAAAAGAAAAACACCCAAAAACACCAAACGGCGACAATGCAAAGAAATAGTAAGCAACTTTAAATAAGAAGGACACACGTCTAAATGTTAGTTTAACTGTCTAATTATTATAATAGATGACCAGGGGTGGATCTGGAGGAGGGGGGAGGTTTCAGGGGTTCCGGACCCACACCCTTACCCCAAATTCTTAAAAATGCTATAAAAAGGTCCCTTTTGGGGTGTTTGGAACCCGTCCCCCCACCCTCCCTTCCCCCATGTTTAATATTTTAATATTTTAGTTTTCACACACGCACCCCCCCCCCCCCCCCCCCCCCCCCCCCCACCCAGTGTGGTAATTTGGCCAATAGTCAGTGGTGAGAGACATGTCAAGACCGGCGCACGCACAGCCTTCTCTCTCTCTCTTCCCAACCTCCCCCCCCCCCAACCCCCTTCCCTCCCCCCCCCCACCCTCCCCCGTTTCGATTTTTTTTTGGCCCCTGGAAGCAAGGTCTAGCGTCGGGGAGGCCTTTTCAAGTCAGGCCCTGACACCCAACAATGCGTCTCTGTTCTACCACAACCATAAACTGTAGGAAGTCCACTGCCGTATTTCATTGTGTGTGTGTGTGTGTGTGTGTGTGTGTGTGTGTGTGTGTGTGTGTGTGTGTGTGTGTGTGTGTGTGTGTGTTGTGTATACATGGGATACAACCGAGAAGAATTACAAGTTCAAAAGCACGTAAGTGCAGTTTCTTCCCCTATCATGTGGAATAGTTACGCACGGCGTGTCGTGTTAGTGAGTCTCTCAGTCTCTTATGCTTGAGAATGCGCACAAGGACGCACACACACACACACACACACACACACACACACACACACACACACACACACACACACACACAAACGCATGCACGCACACACACACAAACGCACGCACGCACACACACGCACGCACGCACGCGCACACACTGACACATAAACACACACACACACACACACACACACACACACACACACACACACACACACACACATATTATTGTCGATTACATGCTTAGCGACACTGTGACCTGCCTTACTCTACCCAGTCAAAATGTACCCGACAAGACTGAGGCACACATCCCCCTGTGGAGGAGTATGCACTAAATTCGGCATGAAGGGGTTGGGGGGGGGGGGGTGAGACGAGTGGCCCTTGCCTGAGATGCGTAAACTGAGAGCAAGGCCGTCAGCTGTACCGCTGAGTGTACATTCCAAGGAAGCAAAGGACCTCGGGCTGACGTCGGCCGCCAGAAGATCTTTTGCTACTGAGGACTGAGTATGGGCCGGCCTATGATTACGACTACACTTAAGACATAAGACATAAGACATTTATTCACCAAGTAAAACGTTACAAGGATTTTCAGTGTGTGCCATGGCGACAGTAAAATACATTCTCACTTGCTGCACATGCATTCATCATGACATACACTCAGTTGACGATCGTCCTGTATACAGCACTAAGATAGATAAACACAATATTACACACATATCAATCCTATGTCACAATCATGGAATCACGTTGTTCCATGGATGGTGATGAACTGAGTACAGCTTCTGGAAAGAAACTGCATCTGAATCGGGAGGTTCTGGCTTTCAAAGCACGAAACCGCCGGCCAGAGAAGCTCGAAGAGATGATTGGCTGGGTGTGACAGATTAAGTTTCGGGAGATAGATATTCCGACCACAAAACTCGTGCCGGCGCTCTCCAGTTGAAAAGGTGCATAATTATGAAGAACAAGATCGGAGGACCAAAACTAATGGTCACCGCCGTCAAGCCTCGCATGTTGGTCCGCGATAATGTATTATATGACACCAAACAATGCGTCTGCATTCTAATCATGATTTCACCGTCAAACATTTAAACTGTGTGAAGCCCGCTGGGCACATATTTCAAGGTGTTTGTTTTTATCAGAAAGCAATTTTCCTCTGATATGGAACACAGCCGAGACTGACAACTACAGGTTCAGAAGCAAATCTTAAAGTACAGCTGACTGTCCCGCCTGTGCGTGTTTGCGAGTCAGTCTCCCAATCACGCATGCCGCTGAGTACGCGCGGAAGCAAACACACACGCACAAACACACACACACACACACACACACACACACACACACACACACACACACACACACACATATCAGGCCCTGAACTGAAGACCCTCGGGCCCACGTCTGCCCAAAGCCCTTTCCTTCCTGGGTTTATGGTGAGTGCAGCGTGCTTTTTGTGGGTCGGGTGGGGGTAAGAGAGGGGTCGGGGTTGTGGGGTAGTGGTGGTGGTGGGGGAGGGGGTGGGGGCGGGGGGGGGGGGTCTGGACCTTTGAGGGGGAGGGGGAGAGAAAGGGCAATGTAATCTCTTCACTGATGAGGAAAAGTGAAAACGATCCAATTTCAAGAGACATAGATCCTCATGAGCCCCCGCGACTACTGCGGGGGCTTATGAGGATCTATGTCTATTGCTGTTAGTTATGTTTGCGGTTGTGTTATTCTTTGAGAGCAAGTGTGTGTTAATCATAGGAAAGAACCGATATTCATTTGAGTTATTTTGGATAATGATTACGTACCTTTTGAGTAGGATTCATTTTCTTTTGCGCGGAGACTTGCGATCGATTTTTGTTGTGACGCGTAGTTTCGCTACATTAGACTGGAGGGTTAGAGCAGGGTCGCGAGCTTTCTAGTGACCTCATATATGACGTCAAGGTGTCGGCTATATTTTGTAACATTGTATCAAAGGCGCTTAAGGCCCCGCCACGCATGCCGGTTGTGCCCCGATTCATTGAAGCCGATTCCGCTCCGATTGCGATCGGATGACGTCATATATCCGATCCGATCCCAATCGGCTGGGAATCGGATGTCTAGAAACCTGCTCTATTTTTCCGATCCGAATCGGCCCCGATTGTAAGCTTCAACCAATCAGAGCGCGTCTCGCAAAGCACGTCGTTTCAGTTTGAAAATGGCGGAAGATCAGTACCACCTTCGTTGCCGATGTCTCGCCCGCCTCTTCCCTAATATATGATGCAAACTTCTGATAATGCAAGCACATCATCATTACTGTCAAAACTAGCAGTCATTTTGCAGAACAGGTACGACTTTGATCTTCGGTTCAAACCGTTTGGCTCAAAGTCGCGGCCGGAAATGTGTGGCAGTGCACACGTTTTTATAGTCCGATTCGAAACTGTTCGGGAATCGGCCTCAAAATCGGGCATGTGTGGCGGGGCCTTTAGAGGGTAGTGTAATAACTTCTGGAGAGGTTTTTTGTTTGTTTGTTTGTTGTTGTTTTTTTGTTTTTTTTTTTTTCAAATGAATATTCGTGAGTTGTGTTACGTTTTCGTTTCTGATTGGTTGTGTTTCGAGAATTTGCTGGATTGTTCTGGAAATCTGCAATAGTATAAAAGACCGTGTTAGGGAAGTATGTGTGTACATTGTACGAGAGACGCAGTGTGTCAAAAGTATTAATGCATTGTAGAGGAGAAAGTGTATCAGTGTTGGTGCATTTGTGGATGCAGTGTGCGGAGATCGCATCGCTGCAATCAATTATTGTTGGAACTGTTACTCCAGTGTGGTCTACAACCTTTTCACGTGTGACGTGTTGCAGCTGAGTGAAGTTTCTTTACAAGAACACTGCGTGCGTCAGTGCGTCTGCTGTGATTGCATCACACTACGATTACCACGTAACACTTGCTCAGACCAATCTGTATCCATGTTTCTTGGACGGGTTTGGCCTGTGGTCGTTGAGTAAACCAAGATTTCAGAAGAAAAAAATGTAAGTACCGTGATAGTTCAAGGGTGGTGCCAGAATAGCTTGGCGCCTAAGGGCGCCAAGCTATTCTGGCACCACCCTTGAACTATCATGCGTACCAGGGAAAGGGTTAACCTCACCCACGTAAATAAAAACTTTTTTTCCACGCAGAAGTAATTGCTTTTATTACATTGGCGTGCAACATTCATAAACACATTATTTGTTTATTAATTTGTCAGTTTTTTCTTGCCTGTTTACGATTATATAAACTCGATTTATTTTTTTCCTCTGGAAATTGGAAAATGACACATTCCTTATCCACAGCTTGTTCATCTACAACAATAACAAAAACAACAACAAAAACAAAAGTAACAGCAGCAGCAACAACAGCAAAAACAACAACATCGGCGACAACAACAATTGTATTTATGAAGAGAAATGTTAGATTGTTTGTGGCTTCTTTTCGGGTTGTTGTTGCTGCATTGGTAATCATCAACGCTGAAACACATATGCAATAGCCTCTCTTTATTTGGATAATAGTCAACTGAAGGGTTGTTGTTGCTGCATTGGCAATCATCAACGCTGAAACACATATGCAATAGCCTCTTGTCACGGTTAGTGACTGTTTTGACAGTGGTAGTCGAAAGTTACCGAAGCACCGGTCAGTGTAGGAATAGTGAGTTGTTTTCACGTGGGTAGAGACGGGTTAGTGTTCCTTGTTTTGCACGTGCGGGGCGCGCTAGTGGATACGGTAGCGTGTTCACTGCAGAGTTTACCTTGTCGGTAGCAAGGGAATAATAGTTTAGTTCGCAGCTGTACTCGGTTAGACCAGGTTGTCTTGCCCAGCTGACTGTTGGAGTCAGTGACTGACCGTTTGTGAGAGTCAGTGACACTGCGCCGATCCAGTCCCGTGGCCGGAGACTGGGGGTTGTTTTGCCTACGGGTGACGGCGTTGTGACGGGTCGCAGAGGAGGTAAGTGCGTTAAAAATCCCGCGTGCGAATGTTTTGTCATGTTATGGTTGTTATAGGTGTTTTGTACTGTGTGCTAGGTCTAGGGGTATCGTGGGGGGAAAAGGAGGGTAGAACTCGATGGGTGTTAAGGGAAGTATTGTTTTGGTGTTATTGTTTGGTTCTGTAATTATTAGTTGGTTTTAACTGTTAGCGACATGTTGCATTGGTTAGTGGAATGTGTTAGTGAACTGTTGTATTCGCTTGTTGTGAAAGTGCAGAGAATGTTAGGAAGGCTTTTTTATAATGTTTGAGAACTTTCGTTGTTTTGGTTCATGTGTACATTTTGGAATGATTTGGAAAGCACGTGTCACATGAGTGAAGGTCAAGTGCTTGAATGGCTAGTGGTAGTGTTTTTGTAAACCAAGCAGGGTGGTGTATGGTGGTTAGCTATTTTTAGGACCCCCTGGTTTACGTTGCTTACGGGGCCGTTTAGGCTTTTGCTTTTGTTTTGCATTTTGACGTTCGGGGTCGGGACCGGTTGGAGGGCCGACGGGCACTAGGACCAACCACGCCTCGCTGGACCGAGTGTCGGCGTGGAAAGGGCGCCGTCATCTGTACTGCCGGAGCCGCCGTGTCGCCATTGCAACTAGACCAGCACCAAGGAAACAGAGAGAGAGAGAGAGAGAGAGAGAGAAGACCCGCGAAGCTGTACGACCGTTAAAGGAAGCCGGACGGGAGGGATCCACAGGCGTTCGTCGACTTACCACGGTGGTCCCATTCTTATTCAGCTTTCCGTCACTCACTCTGCCTTGGTGTAGTTACAAGATTCTTGTATATGAACAGTATATTGTAAATAAGGTTTTTCAGCCGTCAGTTCGGAGGGCTGTAACCTGACTTTTTTGTTGTATTGTGGAGCAACAGTGCTGCGTAGCGTGGGGGAGTGTTTGTTTCCGCCACTCGATACAATGCTGATGCTGTGGAAGTAGTATTAACCTTGGCTTAGTTTTTTCCCTTTTGTTTTTCTTTTCTTTCTTTTTTTTTTTCCCGGAGGGGGAGGGGAGCAGGGGGCAGGGAGGGGAAGTGTCTGTGGGAAGTGTGGGAAGGAAGGAAAGGGGGATAGTTAGTATAATAGTAATAAAGATTGAGTGTACGTGTAAAGTGTTGTGTTGCTTGTGCTGAGCTGTAACCTGTCTTGAGGCAAGACACTAGGGTCCTTTATCTATCTCTTCCTTCTCTTCTACTCCCAACCTTCATTCTCGTCTATCTCTTAGTCGGGACATTTGGGGGTTCTACTTCTGTTCTATCTTCCATTCTCGTCTGTCCCTCCCTAGTCGTGACACCTCTTTATTTGGATAATCAACTGAAGGGTTGTTGTTGCTGCATTGGCAATCATCAACGCTGAAATACATATGCAATAGCCTCTCTTTATTTGGATAATAGTCGACTGAAGGGTTGGAAGTTGTTTGGTTGGTTCGGGTTTAACGTCCACGGCACCTAAGTGATAATGGACGGCCCTGACGGGCGGGTTATGGGGAAAACAGGGAAATCTATTGCCTATGGAGTACGACCTGAACACTGATCAACTCAGGCGCACTCCAACTGTGCCACTTTGATTTACAAGGACCTTTCAGCGGACATGCTATTGAACAAGTCCGTCTTTTCCCCCTGGATTGCGAGACCAGCTACCGAGGCCGTGACGGGATTCGAACCCACGACCCGGCGATTCCCGTCTCTTGAAGGGTTGAAAGCTTATGGATATGTGGTAAAAGGAGTTAGCACTCGAGACGTGCCGCGCATGGATACTGACGCATCTGGCAAATAACACTTGCAGATTATTCAAAACAATGCGGCGCGTCTCATCTTAAACGAAAAGAGAGGCCACGTTACGCCTCTACTGAAGCAGCTGCACTGGTTGCCCGTAAAATTCCGCTGTCAGTAAAATAAATAATTACGGTATTTATAATGCGCTTATCTTATAATAATTATAACTCTAAGCGCGCACTCACAACTCGCGCACGCATGCGCACGCTTTAGACGACTCGCATACAACAAATGGTGAAATATATTGCGACAGTCATCTTTTGTGGGGAGTGTGGTGATATAGTGCTAGAACTGTTGAAAGAGGTGAGTTTTGAGGGCGGACTGAAAGGAGGAGAGAGAGTCTTTCTGACGGAGAGAGAGTGGGAGAGTGTTCCAGGTGGATGGACCATAAACTGAGAAGGCGCGGGGGCCGAAAGTGCTGAGTTTGGTGCGGGGGATATGGAGACGGAGAGGGTCGGAGGCGGAGCGGAGGGAGCGGGAAGGAGTGTAGGGGTGAAGTAAGTTGGAAAGATAGGCAGGAGCGCAGTTGTTCAGGGATTTGTAGCAGAGAGACAGAATCTTGTATTGGATACGCTGTGGGATGGGAAGCCAGTGAAGAAGTTTGAGCAGGGGTGTGATGTGGTCGGATTTTTTCTTTCTGAGGACGAGGCGGGCAGCATTGTTCTGGATGCGCTGGAGAGTGGAAGTGGTAGATTGAGGGAGGCCGGAAAGCAACTAAATTGCAATTTTCGCCTATCGGCATTTTGACGGATCTCTCCCCGCGCCGTATCTTTCTGCCAAGCTGTCTATTTATCAGTTCACGCACCCTCCGTTCCTCTAGTGTAAAACTTTTTAAAATCCCAAAGCTTAACATGAAAACTGTCGGAGCGTTCTTTCACCTTTCTAGCCCCAAGTGTGTGGAACTCGCTGCCAACTGAAATGCCGAATTTGCCCACATTGTCACAGTTCAAAGATCACTTAAAGACTTTTCTTTTCTGTCGGGTATTTAACACTTAGCTCCTTCTTTAGCTAACTGTTGACTGCCTTTTATTATGACCCTAGATGAAGTGAATGTAAGGTGTTGGGAAGAGATGGGGTGGTTTAAGGTAGTGTATAATCGTGCGCGTGTCTGAGAGAGAGGGTGTGTTGTTGTGCATGCGCAGTGAGTCCAGTGTTTTCCTGGAGAACAGCGCTATACAAGAACTGTATTATTAGTATTCGACGTGTCTCGAACTCTGACGTCATTTGTCGTGTATCCGCTTTCGTCACGTCTCGAGTGCTAACTCCATTTGCCGCATGTCCGTAAGCGACGCAGCTTTCAACCACTGAACACTACCCAAATGCAAGAGGTATACATCCACATAAGCCCCCGCAGTTTGCGGGGGCTCATGAGGATCTATGCCTCTTGCTGAAATCTCTTTGTATCCATGTTGGTTTAACGCCTGGGGGATTTTCTTCGCCCTTTCACTGTGAAGAAAAACTGAACACTGACCACGCAGGTGCAAGAGGTATAGATCCTCATGAGTCCCCGCCGTTGCGGGGGCTCATGAGGATCTATGCCTCTTGTTGAGACTAGTTTGTATCCATGTTTCTTGGAAGATTGTGGCATGAGGTCGTTGAATTTTTTTTAAAAGTTCAGTGTAGAAACAAAATATGCCTCCAATGGCAAAAAGAAAAGAGGTAAACGCTAACTTCATCCGCCGAATATCTGTTTATGGCACGTCCTCTCCAATAAGTATCAAATTTCAATGCACAGGTTTACAAACACTACGACCCATCTACTCTCTAGTGTTTCGACGAAAACAATGCATTAACCCATTGTGTCCCAGGTACAAAATCCCCACATTTTTTTGTTGTCCTCAGAGGACTGCATCACAATTTAGGAGACAGATTGACCACGACAGTTCAAGGGTGGTGCCAGAATAGCTTGGCGTCTGTAGGCGCCAACCTATTGTGGCACCATTCTTAAACTATTATGGTCAATCCATATCTTGCTGTGATGTGTCGGGACTGAATGAGTTAAATACCAGGACAGACAGGCGACATCCCCTGTTTTGTCCAGGGCTTTTAATCCTCTGTTCATTTCAGTCGTCGAAATACTTCAGTGTAATTCAGTTCTGACCTTCTTCTGACTTTCGGAAATTGTCTTTTGTGTATGTTGTTGTCCTTGAGCATTCACATTGCCATTGCTGTGTACGACGGATCCATCTCGCGCAACATTTTCGTAGTGCAACAGAATCTGTTTAGAGCGACCAATCCTATGAGAGATCGCCTTCCATTCAAGACCATCATTTAACTCCTTGTACCCCAACACCGAAATCCCCAAATGTTGCCGTTGTCCTCTCAAGACTGCATTGCAGTGCAGGACACAGATCGACCACGATAGTTCAAGGGTGATGCCAGAATAGCTTGGCGCCCATAGGCGCCAAGCTATTCTGGCATCACCCTTGAACTATCATGGTCGATCCATATCTTGCTGTGGTGTGTCAGGGGTAGAATGAGTCGAGTGGCAGTGGTCACCTACAGTGAGGATTGCCATAGTGACAGGTGATGCTTTTGGCCCTTCATGACTTCCCTTGAGCGACCGCCTGTCTATTACGACCACTTCAGCCTTGCAAAACAGGTGGTCGCTCAAGACGGGTTTACCTGTGTTGCTCTGCTAACCATGCCAACATGATGCCGGTCAACCAGTGAGCGAAATGACCGTGGAAAAAGAAAGCGGTCGTCAGCCTATTAAACTATAACTCCACTACAATATAACAAGTCATGAGCAGGTCACGATCTTAACTGAAAGTATACAGTAGTGCCAGAATAGCTAGGCGCCAAAGGCGCGGCCGAGCTATTCTGGCACTAACTTTAAACCCTCGGTTATGGGAATTTCCAGGTGTTGATTGAAAGTGCAAAGTTAGTGCCAGAACAGCTTGTTCCAGCTGTTGACTGAAAGTCGGTTCCAAGTTGGTGCCAGAATAGCTTGGCACCAAAGACGCCAAGCTATTCTTGCACCAACTTTGAACTTTAATGGTCCATCTGCCTCCTAATGTAGTCTACAACGGACACCCACTTTTCGGAATGTTGATCCTAGTGACCTCTCAGACTGAGGTAGGTTAAGCCATGGAAAAGTCGTTCATTGTCTAAACACACTGATGCAGCAGAGAAGATTGCCGTGACGATAAATCAGAGAATAAGGTGGTTTACATTTGCTGGTCTCCTCTCTCGAATGCTGCTTACTACAAACTCGCACTCAGTTCCGGATATGGTGGCTGGTACAGGCTGGTCTAAGAACACAGCGTGGTTGTTCCGAAACCACAAAAAGTATGGGAAAAAAAAACTAGTGTTAAAAAAAGGGGGTTGACCCCATCACTGCAGAGATAAAGCAAACATCACCCACGAGCAAGAGACATAGATCCTCATGAGGATCTATGTCTCTTGCTGACAACGCTTTTGGGTCGGACGAGGCTCTTTAGCATTGCATCATTGACTTCAGAAACACAAGGTACATCGGCTGGCAGCGAAGGGCTTAACCAAACCAGCCAAAGAAACAAAACCCCAACGCTGGTTCATCATCCAGCCCGCTCCATCTGCAAACGACATAGATTTTCAGGAACTCTTGCAGTGGCAGGGGCTCATGAGAATGAATGCCTCTTCCTGATGGCGATCTACTCGGCTGGTTTACGATGTAGCGCGAAATCATGTCTCCAGTGGATCACTGACTGAGGCAAGATGAACACGACCTACTTATCGTGTCGTTTTTTTTTCACCTGATGTAGAAAGAATTTATATTCTGTAGCTCTCTGCGCCAGTAACTTTAGGGACACTAAGTAGTGCGAACACGGTCTCTGTGAGCTGTGATCGGATTGAAAACAAAAACAAATCTATCAGCGCTCCAGATGTCAATATTATGGACGCCAAGAGGTTTTTGCATTTTTTTCAGCAATTCATGTTATAATCATGATCCCCTGCAAGCTGCCAGGGCACATGAGGATCTATACTTCTAGTGGATAAGAGGAGTTCTCAGGAGCAGAAAGCTTCGATAAAGAAATAACAATTCACGGCCGAAATCATATCAGCGGCAGACAGACGCCAGTCTCCAGCCCAGGGGAAGCGCGAATCTGCTACAGCAAGATGTATAGGTCTTCATGTACCCCCGCGTTCGCGGGGGTACATGAAGATCTATACATCTTGCAGACGGCCGGTTTAACGTGTGGATGGGGAAACAGCAACTCAGCGAAGAATCCTATGGGCTGTTGACAGGGTGGGTATGGCGAGTGCAAGGAGATAGGACAGCCAGGCTAATTGGATAGGTGGACGATGGCTTTCGGAATGGTGAGGTGGGGTCCGCGGGACGAGGGGAGGGCGGGGGGGAGGGGAGGGGGGTATGAATGGGATGGGGTGGGGAATGGATGGAGTTGGAATGGAAGGAGGATATCAAGTAATAATAATAATAATGCATAGCATTTATATGGCGCATTTCTCATACTTATAATATAACTCAATGCGCAGAATGTAGCCGCGAACTGAACCCAACACACGCATTCACTCACACACTGTACGTAAACACAGAACATTCACGTGGTGCTAAGGGCAAGCTCAAGCGAGCTACTGACGGTATTTGGAAATCGTTTTGTATTTGAAATTTCAGTATTAAGTTGGCTGAAACTGATACCAAAGTGGAGGGGGGAGGAAGAGCCGGAGTACCCGGAGAAAGAACCCCCGACGGTCCGCCCGAATTAACGGTGACACTTACTAGAGGAGAAAAATCCGACGCCAGAACCCGGAATCGAACCTCGCACCTTTAGCATTGGTGGCAGGCGCCTTAACCACTGCGCCACGGACCGCCCCATAAGTAGAGATGAGAAAAAAATTGTGTGTGCAGTGAGCAGGGGCGACCCCCCCCCCCTCCTCCGACCTAAAATTCTTTAAAATGCTATTACAAAGTCCCTTTTGGAGGTGTTTGGAACCTCCACCCCACCCCCACCCCCATCCTCCCTCCGTTGTTTGATATTATGGCGAAAGGTGAGAGTCTTAACACGCACGCACCTGCTCTCCACGCCCCTCCCCCCTCCTCACCCCTCCCCACCCCGCCGCCACCGCTGATCGATTTATCGGCCCTGGAAGCAAGGTCAAGCGTCGGTAGGCCTTTTGTATCAGGAGTTGAAGGTTCCAATCCAAAAGTTGGAACCACCCCCCATCCCCCCTCAAGGTAACGGTAACTGATCCGCCGTGCTGTGTGTGTGTGTGTGTGTGTGTGTGTGAGAGAGAGAGAGAGAGAGAGAGAGAGAGAGAGAGAGAGAGAGAGAGAGAGAGTTTGTGTGTGTGTGTGTGTGTGCGCGCGCGCGCGCGCACGCGTGTGCATGTTGGTGAGAGAGAGAGAGACAGACAGACAGACAGACAGAGAGACATACAGATACAGAGCTACAGAGGGAGAGATAACGATAACGATAACGACACTTTATTTTCCAAGGAGAGAGGGCCCGGGGTGGGGGGGGGGGGGGGTGGGGGGGGGGGGGCTTAGAGCGGAGAGATTCTTCAGACAACCAGCCATCTGATACCAATCTGAAGTAACACCAAGTTAGCACGAAGGACACTCGAAAGTTAGTTGACCTATACCTACCATGGGGAATCCTTACAAGGACTCGACAACAGTATCTCGCCGATTTAAAACATGTTCGCCGTGGTCTGTGTGGTTGTGTATGTGTGTGTGTGTGTGTGTGTGTGTGTGTGTGTGTGTGTGTGTGTGTGTGTGTGTGTGTGTGTGTGTGTGTTTGGGGGGTCACACGTAGCAGCACATATAGTATTTACTACCACAGGCAAATGAGGACAACTCTTTAGCTTTGCCGTCAATTGATAGAAATATCGACAGTGTCAGAGAAAGAATGGAGGCACTTCGCTGATGTATCACCACGACAAAACGCCCTAAGGACAGCTGAAGAGTTCCTGTTGCAATCACCACGACAAAACGCCCTATAGATAGCTGAAGAGTTCCTGTAGGAATCACCACGACACAACGCCTTATAGACAGCTGAAGAGTTCCTGTAGGAATCACCACGACAAAACGCCCTATAGACAGCTGAAGAGTTCCTGTTGCAATCACCACGACAAAACGCCCTATAGACAGCTGAAGAGTTCCTGTTGCAATCACCACGACAAAACGCCCTATAGACAGCTGAAGAGTTCCTGTTGCAATCACCACGACAAAATGCCCTATAGACAGCTGAAGAGTTCCTGTAGGAATCACCACGACAAAACGCCCTATAGACAGCTGAAGAGTTCCTGTAGGAATCACCACGACAAAATGCCCTATAGACAGCTGAAGAGTTCCTGTTGGAATCGCCACGACAAAACGCCCTATAGACAGCTGAAGAGTTCCTGTAGGAATCACCACGACAAAACGCCCTATAGACAGCTGAAGAGTTCCTGTAGGAATCGCCACGACAAAATGCCCAATAGACAGCTGAAGAGTTCCTGTAGGAATCACCACGACAAAACGCCCTATAGACAGCTGAGGAATTCCTGTAGGAATCAAAACGACAAAACGCCCTATAGACAGCTGAAGAGTTCCTGTTGCAATCACCACAACAAAATGCCCTATAGACAGCTGAAGAGTTCCTGTTGCAATCACCACGACAAAACGCCCTATAGACAGCTGAAGAGTTCCTGTTGCAATCACCACGACAAAATGCCCTATAGACAGCTGAAGAGTTCCTGTAGGAATCACCACGACAAAACGCCCTATAGACAGCTGAAGAGTTCCTGTAGGAATCACCAAGACAAAACGCCCTATAGACAGCTGAAGAGTTCCTGTGGAATCGCCACGACAAAACGCCATATAGACAGCTGAAGAGTTCTTGTAGGATTCACCACGACAAAACGCCCTATAGACAGCTGAAGAGTTCCTGTAGGAATCACCACGACAAAACGCCCTATAGAAAGCTGAAGAGTTCCTGTAGGAATCACCACGACAAAACGCCCAATAGACAGCTGAAAAGTTCCTTTAGGAATCACCACGACAAAACGCACTATAGACAGCTGAAGAGTTCCTGTTGGAATCACCACGACAAAACGCCCTATATATAGATGAAGAGTTCCTGTTGCAATCACCACGACAAAACGCCCTATAGACAGCTGAAGTGTTCCTGTAGGAATCACCACGACAAAATGCCCTATAGACAGCTGAAGAGTTCCTGTAGGAATCACCACGACAAAACGCCTTATAGACAGCTGAAGAGTTCCTGTAGGAATCACCACGACAAAACGCCCTATAGACAGCTGAAGAGTTCCTGTTGCAATCACCACGACAAAACGCCCTATAGACAGCTGAAGAGTTCCTGTATGAATCACCACGACAAAACGCCCTATAGACAGCTGAAGAGTTCCTGTAGGAATCACCACGACAAAACGCCCTATAGACAGATGAAGAGTTCCTGTAGGAATCACCACGACAAAACGCACTATAGACAGCTGAAGAGTTCCTGTAGGATTCACCACGACAAAACGCCCTATAGACAGCTGAAGAGTTCCTGTAGGAATCACCACGACAAAACGCTCTATAGGCTGCTGAAGAGTTCCTGTAGGAATCACCACGACAAAACGCCCTATAGACAGCTGAAGAGTTCCTGTAGGAATCACCACGACCAAACGCCCTATAGACAGCTGAAGAGTTCAAGTAGGAATCATCACGACAAAACGCCCTATAGACAGCTGAAGAGTTTCTGTTGGAATCACCACGACCAAACGCACTATATGCAGGTGAAGAGTTCCTGTAGGAATCACCACGACAAAACGCCCTATAGACATGTGAAGAGTTCCTGTATGAATCACCAGGACCAAACGCCCTATAGACAGCTGAAGAGTTCCTGTAGGAATCACCACGACCAAACGCCCTATAGACAGCTGAAGAGTTCCTGTTGCAATCACCACGACAAAACGCCCTATAGACAGCTGAAGAGTTCCTGTATGAATCACCACGACCAAATGCCCTATAGACAGCTGAAGAGTTCCCTGTTGGAATCACCACGACCAAACGCCCTATAGACAGCTGAAGAGTTCCCTGTTGGAATCACCACGACCAAACGCCCTATAGACAGCTGAAGAGTTCCTGTTGGAATCACCAGGACCAAACGCACTATAGACAGCTGATGAGTTCCTGTTGGAATCACCACGACCAAACGCCCTATAGACAGCTGAAGAGTTCCTGTTATAATTACCACGACCAAACGCACTATAGACAGCTGAAGAGTTCCTGTTGGAATCACCACGACCAAACACACTATAGACAGCTGAAGAGTTCCTGTAGGAATCACCACGACAATACGCCCTATAGGCAGCTGAAGAGTTCCTGTTGCAATCACCACGACAAAACGCCCTATAGACAGCTGAAGAGTTCCTGTAGGAATCACCACGACCAAACGCACTATAGACAGCTGAAGAGTTCCTGTTGGCATCACCAGGACCAAACGCACTATAGACAGCTGATGAGTTACTGTTGGAATCACCACGACCAAACACACTATAGACAGCTGAAGAGTTCCTGTTATAATCACCACGACCAAACACACTAGAGACAGCTGAAGAGTTCCTGTTGGAATCACCACGACCAAACACACTATAGACAGCTGAAGAGTTCCTGTAGGAATCACCACGACAATACGCCCTATCGGCAGTCAAAGGGCTGGTACTCGCTTTAGTTATTTATATTTATCTAATGTTGGCAAAAGTTTCATGTGATTTGCAGCATTTAATAGACACTGAAGATTTTAAAGTCAGTTCAGTTCAATTGTGACGGATTAGCTGAAATGGCGCAGTCGCAGGTTTACACATCCAATTAAGCAATACTCAATAGAAGGTCGGTCCATCTATCCTCATAAAAACTTGTGAGTCATGGTACACGGCTGATAGTAAAACATTTGTGAGCCAAAGTTTGAGGCGTGATCGGAATATCTCGACGAAACGATGAGTTTCTGCCTCAGGAAGTCAAAAGACAGTAAATATGTTTTTGTGAAAAGCGAAAATTAATTGCGTTACTATGAAAATCTCACTGTCCGCTAAACGGAACTTAACTCATTCTACCCCAACAACGAAATCCCCAAATTTTGCCGTTGTTCTCTTAAGACTGCACAGGACATAGATCGACCATGATAGTTCAAGGGTGATGCCAGAATAGCTTGGCGCCCATAGGCGCCAAGCTATTCTGGCATCACCCTTGAACTGTCATGGTCGATCCTTATCTTGCTGCGGTGTGTCTGGGGCAGAATGAGTTAAATTACCATTACGCGTAACTCTGAAGACACAGTTCAGCACCATTTGTGTTCGTTATGCCTTGTCGACACACCTAGAGAAATTCAACAGCAGGTGGGACACGCAGCAAAAAAAGAGCACACGCGTAATCGCACTTCAATTATTCTGCGGAGCCGTTAGCGTGTCGACCTATTTTTAGCTGTTTCTCGTACTGATAGCGCTGTATTTATAGAACGCAGTGGAGTCATTGTCTGGTTACTTGATATTAATACGTGTGCTGAACTGGATTGACCTGTGTCTCAATGAACCCATGCTAGACCTGTGTGCAGTGTTTTGTAATCATCTGTTACAGAAGTGTCTTTGAACAGTTACGGCGGTAGTGGGCCTTCAACCCCCATACTGCCGAGATAAAAGTTCGCTCGATCCAACTGCAAGAGGTATAGATCCTCATGAGCCCCCGCTGTCGCGGGGGCTCATGAGGATCTATGCCTCTTGCTGAGATCAATCGGTGTTGGCTTTTGGTCGTTGAATGAACAGAGACTTGATTTCAAAAACAAATACGTACAGTTGCAGGGAAGGGGTTATCGAATTTTCTTCTTTTTTTTTTTTTTTCTTTTTTTTTCTTTTTTTTTTTTTTTTTTTTTTTTTTTTTTTTTGGGGGGGGGGGGGGGGGCCCATTTTTTTCTGTGTGCAGAGTTTCTATCCACGGACGAGAAGTGGGAACAACTACATTGTGGCCGGTCTGCACATTTTCGACCCTATGCCATCGAACCGGTACGCCGCAAACTGCGTAGGAGAGGGTTGGAAGGGGACTGAAGTGCGCTTGGCATAATGGGTAATGTCCCCTGTGTAGAGCCAGAGAGGACGTCACTCAGCTAAGCGGCATAAAACTGTCAAAACTACGTAGGCAAAACTTTCGAATTCGCTCAGAAGACACACTGTGTAAAAGGGCATTAACCCCTTCACTGCCAGTGGACTCAGACTGATCCAGCAGCGAAAGGTCTTCGGTCCGTCCGGACGGCCGCAGTGGACCCGCGCCGCTGGTCCACCGCGGCCGTCGTCGGTCAGAAGAGCTTTGCGTACTGAGTGTTTTTTGGAAATCACTCTAAATTCAACACTAAAAAAAACCCGCCGTCCAGGGAACGTGGATACGAAGTGGTTTGAGCAAGAGGCATAGATCCTCACAAGCCCCCTCAAATGCCGGTGGAGGGGAAGGTGTGGGGTGGAATCTTAACCCTTTGCAGCTGGGTCAGTGGTGTTCATTTTTGTTCTCTGGGTGAAGGCGGTAAGACATAATTCAATGACATTTGATAATTAACTGTCAGATCTGGAGCCGTGCCATAGTGACATTTCAGTCTACTGAAATAGAAATTGAAGTGTGCTGGTCTGAAAATCACAGGCCAGTACTGAGACACTACACACAGCGGTCAAAGCTTTGACCGTACGGCCCGAGAATGTTTTCAGCATCGGGTGATGCCATTCTATGGAGACAATGGTACTTGGTTGTAATCGCACGGACACTTTACAAATGAGTAGATCGGTGTCAGTCCGGACCTCTCTAATCTTGAGTAGACAGAAAACGTGAGATCGATACAAAGAACCCAGCCTCATTCAAGTCCTCAGCCGGGCTCTTCTAAGGGAGGTCACTGCGGGGAATGGAAGGCAGCGGGTGTGAATGGTATCAGGTCAAATTCTCAAAGGGGGGAGGTGGCGGGGGGGGGGGGGGGGCGCACGTTAACAATTTAGGGCTTAACGTCCTGTGTCCAAAGAAAGGAATCTGAACAAGTTTTGACCTTAGCTGGGTTCGACCCCCTTACCTTTGGGACGAGAATCGAACGCTCTGCAGGACTGCCACATGAGCTATCCAGCTATCCTGATTCTATTCTCAACGGAGCTTGGCCGGGTTGCAGGTGATTTGCGTGTAATTGCTAAGTATGGATCTGATGCCGTTGTTTCCTGTCCAGTGCGAGGGCTGACAACATCTCTGGTCGGCAATGACTGCGTGTTTCACGTGCATTACTTGCAGACAACCCCTGGTTTCCGAAGCGAAAATATGTACGCTGAAAATAACAGCACCGGCCAATGTGACGTCAGTGAAGTTTCGTTAACAACGAACAACTACCCAATGCGCAAAAGACCATTTGGTCGACGTCATCCGCCGTTGGCCCGCGCACGGCCGTGCGCGGGCCAACGGCGGCTGACGTCGACTCGATGGCATTTTGGCTTTGGGTACAGACAACGCACGAGAGCGAAATCGTGGTTGACAACTAGCTAGTACTACAAGCATAGACAACGCTCCTAACGTCTCCAAGAGTCATAGATCTTCATAAGCCCTCTGAGGGCTCACGAGGATCTAGGCCCCTTGGAGATGTTTGGGGCGTTGTCTGTGCTCTCGTTACAGGCTTCTCAGTTGTCAATCAACGGCCCAATCGGGTGGGTGGGTGGGTGGGTGGTGGTGATGATGATGATGATGATGATGATGATGATGATGATGATGATGATGATGATGATGATGAAACGTTTATTAGGATAAAGTTTGAGGCATTGAAATACCTTTCTTCCAAACTGTCCTTTGCTCACTATAATACATTGTAAAAATTCACTCAGTATAACTAGACATCAATAACTAACTTAGTGTAACTTAGTGTTGAGAGAGAGAGAGAGAGAGAGAGAGAGAGAGAGAGAGAGAGAGAGAGAGAGAGAGAGAGAGAGAGAGAGAGAGAGAGAGAGAGAGAGAGAGAGAGAGAGAGAGAGAGAGAGAGAGAGAGAGAGAGAGAGAGAGAGAGAGAGAGAGAGAGAGAGAGATTCAATGATTCAATGATACAATGAAGCTTTATTTATCAACGGTTGAGGCATTGACGTCGTCATAGACATAGCCATTTTCAAACTCCTGCCGTTGATACAAAACTACGAGAAAAAATATTTTTTAAAAAACTATGTATATAGTTAAATGTAAATGAAACAAAAACATTGCTAGTATAGGGAAAGAAAGTCCCATGACGATATCACACTCCTAAACACACACACAAACACACACACACACACACACACACACACCATCACACACACACACACCATCACACACGCACACACAGAGTCTTTAATTGGGATCAAACATAATCAGATGTACAGGGCAGTATATATTTCACAACGTAATGATTACGACTGCTTCGAGAAGTACTCGAAGAGACAGATTTTGAAACCGGCTAGAGAGGAAGCGGATTTTACATAATCAGGAAGCGTGTTCCAGGCCCCGGACCACAGTGCCGTTTCCGTACTGTCCAGTCTCTTAGCCTTAGTCAGTCCCAGTCATCCCCTAATTTTTCAATTCCCTAAAAAACACTACCGCCCACCAGCTGCACATTTGCCATGCACAAAATTAAAAAAAAAAAAAACAGCACATCACCCGTCTCATTTCTTGGCTATGAAACTGGTTCCTTACCAACCCCACACCCAAGCACATCTGAAATCAGCGTGCCCCTCAAATCACTACGTCAACGGCAACTCAACATAGGCCCACAATTGTCCACTGGATAAGCACAGGATGGTATGAATCAAAGCATCAAACATGTCTCCTCTCAGCTAACCACAAATTTCCAGCAAATTCCAACAATCAGCCCAACTGCAAATTTTCAAACAAGGCAAAAATTATTTTTAAAAACACCGGGCTTTGCACTGCCTGAACCCTTCCCAATTTAAATGTATAACGTGACCTCCAAGTCTGCGTTCCCGAGAATGACAAACTAGATTGTATATATCAATTCTTGTTTTGGGGACTAAGAAAACTTGAGTTGCCTAATATTACCAAGCCTACATTCCGACTTAGAGAAAAGAGTTGTGCTATATTCTGGTATTTTCTGTTTCCACACTTTGAAAATAAAAATAGAATTATTTTATTTGAAGTGGTCTTGCAGCGGCAGAAATCCTATTTTGGCGAGTTTGTCTTCTGTTATGAGTCGTGGGTCAGGAAGGAGTTACTTTGCTGCCCTTCTGTGTAACGAGTTGAGTCTCTTCAAGTGGACTTCACTGCATCCATCCCACACCGTTGACGCGTAATCAATATGAGAACGTATGTGAGCAATATAGAATAGTTTGCGCGTGACCGAGTCGGTGTAATATTTCAGTTTGGACAACATGAAAAGATTTTTGGCTACCGTTCTGCATAAAGTGTCCGTATGAGCCTTCCACTTAAGCTGACTGTCAATTGTAATCCCTAGTAGGCGGTGTTCATTAACGTGTTCTATTTGACTGCCCTTCAATAAAAGGTTAAGTAACAGGGGTGCTAACTGGTGTTTTTGACGAGTGGCGATTATCATAGATTTGGTTTTAATTGGATGAACAATCATAGAATTCCTGTGACACCTTCGTCAAGACTATGCTGCAAGTTGGAAGAAATTACTTGTATATCTTTGTTAGTCATATGAATGGAAGTGAAGAGAGAGGGAGAGAGAGAGAGAGAGAGAGAGAGAGAGAGAGAGAGAGAGAGAGAGAGAGAGAGAGAGAGAGAGAGAGAGAGACAGACAGACAGACAGACAGACAGACAGACAGACAGACAGACAGACAGACAGACAGAGAGAGAGAGAGAGAGAGAGAGAGAGAGAGAGAGAGAGAGAGAGAGAGAGAGAGAGAGAGAGAGAGAGAGAAGAGAGAGAGAGAGAGAGAGAGAGAGAGAGAGAGAGAGAGAGAGTGCATGTGCGTCAGTTCGTGTATCACATTGACGTGTTTGGTGCTTTAGTCACTGTCGCTGTCTGGTTTTTCTCCGTCCGTGTCTGCTTGATGACGAAGTTGTTGATTTACGTCACCCGTCACTGTCTAATTTCGGCCCAGAAGTCGATGCTGTTTCTTTTGATATTTTCCGTGCAACTATCTTGTTTTTACTATAAAAAAATTTCAAGTATAACTGAATTGGTGCACAAAGTATACTGACGAGCAAACGAAATGCAACAAGTTCGGAATCATCGGAAACGCTTTCATGTTTCCAATGATTCCAAACATGTCGCATTTGTTTTGCCCTTCAGTATACATTGTTAGGGATCGGCATTATGAATTTGTCTTCAGTTGAGACCAACGTTAAAGGCAAAAGTTCATGTACCTCCGTCTCCCCAACCCCTCCATAACCCCCCCCCCCTCCCTCCCCCCAACGCACAGATTAAAGACGGCACACAATATCTTTATAAAAGAGCGTCACCCATTTACTCAAGAACTGTAACACAATGGGTCTTTTTGTTAATTACTTATTGACGTGTGTCTCGTTGAGTCAGCTAAACTAGAACATCACATGTAAGTTGTGTACTGATCTGTAATTTGATACCTTTCCGCTTCAAGCCGTAGGGCCCAAAATCACACGTCAGTTCAGATGCGGAAGCAGAAACGGAGTGGACATAATAATTTCTCCATTTTGCACATTACCCTACATCAGAAATCAAATTACATGGAACGAGCGGACATTGGCACGAGCTGACGCACATCAACCTGTGTGCTGATCTGTGATTTTGAACCTTGAGTTTTTGTAGACTTTGTCAAATTCAGCGCCAAAGGACATCGCCGGTCAAAAGAACGTGGAACTAACCGTGGTTTCAGCAAGAGGCATAGATCCTCATGAGCCCCCGCGACTGCGGGGGCTCATGAGGATCTATACCTCTTGCAGTTGGTTCGTGTTCAATGTTTTTCGGCAGTGATGGGGTTAAACATCATAAAAAATAAACTTCTTCACATGTTGTTATGAGTTTACGAGGACAGTCGAAAAAGACCAGGGCCCAAGCAGCGTTTAATAATTGCAATCATAACTTGACATTCTGCGTCGATATTTTCCCTCAGTTTTATGTTCAGAAACAAATTATCACGCGCGTAAGTCTCAGCAGGCTAATACAAACTGCTTCATGTTAAACATGAAGTCATCTTCACTAAACTCCTATTGTTCATATTTCGAAAAAAGTAAACAAGATGCCCGCCTCGTCCTCAGAAAGAAAAAATCCGACCACATCATTCCCCTGCTCAAGCTCCTTCACTGGCTCCCCATCCCCCAACGCATCCAATACAAGATTCTGTCTCTCTGCTACAAATCCCTGAACAACTACGCTCCTGCGTATCTCTCCAACTTACTTCACCCCTACACTCCTCCCCGCTCCCTCCGCTCCGCCTCTGACCCTCTCCGCCTCCTCATCCCCCGCACCAAACAGCACTTTCGGCCCCCGCTCTTTCTCAGTATACGGTCCAACCACCTGGAACACTCTCCCACTCTCTCTCCGTCAGAAACACTCGCTCTCCTCCTTCCAGTCTGCCCTCAAAACTCATCTCTTTCAACAGTTCTAGCACTATATCACCACACTCCCCAGCCCAAGCTGACCGTCCTAATGTATCTTCACTATTTGTGTTACGTGAGTCATTGTCTAAAGCGTGCGCATGCGTGTGCGAGTTGTGAGTGCGCGCTTAGAGTTATAATTATTATAAGATAAGCGCATTATAAATACCGTAATTATTATTATTATTATGAACCATAACCCACAAAATCTCTTCTATTTGAGAGCTGTCCTCGCTGTCAATGGTCTCTACTTTTGTCTTTGACCTGATTCTGATGTTAAATTATCTCCTATTGAAAAAGTCTCACAGATCTGGGAGTGAAAAATGGGCTGCGGACAGACCCAGTTCTTGACTTGCTCTTATTAATGGCAAAGTTTTTTGTTTACCGCTGCCGTTGTTTGAATAAGCAGATAAATTTTTCTGTTTTTTGGCAGAGTTCAAAAACAGATACTGTACAGAAAAATATGTATTTACTGTCAGAAACAAACTTAGCCTTTTTACACGTCTGTGGCTGCCTTATTTGGACTTTGTGTAAATAATTAATTTCTGTCACCTATTTTGTTAATCTGTGTAGACTGCAGTTGGGTTCGGTTTGGCCTGCTATGATTCACAGCTACTTCCTCCTGAATTTTGACAACTATCCGTTTACCAATACATGCATGCAGACCCACTCACAAAACAAATTCCAGGAACAGCCTCTCTCTCTCTCTCTCTGTCTCTCTCTCTCTCTCTGTCTCTCTCTGTCTCTCTGTCTCTCTCTCTCTCTCTCTCTCTCTCTCTCTCTCTCTCTCTCTCTCTCTCTCTCTCTCTCTCTCTTTCACACACACATTAATTTAATTAAATTAATTGTTTTTTAACATAATTTATTATCAGTTTGTGTATGTACGATTTTTATTTCTTTTGTATTTGTGTTGTACTTGTTTGCAGTCCATATGTTTTCATGTAACTAATCTTGAAAAATGTTCAAAAAAAAAAAAAAAAAATTTAAAAGTCTCACAGATCTGCCAATGAGTCAGTGAGTTCTATAAGGGGCGCAGGACATTCGCGTCATTGATGTGTCAAACGTCATGTCATGAAGTAAGGTTTAGGTTTTACGTAATTTTATATTTTACGTGATATGAGTTTCACTTTCGCTTTATAGGCATGAGAAAATGGTGACAAAACTAGAACTTCACGGTACAATTTCAGTCTTGCTATTGAGTTTGTGTGAAAGCAGGTTGACTTTACCTAGCTACATGATGTGGTACACGTACTTCTGTGCCACGTGATACCGTCTCACAGGTTTTTTTTTTTATTATGAAAACTGTCATTTTAACTTAGAATGTCAATATACCCCAGGTTATGTTCTTGTGGTATTGAACTGATATATGTATACGCTCTCCATGTGAAAATGGCCGAAGTGCCAACATCAATAAAAACTCTTGACTTGACTTGGCATGCTCTTCTGAAAGCGCGTCGATGTGTGTGTGTTAGTGCGTGTATGCGCGCGCGCTCCAAACATCTCCAAGAGGCATAGATCCTCAATCGCCTGTAGGGCGCATGAGGATCTATTCCTCCTGGAGATGCGCGCGTGCGTGCTTGCGTGCGTGCGTGAGAGAGAGAGAGAGAGAGAGAGAGAGAGAGAGAGAGAGAGAGAGAGAGAGAGAGAGAGAGAGAGAGAGAATCAATGAATCAATGAATCAATGAAACTTTATTTTACAACGGTTTAGGCATTGACATCGTCATCGACACAGCCATTTTACAAACCTGCCGTTGCTAACAACTACAAGACTAACTACAAATATACATACATATAAGTAAACATAATACTTGCAAAGAGATGACAACACTATTCACATAGACAGACATATTCATAGACTCACAGACACCCCCCACCCCACCCACCCCCCTTCACACATAGAGCTAAGTAGTCCAAATGATAAATGAAAAGGATAACAGACTTAATTGGGAATAAATTGGACCCAGCATAAAAAGAAACATATAATACAAGTGGTTAAGTCATCCCTACGAGTGATCCACAAAATATTTGCAGATACCCTTTTCAAAACAGGCTAGCGAGGAGGCGGATTTTTTAAAACAGGCTAGCGAGGAGGCGGATTTTAGAGAGAGAGAGAGAGAGAGAGAGAGAGAGAGAGAGAGAGAGAGAGAGAGAGAGAGAGAGAGAGAGAGAGTGAGAGCTGTCTGACTTTCTCTAGAAGTAAAGGTTTTCTTTAAAGTTTTTTTTTCCTCATAAAAAAGCGGCCTAAGCAACCTAACTTTTACCTTCTCCCAAAAATTCACAAACTCAACAATCCCGGCCGCCCCATAGTGTCAGCTTCCAACTGTCCCACTGAACACATCTCCGAATACCTGGACATCATCTTCCAACCCTTTGTCCAGTCTCTACCTACCTACATTAAAGACACCAACCATGCTCTAGAGATCATAGACCAAGTCAACCAGAAACAACTTTTCAAACCTGAACTGTTGTTTTCCCTTGATGTCACTTCACTATATACTGTTATACCGCACAATGACGGCCTCTATGCACTTGCATACTTCCTCAACCAAAGAAGTCATAAACAACCTCCTACTCATACACTTCTACGTCTGGCTGAATTGGTTCTCTCTCTTAACAGTTTCACCTTTGATGGCGTCACCTTCGCTCAGTGCAGTGGCGTAGCGATGGGCACAAAAATGGGACCCAGCTATGCTTGCCTTTTCATGGGTTTCCTTGAGCAACAGATTCTTCAGCAATACACCGGGCCTGTCCCTGAGATGTATAAGACTTCATTCACTTCGTGCAGGACTTCCACCCATCCATCAAGTTCACATACACTATATCAGCTACTTCAGTCGACTTTCTGGACATGAACATCAGGATTGACTGCGGAATGTTGAAAACTTTAATACATTACAAACCTACCGACTCACATTCCTACCTCGACTACCGATCTTCTCACAACCCCAAAACTAAAAACAGCATCCCATATTCCCAGTTTCTTCGGCTAAAAAGAATATGTTCCGAAGAATCAGATTTTGATGTTCAATCCAAAGAAATGGCTGGATTTTTCATCGACAGACATTACCCACATACTGTTGTTCAAGGATCTCTGCAAACGGTACAAAAACTTAGTCGCGCGAGTACACTGCAGACTAAACCTACCGCTGATAGTGACAGGCCTATTGTAACCATGATCTACCATCCCCACACCAATCCGGTTCGTAAAATCCTTCTTTCTAACTGGGGTCTTTTGTCATCCAGTCAAGAATCTGCTGCATCTTTACTGAACCTCCGTTGGTAGCTTTCAAGAGGGATATTAATTTACGAGACATGCTTGTTCGCTCTACTCTCAAGCCTCGTCATACCACCAGACCCTCCGGCTCCACTCCGTGCAATGTTTCTAATTGCAAGACATGTCCTTTTATTTGCCCTTCCACCGTGGTGAATGGTCCACGTTACAAATTCAACATAGACAGATACTTCACGTGTCAAACCACCAACGTGATTTATGTCATCTCCTGTGTGAAATGCGGCCAACTCTATGTTGGAGAGACGGAAAGAACCACCAACGACCGTTTCAAAGAACATCGTCAGTCTGTCAAATACCAATACAACAGACCGGTAGGACGACATTTCAATCAGGCCGACCACTCCGTCTCGGACATTCGGGTTAAGGGCATCTGGCTTATGCAAGCCAGTAATGTCGGGGCCAGGAAAGACCGTGAAAAATTTCTGATTAATAAACTGGGCACTGTGGCGCCACTCGGGATGAATATGAAAGATTAACATCTTTTACCTTGATTGTGTCTGCTAACTGTACCTTTACCTCACTGTATCGCTTCTGTTTTACTACTCACTAACCAGATAGGTGAGGTTGGCGCTGGTTGAAATGTACATTTCCCTTGGGGACTTTCTCAGCGCTGGCCGAACGTTTAGTTGGATCCCTTGCCCTTCCCTGTCGGGCGCCCGGTCTCCGGCTCACGGAGTGATACGCGGTTTTGGGGCGGGGCGATCGTGTGCATCCCTTGGGGATGTATGTGGTCGTCTTGTTGCGTGCCTGTGTGTTTTTCTGTGGGCTGGTGGGTGCCTGTTGGGTGGGGCAGGTGGCTCTAGCTGGCTGTCTTCCGCCCCCACCTTCCTTCTCTCTCTCTCTCTCTCTCTCTCTCTCTCTCTCTCTCTCTCTTTCTCTCTCTCTCTCTCTCTCTCTCTCTCTCTCTCTCTCTCTCTCTCTCTCTCTCTCTCTCTCTCCCTCTTTCTCTCCCCCACCCCCTACCCCCTTTAACACTTCTCTCTAGCCATCTTTCTCTCTTTACGCTTTTTCCTTTTCCCTTCATCCCCTTCCTCCTTCCTCCTCCCCCCCCCTCCCCCCCCCCCCCGCCCCGTCTCTCTCTCTCTCTCTCATCTCTCTCTCTCTCTCTCTCTCTCTCTCTCTCTCTCTCTCTCCCCCCCTTATATTTTTGTAGTTACCCTTGAAGACGGTTTCACAACTACCTTCTCTCCACTTATACCAATATTCTCTTACTGAATTTGATTATTTGCTTTGTTTTAATGACTTATTACTTGTTGTGTACCGTACTAAATGCTGGGTTTTTTTTTTTCCCCGGGGCCCTCCCGTTTTTCCCCGAGGTAGTCCTCAACTTGAAGGTGATATACAGTTTGCCTTCGGGTTGGTGTTTAGCAGGCTTTTGTGTATTAGACACTCAGCCTACTTCGTGCCCAAGGGTACTCCCCGTTCGTTCTCTCTCTCTTTCTCTCCGTCTCTCTCTCTCTCTCTCTCTCTCTCTCTCTCTCTCTCTCTCTCTCTCTCTCTCTCTCTCTCTCTCTCTCTCTCTCTCTCTCTCTCTCTCTCTCTCTCTCTTTCTCTGGCCTCACCTACACGCCTTTTCTTTTGCTCGCTCCTGCACGTGCTTGCACACACTCTTGTCTCTCGTGTTCAGGTTCTTTCCGAGTCTCTCTCTTACGATTTTTCGTTGACGTCATTTTTACTTTTTCCGCACTTTTGTTCTTCCTTTTCTTTTATTTTTATTTTACGTCATCTCCTTCAGTTGCCACATTCCTTCTGCCAATGAAGATAAGTAGCGGCTAATCTCTCTGTTTGTTTGTCTATTTTGACAAAGGGTATTTACCCGAAATATTAAATAAATTGTGTTGTACCCCTCTTTTCTAAGCGTGTTTCTTTCTCCGTTGGGTACTTCTTTGCATATTACACGCTTGGCAGTCACCTTTTTGGTCTGGATTGTTTTTTTTTTTTTTTTAGTGTTTTAATTCTTTTCTGAAAAGAATTAATTTTTACTAAAGAAGTTGAAAGGATACAAAGCTGGCTAACAAACTCATCCAATGTCTTTCTTTCAAACTAGGTAAATGCAAAAAGTTCAAGTAAATATGACAAAAATGACGGACTCTAATCTGGGTCAACCCGCGACTTCCTTATAAACGGTTGTTTATGTCTTGAATGAGACATTTGCTCGGAGGCTGTCTTGGCCACCCACTTAAGTAATTCGCCAAGTTTCTAGCTTGTGCGTACAGAAATGTCGGAGATTCTCTTGCTTACATACAGTCGCACACATATACATACATACATACGCACATACATACGCACCAATCTTCGCTTCGCGCGAAATGTACGTTCAGCGGCGAGGTTAGCGTAACTAGACATGCAGCCATAAACAAAACACGCGAGACTAATCCTGAATGGACCGTGGACACTGTAATAATACCTTGGAGTGCTATTCAGCTCAGGAAACATGAAACCTATGAGTTAGGTCTTATGACTGCGGCACTATCTTACACGAGTTAGGTCCCTTGACAGCAGTTCAAACCGTGATAACTGCACTGACGACGACACCGTAATGAGCACCCACATGGGGTTTCATTATCGCGTTAAATGCCGGGGCGATGAGACGCCACCCAGTTTGCAAGAGACATAAAACCTCAAGAGAGAGAGAGAGAGAGAGAGAGAGAGAGAGAGAGAGAGAGAGAGAGAGAGAGAGAGAGAGAGAGAGAGAGAGAGAGAGAGAGAGAGAGAGAGAGAGAGAGAGAGAGAGAGAGAGAATCAATGAATCAATGAATCAATGAAACTTTATTTTACAACGGTTTAGGCATTGACATCGTCATCGACACAGCCATTTTACAAACCTGCCGTTGCTAACAACTACAAGACTAACTACAAATATACATACATATAAGTAAACATAATACTTACAAAGAGATGACAACACTATTCACATAGACAGACATACTCATAGACTCACAGACACCCCCCACCCCACCCACCCCCTTCACACATAGACAGAGCTAAGTAGTCCAAATGATAAATGAAAAGGATAACAGACTTAATTGGGAATAAATTGGACCCAGCATAAAAAGAAACATATAATACAAGTGGTTAAGTCATCCCTACGAGTGATCCACAAAATATTTGCAGAGACCCTTTTTAAAACAGGCTAGCGAGGAGGCGGATTTTACATGGTCGGGAAGGGCATTCCAGATAAGTGCCCCTGAGAAGGATAAGCTAGTTTTATATAGATCGATCCTTGGTTTTGGGACTATGAAAAGCTTTCTGATGTTTCCAAGAGAGAGAGAGAGAGAGAGAGAGAGAGAGAGAGAGAGAGAGAGAGAGAGAGAGAGAGAATGACGTCATATTTAGATGTTTCCAAGAGAGAGAGAGAGAGAGAGAGAGAATGACGTCATATTTAGAGTATTACGTCAGTGACTGCGTGCTGACGGAATTGCCTCTTTTACGTCACCGCCACTCACTGACTTTCTCTAAAAGTCAAGGTTTTTACTGTTTTAATTCTTTTCTGAAAAGAAATAATTTTTACTAAAGAAGTTGAAAGGATACAAAGCTGGCTAACAAACTGCACTGATCCAATGTCTTTCTTTCAAACTAGCAAGAGACATAAAACTTGCAAGAGACATAAAACCTCATGAGCCCCCGCGACTGCGGGGGCTCATGAGGATTTATGTCTCTTGTCCGTCCTATGTGATTTACGCCCTTTTTTGGGTCCCACGTACATCTGTGTTTTCCACGCGAATGTAGGTCAGCGTGCAGTGGTTTCAGACGCGAAATTTGTGATCACTGGCAGCGCACGGGGTTAAGATTTATAATGCCTTTCGCTTGCTGCCTCCTTTGACATTACTTTTCTGCAAGTGCATAGACGGGTTGTATGGCTTCTGGTGCGTAATTATCATGACCGCACTCAGGCACTGACGCTCTGTCTGTCACAGTCTCAGCAACATCGCCACAGGAGTTCCACGAACCGCACACGTCCGCTATGTTTTTGTCTGTGCAGCGAGTGGTAAGTTCTGTTGAACATCATTTTTGCGGAAATGAAGAGATTATTGGCTGAAACGAAGAGAGCTAACTTGTTCAAGGGCGTCCGGCATCAATAGCTGCGGAAGTGTCGTATAGCGTGGCCGCCGGCAACACTATACGACACTTCCGCAGCTATGGATGCGAGACGCCTTAACCCATTCAGCCCTGACGCCTTACAGCAGGAGATGGGTCGACCATGATAATTCAAGGGTAGTGCCTGTCGGCGCCAAGCTAATCTGGCACTGCCCTTGAATTATCATGGTCGATCCATCCCCTGCAACTGGTGCATAATCATTAGATGACGCGTCCAAAATTTGGGAAATACGGCCGTCGGGCTGAATGAGTTAATTGAGTTTTTAAAAAAAATCATTACCTTTAGTCTTATTCATAACTCGGACAGGTCCTTTAAGTCTTTAAGTCATTGTACCCCGAGACCGAAATCCCCAAATTTTGCCGTTGTCCTCTGTGCAGGACACAGATCGACCGTGATAGTTCAAGGGTGATGTCAGAATTTCTGGCATCACCCTTGAACTCTCATGGTCGATCCTTATCTTGCTGTGGTGCGTGTCTGGGGCATAATGGGTTAACCCGCGTGCGCATGCAAAATCAGATTTAAGAGAGAAAAAAAAAAGTGACTGCCAAGCGTGTAAAATGCTGAGAATAAACCAACGAAGAAATTGACTTTTCTAGCGTGCTTCCCTCTTCCTTAGTTTAACCTTGTGCATGTACGAAGGGGTTAATACATCGTCATTCAGAATGATTTCACTATTTTAGGTTAACCCTTTGGCTGTCAGTAGCGGGATTCAGGAATCATTGCAACAACAATCACAAAACAGCCACCAAAACAACAACAACAACAACAAACCCGCATTCGACAGTCGAAGGGTGTGTGACACGAAAATGGGTCATATCTGTAGGGATGTCGAATTCATGGTACTCTGGGGCAAATTCGAGGTGTTGGTATCAATATTCTCTTCGTGAACAAGACCATCGACACGTGCAATTTGTCACAATCAAAACGTCGGTGACTTGAGGGTCCCCCCGCAATCTGTCTCAGCAATATCCGCACAGGTCCCGGAAGCAGGACTACACGACAAGGTCCGCTGAGAGCTGCTCTTGAGCGGAAACTATTTACCGAATGGTTACCAGAGGTTACCAATAGCCGCCTGTCGGAGGATTCGTTTCGTGTAAGATTCCGGGACCTGCGCATCAGTAGTCTTTTGTACGCAGTTTAACCCGTTCGGTGTCGAGGAAAATTGAACACGACCCAAATGCAAGAGGTATAGATCCTCATGGGCCATGGCAGTTGCGGAGACTCATTGATAGAAAAGGTCAAGAGAATCTATGCCTCTTGCTGAAAACACGCTGTTTTCACGTTCATTTTGACCGCAGTGGATCTTTGACCCTGCCTTTACAATGAGTTTAACCCTCTGACTGCCAGTGGACGCGGATTTCGCGGCTGACATTCGCGTGAAAGACACGAATGAAATGGGACCAAAAGCGGGCACAAAGAAAGCAGGATCTAGGACCAACAAGAGACATAAATACTCACGAGCCCCCGCGACTGCGGGGGCTCGTGAGGATTTATGTCTCTTGCAGATGGGTGGCGTTCGCCTTGCCCCCGGCAGTTAGAGGGGTTAAACTCGCAGCCTGCGCCCGCTGGCAGTGAAGGGGTTAAAGACCATCTGTCACGCCAGGGCACTTAGAGGGTTGAAACGTCCGAGTTGCTTCCCGGACGGTATAGATTTAACTCCGGCACTGGCTGCCCCTCAAGCAGTGTTATGTCTTTAAAAGCAGGGCAAAATTCAACACCGAATAATCCCGTCAAACCCATGCGCGAACACGGACACGAATTGGTACGGGGTTGTTCCATAGCACGTCCGTCGAAAAGTCCTGGTAAATCAAAGTGGTCACAGTTGCAGTGCGCCTGAATTGATCAGTGTTCAGGTCGTACTCCATAGGAAATTAGAAATCCCTGTCCTCCATAAACCCGCCCGTTAGGGCCGTCCATTATCACTTCGGTGCCGTGGACGTTAAGCCCAGAACTAACTAACTAACTAACTAACTAACTAACTAACTAACGGACACGAATTGGATCAGCAAGGGCGGGCAAAGAACCTCATGAGCTCCCCCCTCTCCCCCCACCCCATCCTTCGCATCTGCGTGGGGGGGAGGGGGGAGGGGGGCTCATGAGGTTCCTTGCCTCTTGCAACTCCGCTGTGAGATGGCCTTAGTCGCCTGCTCGGGATTAAACCCCAATAACTAACCAACTCTTGCAACTGGGTGGCTTTCGCAGTGAACGGGTTAAAACGTTTCGGGCTGAGAGCACACTTGATGCCGTATACTGGATATCTACCCAATCTACAGTACCACCAGCAAGTTTTTAACTTCGAGCAGCATGCGATGAACATCGTACAGCATGCTAGCACCTTCAACCGTTCTCATGCCTCTTAAAGCAAGCTGTCATCTGCCAGTTTTTCAACTGAAATGCAAAGAGTACTTACATTTGTGATCACAGGGATCAAATATTTGTCGGCTAGACTGACACAATAAAGTTTTTGAATTTGAATTTGAATTTGAATTTGAATTTGAATATCTGTTTCTTCAGTAATGGCAGTCACGATGGGAAACTACAACAACAACAAAATAAATAAAAAATAAATAAATAAATCAGTGCACATTCGAAAATATGCGGCTCGAAACGTGCTTCCAGTACAGGTTGTGACCCGCGGAGATAGGAAATGTTGAGCAGTGACGAGACAGGCAATCTTTAGATGATTGCTTTGGTACAACTAGGTGATTGCGCCTTTCCAACCTTTTCTGTCGGTCGCCGCAGGACGTGTTAAGAAATCATTTCACTCCAACGTCAAAGATCCTCAGCCGTCAAAGGAACATAGATACAAAATGATTTCAGCAAAAGGAATAGATCCTCATGAGCCCCCGCACCTGCGGGGGCTCATGAGGATCTATTCCTTTTGGTGCTGGTTGTCGCTTGATTTTCATCGGCAGTGACTGAGTTGTCAGAAATTATTAGTTTGTCGCAAATATGAACGCATTTTCACCTTGCAGTTTACAGAAATCTGAACTTTCTCTTTGTTTTGTTTTTTTAATTGTTTAGTGATTGATTCCATCGGGGACAGTTCAGTTCAGTCGGTCAAGATGGGATCTCTGCACTCGGAAAGCCCATACGCGCGTCACCCCCCCCCCCCCGCCCCACATCACAAGTCATCGCAGAATTTCGCTCTTCGAGATAATAAAGTACTCTTATTCTTATTCTTATTTCGAAATAGTACTTATCAATTATAATATTGGTCGGGTTTACTGTGTCCTTTCAAGTCTGTCCAACACCCGCTGCCTTTCTAAAGGACATTTATTTTCAAACTTTTCCCATGCACGCCACACTTACTTACTTACTTACTTACTTACGCCTGTCACCCCTGCCAGGGTATAGGCCGTCGTCGAGAGACCTCTAGCGACTCCTCTGTCAAGCTTAACTCCTTACAGACGCTGTAAACTCCCGGGTCGCTGGCGGTTTTAAAAGTACTTGGCACATTTAACCTCTTCGCTGACTGTGATCACGTGTGTGAAACCACTGGATTGGGACCGACGTTCGTGCGAAGAATATCGGGTACATTTGGGACCCAAATTAGGCATAAAGAAGATAATAAAATAATAATTACGGTATTTATAATGCGCTTATCTTATAATAAGTATAACTCTAAGTGCGCACTCACAACTCGCACACGCATGCGCACCCTTTAGACAATGAGTCACGTACCACAAATAGTGAAGATAAGAACAAAAGACATGAACCCTCATGAGCCCCCGCGACTGCGGTAAGTTAGTGCGACTGTGGTAAGTTAGTGCGACTGTGGTAAGTTAGTGCGACTGCGGTAAGTTAGTGCGACTGTGGTAAGTTAGTGCGACTGCGGTAAGTTAGTGCGACTGCAGTAAGTTACTGTGACTGCGGTAAGTTAGTGCGACTGCGGTAAGTTAGTGCGACTGTGGTAAGTTAGTGCGACTGTGGTAAGTTAGTGCGACTGTGGTAAGTTAGTGCGACTGCGGTAAGTTAGTGCGACTGTGGTAAGTTAGTGCGACTGCTGTGAGTTAGTGCGACTGTGGTAAGTTAGTGCGACTGTGGTAAGTTAGTGCGACTGCGGTAAGTTAGTGCGACTGTGGTAAGTTAGTGCGACTGCGGTACGTTAGTGCGACTGTGGTAAGTTAGTGCGACTGCGGTGAGTTAGTGCGACTGCGGTAAGTTAGTGCGACTGCGGTGAGTTAGTGCGACTGCGGTAAGTTAGTGCGACTGTGGTAAGTTAGTGCGACTGCGGGGACTCATGAGGGTTCATGTCTCTTGCGGCTGGCTAGCGTTCGCCTGGCCACGGCGGTTAAGGGGTTAGTCCTCACGCGCGACTGGATAGGGAAGCGACTGATGCCGTCGGCTCGATGACCTTCAACGTATTGGGAAGGTGTGGGACATCAAGATGCTGATGTAATTGTCTGTAAAGTTGATATTGACCACCCCTCCTACACCCCCATCCCCCCCCCCCCTTTCCGTAATCCATGTCGCCTGCCCGCGATCTTGGATTTCGTCAGAGTTGCAATATAAAAGCTAGTCCCATTGACATCTCGTTCTTCTGGAGTCCGAAATAGCTCAGGCGGTTAAGCGTCGGAGCAGGAGAGCGACGGGAATCGCCAGGTCGTGGCGGGTTCGAATCCCGTCGCGGCCCCGGTAGCTGGACTAGCAATCCAGGGGGAAAAAACGGACTTCTTCAATAGCATGTCCGTTGAAAGGTCCTGGTAAATCAAAGTGGCACAGTTGGAGTGCGCCTGAGTTGATCAGTTTTCAGGTCGTACTGTATAGGCAATAGATTTCCCTGTTCCCCCATAACCCGCCCGTCAGGGCCGTCCATTATCACTTCGGTGCCGTGGACGTTAAACCCAACTAACCAACCAACCAACCATCTCGTTCTACGAGGAAAAAAAAAAGTCGAGAAACTACAGTCACGATCAGTATCGTCAGTTCTGCAGTCCACGTGTTAAACCATTCACTGCCGAGACACACCAAACAAACAACAAATGCAAGAGGTATAGATCCTCATGAGCCCCCGCTGTCGCGGGGGCTCATGAGGATCTATACCTCTTGCTGACACCGTTTGGTATCCATGTCCTTTCGAGACGAAGATCTTTTTGGCGTTGAATTCACGACGATTTGAAAAAAAAACACGGAGTTTCAGTCCACTGGCAATGAAGGGGTTAATGACAGCTGAGGTTCAGTTACGCAAATTAAATCGCCATTGCTCAGATCAAGCAGACAGATTAAATGCTGGTTTCATTTTTTCACGAGCAGTTTATCAGTCGTCTTGACAACCAGTCATTGATGTTGGGAGGTGAGGCATAAATTAATCTTTAATGGATGTTATTTACACAGGAGATTTAGCTGTTGTCCTACTAGTCCTCACATTTAGCTGAGATTTACTTTCAGTTGTTGTCCTACTAGTCCTCACATTTAGCTGAGATTTACTTTCAGTTGTTGTCCTACTAGTCCTCACATTTAGCTGAGATTACTTTCAGTTGTTGTCCTACTAGTCCTCACATTTAGCTGAGATTTACTTTCAGTTGTTGTCCTACTAGTCCTCACATTTAGCTGAGATTTACTTTCAGTTGTTGTCCTACTAGTCCTCACATTTAGCTGAGATTTACTTTCAGTTGTTGTCCTACTAGTCCTCACATTTAGCTGAGATTACTTTCAGTTGTTGTCCTACTAGTCCTCACATTTAGCTGAGATTTACTTTCAGTTCTTGTCCTACTAGTCCTCACATTTAGCTGAGATTTACTTTCAGTTGTTGTCCTACTAGTCCTCACATTTAGCTGAGATTACTTTCAGTTGTTGTCCTACTAGTCCTCACATTTAGCTGAGATTTACTTTCAGTTGTTGTCCTACTAGTCCTCACATTTAGCTGAGATTTACTTTCAGTTGTTGTCCTACTAGTCCTCACATTTAGCTGAGATTACTTTCAGTTGTTGTCCTACTAGTCCTCACATTTAGCTGAGATTTACTTTCAGTTGTTGTCCTACTAGTCCTCACATTTAGCTGAGATTTACTTTCAGTTGTTGTCCTACTAGTCCTCACATTTAGCTGAGATTTACTTTCAGTAGTTGTCCTACTAGTCCTCACATTTAGCTGAGATTACTTTCAGTTGTGGTCCTACTAGTCCTCACATTTAGCTGAGATTACTTTCAGTTGTTGTCCTACTAGTCCTCACATTTAGCTGAGATTTACTTTCAGTTGTTGTCCTACTAGTCCTCACATTTAGCTGAGATTACTTTCAGTTGTTGTCCTACTAGTCCTCACATTTAGCTGAGATTACTTTCAGTTGTTGTCCTACTAGTCCTCACATTTAGCTGAGATTTACTTTCAGTTGTTGTCCTACTAGTCCTCACATTTAGCTGAGATTTACTTTCAGTTGTTGTCCTACTAGTCCTCACATTTAGCTGAGATTTACTTTCAGTTTTTGTCCTACTAGTCCTCACATTTAGCTGAGATTTACTTTCAGTTGTTGTCCTACTAGTCCTCACATTTAGCTGAGATTACTTTCAGTTGTTGTCCTACTAGTCCTCACATTTAGCTGAGATTTACTTTCAGTTGTTGTCCTACTAGTCCTCACATTTAGCTGAGATTACTTTCAGTTGTTGTCCTACTAGTCCTCACATTTAGCTGAGATTTACTTTCAGTTGTTGTCCTACTAGTCCTCACATTTAGCTGAGATTTACTTTCAGTTGTTGTCCTACTAGTCCTCAGATTTAGCTGAGATTTACTTTCAGTTGTTGTCCTACTAGTCCTCACATTTAGCTGAGATTTACTTTCAGTTGTTGTCCTACTAGTCCTCACATTTAGCTGAGATTTACTTTCAGTTGTTGTCCTACTAGTCCTCACATTTAGCTGAGATTTACTTTCAGTTGTTGTCCTACTAGTCCTCACATTTAGCTGAGATTTACTTTCAGTTGTTGTCCTACTAGTCCTCACATTTAGCTGAGATTTACTTTCAGTTGTTGTCCTACTAGTCCTCACATTTAGCTGAGATTTACTTTCAGTTGTTGTCCTACTAGTCCTCACATTTAGCTGAGATTTACTTTCAGTTGTTGTCCTACTAGTCCTCACATTTAGCTGAGATTTACTTTCAGTTGTTGTCCTACTAGTCCTCACATTTAGCTGAGATTTACTTTCAGTTGTTGTCCTACTAGTCCTCACATTTAGCTGAGATTTACTTTCAGTTGTTGTCCTACTAGTCCTCACATTTAGCTGAGATTTACTTTCAGTTGTTGTCCTACTAGTCCTCACATTTAGCTGAGATTTACTTTCAGTTGTTGTCCTACTAGTCCTCACATTTAGCTGAGATTACTTTCAGTTGTTGTCCTACTAGTCCTCACATTTAGCTGAGATTACTTTCAGTTGTTGTCCTACTAGTCCTCACATTTAGCTGAGATTTACTTTCAGTTGTTGTCCTACTAATCCTCACATTTAGCTGAGATTACTTTCAGTTGTTGTCCTACTAGTCCTCACATTTAGCTGAGATTACTTTCAGTTTTTGTCCTACTAGTCCTCACATTTAGCTGATATTTACTTTCAGTTGTTGTCCTGCTAGTCCTCACATTTAGCTGAGATTACTTTCAGTTGTTGTCCTACTAGTCCTCACATTTAGCTGAGATTTACTTTCAGTTGTTGTCCTACTAGTCCTCACATTTAGCTGAGATTTACTTTCAGTTGTTGTCCTACTAGTCCTCACATTTAGCTGAGATTTACTTTCAGTTGTTGTCCTACTAGTCCTCACATTTAGCTGAGATTTACTTTCAGTTGTTGTCCTACTAGTTCTCACATTTAGCTGAGATTTACTTTCAGTTGTTGTCCTACTAGTCCTCACATTTAGCTGAGATTTACTTTCAGTTGTTGTCCTACTAGTCCTCACATTTAGCTGAGATTTACTTTCAGTTGTTGTCCTACTAGTCCTCACATTTAGCTGAGATTTACTTTCAGTTGTTGTCTTACTAGTCCTCAGATTTAGCTGAGATTTACTTTCAGTTGTTGTCCTACTAGTCCTCACATTTAGCTGAGA
Source organism: Semisulcospira habei (assembly GCA_036245525.1). Taxonomy (NCBI): domain Eukaryota; kingdom Metazoa; phylum Mollusca; class Gastropoda; family Semisulcospiridae; genus Semisulcospira; species Semisulcospira habei. Next base: position 6,055,944 of record BTPG01000001.1, on the reverse strand, counting down.
TTTACTTTCAGTTGTTGTCCTACTAGTCCTCATATTTAGCTGAGATTTACTTTCAGTTGTTGTCCTACTAGTCCTCACATTTAGCTGAGATTTACTTTCAGTTGTTGTCCTACTAGTCCTCACATTTAGCTGAGATTTACTTTCAGTTGTTGTCCTACTAGTCCTCACATTTAGCTGAGATTTACTTTCAGTTGTTGTCCTACTAGTCCTCACATTTAGCTGAGATTTACTTTCAGTTGTTGTCCTACTAGTCCTCACATTTAGCTGAGATTTACTTTCAGTTGTTGTCCTACTAGTCCTCACATTTAGCTGAGATTTACTTTCAGTTGTTGTCCTACTAGTCCTCACATTTAGCTGAGATTTACTTTCAGTTGTTGTCCTACTAGTCCTCACATTTAGCTGAGATTTACTTTCAGTTGTTGTCCTACTAGTCCTCACATTTAGCTGAGATTTACTTTCAGTTGTTGTCCTACTAGTCCTCAGATTTAGCTGAGATTTACTTTCAGTTGTTGTCCTACTAGTCCTCAGATTTAGCTGAGATTTACTTTCAGTTGTTGTCCTACTAGTCCTCACATTTAGCTGAGATTTACTTTCAGTTGTTGTCCTACTAGTCCTCACATTTAGCTGAGATTTACTTTCAGTTGTTGTCCTACTAGTCCTCAGCGTGGCTCGCAGAAAGGCAGTCCGACATGTTTGTGTTTGAATCGAATCCAGACAATACGATCTATAGAGGTGATATTTTGCAGGAAATAGAATGAAGATAACAAAAACAAAAACAACAACAACAAAACACTCACACACACACACACACACACACACACACACACACACACACACACACACACACACACACACACACACACACACACAACCACAATGAAAATATTACTGCATGGAAACAAGTGCAGTGCATAGTGACGAAGGTCAAAGCGATATTTTTCCACAATCTGTAATTGTCAATAAGGTGATTTAGATTAGTTGTACTTGATCAACTTCCCCTAGATCGCATTTTGCGTTTGCCCGACTAGCTCATAGCTGATGCTGGAGGCAGTTTGGGCTAAGAAAGATGTGAGGACTCGATCATGTCCGCAGATATACAGAGTACAATTGCACGTGTGAGCTTAAATCCTGCGTACATCACTAAGGAAGGTGTTCCGCGATATCAGACCGCCTTGCTTAGTGGCGTGCGCAGGGTTTATGCATGCTCACGCAACTGAACCCTACTTTCTTGAACCGAAGTTGTAAACTAAACCAGAGCGAGTCCTCTCAAGCACAGATGAAAATATGACCGATCACTGTCAGCAGGAGACACAGATTCTCATAGGCCCCTGCAGCCTGCATGAGAATCTGTACCTCTTGCAGATAGATAGGGATAAATAGAATAAGCAACGGCTGCAGACCGCATACTGCACGCATCAGTGCACAAGATGGGAGCTAGTACTTACGGTATTGTCTAGCATCTGACCGGAATGTGCTGGCTGCCAGCCGGCTGTTTATTGTGTCTGCAAAGAGGTTTAGTGGTCAGCACTGCGCTACAGCTGTCAAGAATGACCTGTCAGGCACTGTGCATATAGTATCTAGCAAACTTTGGCACTGTATTATTTTTTTATCTCGCATTTTTCTGTTTAGTCTCAGAACCTGAGACCGCCGCAAACTGAAGAACTCAGAAGGTATATTTTTGTTTAACTCATTCAGCCCCGACCTAACACAGCAAGCCATAGATCGAGCAAGATAGTTCAAGGGTGGTGCCAGAATAGCTTGGCGCCCGTAGGCGCCAAGCTATTCTGGCACCACCCTTGAACTATCATGCTCGATCTGTCGCTAGAATTGTAAATACAATCTTTCAGAGGGCAACTTCGAAATTTGGGGATTTCGGTCCTAGGGGCACTCACAAACCAGATAGGTGAGGCTAGCGCTGGTAGAACTGTACACATACCAAGGGACATTACTCTGCGCTGGACAGACAAACAGTGAGATCCCCAGACCCCGCCTATCAGGCACCCAATCGCCAGCCCACAGAAAAATACGCAGGTATAGAACCAGACGATAATCTCAGTACATCATTTACATCTACATTAAGGGATGTAGATGATGGCCTTGTTCTATACCTGCGCATTTCTCTGTGGGCTGGCGATTGGGTGCCTGATAGGCGGGGGCAGGGGATCTAACTGTTTGTCTGTCCAGCACTGAGTAATTCCCCTTGGTATGTGTCCGGTCCTGGGGCAGAATGTGCTAAAAGTTCAGAGGACTCTAGAAGCCACTATACTCTCTTGTTTTATTTCACGGGACTGGGGGCGAGCTATGCCAATCAGATTTGGGTCTTGCAACTGAAAACATAATAATGTGTTTTAACCTGTATAATTATAGTGCCGATGAACGGCATATCATGCCGTTCATCGGCACTATAATATACAGGTAAAATGGACTTAACCCCTTAACTGCCGAGAAAAAACAACAACCAACAAACACCACCTAAAAGCCGGCGCGAAGTATAGGTCCTCATGAGCCTGCACAATTGTAGATCATGAGGAACAATACCACTTCGTATCTGTGTGTCTTTGGCAGCTGGGGGACCAGTACCACTTCGTATCTGTGTGTCTTTGGCAGCTGGGGGGTCTTCGAAGCTTAATTGGAGTTGATAAACACAGTCTGCGACCCGTTCATTGAAATTGAAGAAGTTAATAATAATGTTCTGCACTCGTTAACCCATTAAGCGCCATCTGACTCACAATGTGTTTCTGAAATTTTCGTCCATTCAACACCCAAATAAAAAAAAAATCTTTGTCCCAGGAACATGGATGCAAAATGGTGCCAGCAAGAGGTATAGATCCTCATGAGCCCCCGCAAATGCGAGGGCTCATGAAGATCTATACCTCTTGCAGTTGGGTGGTGTTCGAACTGTCTCGGCACTGAACCGGTTAAACTGGCATAGAAAGGTTAATATGATGCCACTACACAACCCTGAAGCACCAGTTTTGCACGCAGCACTCTACCTTTAGGAGGAAAGCGATCCGGCTCCTGACCCCAACAGTTTGTCGGCGGATACAGCTTCCGGGATGGAATCCAGCTAAGATGATGTGGCACTACCCTATCGCTATCACTGTCGACCGTGCGCCGCTTTCTTCACATGGACACGAGATGCTGCACTGATACCACATTGATGACGCCTATTTGGCATGCAGCCGACACTGAAGAAATCGTCTCCCGAGAATTTCGCCGTCCTTGCCGGGCCCTGGTCCCCTTTGATTGCTGTTTTACCTCGGGCCCAGCACGCAAAAGCCTGTCGGGCAGACGACTGCCGCTATGCGGCGGGCCGACTGCGGCCCGAGGACCTTTTGCGTTCTAGGGGGACAAATGACTGCAATTTTCGCGGACTAACGAGGTCTGCGGCTTCATTTGCGGAATAAAATAACACACGCCGGCGCATGGGTGGAGTTGATGTCCTGCGCCAGCCACTAAGCAAGGTGCTCCGCTACAGCGCAGGACTAGGCTCACTCATGCAACGGAGTCCAGCACACTCCAGACAAGCCTTACTGAGAGACTTGCCAGCAAAAGGCTCTGTCGTCCGCAAGATTCGTGTAGACATTCATGAGCCCAAGCCGAAACTAGATGACAGTCTATTGCCTGTTGCTGTTTTGGAGATAAAGCCAGTTTACTCAGCGTCATGCAGCTTTCCTCCGCAAACTGACACCATGTCGCTTTCGTAACTGGTTGCTTGTTATTCTTGTTCAAGGGGGATCCGAAGTCGACACAACATAAGAAACTTATTTCGTAGTCTAACAAGAGAAAATCAGATAGCAGCGAGATTTTTATCTTTAAATCGGAGCAGCTGATCAACCGTCAACACAATTTGTGACGTCATTAAACCCTCGACTGCCAAGAAAATCGAACGCGATCCACCTGCAAGAGACATAGATCCTCATGAGCCCCCGCGGTTGCGGGGGCTCATGAGGGTCGATGCCTCTTGCTGAGACCAATGTGTATGCACATTCCTCAGGCGGTTGAGGCTGGCGGTGGTTGAATGAACAAAGATCTCAGTAACGGGATATGTGGCCAGTGGCAGGGAAGGGGTTAATCTTCTGTAAACACTCGAGATACCGCACAGAAAATTAACCACGCCATGAATCGGTGAGTACGGGCGGATCAGTTACCTCGAGGAGGGGGGGGGGGGCGGGTCCAATTTTGTTCGGGACCTTTACCCGACACAAAAGGCTTCCCCTTCTTCCAGTGACCGTAAAATCAAACAGCGCGGGAAGGGGGGCGGGGGGGGGGGGGGGCGGGTCCAATTTTGTTTGGGACCTTTTTTTTTAGTCCGCGACACAAAAGGCTTCCCCTTCTTCCAGTGACCGTAAATCAAACAGCGCGGGAAGGGGGGTGGGGGGGGGGTGGTGGTGGTGGTGGTTGTGGTGGTGGGGGGTGGGGGGTGGGGGGGAGTAAATGACGTACAATAACACAGTTCAAGGGCAGCAGTTGTCATAATATATGAAGAGTGTGATATCCTGATTCAAGAAGTACACGATCGACGCAGGAACGGACGCAGCCCAGACCCTGAACATTTCTGGAGCAGACAACCTCGCTGGATAGGCAGCGGCAGTCACACGGGGGCCTACGGATGGGCGCATCAGACGTGGTGAGAAACCTGATAGCTTGGCACCGCAACAGTGGATCGCCTCCGTAGCAGAGGTATGGAGAGAGGCAGCGGGCGTTGAGTAGAGCGCCCAAAAGGACGTGAGAGATCAATAATTAACCGGACCAATATTGGCTCCCTAGCGAAGAAACTCTGCGACGACTTCATTCTGATGGAGCGCGTATGGGCTTTTCCTATCGCAAAGATCCCAACTTTCTTTATAAATGAAATACAAGATCAGAGCTCAAACTAAGGAAACATTATAACGCCTCGACCGGAAAAAAAGTTACACCACCCAACCGCAAGAGGTATAGATCCTCATGAGCCCCCGCAGTTGCGGGGGCTCATGAGGGTCTACACTTCTTGCTGAAACCACTTTTACCCATGTTCCTTTCACGGCTCGAGATCTTAAATCTTGAGTTTAACAGCGATTTAAAAAAATCTGCGTCCATTGACAGTAGAAAGAGTTATGCCGACGACGCCAATGGCGAATATTGATGGGTGCATGAATAATGGATTGTATTTGAATAGACAGATGTATTCCTGTGCACTGTGACGTTCAGTTTGGAACAATGGAATCTCCATCGATCCAGACCTTTCTTTCTTGTTATCGGAGTGGTGACAGGTACGTCGAGGATTAATTGCATAATCCACTATGTGCGCATGCAGGAGGCATACGGGCTAGAAGTTGTGGGGAGCTGTGGGGAGCTGCCTTTAATAACAGGGTAAAAACAGGATACGTTGGATAGAGTCCGAAATAGCTCAGGCGGTTAAGCGTCGGAGCAGGAGAGCGAAGGGAATCGCCGGGTCGTGGGTTCGAATCCCGTCCCGGCCTCGGTAGCTGGACTCGCAATCCAGGGGGAAAAGACGGGCTTGTTTAATAACATGGGCGGTGGTGGGCACTCTGATGATATACTAACCTTCAACAAAACTTCAACTTGAACGTGGGGAGGGAGTTAGAGGAGGTGGCTTTAGGTTCTTAACCCCTTTCCTGCCAGTGATCGCGGATTCTGCGTCCGAAACCACTGCACGCTGACCGACATTGGCGTGAAGAACACAAGTGTAAATGGGACCACGGATGGGCACGAAGAACACAGGACTGACAAGAGACATAAATCCTCATGAGCCCCCGCGACCGCGGGGGCTCATGAGGATTTATGTCTCTTGCAGATGGGTAGCGTTCGCATCGCAGTTAACGGGTTAAAGCGATTTGCTAGACGACAGACGTCGATTGCTACGGGTTACCAATGTTGCCATGCCTTCGCAGGGGATCTAACTCTTTGTACGTCCAGTGCTGAGTAATTCCCCTTGGTATGTGTACCGTTCTACCAGCTCTAGCCTCACCCATCAGGTTTGTGAGTATTCTCTAACTCAAGGCAAAATCTGTATCGTTACATTGTTGTGTATTGTCTTGTGCATCTGCTGTGGGGTTTCAGGGTATTTACCCGACCACATTTAGTAGTGCACCTTCTTGTTTGTGTATGTGTGTTTCTCCTGCCTACTTCCTAAGTTCCAGAAAAAGACATGGGCTAAAGGCCTGGCCTGATGCATCCTTCTAAGCTATGTAGATGATCGTCTTGTTCTGTACCTGCGTATTTTTCTGTGGGCTGGCGATTGGGTGCCTGATAGGCGGGGACAGGGGGTCTAACTCTTTGTATGTCCAGTGCTGAGTAATTCCCTTTAACGGCTGAGGCGCCTTGAACGTTAAATTCGCACTGAAGCAAAATTTTCCTTCACTGGCAGTGACCAGGGTAGCGTACAACGTTTCCTTAACAGTTGTTGTTCATGGTGCTCAGGCCCTTCACCGCCAGTTGACTCAGATCCTGTTTCTGCAATCTTCCTTATTTCAACGCCAAAGAGTCGTCCGTCGTCTGAGGAACGTGGATACAAAATAGATTTAGCAAAAGGCGTAGATCCTCATGAGCCCCCGCAACTGGGGGTGGGGCTCATGAGGATCTATGCCTCTTGCAGCTGGATCGTCTTAACATTTCCTCGTCAGTCAAAGAGGATAAATGCTCTCTGTGTCTGTCTGTCTGTCTGTCTCTCTCTCTCTCTCTCTCTCTCACACACACACACACACACACACACACACACACACACACACACACACACACACACACACACACACACACACACACACACACACACACATGCAAACACACACACACACACACACACAAACACAAACACACACACACACACACACACACACACACACACACACACACATGCAAACACACATACCTCTTCGCACATCTATTTAACACAATTTAACGAAAGCTTGCCCTGTAAAATTGAGAAATCATTGTACTGACAAGCGTTAAACTCAGTTTATCAGGCTCTTAACCTTTCCGTCAGAGCCCATTTGCGGCACTTTCTCGCTTCAAGCGGGACCACTTTCACAGTAATCTCGATGCCCGCGAGATGTCACGAGATGTCGCGAGAAAATCGAGAGTAATTCAAGCAAATGGAAGAAAAATTACCGCCAAACTTCTCAAAGATGCATTCGTTGACGTTTCCAAGGTTGACCGATCGCCTGGAGATTAACCCCTTGTTGTCACTGACGCTAGAGGAGTCAACTTTGTCGTATCTGGGCCATACCCAGCGAAATTCTACCTAACGTGAGTTCTTAGGCGTGAATCCAGTCAGTGTAAATCTGCAGTACCGCTGTTGTACTCATGTCTAGGCAAATATCGACCAGGTCTGTTCATCCCAAATCTACCAGCATGAAGGCAGGAAGGTTTGAAGCCACCCAGCTCTGAAAAAAAAATCTGGAAGAAATAACGGCAGCAGAAATGTACACTGCGTAGCTTAACTCATTTAGCCCCAACGCCCTACAGCAGGAGATGGATGGACCATGATAATTCAAGGGTAGTGCCAGATTAGCTTGGCGCCTTCAGGCGCCAAGCTAATCTGGCTCTATCCTTGAATTATCATGGTCCATCCATCTCCTGCAACTGGTACATACTGGTTAAGCGACACTTCCCAAATTTGGGAAATGTGGCCTTGTGGGTAAACGCATAGTGAATTTGCGCTGCGTAGATTTTCACGGGGCGGATTCATGTTGGGTACAATTGTGCCCGGATATAGCGAAGTTGACTCCTTCAACTCTACTGACGATACCGCTCGGCGAAAAAGGGGTTAGCGTGTGATAAAAAAAAAAACCCACAAAACTATTCAAAGCACACCACTTAGTAACCTGATGCGACAAGCCAGAATGATCTATGAGCAAGATAGACCCGGTTTCACTTTGGCGTAAGCGGTATCGACCCGGGATTTACTGTTGCATGGCATGTTGTGTTCATGCGTGGAATTGAGACACTTTTTTTTTCTCCGTCGAAGCATTCTGCCAAAACGAAAGATTTCACACTACCAAAGTGAAATAATACACAGAAAGTTACCTTAACTTGTACTGAAGGAAACGATTTCAGAGTCTGTCCCAAATTGCTATTGAATTGCCCCTATGCGGGATTTATTTTTCTTGACTTGATTTAAATCAGCTAGTCAGTGTTTTGAGTGGAGAAACGTGCAGCTGTACTGATTCAAATCAAACCACGGGTGCGAGAAATTGGACAGAGTTAGGTCCCCTGGCCGCCGCCGCCTACTCCGTGGGAAACAATCACTTTTAATTATAAGAGTCACTGTCAGGGGACTTAATAGTGTAGGATTGTTAAATACCGAGAGAATGCATTCTCACAAATGGTGCCCTGTTAGACCGAAGAATTCTCAATTTAACCTCGTCGTGTCGCAAACGTGTGAGCTGAGAGTTCAAAATGATATAGTAGGATAAGTTTCTTTGGTTTTTGTGTTGAATTAATATTTACCACTTTTAAATAAATCCAGTAAATCTCAAATGTTTCATTGATTCTAAAGGTTGTCTGAAATTCCGTGTCAACGACAAACAACACATAACCTCTAAGGGTACTATGACGCTGTAGGGTGCGATATAATGCATGCACTAAAAAATTGCAACCGAGCCTCCATCCCGAGCCGTTTTTCAAAGCATGATTTACGAGATCCGGCCTACCGAGAATTACATCGTTCCTCCGTTTGAGGGGGAATAAAAACAGCAGAAAGAATGGCTTCATGACACAGTATTATTTTTATGTTATTAACTCTTTCGCTGCCACTGGACGCATATTTTCTCTTCTAACACCTTTGATCATTCAGCGACCAAGCGACACAACCGCCCACGTGACATGGATATAAATTGGTCTTAGCAAGAGACATAGATCCTCATGAGCCCCCGCAGTCGCGGGGGCTCATGAGGATCTATGTCTCTTGCAGTTGCACCGTGTTCACTTTTTCTCCACAGTGAAGGGGTTTGTCGCTAATCTCCCTTTGGTATTTTGCCATCGAAGATTGGATACAGTGATTACAAACATATACGTTACGTGTGCTGGCCAGCAATTTTGTTCCTTACGGCTGTAGGCAGTAAGGAGCAAAATCACAGACCAACACACAATGTATAAGCAACTCCAATTACCACTGAAATGATGAAGGTAACAGGAAAGAAGCGCGTCATCACGAGAGTACAGTGTAGTACCCCTTAATTGTCGGTAGGGGAGACCGGGGTTAGTTAGCCCCAGGGGTCATTACACCGACAGTTACAGGTTTTTATGTGGATTTGTGTGTGTGTGTGTGTGTGTGTGTGTGTGTGTGTGTGTGTGTGTGTGTGTGTGTGTGTGTGTGTGTGTGTGTGTTTGTGTGTCTCTGTGTGTGTGTGTGTGTGTGTGTGTGTGTGTGTGTGTGTGTGTGTGTGTGTGTGTGTGTGTTCTTTTGTTTTGTTGTTGTTGGTCACATGGCTAAGTCATATGATCGTCAAGATTTTCTGCAAAGTGTATTGGACGTCCAATGGTCGCAAACGTGTGAGCTGAGAGTTCAAAATGTGATAGGATGATAAGTTTCTTTGGTTTTTGTGTTGAATTAATATTTACCACTTTTAAATAAATCCAGTAAATCTCAAATGTTTCATTGATTCTAAAGGTTGTCTGAAATTCCGTGTCAACGACAAACAACACATAACCTCTAAGGGTACTATGATGCTCTGGGGCGCGATATAATGCATGCACTAAAAAAATTGCAACCGAGCCTCCATCCCGAGCCGTTTTTCAAAGCATGATTTACGAGATCCCTACCGAGAATTACATCGTTCCTCCGTTTGAGGGGGAATACAAACAGCACAAAGAATGGCTTCGTGACACAGGATTCGTGTTATGTTATTACTGACTTCTTCACTGCCAGAGGACGCATATTGTATTCTGAAATCTTTGCTAACTCAACAACAACGACCCCCTTCGTCCAAGGAACATGGATATAAAGTGGTTCCAGCAAGAAACTTTGATCCTCATGAACCCCCGCAACTGCAGGGGCTCATGAGGATCTACGTCGCTTGCAGTTGAGTCTTGTTCACTCTTTTTTCGACAGGAAACGGGCTAAAGGCGCCCGTCACGTTGATATAATGAAATACTACGGTTTCCTTCAGTTAACCCAGGCTCTTCAGCCTACAAACAGTGCGTTTGTGCACCAAGCGCGCGACGTGCAGACCAAGGTCACTGCCAAACGTCTAAAATGCTATATAAAATTTTTTTTAAAAAGGAACACGCATAATAAGGTCACTTTCAACACACTGTTTTTCATAACTTGTGTTGTAATTGTTATTTTCTAAGCGGTTTTTTTCTTTTTCTTATTTTTTATTTATTTATTTATTTATTTATTTATTTGTTGTTGTTGCTAGGATATCAGGTGCGCGACGTTTCAGGCGAAGAAACAGTAATGATGTATATCAGGAACCTGACGAGCCCTCTTGTTTTATCGTGGTTATAATTATAGTCGGGGGTTCTTTCTCCGGGTACTCCGGTTCTTCCACCCCCCCCCCCCCCCCACTTTGGTACCGGTCTCAGGCCACTTTACAAATTTCAAATACAAGCGATCAAAAATTCTCTGTAACTTCAGTAGCTGACTGGCCCTTCGTTTGTCTTGTACTGTGTTTGTCTTAAATGGCGTAAATCCGTGTCTGTTTCGTGAGTGTGTGTGTTGGGTTTCAGGCGCGGCGCTTTGAGTCGATTTCCCCAAAATTGAGAAAAAGCGCCTATATAATAACGGTATTATTATTATTATTATTAGTCAATATAGTGTTCAGTTCTCTCCGAGAATCTCTCTTATATAAGCGAGACCTGATGCATCCCTTATTGAGGATGTAGACGATCGTCTTGTTCTATACCTGCGTATTTCTCTGTGGGATGGCGAATGGGTGCCTGATAGGCGGGGGCAGGGGATCTAACTGTTTGTCTGTCCAGCGCTGAGTGATTCCCCTTGGTTTGTGTACAATTGTGCCAGCTCTAGTCTCACCTATCTGGTTTGTGAGTCTCTCTTATGAGTTTTTCGTTAACGTCATTTTTATTTTACTTTTTAAGCATCTTTTGTTCTTCCTTTTATTTTATTTTACGTCACCTCCTTCAGTTGCCACATTCCTTCTGCTAATGAAGATAAGTAGCGGCTGATCTCTCTGTTTGTTTGTCAGTCTATTTGGACAAAGGATATTTACCCGAAATATTCATAAATTGTGTTGTAACCGTCTTTTCTAAGCGTGTTCTTTCTCCTTTGGGTACTTCTTTATAGTCAATATGATTACAAATTTCATCTCGCATGCGTGAACCTTTTTCTTTCATGGTAGCAAGTTTAAGCGACCGGATCCCTGGCGAGCTTTGGTCGCTACAGTTCGCCAATACAGCAGGTTCTCAACACACGTCTTGTCTCAGTTAACCTGTTCAATGACGAGAAAATTTGAACACCAACCCAGCTGCAAGAGGTGTAGATCCTCATGAGCCCTCCGCAGTCGCGGGGGTTCATGAGGATCTATGCCTCTTGTTGACACCACTTTAAAATCGTGTTCCTGGGACAGCTGGGAAAGTTTTTGTTCCTGCCACTTTCGGTAAAACTGTAAGAGGTATAGATCCTCATGAGCCCCCGCAGTTGCGGGGGCTCATGAGGATCTATGCCTCTTGTTGACACCACTTTGAATCCATGTCCCTTGGACAGCTGGGTTTTTTTTTATTTTTAGGTCTTGAATTAACGAAGATTGTAGAAACATAGTCTGCGTCAGTTGGCACTGATCCGGTTCAACTTTCCAGTCCTGCACACACACACCCCGCCCCCACCCCCCAACCCCCCCCCCCCCCCAAAAAAAAAAAAAAAAAAAAAAAAAAAACATTCACGTCAGAAACCAGCGTAACAGGGGCTTTCCACTGCCCCAGGCTGGTTTTGGTGGAATTAGCCTACGCACAAAGGAGACGACGGATGAGCTGAAAAGTCTGCCCTTGTACGACATTTCAGCTTAACCATCCCACTGCCAGTGGACGCACATATTGTGTTTTAGAAATCAATGTCAAATTCAACGTTAAAGGTCGTCAGATGTCAAAAGCAACATGAACGCAAAGAGGTTTCAGCAAGAGGTATAGATCCCCCTAGCTGCGGGGGCTCACGAGGATCTATGCCTCTTGCATCTCTGGGTGCTGTTCAGATTTTCTCGGCGGTGAAAGAGTTCATGAGTTTAGTTCGCCCTGTTGTGCAGTTAATTAGCTGTTAGGGATTAACGCTGAGCATGATTGAAAAACACTGGCCTACTAACAACATTAAGGACATATTGCGAACTACTAACCATTTCTAGCCTGGATCAACCAAAAAGGTGACAAAGTCGCTCGGCTGAAGTTTCAGAAAAGATGAAAATAGTGACCCAATTTATCAAAGCAGAGATCAGAGATATGTACAGGCGGATCTGGATGGAGGGGGTCCCAGGGGTTTCACATCCTTCCCCCCCGCCCAGCCCCCTTTCGCCAGACAGTCCTGACACACGCGCCTACCCCCCCTCCCCCACCATCAAGGTAACTGATCCGCCCCTGGTTGTTATTACAATTCTGTACTGGCAGGTTTACCGGCAGATCAGATTTCACGCTTGCAGATGATTCAAAACAATGCGGCGCGTCTCATCTTGAAGAAACGAAAGAGAGGCCACGTTACGCATCTGGTGACTGAAGCAGCTGCACTGGCTGCCCGTAAAATTACGCTTACTTACTTACTTACTTACTTACGCCCATCACCCCCCCCCCCCCCCCTGGGGCATAGGCCGCCGACAAGGTCCCTCCAGCCGTCTCTGTCCTGGGCGAGTCTCTCCAGCTGTCCCCAGGTGTGGCCCATCTTCTTGGCATCTGTCTCCAGGTCACGTCGCCAGGTGTTTCGTGGCCGACCTCTCTTCCTTTTTCCCTGTGGGTTCCATCTTAGGGCTTGCTTTGTGGTGTTGGTTGCTGGCTTGCGTAGTGTGTGACCTATCCATCTCCAGCGGCGTTGTTGAAGCTCCACTTCTGCAGGCTTCTGCTTTGTCCGCTGCCACAATTCCTCGTTGCTGATTTTGTCCGGCCAGCGTATCCCGAGGAGCCTTCTCAGACTGTTGTTGATGAACGTCTGTATTTTCTTGGTGGTCAACACTGTGGTCCTCCAGGTCTCTGCTCCATAGAGGAGTACCGGTTTCACATTGGTGTTGAACAGTCGGATCTTGGTGTTGACTGACAGATCTCTTGAAGTCCAGACGTTCTTTAGCTGGAGAAATGTTGCCCTGGCCTTGCCTATCCTGGTCTTCACGTCAGCATCCGTTCCCCCTTTCTTGTCGACTATGCTGCCGAGGTAGGTGAAGCTCTCCACCTCTTCTAGCGCCTCGCCTTCCAGTGTGATGGGCGTTCCACTGGCAGCGTTGACTTTCAGCACCTTGCTCTTTCCACGGTGGATGTTCAGGCCTAGCTGCCAGTACAAAATTACGCTGCCAGTACAAAATTGCAATTTTCGCCTATCGGCATTTTGACGGATCTCTCCTGCCGTACCTTTCTGCCAAGCTGTCTGTTTATCAGCCATCACGCACCCTCCGTTCCTTTAGTGTAAAACTTTTTAAAATCCCGAAGCTTAACGTGAAAACTGTCGGGGAGCGTTCTTTCACTTTTTTTTAGCCCCAAGTGTGTGAAACTCCCTGCCAGTGGAAATGCGGAATCTGCCCACATTGTCACAGTGCAAAGCCCACTTAAAGACTTTTTTTCTGTCGGGCATTTAACACTTAGCCCATCTTTAGCTAACTGTTGACTGCCTTTTATTTTGATCCCAGAGGAAGTGAATGTAAGGTGTTGGGAAGAGATGGGGTGGTTTAAAGTAGTGTATAATCCTGCGTGTGTCTGAGAGAGAGGGTGTGCTGTTGTGCAAGCGCAGTGAGTCCAGTGTTTTCCTGGAGAACAGCGCTACAAGAACTATGTATTATTATTATTATTATTATTATTATTATTATTATTATTATTATTATTATTATTATTATTATTATTGTGCTGCTTCATAATAATGGCAGAAATCAGTCTTTCTCTGTGCAAAGCACGGCACGCGCATTCAATAATAATAATAATAATGCATAGCATTTATATGGCGCATTTCTCATATTTATAATATAACTCAATGCGCAGAATGTAGCCGCGAACTGAACCCAACAAGTACGCTCACGTGAATCACACGCATTCACTCACACACTGTACGTAAACACAGAACATTCACGTGGTGCTAAGGGCAAGCTCAAGCGAGCTACTGACGATATTTGGAAATCGTTTTGTATTTTGAAATTTTATTAAGTTGGCTGAAACTGATACCAAAGTGGAGGGGGAGGAAGAGCCGGAGTACCCGGAGAAAGAACCCCCGACGGTCCGCCCGAATTAACGGTGACACTTACTAGAGGAGAAAAATCCGACGCCGGAACCCGGAATCGAACCTCGCACCTTTAGCATTGGTGGCAGGCGCCTTAACCACTGCGCCACGGACCGCCCCTCATTTCCTTAAATAGCGGTTTCTGCATTGCAGGTTTTGGACAAAGCAAAACTCTGATTTGGAACTAAATTAATGAGCTGCTCCGCATTTGAATGGGAAGTTTGTTTGTGTGTGTTTTCGCAATTAGAACACAGAGTGTCCTAAAACATATTTGCATATTGTCACCTCTTTTTCACAGCGTATCACGTACAGACTAGCCAGCATGAAATGAAAACGCCGTCGGTGTGAAAGAGGTGTCCTTGTACCGGTGCGTAAGGCGAGTGACCTATCAACATTTTGCTTCTTTACAATTCGAGACTCGTTGGAGCAGGAAATGGCGTCACACGACAACCTACGATCACGGAAGGGCTGGTTGCACGACAATAGCACCACGCCGACTTCCGACGATGAAACCTTTATGTTCCTCAGACCTAACGCCAGATTAGCGTGCCAACACATTCACCCCTTCTCCGCTGCGAACAATAAAATGTAGTCCAACTACTAACTGGTCTCAGCAAGAGCCATAGATCCTCATGAGCCCCCGCAATTGCGGGGCTCATGAGGATCTATGTCTGTTGATGTCACAATTTAAATCCGTGTCCCAGGGTCATCTTGGGGTTTTAGGTCTTGCGTTAACGAAGATTGCAAGCACACACATTCAAAACATCAGTTGCCCCTGACAGGGTTCGGTTCGGTTAGTTCGGGGTTTAACGTCCACGTCACCGAAGTGATAATGGACGGCCCTGACGGGCGTGTTATGGGGGACAGGGAAATCTATTGCCTATGGAGTACGACCTGAACACTGATCAACTCAGGCGCATTGCAACTGTGCCACTTTGATTTACCAGGACCTTTCAACGGACATGCTATTGAACAAGTCCGTCTTTTCCCCCCGGGATTGCTAGTCCAGCTACCGGGGCCGGGACGGGGATTCGAACCCACGACCCGGCGATTCCCCATCGCTCTCCTGCTCCGACGCTTAACCGCCTGAGCTATTTCGGACTCAAAGAGAGGGTTCAACTTTCCTGTCTTTTTTATCCGCACTAATTCACGTCAGCTACAGGGGTTTTCCACTGCCCCGGGCTCGCTTTGGTGGAATTAGCCTGCGCACAAAGGAGAGTAAACAAAAACGACTGTCCCTTTACGCATTCAGCTTAACCTCTTCACTGACAATGGACGCACATTATTGTGTTTTTGAAAATCATTGTAAATTTAACGTTAACTCATTCTACCCCAGACACACTACAGTAAGATAAGGATCGACCATGATAGTTCAAGGGTGATGCCAGAATAGCTTGGCGCCTATGGGCGCCAAGCTATTCTGGCATCACCCTTGAACTATCATGGTCGATCTGTGTCCTGCACTAGAGTGCGGTCTTCAGAGGACACCGGCAAAATTTTGGAGTTTCGGAGTTGGGGTAGAATGAGTTAAATATACTCAGAACGTGAACGCAACGTGGTTTGAGCAAGAGAAATAGATACTCACGAGCCCCCGCGACTGCGAGGGGCTCATGAGGATCTATACCGCTTGCATTTTTGAGTGGTGTTAAATTTGTCTCGGCAATGAAGGGATTAATGAGTTGAGTGTGCCTTTGTGTGCGGTAAATAAGTTATGATAGGGTTTAATGCCGGGCAGGCGACTAAGTCCATTGGTTGGTTGGTTAGTTCGGGTTTAACGTCCACAGCACCGAGGTGATCATGGACGGCCCTGACGGGCGGGTTATGAGGGACAGGGGAATCTATTGCCTATGGTGTACGACCTGAACACTGATCAACTCAGGCGCACTCCAACTGTGCCACTTTGATTTACCAGGACCTTTCAACGGAATTGCTATTGAACAAATCCGTTTTTCCCCCTGGATTGTGAGTCCAGCTACCGGGGCCGGGACGGGATTTGAACCCACGACCCGGCGATTCCCTTCGCTCTCCTGCTCCGACGTTTAACCGCCTGAGCTATTTCGGACACTACGACTAAGTCCATCTCAAGACCGGGCCCTTTATGCAGCATTAGTGTAAGACAAAAGCAAGGGTCCAGTTTACTGACCCTTCTGACGCTAATGAGCATATGAGGGACTATCAGCTTTGACTGGATATAAGGGGGTCCAAGATCAGACTGATGCGCTCCTTGGTCATCTCAGTGTTATTGTATGCCTGCGAGTCATGGGCCCTCACAGCAGACCTTGAAAGGAGGATACACGCCACTGAAATGAGATGTTTTCGAAGGCTGCTTGGGGCGGTCCGTGGCGCAGTGGTTAAGGCGCCTGCCACCAATGCCAAAGGTGCGAGGTTCGAAAACGGGTTCCGGCGTCGGACTTTTCTCCTCTGGTAAGGTCACCGTTAATTCGGGCGGACCGTCGGGGGTTTTTGCTCAGGGTACTCCGGTTCTCCCACCCTCCCCCCCCCCCGCCTCCATCCCCCCAACCCCACACACTTTGGTACCGGTTTCAGGCCACTTTATAAATTTTAAATACAAGCGATCAAAAAATTATATAACTTCAGTAGCTGAGCTGACCCTTCGTCTGTCTTGTACTGTGTTTGTCTTCAGAGTAAATTCGTGTCTGTCACGTGAGTGTGCGTGTTGGGTTTCAGTTCGCGGCGCATTGAGTCGATTCGCAAAAAAAAATTGAGAAAAAGCGCCTATGTAATAACGGTATTATTATTATTATTATTTCATACAGAGATCACGTCACGTACGAGGAAGTGAAAAGCATAATCAGGCAATCCATTGGGCCCTATGAAGACCTACTAGCCATTATGAAAAAACGCAAACTGAAGTGGTATGGGCATGTCACGCGTTCAGCAGGGCTTGCTAAAACAATCCTGCAAGGCACTGTGCAAGGAGGACGAAGGAGAGGAAGACAGAGGAAAAGATGGGAGGACAATATCTCAGAGTGGACAGGACGAGGCAGTCCGGGAGCAGGCAAGTGTAAACGCTCAAACCCGCCTCAGAGAGCCGGGGGGCGGAGCGGGGAGGGTGATTAATCTCCGTCACTCCCCCCACCCCCCCTGTCCCCGAGGCCCGGGAGTACACGAGCAGTATGCTCGGACCGCGCCGGAAGTCCTGGGGGGGGGGGGAAGGGGGGAAGGAGGGGGGAGTAGTGAAACTCAGGCAGCAAGAGTGCCGACAGCGCAAGGGTCGTCGCCCTATGGGGGTTTCGATCGGTCGTGGCTAGTGGCGACAGGGCCAAGAAGCCATCGGGAAGTTCGTGGGTTTGGTAGGTAACTTAATTTCAAGTAATTCTTAGTGGCGACTAACGATATGAAGTTGTAAGACACAGGCCTTCTATGAACATTTAATGAAGGAGATGTTGCGAACTATTAACCAGTTATTGTATGGATCAGGCAAATGGCTACAAAGTTGCTCAGCTGAAGTGACAGAACATACTTACTTACTTACTTACGCCTGTCACCCCTACCAGGGTATAGGCCGTCGACGAGAGACCTCCAGCGACTCCTGTCCTGTGCTTCTCCTTCGATTTTACTCTAGGTGGTTCCCAGTCTCTTGATGTCTGCTTGGAGGTCTCGACGCCAGGTGTTTCTCGGCCTGCCTCTTTTCCGCTTTCCCTGGGGGTTCCATGACAATGCCTGCCTAGTGATACTGGAAACTGGCTTTCTCAGACTGTGACCAATCCATCCCCATCTTCTTCGTCCAATTTCATTCTCTGCTGTTATCTACTCTGTTCTCTCCCAGAGTCTGACGTTGCTGATCTTCTCTGGCCAGTGGGTTTTCAAGATTCTTCTAAGGCAACTGTTTATGAAGATCTGTACTCTGTTGACTGTGGTTTTTGTCAACCTTCAAGTCTCTGCTCCATATAGGAGAACTGCTTTTACGTTGGAGTTGAAAATCCGGACTTTGGTGTGTTGTGACAGCTCTCTGGAACTCCACACTTATTTCAGCTGGAGAAAGGCTGCTCTGGCTTTACCGATTCGTGCTCTGATATCTGCATCAGTGCCACCTTTTTTGTCGATGATGTTCCCGAGATAGGTGAAGGACTCCACCTCCTCCAACGGGGTGCCAGCAAGCAAGACTGGTTCTTCCCTGGTTGCGTTCAGCCTCATTGTCTTTGTTTTCTGTTTGTGGATGGTGAGGCCTACTTGGGACGAGATGTCAGCAAGCCTCGTGGTCTTGTCCTGCATTTGTTGATGAGTGTGGGACAGTAATGCCAAGTCGTCTGCAAAATCGAGGTCGTCAAGCTGTGTCCACAGTGTCCACTGTATTCCGCTTCTTCTCTGCTCTGTGGTCCTCTTCATGTGTCAGTCTATGGCTAGTAGTAAGAGGAACGGAGACAGCAAACAGCCCTGCCTGACGCCAGTTCTGACCTGGAGCTCCCTGGTGAACTGCCCTTCGTGGATCACGCGACGTGTCGTGCCATCGTAGCTGCTCTTGATCAGGAAGACGAGTTTTGTGGGTACACCGTAATGTCGTAGGAGTTTCCACAAAGTCTCTCGGTCCACGCCGTCAAATGCTTTCTCGTAATCCACAAAGTTGACGTACAGCGGGGAGCTCCACTCCAGAGACTGCTCCACGATGATGCGGAGAGTGGCAATCTGGTCTGTACATGATGGGTTTTTCCTGAATCCTGCTTGCTGGTCTCTCAGCTGGGGGTCGACGGAGCTCTTCATTCTCTCCAGGATGATCCTGTTGAAGACCTTTCCTGGTACTGACAGCAAGGTGATTTCTCTGTAGTTGGAACACTTGCTGAGGTCGCCTTTCTTGGGAAGCTTGATTAGGTACCCCTCCTTCCAGTCAGCCGGCATCACCTCCTCTTCCCAGATCTTTCCAAACAGTGGGTACCGCAGCTCTACTGTTGTGGCAAAACATAGCACTTGAAAAAGTCAAACGGTTCAAAACAGAGATATTTACATAGTTGTCGGGAGCGGATCTGTGAGAGGGAGATGGGAGGGTTCAAGAGGTTCCGTAATCCACCCCCCCCCCTTCCCCCAGACAGTCCTGACACGCGCGCCTACACCAACACCACCACCACCCCGCCCCCTCTATTCCAGGTAACTGATCCGCCCCTGATAGTGGTGCTTGATATATAGTCTACTATATGTAAAAGCAGCAAGGCTATAAATATGACAGAAATGTGGTGACAAATGAACAAATCTTACTCTTTCTTTGTGCAACGCACGCGCAGTCAAGGCTCATTTCCTTAAATAGCGGTTTCTGCATTGTCAGTTTTTGACATGGGATAACTCTAATTTGGAACAAGGACATGAACTACTCCGAGTATGAACAGAAAGCTTGGTATTTATTTATTTATTTATTTATTTATTTATTTATTTATTTATTTATTTATTTATGAATTTATTTATTTATTTATTTATTTATTTATTTATTTATTTATTTATTTATTTTGTGTGTGTGTGTGGGGGGGGGGGGGCAATTAGAGGGTACAAGTAACTCAGAGTGTCCTAAAACACACTTTGTCACCTCTTTGACAATGCTGGGTGGCCCGATGGGCGTTTTACTCTCCTCCGAAAAGTTCCAGGTTCGAATTCAGCTGAGGTCAAAATTTGTTCAGACCCTATTTCGGTGCCCTGTCTTTAAAATCATCTTCGTGGTGGACAAAATACGTTAATCCCTAAGCGTTTAATGTTTTTTTTTTTTCTTTGTCACAGCACTTGACGTACTGACTTGCCAGCATGAAATGAAAACGCCGTCGGTGTGAAAGAGGTGTCCTTGTACCGGTGCGTAAGGCGAGTGACCTATCAACATTTTGCCTCTTTACAATTCGAGACTTGTTGGAGCAGGCAATGGCGTCACACGACAACCTACGATCACGGAAGGGCTGATTAAACGACAATGACACCACGCCGGCTTCCGACAATGAAGCTTTTTTTGTTCCTCAGACCTAACGCCAGACTGTGATTAGCGTGCCAGCACATTCACCCCTTGACTGCTGAGAAAAAAGGAAACATAGTGCAACTACAAATTTGTCTCCGCAAGAGGCATAGATCCTCATGAGCCCCCTCAATCGCGGGGGCTCATGAGGATCTATGCTTCTTGCTAACATCACAGCTGGGCGGCTGGGACGCTTGGCTTGAGTTAACAAAATAATGATTTCACAATTTCCGTTCACTGGCAGTGAAGGGGTTAACTCTTTCCAGACGTGCCGCATCCGGATTCGCGGCCTAAATCCCCGAAAGAGTTAACCCTTTGGCTGTCGATAGCGACTGGCACCGACGCATTGAGCGCGGCTCACCGTACCCCGCTCTACCCTGCGCTGGTCGATTCCGAGATAATGGGCGGACTTTGCCAACTGTAAAAGGAAAAGGGAGCCGGTAAGAAGAGAAAGGAAGCGGGAAAAGAGGCATTAACTCATTAGGGATGCGCGGCTCGAAGCCGCGTTTTCGGATGCAAGCGCGCCTTGAATGTGTTAAGCCAAAGATAGTGTAGCCTATAATACTATCTCTCGCTAAATAGCCCCAGGCGCCAGCAGGCAGACGGCGGCCTAGCAGCGAAACGGCAGAACATCTTCGGGCCGACGATGGCCGAAGTGGGCCCGCGCACAGCCGTGCGCGGGCCCACTGCGGCCGTCGTGGGCCCTAGGACCTTTGCTTACTGGGCCGTTCTAGCTGGACACCTCCACTCCACACCTCCGCCATACAGTCAATCCCGTCAATAGTCATAGACTCTCATTAGCCCGCGCAGCTAGTCGCAGGGGCCCGCTAACCCATTTACTGCTGAGAAAAATGGAACACGATTCAGCTGCAAGAGACATAGATCCTCATGGGCCCCCGCCAATTCGGGGGCTCATGAGGATCTATGCCTCTTGCTTGAGACCAATTTGTATGCGTGTTCTCTGGGCGGTTGTTGTGTTGTTTTTGAATGAAGAAAGATTTCACACACAAAACATTCGTCCAGTGGTAAGGAAGGGATTAAAATATTTGCATTTTACACACTTGGCAGACACATTTTTGGTCTGGATGTCTTTTCGTGGTAAGAGACCGGCTCCAATCTATCTATCTATCTATCTATCTATCTATCTATCTATCTATCTATCTATCTATCTATCTATCTATCTATCTATCTATCTATCTATCTATCTATCTATCTATCTATCTATCTATCTATCTATCTATCTATCTATCTATCTATCTATCTATCTATCTATCTATCTATCTATCTCTCTCTCTCTCTCTCTCTCTCTCTCTCTCTCTCTCTCTCTCTCTCTCTCTCTCTCTCTCTCTCTCTCTCTCTCTCTCTCTCGTAGTCTATCCGACCGTTGGAACACCACTGATGACTTGACAACCAGCTCCCTCCATTCCTCGCTGTCCTCTGCCATTCTTAGTGTATCGCCCAGCTTCTGTCCTGTCCACTCTGAGATATTGTCTTTCCATCTTTTCCTCTGACTTACTCTCCTTCGTCCTCCTTGCACAGTGCCTTCTTGCAGGATTGTTTTGGCAAGCCCTGCAAAACGCGTGACATGCCCATACCACTTCAGTTTGCATTTATTTCACAATGGCTAGTAGGTCTTCATAGGGCCCGATGGCTTGCCTGATTCTGCTTCCCACTTCCTCGTTCGTGATGTGATCTCTGTATGAAATGCCAAGCAGCCTTCGAAAACATCTCATTTCAGTGGCTTGTATCCTCCTTTCAAGGTCTGCTGTGAGGGTCTAAGACTCACAGGCATACAAGAACACTGAGGTGACTAAGGAGCGCATCAGTCTGATCAGAGCGTGATGTTTCTGTCCTTCCATATGGTGTTCAATCTTGTCAGTGCTGTTGTTGTCTGCGCAATCCTGGACAGTATTTCTGGTTTTGATCCCACATCTGTCACAATGGCTCCTAAGTATTTGAATTTATTAACCGTTTCCAGTTTTTGGCCTCCAATCATGATGTCAGTGTCAATGCCACTGGTGTTATTGGTCATCAGTTTGGTCTTCTTTGCCCTGATGTCCATCCTAAACGCTATGGCTGTACTGTCCAGCTTTTCCACCAGATGAGCTAGCTCCTTCTCTATTCCTGCAAGGCCATCAATGTCGGCTCCAATACTTGTTTACAACTCGGCAGCGTGGCCGGGCACATTAGATCTGTGTTCTGGGTCGAATCTCAATCACTCTCTCGTAGTTTTGGCTCGTTTGGCCGCAGGGCGCTCACGAGTATACACGTCCTACTTGTTGGTGTGGGAAGAAGTACGCGTTAGGCAAGACTTCCTGTTCCGTCCGCACTGGGGTAATTAGATACTACTTCTTGGTTCGGACCACGCGTAACCTTCGCTTGTTAGACACACGAAAATACGGGGGTTTACCATAAACGCCTTCACTGTGGGGGTAAAGCGAACGCTACCCAGATGCAAGAGACATAAACCCTCATGACGGTTTATGTCTCTTAGTCCTTTGTTCTTTGTTCTTATTTTGGATCCCGTTTACATCTGTGTTCTTCACGCGAATGTCGATCGGTGTGCGATCGTTGCAGACACGCAGTTGGTGATGACTGACAGCTGAGCGAAAGAGGCCCGCCGAAAGAGGCAGCCGGATAGTTTCTATGGCCTCTGCTGTGACAGGTGCTATCAGGAAAAAAAATCCATGCTCGTTACTATGTTGGGATCGAACTTCATTAGCTAACATCTGCTTTACTCCAAATGTGATTTTGTCTCCGCCAAGTGGGTACAAGATTCTAGGGCCAGTGTGCGAGTCAACAAGGGGAGACCGCCGCGTGCGCGACTGAGGAACTGTAGCTCTCTGACCCGCGATGTGAGCGACCGAATAGCCAGGATGTCGCCAAATCCTGGCCAGTAGAGATCATTCCCACTTCATGCACTCTCACCGGACTTCCCGAGGCTGGTTTGCTCACTGTGCAAGCGGGTGTGAGCGCGTGTGACTGTGGCAGGTCTGGCATATATTGTTTTGCGCCAGCCAGCAGCGGTCACTGAGACTTCGCCTTTCACTGGATACAGTCAATAGTGCCTGTTTTCCAGTCTTGCGGTCTTGCGGTCTTTAGCTGAACTACAGATTGCGGTGAGTTATCAGTTCTGTACTTGAACTTTTAGAAGCTCGAATGTCGTCAATTGACAGACTTTTTTGCTCTTATTCTCCTTTGTACATAGGAGATTTCCACAAAACGCACCACAGGCAGTAGAAACCTCTCTTATGTAGGGCCTACCTGCTCACACGGATTCTTGAAAGAGTTGGAAAGCCTTATAGTTGAGGCAAGACAATTGAGAACCCCACGTTGTATTTGTGATTTGTACAGTACGACACAGTGACAATACTGAGGCTCCACGCTTTCTGGCAGCACCCTTTACCTATCATGGTCGAGTACAGAGTCTAAGATATGAAAGTGTTATTTAGGTACGCGGCTTAACGCCGCGTATCCGAATGCGTCACGTCTCGAATGAGTCAACCTCGATCAGTTATGATTGATTTGGCTGATTGCGTTTATTGCCCTCTGATGCTGTTTGCTTACCTGCTATGTTAAATTTTATCAAACAATATTGTGGACCTTGTTGAGTGCCCAAGATAATAATAATAATAATACATAGTATTTATACGGCGCATTTCTCATATTTATAATATAAGTCAATGCGCAGGTGACATAGCCGCGAACTGAACCCAACAAGCACGCTCACGTGAATCACGCGCATTCCGCCCTCACACACTGTACATAAACACAGAACATTCACGCGGTGCTAAGGGCAAGCTCAAGCGAGCTACTGAAATTTTGGAAATTTAAATCGTTTTTTATATTTTTGGAAATTTGATTATGTGGACTAAATTAATACCGAATTTGTGGGGGAGGAAAGAGCCGGAGTACCCGGAGAAAGAACCCCCCGACGGTCCGCCCGAATTAATGGTGACACTGACTTACTAGAGGAGAAAAGTCCGACGCGAAACCGGATATCGAACCTCGCACCTCTTGCATTGGTGGCAGGCGCTTTTGCCGCTGCGCCACGGACCGCCCCAGATCACTGAGTCAACCCACGGTGAACGACAGGTAAATTTAGAGCTTTTTAATGGACACATGTTACAGATGATGAAATCATACTTTAGTTTTATCACTGTCGTTTTTAGGTAAATCTAGTCCGGCTCTCATAAGTTACGAAACTTTAACACTTTCGAGAC
The DNA here is from genome assembly GCA_036245525.1 of Semisulcospira habei. Taxonomy (NCBI): domain Eukaryota; kingdom Metazoa; phylum Mollusca; class Gastropoda; family Semisulcospiridae; genus Semisulcospira; species Semisulcospira habei. The sequence continues at coordinate 6,031,421 of BTPG01000001.1, read as the reverse complement.
GTGCCGCATCCGGATTCGCGGCCTTAGGCCGCGAATCCGGATGCGGCACGTCCCGAAAGAGTTAACGTTTGACTATCGGTAGTGGATTTTGTCGCGATGATCTCCTGTAGGAGTCATCGTGACAAGAACCGCTACCGACAGCCACATGGCTGATTTTGTTTGACTTATCGAGGTGTTGGACCTGTTAAAATTTTGATTGTTTCTTTTGTTCCAATGATGGAAAATTAGGCTCGTGTGTGTTGGGTTAACTTCTGAAACTGACGCCGTTTTATTGTCATCAGTCTTTTTGCGGAAATCAGCTTAACCCTTTTCATCCTGGTACACTACTGCGTGAAATTAATTCGATTATGACAGTTCGAGTATGGTGCCAGAATAGCTTGGCGCAAAGCTGTTCTGGCATCATCCTCGACTTAAAATGGTTGATCCATCTCCTAATCAGCAATATGACGTTCACAGGACAATAAGCAAATTTTAAAAGATCTGACTCTGGATGTAATGGCTTAACTCACTAAGCCCGACGGCCGTATTCCCCAAATTTTGGAGGCGTCATCTGACGACTATGCACCTGTTGCAGGAGATTAATCGGCCATGATAATTCAAGGGCGCCAAGCTAATTTGGCACTACCCTTGGGCACTACCCATCTCCTGCTGTAGTGCGTCAGGGCTGAATGGGTTAAGGTGCCGCGGTTGAGGAAGACTCTCTAGCACCTCCTAAAAAGTCGCCTCCCAGGCCTCCTCGCATATTTTCTTTCATCTCTGATGTTAAAACTGTGGTACGCTTGCTGATGTCGGGGCTGCGCTGCTTTGGCTGCATCAGACAAAGTGGGCACTCTAGAGCATGCATGTATTTGATTGGAGACCTCTAGGAGACCTCTAGGAGACCTCTAGAATCCTATCTGCTATCTGTTAGCGAAACCTGTGCCGTTGATTTTCCTTTGACACGATTTCTTCATATGATGCATCATAATATTGTAAGTGCCGTTTTCGATTACTTTTCTTTATTATTGCGCCATCGCTATGTCATGTATTCTTTAAATATCTCATTGAGCCCTGACGCACTACAGCAGGAGATGGGTCGACCATGATAATTCAAGGGTAGTGCCAGATTAGCTTGGCGACTGCCAAGCTAATCTGGCACTACCTTTGAATTATCATGGTCTATCCATCTCCTGCAACAGGTGCATAGTCGTTAGATGACGCCTCCAAAATTTGTGAAATACGTGCGTCGGGCTGAATGAGTTAAAGGAAGTGCGGAGTTCTGTTCAATTTTTTTGCAACCCTGATGGCTCAGGCTGGCTAAATTGGCATGCTATTACATTTTTTTTTATGAAAAGGCTAGCACAAATTGACACAATTATTTCATGAGTGATACACATTAACAAAAACTAGCGCCACATTAACGAATATGTCGTTTAAGTGCAGTTTCAAATACAAATACACATGTAGTATTACTATACATGTAGTAAATAGTGTGAGCCTGCCCACGACAATCAGGAACGCCTACTTTTAGTCATTTAATAATAACAACAACAATAATAATAATAATAATTATATTTATAAATCGCAAACTCCCTACGGTGCAGGCTCTAAGCGCTGTACAATGCAAATCAACGTTAAAACCTAAACACAAATCAATAGACAGCAAAAACACACAATACAAATATTACAATACAAATTCTAAAATTAACAGCACATAAACACACCCAAAGCACAAACAACCATCGCAACAAGAACTGGCACAGGATCATCATGATGTTATTGTGAAACAGAAAAGAGAGTGGAATTTGGTAAGACGGAGTAGTGAGACTGGAAAAGATGTGTTTTAAGCTGACTTTGGAAAGAAATGACTGTCGGGGCATCACGAACGTGCTTCGGAAGGGAATTCCAAATGACTGGGGCAGGAAACAAAAAGACCTTTGACCAACTGACTTTGTATTTATTTAGACCCTGACTATATGAAAACTCAACCAAGGGAAGTTCAATCAAGGGTGCGCATATTATTTCCAGAATATTGACAATACTAAACAAATATTCTTGGAGCACATACATGTCTTTTTGTTGTTGTTGTCGTTCTCAGTGCTAATGGCCTTAACACGATTTTGAAGAACAAATGTAATGGCACGTAGCACAGGTGAATCTCAGTTTGCTAGTTTGGTATCCAATTACCTGGCCCGTACCAAATCCCTGGTTGTTTTACCACGTAGTTTCAAACGAGCACGTGAGGATTAAGGATGCACACAAGAAAGACTGTTTTGTCAAATCTCGAAACTACGCGGAATCTGTGGCTAGATTCTGTAACTCATTCCGCCCCGACACACCACAGCAAGACATGGATCGTGCCAGATAGTTCAAGAGTGGTGGCAGAGTAGCTTGGCGCCCATAGGCGCCAAGCTGTTCTGGCATCAACCTTGAACTATCAGTCATGCTCGATCTGTCTCTAGAATTGTAATACAGTCCTTCAGAGGGCAACTTCAAAATTTGGGGGATTTCGGTCCTGAGGTAGAATGTGTTAACACTGACGTTCAAGACGTGTCGCGTCCGGATTCGCGGCTTCAATGACGCGAATCCGGGTGCGGCGTATCTCCAAAGAGCTCAGCGGCAACAACGGGTGTTAACTCATCATGTACCCCAGACACACCACAGGAAGATAACGATCGACCAATATAGTTCAAGGGTGATGCCAGAATAGCTTGGCGCCTATGGGCGCCAAGCTATTCTGGCATCACCCTTGAACTATCATGGTCGATCTGTGTCCTGCACTGCAATGCAGTCTTTAGAGGACAACGGCAACATTTCAGGATTTCGGTCTTGGGGTACAATGAGTTAACAGAGCTTGGGCGTAGTGTCTAGTCTAGTCAAGGGCTTGGACCGTAGGGCCAGGGAACGTTTAGAAAGCTCTTTGTGGGTTTAAATTGCGAGGGGTACAGGACTACCTCCTTTAAAAGAAAATATGTAATCATAATAACCAGCGTATTTAAATCTTACCGCCTTGAGCAGTAAGGTCCAAAATTACAGACCAAAACATAAATTATAGAGATGCTTAGCTGTGTTTATCTGCAGTATTAGGTGATACCCTGAACAGTTCCCACGGTGCCAGATTTTGTCATTTCAGTTTGAAGAGTACCTCCTGTTAGGGAAACAGATTTAAAATAAAAATATTGCTAATAATAGTAACCATCCGACCCTCTCTGCCTCCACATCCCCCATAGCCAGCTCAGCAGCCGAAGAGAGAGGACGGTTTTTTTCCGCTCTCTCCACGCAGCAAGACTGCACAACCAAGCGAGCCAGCCAGCCAGACAGGAGAGACCACGGTCCACCGCGTCTCTCCCACCAAGCGAGCCAGCCTACAACCAGCCAAGCAAGCCAGCTAACATGGACAAAGGGAGCAAGTCAAGAAAGAAGACGAACAAGGAACAGGTGGAAGAGTATACTTCCACCTTTCTCCAAACACAGAGGAAACCGCCACCGGCCAGGCGGGAGACGAGGAGTTATAAGCCCCCTCTCTCCCCGCCGATTTGGCCGCAAAAAGAAGACCAGCCTACGCGGGCGTACTGGGAACAGGTGGGGGACTCACCCCCTCACCGCCAGGCGCCCCAGGAACCAGCCACCACTAGAACGCCGATGACAGAGGCAGATTTTGACCACAGCCTAAGAGAGGCATTTCGCAAGTTTCCGCCTCCCATACCACCAAGGGGACTACTCCCCAACATGGACGCATTCTACGACAGAATGCGCCCACTAAGTCAAGAAGATCAGGCAACTGTCACGAACGAAGAGAAAGCGGGCCATGCCCGCTCCCAGTCACCACCAACACCACCAGAACCTGAAGAGGAGCCCTCGTCGGAGCTCTCGTCGTGGGCCGATTCCCCATGCTCCCCACCGCCGGTCGATATTCCCGAACAACTAACTCGGGAGCGGCCGGCATCGTTGGAGGATGGGGCGACTCGGCTCAGGGGGATGGACTTCGAGGAGCTGGTACTCCTCCTACAAGACGCCGCCCCGGTCATCGTAATGATTGATGGCAGCCCATACCGCCGTGCACTAGTCGCCGCCCGGTGGTTGGTGCACGCGGGCGCCATCAAGGACCTTGAGCCCCCCACGTCGAAGGAAACGGCCAGCCAGGCCACAGCCAATACGACCGAAACGGGGAGTCAAGCCACCACCGACTCCCCACCAACCGCCGAAAAGACCACCGGCACCACGCCACTCGACACCAAAGACCAAACCACGGAGACAGAGGTCCCACCAGCTCCGGAGAAGACCCTCCAGGACGCGGGTACAGACCCGCCCCCTCAACAGCTACCACCATTACAGGCGGGCAACGGAACAGTTACCGGCCCGCGCCAACGAAGAAGACGCCACCGACCGCCCAAACACCACCGACACCAACGCCCACCACTGCTCGCCACGCCGCCACCTCACATGCGGCTGCCATCACAACACCGCCACCCACAACGTCCACGTCAGCACCCGACTCCTCGACCCAGAATCAACTGGCCGCCACCACCACCACCTCACCTCCCCGGACCCTACCACAACCGGCCACGGTTCCCCCGGCCGACACCGCCACCACCGCCACCACTCCTGCAAGATCTTTTGGAGTGGCTGGCATACAGACACTCACCAGCCTGGCGATAAGCAACGGTTCCCCGGCCACACCACCCGCCTCCTCCACCACTAACCACCCTGCCCCGGCAGTACCATCAGCCAGCTGCGCGACGGAGCGGCAGACAGACAGCGAGACAACCTCCCCCCCCCCCCCAACCCCCCTGGCCCACCCCCCTGGACGAAATCAACGAGAGTTGGAAGTCCCTGTCCCTTTTCAAGTTCATCAGCATCATCATCCACATCCCCCGAACCAAACTCAGCACTTTCGGCCCCCGCTCCTTCTCCGTCTACGGTCCACCAGCTCTAACACTCTCCCACTCTATCTCCGTCAGAAACACTCTCTCTCCTCCTTCCAGTCCGCCCTCAAAACTCACCTCTTTCAACAGTTCTAGCACTATAACATCACCACACTCCCCACCCCAAGCTGACTGTCGTAATATATTTGTGGCACGTGAGTTATTGTCAAAAGCGTGAGCATGCGTGCGCGAGTTTTGAGTGCGCGCTTAGAGTTATGATTAGTATAAGATAAGCGCATTATAAATGCCTTAATTATTATTATTTATTATTTTATTATTATTAACAACAATACTACTACTAATACCGCCACTACTACTACTACTACTACTACTACTACTACTACTACTACTGCTGCTGCTGCTGCTGCTACTGCCGTTGTTCCTGCTACTACTGCTTATAATAATAATACCGGTCAGTTTTATGAATCGGCTGAAAGTGCCGCGAAATTAATCCAACACGCACGCTCACGTAAAACGCATTTATAAATTTACTCTGAAGACGAAGGCAGACCAGGACACACACAAGACACACATACAGTGCGAAGGGCACAGGGTCAGATCGGCTATTGATGTTCCAGAAATGGCATTGCTTGTATTTCAACTTGATAAAGTCTCTTCAATCCGGTACCAAAGCGGAGTAAAATGCGACTCGCGCCGATTGCCAAGAGACATAGATTCTCATGAGCCCGTGCGACAGCACGGGCTCATGAGAATCTATGTCTTTTGCAGATGGAAGATTCTGTCCGGGGGTGGGTGGGTGGTGGAGGGGGGGGGGGCGATTACATACGTTTTGTAGAGCAGACAGCTCAATCACCTGAAGAAATCTTGAGTCTGGTACGATCGTGTAAAACGCAACAGATTGCAATACAAGGATCTTGGCAGCTGTTACCAAAGCTATCGCGTTCCACCGCACATCAGATATTACCTCGTGAAGGCAATTTTTAAAAGACAGTAAGTCCATTTTTGTCTAGCGCATTTTAAAAATACGGTAGACTTTGAAATGGGGCTGGTCGGAGCGCATTCCGGAGCATGCACATGACGTTTTTGGTGTGCGGGGCAGAAATTCTGGCAAAGAAGTAACCAAGATAAAAATGACGTCACGTTTAGCTACGCAAACCTTGCTAGAGAACGTCTTTTTGCCTCCAAAGCGCCGCGTGTGTGTGTGTGTGTGTGTGTGTGTGTGTGTGTGTGTGTGTGTGTGTGTGTGTGTGTGTGTGTGTTCGCGTGCGTAAGTGACAGCAACTAGAGCCCGCGTTTGAGGACGGACAAGCTTGAAATTTTAGGATATTGTCCCTAAAAGAATTATCTCGGGATCGTTTTTTCGATTTTTTTTAAAATTAAGGTGCTCATTGGCGAGAAAATGGCCGTTTCACAAAAATCGGTTGATCTCTGGACTCCGTAATTTCTCTTATTTTGACTAGATATTTTGCGAATAGCTAGCTAAAAGGGACACATTTAATGAATTCGTTAACCAGCATTGTACCTTTAGAACGTTTCGAGTGGTAATTGAATATGTTAGAAAAAAAATATTTTCACGTTTTTGGGATTACTTTCACGAATTATATGGGTTAATCTTAAAACAATTGAATCCTTTTTACGAAAAAAAAACCCACAATCTTCTCATAACTGCATGATGTTTTTTTTATATGGTATAAGCCTACATTTTGTCTCGGCTGTCGGGTACCATTAGGTCAATTGTCACCTGTATGCGCTAGGTGTGAAAATCAGACAATGTTCTGCACCACGTTTTAGGAGTCATTTGTAAAACAGCTAAAAGAACTTTAATTTTTCTTTTACGAAAAAAATTATCTCCTCATTAATACCCACATGATTTTCATATACGGTGTTTGAAAAGTCCGCTGTTTATCCCGGCCCTGGGGTAGGATTAGGTCAAATTGTGACCTGTAAGCTCTAGGCGTGAAAATCAGAAAGAAAATTGCAAAGTTGATTCTCTGATACGTCAAATGTTAGTACTGCGATGCGTGACGTATAACATCGAGTCGCCACTATGAACACGGCGTCGTGTGACTCAATGATGCCATGACGTGAAGCTTGAAGTGACGTCATTTCGCTGCTCGTGCTATTATTATTCTTCAGAATAGCCTATGCTACGCCAGACCACAGAGCTTACGAATGGCAGGAATCACCCTGTGTCCGTCTTTATTTCTGTGCCAGTGTGTGTGGGTCAGAGGGTGGGTTAGAGTAGAAGGAGATGAATTCCTGTCGCTAAACGAGCCCACAGAGCGTACTAATGGCGGGAAGCGCCATGTGTCCGTCTTTATTCGTGTGCGCCGACGTGTGTATTGATCAGAGGTTGGCTTAGAGAGGAGGGAAATGGATCAGCATTATAAGCCTAAAAATATGAACAACTCTGAATGCTCCTAAAAGATAAACGCATCTGGGCTCCAAACAATGCGGTAGACTTTGGGATTAAATCCTCATCTAACTGTTAAAAGCAGGAGTCGATATTGTCACACATTTCAGTTGTCATACACTAAAAACTTTCTTTTCACAAACATTGACATACTATCTTTTGCCTTTAGTAATAGGTCTTTTTTTTAGGGGGGGGGGGGGGGAGTGAAAGCGAAATTTTCATTGTAATAATTATAATAACAATCTTGCACTCTTGCACTTGGACATGCACTCTTTTGTCTTCCGTAAAAAGTCCTAGTTTGTTTTTGTTAAAGAAATATTTTCTTTGTAATATAATGAAAATTTTGCTTTTCGTAAACATGACATATCATATTTGCCTTCTGTAACAAGTCCGTATCTGTTTTTTGTTAACAAATGAGATTTTTTTTATTGAAATATGATGAAAATCTTGCATTCCGTTAAAAAACAAATGCACGTAGTCTGTTGCTTTCACAGCGGGGCAAAATGTGTCACATTGTTTATCAGAACAGGAGTGGGTAAAAAATGTACGGAGATCATACATTCAGTGGATGCCGCCAGTTAATTCATCTAAAAAATGAAATAAAACCAAAAAAAAAAATAATAATAATTTAAAATGAAGTGAGCAAATATCTTTGGGCTGATGTCGGCCGCCGTTGGCCCGCGCACAGCTGTGCGCGGGCCAACGTCGGCCGACATAGACCCAATGACGTTGTGTGCGCTGGGTTATGTTCTCGATAGCTCATGAGAATCGGGGATATTGCCCGCAAGTAGTGGCCTCGCCTCCATCCTTGGAGGTTCTCACCCGGGATTATCTGTACCACTGCACTGCAACGCGGACACATGCTGCCGTGATCGCATTGATTGAGGAAAACGGCCCTTGTATACTGCTTGGACGCCCTCACTGTCAAGGGGCACTTCATACTGTCTTTATCCTGATTGTAATGTACGGATTGGCGGTCCTCTAGACGTGTCTGACATTCCAAGTTTTTTCTCTCCGTGTTTTGGTCCATAAAACCGATATGACAGGTTCGGACCCTTACACGGTTTTCCACTCCTTCTTCTTCTTATTGACGTCAAATTGTCAAATACACTTATTTACGTGGACACATGCAGGCAGCCAGAAATCAGATTATTAAATTATCTTGAACAGCATGAGAAACAGGAATTTAAAAACTGTACTATAAAATATGTTTTTGGGCGGGGGTTTTTTTCCCTTGTAAACCAGAACAAATAGCGTCCCATGCTTAACTCCTTCTGCCCGAGACACGCCACAGAAAGATATGGCTCGAGCATAATAGTTCAAGGGTGGTGGCAGAATAGCTTGGCGCCTATAGGCGCCAAGCTATTCTGCACCACCCTTGAACTCGCATGGTCGATCTCTATCCTGAATTGTAATGCAGTCCTCAGAGGACAACTCCAAGATGTGGGTATTTCGTACCTCGGGTACAGTGAGTTAGGAAGTCGTCTGCTAACAAAAACTTGCTGCTGTCCGAATAATTACAGCCCAAGGGTGGTGTCTGAATCGCTCGGCGCCAAAACCCTGGAGCTACCTTGACGTCGTGTTTATTGTTGGTTGGTTGTTGTTTGTTATTTTTTGCGTTAGGGGTTTTCTTTGGATTTTCCACGCTTTGGCAATCATCCTTTCGGTCTGATTTCTGAACAACTGATTTAGTTGCTGGTCATGTTGCATAGTTTTGGGGGATGGATGGATCATAAACACTCAATGAAGTGCTTTATGTATGCTGGTCTTTCAGTTTGGACCGTAGGTCTCTAGGCCGTAAGGTCCAAAATTACAGACCAGCACACAGGGATGGATGGGTTGGAGGCAGGAATGTGTTTAATTTTTGGTGAACAAAAAGCACAAACCGTGAGAACAAAAATCGTCCTAGACATTGCCTTTATCTTGTCTGCTGCCCTGTGGAGGCAAACGACGGGAACTAGGTTTTCGTGGAAAGCGATATTTTCATTTTAATATAATGAACATCTCGCTTTTCACAACAATGGACTTATTGCTTTGTGCCTTCCTCCTTCACCCTCTAATCCCACTCTCTCCACACACCCCACACACCCTGCTCACAGCCACACCTTTAACCCCTTGACTGCCGAGAAAAGTGCAAACGATCAAACTGCAAGAGACATAGATCCTCATGAGCCACCGCAACTGCGGGGGCTCATGAGGATCTATGTCTCTTGCTGAGACCGATTTTCATCCATGTTTCTTGGACGCTCGTGGCTTTTGGTCGTTGAACGGCCAAAGATTTCAGAAACACAATGCACGTGCAGTGGCAGGGAAGGGGTTAACCAGCCCTTCCCCAGTTCGAGCCCCACCATTTGCAGCCAGAACAATCGGAGCGATGTAAATGAACTCGCTCGAGCACAGCCTAAAGTAATTGCATCATCCCTAGACGTAACCAATCTTTCTGATCTTTTGCACCATCGAGCATTGGCAAAGCCAAGGAGTTTTCTTCCTTTGGCGGTCCTGTCCACAGAAGGATATTGGGTGAGCGAAATGGTACAAATCCTCATTGCCCCCCCCCCCTCCCCCCCCCCCCCCCCCCCCCCCCGCCTACCTGAGGGTCTGTGGTCTAGCAGATGGATGGTCGTTGCAGAGTTCGACCACAGACACGTGATACATGTATATGGTTCGAAACTTTGAAACCCCTTTTTTGCCAACATTGGCAAAGTGTGTCTCTGAAATATTTTGGTTAATTCAGTGCCAAGGAGACCCAGCCGTCCAAGGAATATGGATACAAAGTGGTGTGAGCAAAAGGCATAGATCCTCATGAGCCCCCGCAGCTGCGGGGGCTCATGAGAATCTATGTCTTGCAGTTAAATGGTGTTCAGATTTCTTGGCAGTGAAAGGGTCAAACCCGACTGATGACTCCATTTATCTGAGGACCATTTTGCAATATAGACGAAACTTGGACAAGCAAGAGGCATAGATTCTTATGAGCACCCACGCGAATGCGGGGGCTCATGAGGATCTATGCCTCTTGCAGTTGAAGGCGTGGCTTTCATCGGAACCTGGGCAGATCTTCCCATTTTTAGATAAAAAGCAACAAAATTCTGTCGCCCGACATCTCATAAATTCGTGTTAGTTTCTGTGGGATCAAAGTCGCCCGGGTTTATGTTTAGGGAACTTCGCACATAAAAAAAAAATTCCGCAGATGATCAAGCTTTCGAAGAAATCGCCTCGCCTCAAAGCCACTGAGGTAAAATAAGAGGATTAAACATACATTTTGTGTTGCTAAAGATACACATAAGAAAATGATTGACCTCATTATTTCCCCCGAGAGTTTCAACGGATAAGACTGAAAGACAATCAAACCATTTGTCACCCGAACTAAACGACGATAATCTAGGCTAATGGAAGCTTCGTTTAGGGTCTGACGCACTGTGTGACAGACGTGACGTGCAAGTAATGTTCAAAACCGTAATGCATTTATTTTAATGACTTGGTGAAATTTCCTGCAACACCAAGACGGGCGAATTTGGATTAAGAGACCCAGTCCTCCCACCACCACCCACCTCCCTGGCCCATCCCCCCTCCCTCCCCCGGCCCATCCACTCTCCCTCCACCCACAAATCGATGCTATATCATTATGCAAACACCAGGAAACACTCTGACTCGAACACTCAGGAGATCTTTAAAAGGAGCGGAAAATGTGATAAGTGACCTGAGCGCGTAACCCTGGTAATATAGTTACAGTTCCTCTCTCAGCTAGCGTCACTCCGCCTGCCAGAGACATCAGTTCCAGAGATACGGCTAACCCCTTAACTGCCGGGGCAAGGCATACACAAGACAGGACTAACAAGAGACATGTACCCTCATGAGCCCCCGCAGTCGCGGGGGCTCATGAGGGTACATGTCTCTTGTTAGTCCTGTCTTGTGTATGTCTATTTTTGGGGTCCCAGTTAATCTACGCTGTTCAAGAAAATGTCAATGTGTTGCGGCTACAGACGCGAAATTCGCGATCGTTGGCACCGAAGAGTTTAATGTACTGCAAGTTTATTAGGTTAATATGATGAAAATATAACGTTAATAGGATTAATATGTGAGGCTAATTTGATGAACGTTAATGAGGTTCTGTGCGTGATCCCTGTTAATATCGTCCATGTACAGCGAGCGCTTAATGTGTGAGGTTCTTAAGCATTTACTTAAATAAAGCTGATAAAGTCACCACGTGCCGTATACGGGTACGCGCACATTGCCGCGTATCCGATCGCGCCGCGTCTCTGTGTTAACCAAGGGATTATGAGGTCTCTTTGAGCTGTCCCTCTTAATGATTATAATAATGACGTGTTGGTGACGCTTGACGTCATAAATGCGGATTACAGACTGTCTGCCGGTGAATGACGTAGTCCTTATAATTTGACAGTGAATTATGTGGCTGTGTGGGTAATTGTTCCGCTAACAGCCTCACAGCCACAGGACGCAGACAGTGTTTCTGAAATCTTTGTTAATGTAACTTCCAAGAACCCCGGCTGTCGGAGAAACGTGGATACAAAGTAGTGTCAGAAAGAGGCATAGATCCACACGAGCCCCCGCAACTGCGGGTGCTCGTGAGGACCAATGTCTCTTGCAGGTTGATCATGTTTCCATTTTTCTCGGCACTGACAGTTTTCATAGATATTCGCTGCAGGTTTTGCGGAGTGTACACAAAAATCTATTCTTATACTTGTTATTTCCATCAGATTCGTAATGGATGCGTGGACATTTTGTATTGAAAATTGCTGTCAGTTAATTGTGTCCCAGGTACAAAATACCCACATTTTCCAGTTGTCCTCTCAAGACTGCATTACAATTCAGGAGACAGATCGACCATGATAGCTCAAAGGTGGTGCCAGATTAGCTTGGCGCCTATATAGGCGCCAAGTTGTTCTGGCACTACCCTTGAACTATCATGGTCGAGCCATATCTTGCTGTGGTGTGTCGGGACTGAATGAGTTAAGCTGTGGGCCGGCGTAGGTACACAAAATGCCCGCTCACAGAAACGCGAGCACAGTCCCGATGAGTCATCTGACTTTCCAGCCGTCAGCCCGAAAGCATATCGCCGTCTTCTCTGCGACTGTAGCAGAAAGTGTACCTTCGGGCCCAACCCTTTAAGTCTTATATTGTTGTGAATTATAATAGCATTGAAGAGCAATATCGAAGATTAAGGTATTGCCATCATAAGATAACCCCGGCCGGGGCCTAGGTTATTTTGGGAGGCTCTAAACTAAACCGCGGCCCCGACTGAATCCACCGCAAAGAATTCTTGACGAATTAACTTCGGTACCGGAGGATTTGACGGTGACGCATGAGTGTTACGTGGTTGCCGTAGTCGTAGCATGATGCAATCACACCAGACGCACGCACGTAGGGTTCCTGTAAAGAAACTTCACTCAGTTGCAACTCGTCACACGTGGCACAAGGTTGTAGACCACTCAGGAGTAACAGTTCCAACAATATTTTATTCTCTCGATGCACTCTCAGCATAATGCGTCCACAAAAGCATCCACACTATGGTACACTGTCTCTCTATAATGGATCCACAATTCTGCCGATACACTGCGTCTCCTATACAATGCAAAGAAATACCCAACGGAGAAAGAAACACGCTTAGAAAAGACAACACAATTTATTAATATTTCGGGTAAATACCCTTTGTTAAAATAGACAAACAAACAAACAGAGAGATTAGCCGCTACTTATCTTCATTGGCAGAAGGAATGTGGCAACTGAAGGAGGTGACGTAAAATAAAAGAAAAGGAAAAACAAAAGTGCGGAAAAAGTAAAAATGACGTCAACGAAAAATCATAAGAGAGAGACTCGGAGAGAACCTGAACACGAGAGACAAGAGTGTGTGCAAGCACGTGCAGGAGCGAGCAAAAGTAAATGCGTGTAGGTGAGGCCAGGGAGAGAAATGAAATGAAATGAAATGAAATGAAATGAAATGAAATGAAACTTTATTTTCCAAGGATAAAAGAATAGGTGCGCAGACCTGTTTTCATTCTTGTCCTTGCTACACACTACAAAACAAAATAACGTACACACACACACACGCGCGCCGGTGTGCAATTGCCGCGTGCACAGGCTTGTGCCAGATTAGCTTGTAGCCTACAGGCGCCAAGCCAAGCCTGCACAACCCTCCACACACACACACACACACACACACACACACACACACACACACACACACACACACTGACACACACATACACACACATCAGTATATCATGTACACATACATTCTTTCGCTTAAAACTATACTACAGCAAATATAAAAAGTATAATGGATTTTGTACATAAAACCGCTATTGTTCTCATCATAAAAACCAACACGGCGGCTCACTCCAACAAACATAAACAGGCATACACACACACACACACACACACACACACACACACACACACACACACACACACACACACACACGCACACACACACTCGCACACACACATACACACACACACACACACGCGCGCGCGCGCGCGCGCGCGTGCGCAAGCACGTAGGGATGCGCGCGTGCACACACATACACTTGCACACACTGACACAGATAAACACACACATGCGATAGCGGCCTCCCCGCGCCACTAAACCGCGCACAGCTAGATGCTAGTCTGCCATGGAATTAGACTAGACTTGTATAGCGATCCCGCAACCACCGCGCGCGCGG
>BTPG01000001.1:5949960-6012460 GCA_036245525.1 Semisulcospira habei | reverse complement strand
TCAAATTTGTACACTGCCATATGCAAGCTACATTAGAGTACTTACAGATAAGGATATAGACCAATGTATTTAGTTTAAGGGTGGTGCCAGAATAGCTTGGCGCCTCTAGGCGCCAAGCTATTCTGGCACTACCCTTGAACTATTTTAGTCAAACTTATTTCACACACTGGTGTATTCCGAATGATAGGGGTTAACTGTTGAACAAGACACACATTACACTAAATATTAAAATATTATTTTTACATTCTAGTACTTTTCATTGATACTCTGCCCTACACAAAAATTGTCATTGGTCTGGATTTCTTTTAGAGTTAGTTATTTGGGTTTAACGCCGAGCAGGCGACTAAGGCCATCTCACGGCGGGAATTTCTTTTAGAAGTGATTTTTTTGGGACATGATATAAAATCAAATTACACAGAATCAGTTTATGGTTTGACGTACTGGGGTGTCCATTTGAGTGATGTCCACCATAAACGTGCTAAGTGTCTGTAGCAGAGTCAATAATAAGTTTGACTCCGGTGAATTTCTGGGTTAATGTTTCTGTACAAAACAAACAAACAAAAAAAATGACTGATTTGCTTTGCGTGTTCGCGGTGGCTGAGTGGTGTTGGCTCACACGAACGCGTGTTGTGAGTTCAAGACTTAACTGAGCCAACGATTTATCCACTTTCGAGAAGTACGGCTTTATTTTAAATGTTTCAGGCATGATTCCAACATGCCAAATTATCCATATCCATTACTCCTTTGGCTGCCTGCAGCGGTTTATGTCGCGATGATTCCTGTCCGTTCAGAGACGCAGAAATGCTGAAGGCACCCAACTGCAAGAAGAATAGATCCTCAAGAGCCTCTGCAATTGCGGGGGCTCATGAGGATCTATGCCTCTTGTTGACACCACTTTGAATCCATGTACCTCGGACAGCGAGGACATGTGGGCGTTGAATTCACGACCAATGCAGAAGCGCAAGCTGCGTGTGCTGGCACTGAATGGGTTAAGCTTGCGTTAAGAACCGCAACCGAAAGCCACAGAGTTAACCCATTGTACCCCAAAGGACCGAAATGTCAACCCATTGTACCCAAAGGACCGAAATGTTAACCCATTGTACCCCAAAGGACCGAAATGCCCAAAGTTTGAAGTTGCCCTCTGAAGGACTGTCTTACAATTCTAGAGACAGCTCGAGCATGATAGTTCAAGGGTGGTGCCAGAATAGCTTGGCGCCTATGGGCGCCAAGCTATTCTGGCACCACCCTTGAACTATCATGCTCGATCCATGTCTTGCTGTGGTGTGTCGGGGCTGAATGAGTTAATCATGTCGAATAATCGCGACCAAAAAAATGGCTACCGGCAGCCAAAGGGTTCACCTATCACGGTCACTTTCATTTTCATGGCGCACTTGAAATAGATATAACTAGTACCGGCCTGTGATGTTGGACTCTCGGCTGTAAACCATAGGGTCAAAAAAAAAGGAAGAAAGACCAGCGCACATCTATGGTTCGCTCTATCTATTTTGGAAAGTAATGGTCTTGCGTTTAGTGTCAGACGTATGATCATAAAACATGACTTAAAAGCAGCTTGCATCACGACCCAAAGGGCAAACGGTTACAGGCACATGATAAAGGGTTATAAAAAGGGCCATGATTGACTGCTTGCTGAACGTCGGTTAAGCAACAATGACTTTCTCAGAACGTTCTTGCGATGCATAATAACTAATAATAATAATAACAATAATAATAATAATAATAATAATAATAATAATAATAATAATAATAATAATAATAATAATAATAATAATAATAATGTATATTTTTAAGGCGCCTATACTTTCGAGAGAAAAGCTGTAGGCGCCAAACAAATGACATACTAACATACATACACCTTGCATCCTACAACACATATATATAGTCCCTAACATACACACTCACGCACCCCGATCACATTCGTGCCAGCGGGACTTAAAAAGGAAACACTCACGCAACAAGATATACAAGAAAAATAAGAATAACAAAAAGAACACACCAACAAAAATGCCCACACGCAAAAAGACATGTGTACCATAAAACCAACAACGG
Organism: Semisulcospira habei; assembly: GCA_036245525.1. Classification (NCBI taxonomy): domain Eukaryota; kingdom Metazoa; phylum Mollusca; class Gastropoda; family Semisulcospiridae; genus Semisulcospira; species Semisulcospira habei. The sequence continues at coordinate 6,010,393 of BTPG01000001.1, read as the reverse complement.
ACACACCAGACAGCCCTCACCGACAACGAAATGTTGACAAAAAGAAGAATTATTTATTAAATATAATAAATAAATAAATAAATTAATTAATTTTCTCTTCTTTTAAGGTAATTTAAAATGTCGCTTGCCGGTCTAAGCAGCTAAAAATAAACCTAAGCCATGATGGAGGCTATGCAACTTCGTAATAATTTATTGTAGTCCAGAAGAGAAAACAACAGAAAAGCAGTGCAATTACAAAACACGCGCAGGGGAATGAAAGGCTTAAAATATAAAAAAAAAAAAAAAAAAAAAAAACCCGAAGATTAATTTTTTTTAAAAATAAAAAAAAAACACACATAGCGCATCATCTGTTAGATGTGACAGAGCATTTAGCAGTATACATCCGATATAAAAGGAATACAGGCTGCGCCCAGTAGAGGAAATCGCCTGGTCGTCGGTTCGAGTCCCCGTCCCTGCTGGACTCGCAATCCGGGCTTGTTCTATAGGATGTCCGTTGAAAGGTCCTAGTAAATCAAAGTGGCACAGTTGCAGCCCGACTGAATTGATCAGTGTTCAGGTCGTACTCCATAGGCAATAGATTTCCCTGTCTCCCATAACCCGCCCTTCAGCAGGGCCGTCTACTATCACTTCGGTGCCGTGGACGTTAACTCCTTGTGCCCGAGGTACGAAATACCCACACTTTTTAGCTATCCTCTGAGGACTGCGTTACAATTCAGGAGACAGATCGACCATGATAGTTCAAGGGCGGTGGCAGAATAGCTTGGCGCCTATAGGCGCCAAGCTATTCTGCCACCAGCCTTGAAATATCATGGTCGAGCCCTATCTTGCTGTGGTGTGTCGCGGGCACGATGAGGTAACCCCCGAGCACACTAGAGGGGGAATCTGAAATGAAAACACAGGTGAACAGACCGTGAGGACATAGACTACAATCACCGTCAGGAGATAGACTACAATCCCCAGAAACTAAGAGTAAAACCCGCCGTGTGACCAGACAGACCGACAGACAGACAGACAAACACACACACACACACTCACACAAACACAATACAATGAAAAAAGGAGAGAAAATAACGGGATAGGTAGAGGTAAGTACTTGGATGGCTGAATGTGTACACGAACAAAAGAACGAACGAGCAGAGATGTGGAAATCATGTTTATTCAATCATTCGTGCTCTGCTCGTCAATATATTAACGCATTCACTGCCGAGAAAACTTCGAACAACACCCAACTGCAAGAGGTATATATCCTCATGAGCCTCCGCAGTTGCGGGGGCTCATGAGGATCTATGCCTCTTGCTGAAACCACTTTGTGTTTGTTTGGACGCCTGCGGATATTTGAAGTTGAATTTACGGTTTCAAAAACACAATTTGCTGTCCAGAGGCAGCGAAAGTGGTTAAGTTATCGATGGGTCTGGGAAAAAAAGCCTTTTAGGGATCGGTTGCATTCGTGTGAACGCGGTCTCATGGGTTTGTTTTCTGAGACAGACAAATATATCAAACACTTACCTCATTCCGGCGAGTGTCCCAATTTCAACAAACCAACTCATAACGTCCGTTTTGAGATCTGTTAGTGCCCACGCCGCAGGGGAAAACCCGATAATGATTCGTCTGTTCTGCAAACAAATATGCGTGCTGGTCTGTGATTTTGGACCTTACGGCTGAAGCCGTAAGGTCCAAAATCACAGATCAGCACGCTAATCTCTGATGTCCAAAATCACAGACCAGCTGACACATTTTCAAAGCGTCGAACTTTCTGAGAATGTGTGACGCCTTAAAAAGAAGGGGGAAAAAATGGTGTTGCGAAAGAAGTCATCCGCTCCACAAACAACTATTCTCAAAGCAGCACTCTCTCGCTGTGAAAGCATTTGTTTGCAAGACAGATGAGCTCCCACAGGGTTTTTCGAGTGTCTGTTTGCGTTCTTCTGGACCAGCCCAATCGTGGGCGAACTGTTTGGGCGGCGTAACACATCTTTCCCAAAGACCATTCCGCCCCTGATATACTGACAGCACTCAGCAAGAAGTTTCCAGTCTTCTTTTTTTTAAAAGTCTCTTCTGTCGATACAAGGGACTTCTTAGAATAGGTCGCGGTGGCGGGGGCGAATTCAAACGTACGTCCATGACGACATAGGCGGGCAGATCTACACGTATATAAAAAGCTGACAACTAAATTAACCAGATACACATTAGGTAATGTCTAGTTACGCTAACCTCGCTGCTGAACGTACTTTTGGCGGGACGCGCCGTATGTGTTTGTGTGTGTGTGTGTGTGTGTGTGTGTGTGTGTGTGCGTGCGTGCGTGCGTGCGTACGTGTGTGTGTGTGTGTGTGTGTGTGTGTGTGTGTGTGTGTGTGTGTGTGTGTGTGTGTGTGTGTGTGTGTGTGTGTGTGTGTGTGTGTGTGTGTGTGTGTGTGTGAATGTAACCACTAGAATCTCATTCCTAAGTGTGTGTACGTACAAGCTTGAAACTTGGGGAAGTGCTTTGGTCAAGCCGTGCCTAGGAGAGCCTCCGAGCATATTAAAACTGAGTGTCTCATTGAAGGGTTAAAGACCGTTTATAGGGAAGTCTGTTGTCCCACATGGAGACCTTTGACAGCGAGGGCAGCTCTCAAATAAACGGGGACTTTGTGGCTTATCTCTTTCGGGACGTGCCGCAACCGGATTCGCGGCATAAAGCCGCGAATCCGGTTGCGGCACGTCCCGAATGTGATATGTAGAAGAGATTGATTGATTGATTGTACATTGCTTAACGTTTCGACAGCAACAAGGCTTTCTCAGGACGTGCCTGCACTGCTTGTGAAAAAAAAAAAAAAACTAAACAGAACATTGAATGTATGTCGCCAGCCGGTCCAATACGTTAAATAAACTTAAGACATGGGGCCTAAATACCGCTAAGACCATTTAGCAACACACATCCAATATCAAGACCTACAGGCAGCGCAGACAGTAGGGAGAGTTTTAAAAAGGAAAATACAGGTGAATGGACCAAGGGTGGACAGAAAAACATGTCCCAGAATAGAAAGGAAAACCCACCCTGTGGGGCTGACCAGGGTGACTATGTAGAAGAGACTTTGTGGGGTATGGTTCATCCCATCGTGTTCGTTTTTACTATACAGGCCAGCCTCACTATCACGCGCTTCAGCTTACCGCGTACCTGATATAACACGCACTGGTCCCTGACTCCCACTAGATACCCGGTGAGCAAACCGTCCTCCGGCCGGTGTCAGCCTTAGCTTTCCCGCGCAAACACCCGAGGACCTTTCGCTTATCAAGTTGTTGTTTTTCAAATTCAAATTCAAATTCAAAAATCTTTATTGTCCATTAAATATATTTGTATAAAATGGAAATTTGTCTTCGGCTCACAAACATGAACAAGCAATTAAACACATATTTAAATAAAATCCCTCCCCACGCCTGTTAGAATCTAAAATGTCTTCAGCACAAGTCTAAAATTGATTTCTACAATAACACGATCCCGAATACCTCCGTTTGTCTTGATGGCTCCCTGGTACCGCGATATACTGAGGCTGACTGTGTTTGTAGAGTGCGAGTAAAAGATATCACAGAAGTAAAGGCATTTCGAAGCAAAAACGTGGTTGAAACGTTGCACATTCTCAAACAGAGAAGATGTGAATTACAATTACAATTACACAAATCACTTAATTGTCCATGAGATGGAAATTTTCCTTCGGCTTCGACAGTAGAACACCGGCGCAGAAGAACATGTGAAAATAATAATCATATATGCAAATATGATAACCCTGTACATGCTCACACGCGCACACACTCGAACGCACATACAGACACACGCACACAAACACTGTCATCCATGGACCATGAAACCGTTCAACGTTCGAAGGGTAAGGATACAAATATGTAGTTCGGACACGTATGAAAATCTATCTCAAGTTCTCGGACTCATACGTGAAAAAATTTGCCAATGTCTCATGAGCCCCCGCAATTGCGGGGGCTCATGAGGATCTATGCCTTTTGCGGGCACCATATTGAATCCCCGTTTCTTCGACGGCTGGATTTCTTTGGAGTTCAATGGACAAGAATTTCAGATGTGTCATGCAACTTTCATGCGAAACAATGCATAATCAGGTTAACGTTGCTATTTGACATATTCTTAACTTTCTTTCAACATTCCTGCGGCAAAGCACAATCCAATAATCTATCATACGGCAATCAAATTATCTTTTCTTACACGGACGCATCCCACTAAACACAAATCTAATAAATTGCAAATTCTGCTGAAAGAACGCCTGCCTTCAAGTGGAAAACATAATAAGCGTTCCAGTATCACATTTTGTCAGGTCTCGCCTATCTGTTACGCCAAATATTACAAGACGGATAGTTCAAGGGTAATGCCTGATTAGCTTGGCGCCTGTAGGCGCCACGCTAATCTGGCACTACCCTTGAACTGTTTCAGTCAATCAAACTTTAACAGTTGGCATTGAGAGTGGGAGTGGTAATATGAATAAAGTCGTTGAGAACTTTTTTTTATGACTTATTCATGTGAATGTATATTTTCGGTAATTACAAAGTTACAAGTCTCTTGTTATAAAAAATAAATGTGCGTTTCTTGAGACGAACTTTTTCGTGCTATGTCTAGTCTAGTCAGTTTTATGGGTGTATGCGCAAATCGAAAAATGGGTTCTCATCGGTATTTCAGTGCAAAACAAGGGCAGGAAACCAAGTGATCTGAAGCAGCGGGAGACACGAAAATGGATGCTGAGCAAAATTTGATGTGTGTTGTTGTGTGATATTCGACCGTACGGCTCTAGAGGTTGGATGGGTAATATTACGATTTTTTTTTCTCCAAAATATTTTTTTTTCTCCAAATATGGGGGGAAAGAGGTGCCGGTGGGGGGTGAGGAGAGGGAGGTTGAGGCAGGAAACACTATGACCCTTTACTTTTTTACTGGAGGGTGGGGTGGGGGCGGTGGGGAGGGGGGAGGGGAGGGGAGGGAGGGGGGGCAGAGTCTTCCCAGCACCCCCCACCCCCCCTCGCCCTATGGTTCCTACGCCTCCGCGCTTCGTTCCACTGACAAAATCCTTAGACAGTATTCGAATATAAAAATCACGGGAGCGGTATCTTTAACTCTTTCACTGCCCAAACAAACAACTGAACACCACCCGACTACAAGAGGTATAGATCCTCATGAGCCCCCGCAGTTTGCAGGGGCTCATTAGGATCTATGCCTCTTGCTGAAACCACTTTATGTCCACCTTCCTTTGACGGCTGTGGATCTTTCACATTGAATTTACAATTAATGATCTCACAATCTGCGTCCACTGGCAGTGAAGGGGTTAACGCAATGCACCCCAGGACCGAAATCCCCAAATTTGAAAGTTGACCTATTACAGTTCTAGAGACAGATCACACGTGATAGTTCAAGGGTGGTGCCAGAATAGCTTGGCGCCTATGGGCGCCAAGCCATTCTGGCACCACCCTTGAACAATCATGTTCGATCCGTGTCTTGCTAGGGCGAGTCCGGGGCTGAATGAGTTAACGACGAGACAACTATATTTCACACTTCATTCCATGACCAAGTTGCGTAGGCAGTCGGTGGCGATTTTCATCGAGGTGATTTCTGTAGCAGTCACCACGATATAAAAAAAAAAAAAAAAAAAAAAAAAAAAAAAAAAAAAAAAAAATGGCTACCGCCAGCCAAAGGGCCCGAGTACATTGCAAGATTGAATTTTGGGGATCCTCTCTAGACTATCTGTACAGGCCAATGGTAGTGACAGATTCGCTTGGTTCCATCTAAGGCGTCACACTAATGTGGCACCGCTCCTGAACTATTGACGTCTCGTAGTTGTTAGGAATAAATAATATTAAAATAACTTAACCTCCATAGTGCGCCCCTTTACGATCTGTTTCGGTGCTAAATGCTTAAAATGTAACCTTTGTGCACCTGCCTACCATGTTTTTCAATGCTAAATGGTCCAAATTTAACCCATTCCCGCAATGCACCTCTCTACGACCAAAACTTCTTGAAAAGTGGCACTGTAGTGGCAAACCACAAAAGACCACTTTCTGTGTCATTAATCTAGGCGAAGTTTGATAACTACAATGATTAACTCATTTAAGACGTGGCGCATTCGGATACGCGTATCGGGATGCGGCACTTCTCGAATGTATTAAAACTTAACCCATATGCTGCCCCCCTCCCCTACCCCCCACCCCCTCGCCCCCCTTCGGGGCGGTCCGTGGCGCAGTGGTTAAGGCGCCTGCCACCAATGCTAAAGGTGCGAGGTTCGATTACGGGTTCCGGCGTCGGATTTTTCTCCTCTAGTAAGTGTCACCGTTAATTCGGACGGACCGTCGGGGGTTCTTTCTCCGGGTACTCCGGCTCTTCCTCCCCGACAACTTTGGTATCAGTTTCAGCCCACTTAATCAAATTTCAAATACAAACGATTGTGAATTTCCAAAAACTACAGTAGCTCGCTTGAGCTTGCCCTTAGCACCACGTGAATGTTCCGTGTTTATGTAGAGTGTGTGAGTGAATGCGCGTGATTCACGTGAGCGTGCTTGTTGGGTTCAGTTCGCGGCGGCGCTTTGAGCCGATTTTCAATTGGGATAAAGCGCCTATTTAATGCGCTTATTATTATTATTATTATTATTATTATTATTATTATTATTCTACGGCCCAAACAAATTCTAAAGGGGCACTAGGTCTCAAAAGACAAAAGACCACTTTCAGACGCTATTACTCCGGTGAATTGTTCAAGCGAACTTCTATCACCAAATGATTGAAATGTGGGGTCATACAATAGTGGCCTCTCTGCGATCAAAGTGGTACTTGTGTCAAACTCCCGAAAGACTTCTCGCAGACGCTAGCGAGTCTAGGAACTGCTCAAGCTAGGTTCGATCGCTTTCAGCTAGAGTAATTGCCGTATCCCACTTTATCCCCCTGAAAACGGAGACACTGCGGCCAGCAGCTGCTGGCCTGAAAGTCACTTCCTTCCGAGTCAGACGGATAACGTTTTTAGAAGCTTTGCCATTTTACGTCACTTCCGTCCGGGTCAGATGGTTCGCGTGTTAAAAGCTGATGCATTTCATGGCCTACTTCCTTCCGAGTCAATTGGTTAAGCGTTTAACTGCCGCGGCACAACGAAGAAAAAAACAAGATGAGGATTTCATCCCAAAGTCTACCGTATTGTTTGGAGCTCAGATGCGTTTATCTTTTAGGAGCATTCAGAGTTGTTCATATTTTTAGGCTTATTATGCTGATCCATTTCCCTCCTCTCTAAGCCAACCTCTGATCAACACACACGTCGGCGCACACAAATAAAGACAGACACACGGCGCTTCCCGCCATTAGTTCGCTCTGTGGGCTCGTGTAGCGAGAGGAATCCATCTCCTTTTACTCTAACCCGCCCTCAGATCCACACGCACTGGCACAAAGATATAAAGACGGACACACGGCAATTCCCGCCATAAGTAAGTTCTGGCGTAGCATAGCTATTCTGAAGAAGAATAATAGCATGAGCAGCGAAATGACGTCACTTCAAGCTTCACGTCACGGCATCATTAGTCCCATGACGCCGTGTTCATAGTGACGACTCGATGTTATACGTCACTCATTGCAGTACTAACATTTGACGTATCAGAATCATTTTGCAATTTTCTTGCTGATTTTCACGGCTTACAGGTCACAATTTGACTTAATCCTACTCCAGGGCCGGGACAAACAGCAGACTTATGAAAACACTGTTTATTAAAGATCATGCGGGTATTAATGAGAAGATTTTTTTTTCGTAAAGAAAAATTAAAGTTATGTTAGCTGTTTTACAAATTACTACGAAAAAGTGGTGCAGAAAACTGTCTGATTTTCACCCCTAGGGCATACAGGTCACAATGGACCTAATCGTACCCGGCAGCCGAGACAAACTGCAGGCTTATGTAAATACCGTATACAAAAAAATCATAAGATTATTAATGAGAAGATTGTTTTTTTCGTAAAAAGAGTTTCAATTGTTTTAAGATTAACCCATATAATTCATGAAATGTATCCCCCAAAACGTGAAAATATTTTTTTTTTCAAAAAATATTTAATTATCACTCAAAAGGTTCTAGAGGTACAATGAATAATAAAATAATAATAATAATACCGTTATTATATAGGCCCTTTTTCTCAATTTTGGGCGAATCGACTCAAAGCGCCGCGAACTGAAACCCAACACGCACACTCACGTAACAGACACGGATTTACGCCATTTAATACAAACACAGTACAAGACAGACGAAGGGCCAGTTCAGCTACTGAAGTTACAGAGATTTTTGATCGCTTGTATTTGAAATTTGTAAAGTGGCCTGAAACCGGTACCAAAGTGTGGGGGTTGGGGGGGGGGTGGGGGTGGGGGTGGAAGAACCAGAGTACCCGGAGAAAGAACCCCCGACGGTCCGCCCGAATTAACGGTGACACTTACTTACTTACTTACGCCTGTCACCCCTACCCGGGTATAGGCCGTCGACGAGAGACCTCCAGCAACTCCTGTCCTGTGCTTCTCCTTCGATTCTACTCCAGGTGGTTCCCAGTCTCTTGATGTCTGCTTGGAGGTCTCGACGCCAGGAGTTTCTCGGCCTACCTCTTTTCCTCTTTTCCTGGGGGTTCCATGACAATGCCTGCCTAGTGATACTGGAAGCTGGCTTTCTCAGACTGTGACCGATCCATCCCCATCTTCTTCGCCCAATTTCATTCTCTGCTGTTATCTGCTCTGTTCTCTCCCAGAGTCTGACGTTGCTGATCTTCTCTGGCCAGTGGATTTTCAAAATTCTTCTAAGGCAACTGTTCATGAAGGTCTGTACTCTGTTGACTGTGGTTTTTGTCAATCTCCAAGTCTCTGCTCCATATAAGAGAACTGCTTTTACATTGGAGTTGAAAATCCGGACTTTGAGAAAAGTCCGACGCCGGAACCCGTTTTCGAACCTCGCACCTTTGGCATTGGTGGCAGGCGCCTTAACCACTGCGCCACGGGCCGCCTGCTGGTTAATGAACTCAATCAATATCTCCCTTTTATCCAGGTATATGCAAAATATCTAGTAAAAATAAGCAAAATTATGGACTCCAGTCTGGATCAACCGGTTTTATGAAACGGTCATTTGCTCGCCAATGAGCATCTTAATCAAAACATTTCATAAAATGTCCCGAGGTAATTCTTTTAGGGACAATATCCTAAAATTTCAAGCTTGTCCGTCTTCAAACGTGGGCTCTACTCGCTGTTACATTCATACACACACACACACACACACACACACACACACACACACACACACACATACACACACACACACACACACACACACACGCACACACACACGCACGTACGCACGCACGCACACACACACACACACACACACACACACACACACACACACACACACACACACACACACACACACACACACACGGCGTTTGGCGCCAAATATACGTTCTCTAGTAAAGTTTGCGTAGCTAGACGTGACGTCATTTTTATCGTGTTACTTCTTTGCGAGAATTTCGGCGCCGCACCGCCAAAAACGTCATGTGCATGCTCCGGAATGCGCTCCGACCAAGCCCCATTTCAAAGTCTACCGTATTTTTTTAAATACGGTAGACAAAAAAGGTAACTGATAAATTAAGATCAATAACAGCATTCGCGAAACAATACCCAAATGCAAAAGACATAGATCCTCATGAGCATTAGCGGGGCTCATGAGGATCTCTTGTTGGAATCATTGGTATTTGTCTGGGAGCCAGTGTATTCAGCAAAAAGATAGAAGGGTCTCAGAGCCGTCAGTTCCATCGGGTAAAAGAGAAGGGTTTAACAATTTATAAGCTGAACTAGGCACTGCGTGTAAATCACGAAACACTGTGATAGCTCAAATGGCACTGACGTATCAGATTAGCAAATCTTCTCAATATTCCTTCGTCAAGTAATTTTATATGCCTAGGTGTGCACTTTGATGTAAAGGTGAGCTGGGTAGCAGGTGCCAGAGCGTTCGATTCTCTTCCGCTGGGTTCAAAAACATATTTCGGTGCACCGTCTTTGAAATCACCTTCCTGGTGGACAAAAGACGTTAAGCCCTAAATGTTTAACGTTTTTAACGTTGTAACTTTGATGTAAAATTCGCAGGAGATGCAGACAGCTAAAAGGTAGCGGGACATGTGCTTGATGTGTGTCTACCTTATCAGGCTCCGTCCTTGAGCTATGACGATTAGTCCATGTCCACCAACTGACTCTGTCAGAAGCGAAAGGACCACGCACCTCATTTGATCTCTTCCCAGCCACTCGTCGCAGATTGTTGTTAACAATATTTGTATAGTGTGAGCCCAGAAACACGATCCGTCCAAGTATCCTGGACACAAAGTGGGGTTAGCAAGAGGCATAGATCCTCATGAGCCCCCGTGTCTCTTGCAGTTGGATTAGGTTCACCTTTATTGAAAGTGACGCAGGCTTTGCTTGGGTGATCCTTTTTCTCAGTCTGAGGATGCAGATGTAACTCGGCCTCTGTCAACAAGAGGCACAGATTCTCATGAGTCCCTGCAGCCTGCATAACCTCATGATAATCTATGCTTTTTGAAGACGGATGAATCTGCCTTCACATGTTTCGATTGGAAAGTGAATTGGTAGGATCAGTGCCGCCAAACACTAAAACCCCAGGGGCAGTCGCTTGAGTGAGCCTCCTGCGCAATCTGATGTTGAAGAATGACGTTGGAAGGTTGTAAAAAATAACTGGAAAAAGAAAAGCAAAAGACGATACATAAAAAAATATCTTAAATAGGGAAAATAAAAAAAAGAAACAAAAAAGAAAAAGAAAAGACGGGAAAAAACTTTCCAAAAGCAGTACCTTTGCCAACGTAACAAGCTAATTCTGGACTTACCTTGTCCAACACTATATCCCTCAACAAAACAACACACCAAAAAAGTGAAAAGAAAGAAGAAGAAAAAAGAAAGAAAAAAAGAAGACATACAGAGAGAGAGAGAGAGAGAGAGAGAGAGAGAGAGAGAGAGAGAGAGAGAGAGAGAGAGAGAGAGAGAGAGAGAGAGAGAGAGAGAGAGAGAGAGAACAAAAACTCCTGCGCTGAACAACCCTGTCATTAGGAAAAACAGGGGTAACCCTAACTAAAAACAACAACAACAACAACAACAACAAAACAGCAAGAACCAGAGATTCTCATGAGCCTGTAAAAAGACACTGCGATCATGAAAAAACAAGGGCGTACTTATAACCCCTCCACTGCCAGTGGACGCAAACTGCGGTTTGGAAATCTGTGTAAATTCAACGTAAAAAAAAAAAAAAAAACAAGCCGTCACAGTAGCACAGCGGCAAAGTGACTTCAGCAAGAGGCATAGATCCTCATGAGTCCCCGCGACTGCGGGGACTCATGAGGATCTATGTCTCTTGCAGTTGGAGTGGGTTCACCTTTTCTCGGCAGAGAAATAATAAACTATGCGTGTGTTTTCTGCACGTGGGGAGAGGGAAGGGCTTTTACTCCATCAGTGCTTTCCGTCAAAAACAAGATGTCTGTCCCATTGGAGACGGCTGATGCCCCAGGGTTTCCTCCGGACCAAGAACACACTCACAAGATTAGCAGTCCTATTAAGCAAATCTGTGTATAGGTCTCTTTTGACAAAGTGATATTTACTCCTGGTCCCCGCAGCTTCGGGAGCTCATGAGGGTAATTATGTGACTATTGCAGATCATCGTTCTTTACTGGCCCTTCGGCTGTCGGTAGCCGTTTTTGTCGACAAAAGCCGCTACCGACAGACAAAAATATAAAGCAACTTTTCGCAAATCACAAAAAAAAAAAAAAAAAAACCCCAACCCCGCCCCTGGTCAACCCCACACCCTCATACGCTAGGATAATTCTATAAATGGTACTTTGGTCGCACACACAAGTAAAATCAACCTAATACAGCGCGCACTGGACAGCGGCTAAGTAGATTTCTGGCTATCTCCACTGTGGGGGATCGATGATGGCGTTATTTTCTTATGTCCACTTCCACGGGTTTTGTCGGGTCATGACACGGTTATCAGTATCAACTACAGTGCGTTTGCGCTGAGGAGAGATCTTTTTGACATCTGCTAGATTTTTTTTTATAATTTATTTATTTATTTATTTATTTATTTATTTATTTATTTATTAATTTATTTATTTATTTATTTATTTGGAGGAACACAAATTAAATACAAAATGGCCTGCCTTGAAATATGTTGCATGAATACTGCGGCAACTCATCTTCTAGGTGTTGCCGTTTTTCATTTTCCATTGCGGCATTTCAGTTGTACAAGCCCATACATGTACTTTAATTTAGGTTTGTGAGTGATACTTGGAGCCAGTTGCATGAATGAGCTTAATCCTGCGCCAGCCTCTAAGCAAGGTGCTCCGCTACAGCGGAGCACCTTGCTTAGTGGCTGACGCAGGACTAAGCTCACTCATGCAGCTGGTTCCTTAAAGCTTCTCCAGGGGTCAGCCTAGTCAGGCACTACGATTCAAGACTTGCCGCATCCAGATACGCGGCATAAAGCTGTGTTAATTTCGTTCACCCGTCCTCGGAGCAGATTTGAAGCTGACTGTGTCCACCGCACGGTTGTGCATTTCACCTCCTCACTGTCGAGGTAAAAGTGACTAACACCCAGTTGTAAGGCGCAATGGTACTCATCAGCCCTTTCCGCAGGTGCTGGGGCACATGAGGAGATATGCCCCTTGCTGGTCCAACTTTGTATCCATGTTAATTTTTGGGGACGCCTGCGACTCTTTGGTGTCGCAGTATCAAGGAGTTCAGAAAAGACAAATATTGCGAGCACTGGCAATGGAGTAGTTTATCCAGGAATGAAGGATGACTGCATGATAGCCTACCCCCAGTCGCAAATGGGACTGGTTGGAATTCACGAAACATATTCCGACGAGCAAAAGAAATGCGACGTTTTCTGGAATCATCGGAAACACTTTAGTGTTTCCGATGATTCCAAAAACGACGCATTTTTTTTTGCTCGTCAGTATATAAACGCCTCGTAAGTACGACCTAATTCTAACTTATGGATACTTTCCGCTCGAAGTCAACGCGCTGTCCGGACAATCGTTCTTTTAAAACCTTGTTAACTCTTTGCCTACTAAGTAACTTATTTATTATGTACTCTGCCACTACGTAGTTTCGTTACGCGTTCATTTCTGGGTGCGGTGCGAATACCAAGTAGCGGCTTGTAAGGTACATTCAGCGCTAAAAATAGCCAAGCACACGCACTGCAAGCGAACCTTAGCTGGGCTGATCTCGCCGGCGATAGTGTTCTAGGGGAAGTAATCTCACGGCGGCTGAAGGTGACAAACACAGGCAAAGAGCCATGTATTGTGATAAGCAGACAAGGCTTTTCTGCACAGAAACTGAAATTGTTCTGCCTGGCACTCTAAGTTATTGGTAGCAGGGCTTTGCTACACGGATGCGTGTAGACCCGAGGGAGGTCAAAGGAACCATTGTACCCCGAAGACCGAAGGCCTGATGGGTACAATGGTTCCTTTGATCTCCCGAAGGCCTACCAGGGTCCGTGCAGCAAGCCCCTGCTACCTTATAACGTATTTGTTTTCATTCCTCCGCTATTTTCGTAAAATAAATCAAGAAGTAATCGTCCGACCTGGATCACGCTAGACATGGCAGACGTCAAAGGAATATGCATTTATATCATATATAATAGACTTATGACGTAATTTAAAATATTTTATGATGTTGCCGTCTCCAGTAGTGCGCCTTGTTTTAGAACGTTTTGGTGATCTTTTATAGAACAAAACCGGCATCCAAGACGCGTCAGAAAGAGGGCTACAAAAAGTTCGCCATTAGTCGCTACAAAAGGGTTTGTACGTGTCCATTAAAGCATTAAAGATTACAATACATAATAAGAGGAAACAAAAGCAAAATACGCGCACAGCGCTCTGTAAGCAAAACAAACAAACAAACAACAAACAGAAAGAGAAAGACATGAAAACTAAATCAAAACTAAACTGTCGAGCTAAATTTGGCCTCCCCCCTCCCCTGCTCCATACATAAACACACACTCATACACACACACACACGCTCGCGCACGTACTCACACACACACACACACACACACACACACACACACACACACAAACACACACACACACACACACACACACACACACGCGTACACATGTGACATACACAATTCTGTGAGGCTTAAAGTACCCTTACGCATAAATCTGAAGACACATTTCAGCACCAGTTGTGTTTGTTATGCCTTGTCGACACACCTAATGAACTTTAACATCAGTTTGCAAGCGCACGCGTAATCGCACATTTTTATTCTGTGCCGCCTTCAGAGTGACAATCTATTTTTAGCTGTTTCTCGTACTGATAACGTTGTATTTCTAAAACGGAGTGGAGTCATTATCAGGGTTCTTGATATAAAGACGACGGGTTCTGAAGTGGATTGACCTGTGTCTACATGAACCAGAACTAGACCTGTGTATCGCGTTTCGTAACCATGTGTTACAGAAGTGTATCTTTGAACAGTTACGGCGGTAGTGGGTCTTTAAACAACTACCCAATGCGCAAATGGCCATCGGGCCGACATCGGCCGTCGTTGGCCTGAGCACGGCCCGACGGCCTTTGCGCACTGGGTAGTAGGTGGTGTGATAAAGCATTATCTTTAAGTATTATTTTTGTTTCTTTTTGTGCGCACGTTCCACGTCGAAACATCTACTGAGTCGAAATTCATGAACTTTGACAAAAATCTCAACAAAGAAAAAAGCACGCTAAGAAAGGACAAGAACAACATGTACCTCCTTTCTAAGTGTGTTTTTTCTTGGATGGGATTTTCTTTGCTTTGCATTGTACATGCCAGTGGCAGTCACTTTTTGGTGGTCTGAAATGTCGAAATTTCTTAAGAAAAGAAGTACCCAACGGGTACTTCTTTACATTTCACACGCTTGGCAGTCACCTTTTTGGTCTGAATTCGAAATTTCTTAGACATAGTTTGCTCTCCTGATTGTCCTATTTGGCAGATGTGACGCCACTGTCGCGACTGCTAGCCAATTAGACTGTACAATGCGCACTGCGATAAGCAAAGCAAAACAGAATCTGAAGTCGTCTTGGCTGGAGGGGGAAACAAGTCAAACAACAAGAAGAAAACAGCTGAAAAGATCTGAAGATGTCTGGGGTAGGACCAACAACAAAAAATGTTCTTGATCCCGGCCTAGACAATTTCAGATGCTGCATTGTCCTCTCTAGAGGAAAAAAACAAGGGGAGGGGGGTGGAGAGTAGGGAGTCCTAATTATTTTTTTCTAGACGAATCGGAACCAAGTGCACGTTTCACAAAGTACAAAAGAAAAAAAAAGAAAAAAACGTTTATCTTTTGAGCTGTCAAAAGTTGACGCAGGCCTTTGGTCTTTGAAAACCTTTTGTATGGGCGACGATTGAACTCATTCTGTCCGCGACACACCACAGCAAGATACGGCTCGACCATGATAGTTCAAGGCTGATGGCAGAATAGCTTGGCGCCTATAGGCGCCAAGCTATTCTGCCACCAGCCTTGAACTATCATGGACCAACTGTCTCCTGAATTGTAGTGCAGTCCTCAGAGAATAACTCCAGAATGTGGGCATTTAGGGCACAATGGGTTAACGGCAAACAGCCACATCCTTCCAAGAAACACTGATACAAATTGGTCGCAGCAGGACGCATGAGCCCTTCGGCCAAGGAGGTGCAAGAGGATCTACGTCCCTTGCGCTTGGATCAAGCTTACCTCCTCTCTGCCGCCAACGGATGAACCCCCTCATCTGCCGGGGCGTGTTTCACTAGACCCATACGCGACCGCATGCATTTTTTAAATTTTGTTTAAGCAGATGTTTTTTCATGTTGCTAGGACACGCATGCGGAAGAGGCGTGAATCCTCACGATCCATCACACATACGGTGGCTTATGAGGATCTAAGCCTCGTGCAGGCTTGCTGCTCGTCGTGCTAACATCGAAAGTGTTACAATTTCTTCCCTGCGGTTGTTATATCTCGTGGAACTGAAACACCTCAAATATACATGGGTGACAGTCTTCCGTCCTGGAGACTGATTTCTATCTATCTATCTATATCCCGTAGTCTTGCCGACCGTCGGAGCACCACGGATGGACTTGGCAACCAGCTCCATCTATTCCTCTGTTCTCTGCCATTCTAAGTGTATCGCCCAGCTTCAGTCCTGTCCACTCTGAGATGTTGTCCTCCCATCTTTTCCTCTGTCTTCCTCTCTCTCTCTCCTTCGTCCACCTTGCACAGTGCCTTGCAGGATTGTTTTGGCAAGCCCTGCTGAACGCGTGACATGCCCATACCATTTCAGTTTGCGTTCTTTCATAATGGCTAATAGGTCTTCATAGGCTGATTTAACTTTTTCAAAATACAAGAACACTGAACTTCAGCTGCTTGTTTCGTACAGAACATCCCCTCAGCCAACCTGTTCCATCTGCAAGAGACATCAATTCTCATTAGCCCATGCATCCGCAGGGGATAATGAGAATTTTAATAATAATAATAATAATGCATAGTATTTATATGGCGCATTTCTCATATTTATAATATAACTCAATGCGCAGGACATAGACGCAAACTGAACCCAACAAGCACGCTCACGTGAATCACGCGCATTCCCTCACACACTGTACGTAAACACAGAACATTCACGTGGTGCTAAGGGCAAGCTCAAGCGAGCTACTGAAATTTTGAAAATTTAAATCGTTTTTTATATTTTTGAAATTTGATTATGAGGACTGGAATTAATATCGAATTTGTGGGGGAGGAAAGAGCCGGAGTACCAGGAGAAAGAACCCCCGACGGTCCGCCCGAATTAATGGTGACACTTACTAGAGGAGAAAAATCCGACGCCGGAACCCGGTATCGACCCTCGCACCTCTTGCATTGGTGGAAGGCGCTTTTACCAGCGCGCCACGGACCGCCACACTTTTATGTCTCTTGCTAGCCCCCGTTTTCAGTCTTTTCGCACTGTCACCCATGAAGACAACATACGCGTAAGCGTAAAGCTACGTTTCCATAAGCACGAATCCGACACGAAAACGATACGAACCCGATACGGTGATGCAATTTTCCCGTCAAAAATTGCGTCATTTTCGTTCGAAGCCGGATGCGAATTCGTGTCCGCGTCAGTTGGGCATATGGAAACACACAAACATGAAAAGGACTCGCACGAACCTTCCTGTTTCGTACCCGCTTTAGCTTCGGATCGGATTCGTATCGGATTCGTATTAAGGTGCCGACCTTAATAGCTAAAAAAGAAATGAAGACACAGCTAGATAGAAAGTAACAGGACAAAGCAAATGAACGACAGTCGCAACTAGCTGCTAGCCTCATTTCACAACAACAACAGAAACGTAATCAACATTTTTTGAGTAAGATGAAACATCATTAAAAAGCAAAACTAACATAATTAACTCATTCAGCCCCACGCACGTATTTCCCACATTTTGGAGGCGTTATCTAACGACTATGCACCAGTTGCAGGAGATGGATCGACCATGATAATTGAAGGGTAGTGTCAGATTAGCTTGGCGCCGACAGGCGCCAAGCTAATCTGGCACTACCCTTCAGTTATCATGGTCGATCCATCTCCTGTTGTAGTGCTTCAGTGCTGAATGGGTTAAATGTACACGCACACGATTTTCCCTGACGTGCATACATGCAGTTTCATTTGAGATTAAAAAAAAAACCAATAACAACAAGTTTAAACATACAATGCCATTCATCAGGAAAAAACATCAATTTCATTACGTCTAATCGACCAATCCTTGTTCAAAACATGTCACGCACTTCATTAATAGCAAAAAAAAAATTAATTAATTTGCATGTATACTCCCTTGCTTTTTTTAAAAGAGAATTTAGACCAAAAAAAAATATTTTTCGATTCATTTCAGTTAGCCCTTCGTCTGTCGATAGTGTTTTTTGACGAGGTGATTTCTTGAAAAATCTCTTCGACAAAAAACACTACCGACAGGCAAAGTGATTTGAACGTGTAAACATGTTGACTGCGTCACGCCCGCCATGAAGAGAGTGTGTGTATGTAAACTTGGCGGTTGAGTGGGTGAGTTTGTAACGAGCTTTGTTAGTCAATGAGACAATAGTCACACAGCCTTTTGACACTCCTTGAAGTCTCCAAGCGCTTTGTAACATAATCGTTTCTCGTCACAAACCCAAAAAAAGATTTGTGTAAAGATGCATTTCCATGCACGAATCCGAAACCAATACGATCCGAATCCGAAGCGGGTCCGAGACAGAACAGTTCGTGCAGCTCCTATTTACGATTGTGTGTTTCAATGTGTTCGATACGTACCGAATTTTCCATCCGACTGCCAAACGAACACGGCATAATTTGTTGTTCGCACCTACAAGCTATGTGGCTATTGTTACATGCTCACAGAGGTGATTGTTGAAACTATAGGGTTGAGTAGGGGATAAGGAGAAAACTGTGCAGGGGGATTGATGTGGAGCGGATAATTTGAGCTGTTTTCAGAGGAAGGGGGGCTCAGTACATACAATGTATACTGACGAGCAAACGTAATGCGACGTCAGTCATTGCTATCATCAGAAACGCTTTAGGGTTTCCGATGATTCCAATAATGTCGCGTTACTTTTGCTCGTCAGTGCATGTTTCCTGACATTAAGACAAAGATTGAAAGACGAGAACGCGCCTACATGGGTGGTAATGGGTTCCGGAACGGACGTAGTCAAGAAAAGTCTCAGCGTAGGCTGGAATCCTGACGACTCACTTACAGTTTGAACACATTGGTTGTCGTCCTCGATTCAGCGGCAGCGAATCGAGGAAGACAACCATGCACAGTGAATCTGAGGACATATGTACGTGTACAACTCAGATATTTTTTTTTTTTTACCCATTTAGCCTCAACGCCCTACAGCAGGAGATGGATCAACCATGATAATTCAAGGGTAGTGCCAGATTAGCTTGGCGCCGTCAGGCGCCAAGCTAATCTGACACTGCCCTTGCATTATCGCGGACGATCCATTTCCCGCAAATGGTACAAAGATATTAGGTGCCACCTTCAACATTCCGGAAATGCGGCCGTAGGGCTAAATTTGATAAGGGAGTAATCAAGGTACAAATGTATTTTTTTCTGGTAAGATCTCTGCCACAAAACAGGCGGATACCAAGAGATGGAAAGTCTCGTGAGCCTGTGCGAGATTCGCTCGAGCTAAGGATTGATTTCTGAGTTGGGGAAAAGGAAAGGGAGCTGCTGCTTTTCAGTTAACTCATTCTATCCCAGACACACCGCAGCAAGATAAGGATCGACCATGATCGTTCAAGGGTGATGCCAGAACAGCTTGGCGCCTATCGGCGCCAAGCTGTTCTGACATCACCCTTGAACGATCACGGTCGATCTGTGTCCTGCACTGCAATGCAGTCTTCAGAGGACAACGGCAAAATTTGGGGATTTCGGTGTTGGAGTAGAATGAGTTAGCCCATTTAGCCCCGAGGCACTACAGCAGGAGATGGATCGACCATGATGATTCAAGGCGCCAAGCTAATGTGGCACTACCCTTGAATCGTCATGCTCGATTCATCTCCTGCAGCTGGTACACAGTCTTTAGTTGACACCTCCAATATCTGGGTAATGTTTTTGATGACAGGGAAATTTGTTTTGATGACAGATGTAATACGCCGAGCAGGTGTGATATACTGGGGATAACACAATGATTAAAGATTGTAAACTAACTAACTAACTAAATTAAAGCATCTATCAAATGCGAGCCCACAACTACGCAATATTAAAAAAATGTGATGGTCTAAGAGTTTGGACCTAACGGCTCCACAACATAATATACAAAAAGACAAATCAGCACGCCAACCAA
The DNA here is from genome assembly GCA_036245525.1 of Semisulcospira habei. Taxonomy (NCBI): domain Eukaryota; kingdom Metazoa; phylum Mollusca; class Gastropoda; family Semisulcospiridae; genus Semisulcospira; species Semisulcospira habei. Next base: position 5,990,525 of record BTPG01000001.1, on the reverse strand, counting down.
TTAAGCTACGAAGACAAATTTTCAAATGTTAGAGATACACTCTGAGGCTTAATATGTTAGAGATACACTCCGATGCCTAATATGTTAGAGATACACTCTGAGGCCTAATTCAGAGTTCTGGGGACAGATCGACCATGGTAGTTCAAGGGTGGTGTCGGGATAGCTTGGAACCTACAGGCGCCAAGCTATCCCGACACCACCCTTGGACTTTCATGGTCGACCCACATCTCGTGTCAGAGTTGTATGGTCTAATCAACAAAACTTTTCTTGACGAGTTGCCCTTTGAGGTCCGCCTGCTTGACGTCAAGGTAGAGTAACAATTATTCAGTCAATCAACCAAGCACATGAGGTTAAAAAAAAATACTGGTCTGTAATTTGGATCTTGCTACTAAAGGCCATAAAGTTCTAAATCACAGACCAGCTATAAAACGAAAAAGAGGTCTCTTGATAACCTGCACTTACTGGCCAGCCTGCTTGGCGTAAAAGCCAAATATTCAGTCGTTCAGTCCGGCCCAGAGGACGATTAATCCGAGTCATACAGATGGAGATCTGATTGGAAACTGACAAAGAAGCCAATTGAATGCGACGGTGACGATTTCAAAAATGAATTAAACATGAAAGTCGCGGAGCAGTTGGTCCAGCTGCAACTCGCTGGCACTTCTGGTATCACAACCCTGCTTAGGAGGGGCAGGCTGAGTGCAGTTCGACCCTCCCGCTTTCTTCTTATGGTGGGCTGATAATGAGTCGCTCATAATATCAGAGGCGCTCACTGTCACCTTAGCTCAGGAACTGCCAGCGGCTGCAAATGATACCTATGGAACCTTCGCAGATTCCCTACCGATTAACCTCGAGGGGACACAGGCATGAACAAGGCCGGCAACTGCAAGAGACATAGATCCTCATGAGCCCCCGCGGACGCGGGGGCTCATGAGGATCTATGCCTCTTGCACTCGGGTTCTGTTGGCATCGTTCCCGCAGTGAAGGGGTTATGTCACTCGCTGTCACAAACAGACGACCGTTATAGCAGTCTTTCAAAGCACATTCTCTACTCAAAGGGTGATGACGATGAAACGTTTTTTATTCAGGATAAAGTTTCAGGCACGCGAATGCCTCTCTTACAAACTGTCCTGCTACTCTATACGCATAAACATACACATGAGGGTGAATTTACGTCAGCCCGATCAATCTACTAGAGGCATAGACTCTCACCAGCCCTTGCAGATCATGTGGGCTCGTGACATGAGAATATATACGCTTCTGGCCGGACGAGAACGGCTACACCGGTACATTCAGATCGAGAGAAATAATCATTGACATCGACGGGCCTAAGTTATTTATTGTCCCGAAAATGATAATTGTTTCACGCCTCCTAGACAAGAGATAAACATTGCAAGATTCAAGAGACAAGCTACAAGTTAGTCATTCCTTTCGCACCTATTGCGGTATGGTGGCAATAGATACAACTGCAAAAATAAACTAAAGAATCAAAATAATAAAAAAATGATAATAATACATAGTATTTATATGGCTCATTTCTCATTTTTATAATATAACTCAATGCGCAGGACATAGCCGCGAACTGAACCCAACAAGCACGCTCTCGTGAATCACGCGCATTCACTCACACACTGTACATAAACACAGAACATTCACGTGATGCTAAGGGCAAGCTCAAGCGAGCTACTGCAATTTTGGAAATTTAAATCGGTTTTTATATTTTTGAAATTTGATTAAGTGGACTGAAATTAATACCGAATTCGTGGGGGAGGAAAGAGCCGGAGTACCCGGAGAAAGAATCAACTGAAGAAAGAGAGATGCAAGGAAACGTGGCATGGAATGTCCACACCATTATTGTCGTCAACCAAGATTGAACAATTCTGCAGAATGTCGATGTGCGTACAGTGGTTGATGGCTTTTTCAGCCGCCAAGTTTTAGCAATAACAGACAACAGAAAAAAGTGCTCTTATTCAACCCACTTCCTTTGGGTTTAGTAGCTATTACGAATTTCATTGCAGACACGATCAATTCAGTAAGGTCGACCATTCGCAGACAGGCCCCGGAGGTGATGCATTATTTTTAATATTACACGTCTCACGATCTATCAGGTGTGAAATACATCTTCATAGGAAGCAAAAAGCCTCAGGGCCAACGTCGACCGCAGTCGGCCCGCGCACGGACGTGCGCGGGCCGACAGCGGTCGACGTTGGCCCGATGTGTTTTGCGTACTGGGTCTTCTAGTGAGATAAAGCCTGCGTCCAGACGCCGAGTTGACACCTCTGATGAAACCGGTCTATAATTAAGGGAAAATGGGTCCCCAAGACGTCACCGATCATCCCGACACCTACAGTCACCATTTCCGTATTAGACTGAAAGGCGGGAAGGTCTTCACAGGATGCTGGTAAAAAAATCTCAATATTCATATTTAATCTGTCTGGGTGCAGTCAAAAGAATTTCAAATTTGGAACATTTTAGTTGTGGTGGTGATTTTAGTTGTGGTGGTGGTGGTGGCGTATATGTGTGTGTGGGGGGGGGGGGAAGTCCACCTCCTGGTACAGCACTGAAGATTGCTTCTAGCACCCACCAAATTAGGGAACTGTATTAAATTGAACTGAACTGAGCTGAACTGAACTGAACCCAACCCAAACCAACCAACCCGAACCATACCGTACTGAAACGAACCGAATCAAACCGTACTGAACCGAAATGAACCGAACCGAACCGTACTGAATCGAACCGCACTCAGCCATACTCAACCGAACCGAATCGTACGGAACCGTACATGTGCTGAACTGAACTGAACTGAACTGTGCAATACTGAACTGAACTGCACTGTACTGTACTGTACTGAACTGAACCGAACCGAACCGAACCGTACTAAACTGAACAGAATTGAAGTGTGCTGTACTGAACTGAACCGAACCGAACCGAACCGTACTAAACTCAGTGAACTGAACTGTACTGAATTGAACTGTTCTGTACTGTACTCAACTGAACTGACCTGTGAGACAAACATGAGAGACGAACAGGTCATGACGGCTCAAGAGTCGTGCCAGATTAGCTTGGCACCTGGGAAGGCGCTAAACTAAACTGACACTACCCTTGAACTATCAAGAAGGATCCAATTTCGTCGGCGGCGTCTTAACCCTTCCCGGCCACTGGGCGTATATTTTTGCTTCTGAAATCTTGGTTCATTCAACGACCAAAAGTCAACACCGTGCAAGGAACATGGATACACATTGGTCTCTTCAAGAGGCATAGATCCTCATGAGCCCCCGCGTCTCAAACGACGTAATGTGCTACACCTCGACCAGGCAATCACCATTTTCCACAACTAATTTTAGAAGCGGGTAGCAATTAAGACAAAGCCGGAGTTTTGGTAGGGTCTGTACAATGCAAAATGTTAAAGAGTTCTGACGGAACTTGCTCACAATAATGAGACTGGCGTGCTAAGACGTTGTTGTCTGGCCACAAGAGGGTGAATTGGACGCAACTTTTTTACGCTAGACTGCAATTAGGTGTCTGGAAGTGATCATTATAAACTCTCTTTCTCTCTCTCTCTCTCTCTCTCTCTCTCTCTCTCTCTCTCTCTCTCTCTCTCTCTCTCTCTCTCTCTCTCTCTCTCTCTCTCTCTCTCTCTCTCTCTCTCAAGAACAAGGACAAGAATGAAAACAGGTCTGCGCACCTATTCTTTTATCCTTGGAAAATAAAGTTTCATTTCATTTCATTTCTCTCTCTCTCTCTCTCTCTCTCTCTCTCTCTCTCTCTCTCTCTCTCTCTCTCTCTCTCTCTCTCTCTCTCTCTCTCTCTCTCTCTCTAAAACGCCTAGTTATCTAACAGATCTATTTTGCCCTTCTCATACGCCTTATGAAACGAAGAGGAACAATCTATCCATACCAAGGCCGCGCCTCGATATATTCAAAACTAGTTTGTCTTACTCAGGAGCCAAACTATGGAATCTGTTGCCTATCGACATTACTGGGGCTCCTTCTTTGTCCACATTCAGAACACGTTTATTTCGGCAGCTGAAAGAAACTTAAGCCCATAGTTGTGTAGATGTGTCGGCGTTACTCGAGCGCATTGAGTTGTATTGTCGAGTTTGCTGTTGCTGTTCAAACTAAGTTTCTAACGTTCATGTTTAATCAGGTTCTTAGTGTGTGTGTGTGTGTGTGTGTGTGTGTGTGTGTGTGTGTGTGTGTGTGTGTGTGTGTGTGTGTGTGTGTGTGTGTGTGTGTGTGTGTGTGTGTAAGTGTGTGTAAGTGAGTGAGTGACTGCTAACTAGGTTGTGTTTTTTTGCTCACGTTTTGCCTTTCCAGTTTTATTATTTAGTCACGCGCGTGAGATTGATGTGTGAGTGCGTGTGCAAGGACATGATTGAAAAAAGGTCTGTGTACCTAATCATTTATTGTTGAGAAATAAAGTTTCATTTCATTTCATTTCTCTCTCTCTCTCTCTCTCTCCGTCTCTCACCCCCCCCCCCTCCTCCCACACACACACACACGCACACCTTCAGTGGTTTGGTTATTGTTTCTTGTTTTCCTTAACTCATTGTGCCCGAGGTACGAAATACCCACATTTACGTGAGTTATCCTCTGAGGACTGCATTACAATTCAGGAGACAGATCGACCATGATAGTTCAAGGGTGGTGGCAGAATAGCTTGGCGCCTATAGGCGCCAAGCTATTCTGTTACCTCCTTGAACTATCATGGTCGAGCCAAATCTTGCTGTGGTGTGTCGCGGGTGTAATGAGTTAACTGAAGGTGCGAAAAATTAATAGCTAAAATAAAGTTTCATAGACGGATTCAGCGAGTCATTGATTCTCTCTCTCTCTCTCTCTCTCTCTCTCTCTCTCTCTCTCTCTCTCTCTCTCTCTCTCTCTCTCTCTCTCTCTCTCCTCTCTCTCTCTCTCTCTCTCTCTCTCTCTCTCTCTCTCTCTCTCTGTTTCCTTTTCCTCCTCATTTCTCGCCCCACCCCACCCATCCTTCATGTACATTGGTGTGTTCGTTCTGATGTCCACGTGTGTATGTAGTGATTTTATGTCTCATTTTGTATTCCTGCTTGTTTAAGACAGAGGGACAAACAGACAGCCAGACAATACAGACAGACAGAACAGACAGAATAGGGATGGATGAAAAAAGTGTTAAACGGAGAGGGGGAGGGAGAAGTGTGCGTGTGTGTGTGTGTGTGTGTGTGTGTGCGTGCGTGCGTGCGTGCGTGTGTGTGTGTGTGTTTGTGTGTGTGTGATGTGTGTGTGTATGATGGTGTGTGTGATGGTGTGTGTGTGATGGTGTGTGTGATGGTGTGTGTGTGTGTGTGTGATGGTGTGTGTGTGTGTGTTTGTGTGTGTGTGTTGGGCGGAGAGGGGGGGGGGGTTGGAGGGGGAGGGGGAAGGGTGGAAGGTGGGGAGGGGAGCGGGGAAAACGATTACATTCATCGTCAATTCACATCTCATCGTGTTGCACCAGTTTGCTGCCAGTCGACCATCAGTCGATTTACACTGACTGAATTATCAATTAACTCATTCAGCCCCGACACACCACAGCAAGACATGGATCGAGCACGATAGTTCAAGGGTGGTGCCAGAATAGCTTGAAGGCGCAAGCTATTCTGGCACCACCCTTGAACTATCTTGCTCGATCTGTCTATAGAATTGTAATACAGTCCTTCAGAGGGCAACTTTGGGGATTTCGGCCCTGGGGTAGAATGGGTTAAGTAGCACACTCTGATCAGATTTCACCCCTATGAATATTCATGTATAATTTGATTCAGTTGTAGGCCAGCTCCAATGAGAGCACGGGAATACGTCATGTGGCGTGTGATACGAGATAACATCATACCCTTATAAATGAGTTTCCAAACAGTTAACTATTTCGAGATGTGCCGCATTCGGACGCGCGGCGGCATGAAGCCGCGAATCCAGATGTAGCACGACTCGGATGTGTTACACTCTGTTACGTGCATAATGGCTGTGTAATGGCATATAGTAGTAACTCTTAAGATGCGTCACTCGTTTTCGTCAGATAACCTTCGTCTCTTGCTCTCTCGGCAATAACTAACTCGCCATGTGTCACGCGAGGTATAATACTTGTTAACATCATATAATACTGTTTTCGCTCATGAAATGTCACGTAATAAATACGAATACGCTCGTTCGTTAAACAACGCCAATCCCTTTCTGTTAAGCTAGGTGTGACATATGCAGATATCTTATTGGTGGACACACCATCACGTGGTTGGACCTAAGCTCGTATATTACATCCCTCGCGACCCCACGGTGATATCTCATTGGCGGATCGGTCCAGAAGCTGTCACGTGGTCTCGCCGGCATCGCATCCCTCGGGGTGTCTACACCCAGTGTACAAAAGACAATCGGGCCGAATTCAGCCGCCGTCGGCCTTAGCACGGCCGTTCGAGAGCCATCCCAGTGTACAAACCTCCTCAGGGCTACGGCGGTCGCACTTGGCCCGCGCACTGCCGTTCGTGGGCGATCCGGCCTGGGTGGGCCCGAAGCGGACCTGTTGCTGCTGGGGAGTTCGGCCAATGTCGGACCGTAACATTTCGTTGAGTGGGAAGCCTGGTTGGTGGCCCTGTAAAAGGCCAATCTATTTGTTGCGTGTTGCCGGACGTATGGTAAAATGGCGCAGCGTCTGATGACATTTAACCCCAAAGGAAAAGGGGTTAACTCAATCTACCCCAGACACACCACAGAAAGATAATGATCGACCATGATAGTTCAAGGGGGATGCCAGAATAGCTTGGCGCCTATGGGCGCCAAGCTATTCTGGCATCACCCTTGAACTATCATGGTCGATCTGTGTCCTGCCCTGCAATGCAGTCTTCAGAGGACAACGGAAAAATTTGGGGATTTCGGTGATGGGGTAGAATGAGTTAATTTTCAGGTCGGTTTTTCTCTGCGCATCCCTACAGGGACTGATGCAATGTGCAAATATGTATTTTATACAACTCACAGGGGTGGAGAAACTATCAGCGACTGACCTAATGTTACACGCATTTCCTACCTATAGCGACCATGACCTAGAAACGAGCGCGTAGTAATACATAAATTATCATTATCAGGCTTGTAGTCGTGTGCGGCACCGTTGTCTGTTGGTCTCTGTTGGTGGTTTGCGTTTCAACAGAATGCATATATTTATTTGTTATTCGAACACAAGACACTGAAGAAGAGAGACTACTATTTGTTGCCAAGGAAGCGCAGTCGGAAGTTATGAGGTGTCCGGTCCAATGCCAATGGCCGTGTCAGCGTTGAAAGATGTTTTCGCCACAAAACTAGTAAGTGAAGGGATGCGCGTGGTAAACATGCTTATGAGTCTGTTGTGGGTCTCCTCGGGTATTATTCTTTGGGCGAGATGCTCGCTAAATTAACACATTTTAAACCAGGACCGAAATCCACAAATCTACCTCTGAAGGACTGTATTACAATTCTAGAGACATCTGGATTGAATAATAATAATAAATAATACCGTTATTATATAGGCGCTTTTTCTCAATTTTGGGGCAAATCGACTCAAAGCGCCGCGAACTGAAACCCAACACGCACACTTACGTAACAGACACGGATTTACGCCATTAAGACAAACACAGTACAAGACAGACGAAGGGCCAGTTCAGCTACTGAAGTTACAGAGATTTTTGATCGCTTGTATTTGAAATTTGTAAAGTGGCCTGAAACCGGTACCAAAGTGTGGGGGGGGGGTGGGGGGATGGGTGAGGGATGGAAGAACCGGAGTACCCGGTGAAAGAACCCCCGACGGTCCGCCCGAATTAACGGTGACACTTACCAGAGGAGAAAAGTCCGACGCCGGAACCCGTTTTCGAACCTCGCACCTTTGGCATTGGTGGCAGGCGCCTTAACCACTGCGCCACGGACCGCCTCGATATGATAGTTCAAGGGTGGTGCCAGAATCGCGTGGCACCTATGGGCGCCAAGCTATTCTGGCACCACCCTTGAACTATCATGCTCGATCCATGTGTGTCGAGGCTGAATGAGTTAAGCTCACGTTAAAAAAACATACTATCCTTGGGTGGAAAGTATCTCCGTAGCCCACACGACCCGTATTGTCGCAAGCAATTTGTTATTGATAAGGGAATGATGCAATGTGTGATGATGCATGCATTTTTATCGTCCGCTTCGCAGTTGTGCGTCATTGTCATAGATAAACCCTTTTTTTTTTTCTTTTTTTTTTTGGGGGGGGAGGGGTGGAATATCAGGAAACCGTTTATAAAACGCTACAGACGAAAAAAGTTCATGCATGGTTTTAACCCCTTTAACTGCCGGGGCATGGCGAACGCCACCCATCTGCAAGAGACATATTAAATCCTCATGAACCCCCCGCAGTCGCGGGGGGTTCATGAGCATAGATAGATAGATAGATAGATAGATAGATAGATAGATAGATAGATAGATAGATAGATAGATAGATAGATAGATAGATAGATAGATAGATAGATAGATAGATAGATAGATAGATAGATAGATAGATAGATAGATAGATAGATAGATACTTTGCTTTTAACAAAGGCGTCACAAAAAGGGCAGCTGATGTCCTGATGACACAATGCAAGCTTACCAGCCTGGAATTCCATGGCATTAGCACAGCAAGAGCATTCTCAGTCAGAATAGAGAGAGAGAGAGAGAGAGAGAGAGAGAGAGAGAGAGAGAGAGAGAGAGAGAGAGAGAGAGAGAGAGAGAGAGAGAGAGAGAGAGAGAGAGAGAGAGAGAGAGTGAGAGAGAGAGACCCCTGAACCCTAGCGGAGGCAACAGGATTTCAAGAATATCTATGTCTATGGCTGGTCCAATTACTATCCGCCTTCCTCACGCAAAACGGTCACGGAGATTTCAATCTCTGGTACGTGGTTTTCAGAGGTATAGTTCTTGGCCGCTGGCAGAGACCACAAGCACAGCAAGGACAAGGCCACTGGGCCCACGCCGGCTGCAGTTGGCCCGCGCGGGCCAACTGCAGCCGGCGTCGGCCCGATGGCCTTGTGCACGAAGGGCACTGAGGGGTCAAGATTAGTATACTATGAAACGTACATGTTTACATTGTGTTGCGAGCGTTTCTTCATTGCCAATCGATCCAGCAGACGGACAAAGGATCCTTATTCATTTAATAGCTCCGTCCTCAAACGTGGAACGCTTAATTGCATTTTCTAAATCTCCCAGAAAGCAAAGCGTCGCGAGAGTCTGCCCACAGCGTCTCGTGATCGAGCACCACGAAATCCAATTAATCGGATTCTCAGGATCTCCTTCGTCATTGTCTCACTATCCAAGTCTCCTTAACATCCAAAAAAATTCCCAACCCAAAAACAAAAGGAACGCGATTAGAAAGGACGCTTATAGCGCAATGTATATGCATCCTTCACTTCAACAGAAAGACTAGTATAGCGTCATTTTCTTGTGCGTGTGTGTCTATTTTGAAATGTTAATACACTGCAATGTAGTAATCTTTACTACTAGTCTTTCTTCGTTGTTGGAATCTTCTTTTTTTACACGCTTGGCTGCCACCTTAGGGGTGTAGATTAATTTTAACTCCTTACCTGCCGGGAGGAGCGAATTCTACTCAGCTGCAAGAGACATAAACCCTCATGAGCCCCCGCAGTCGCGGGGGCTCATGAGGATTTATGTCTCTTGTTGGTCCTGTGTTACTTCAAACCTGTTTTTCCTCATAAACATCTGCGTTTTTCAGGAGAAAGTCCATCAGTATGCAGTCGTTTCACACGCGAAATTCGCGATCTCTTGCAGCAAGGGGGATTAATACAACGGCAAAGAGCCTGAGCAGTCCAAGGAACATGGCTGTGTAAAACTAAAAGGGGGCATAGATTCTCATGAGCATTTGCATCTGCGGGACCTCGTGAGGATCTGTGTCTCTTACAGCTGAATCGCGCACAGTTCTTCTCACGAGTGAACTTGTTAACGGTCTCAGTGTAGTGACAGCAAATTCCTCACACGCTTACACTTTAACTCAATGTACCCCATCACCGAAATCCCCAAATTTTGCCGTTGTCCTCTGAAGACTGCATTGCAGTGCAGGACACAGATCGACCATGATAGTTCAAGGGAGATGCCAGAATAGCTTGGCGCCCATAGGCGCCAAGCTATTCTGGCATCACACCCTTGAACTATCATGGTCGATCCATGTCTTGCTGGGGTGTGTCTGGGGTAGTATGAGTTAAAGAGCGATATCATCGTTGTTGCAAGGAACAATTAGTTTGTGAAACTGGTGCTAACTGGTTCAGTTAAAACATTGTCGCCCGGTTCGATTTTTCAAATTGCAGCTGATTGGTCTGAATGAACATTTGTCGGCGGTGCGATCTGTCAGACTGGCCGTAATTGGTCGAAAAACAATTGAAGGGACTGGGAAGATTGCAGTCTATGTAAACCTTGGTGCAGGGTGCTTTCTCTCTCTCTCTCTCTCTCTCTCTCTCTCTCTCTCTCTCTCTCTCTCTCTCTCTCTCTCTCTCTCTCTCTCTCTCTCTCTCTCTCTCTCTCTCTCTCTCTCTCTCTCTTTCTCCATCAATGGACCGCCGTGAGATGGCCTTAGTCGCCTGCTCGGCGTTAAACCCAAATAACTAACTAACTAACTACATCAATGGTATGCCATTGCACTTCTCAAATCTCAGATTTTCGCCGACGACATGTCGAGAGTCGCATCATCAGCAATCAGGATACAGCGTACGTTTTGATCTGAGATGTGCAATGGCACACCAACCATTGATGGAGAGAGAGAGAGAGAGAGAGAGAGAGAGAGAGAGAGAGAGAGAGAGAGAGAGAGAGAGAGAGAGAGAGATTACGTCATATTTAGAGTATTGCATCAATGTCTGCGTGGTGCTTCTTTTACGTCACCGCCACTTTCTCCAGAAGTCAAGGTTTTTCACTGTTTAATTTTTTTTTCTAAAAAGAATTTATTTTTATTGAACAAGTTGAAAGGGTACAAAGCTGGCTAAGAACTCATCCAATGTGTTTATCCAATCTAGATATATCCAATATTTCAAGTGAATACGACAAAAATTACAGACTCTAATGTGATAAAACCGATTTTCTATAAACGGTCTTTTTACTCTTTAATGAGACATAATATGCTCACAGGCTGTCCTAGGCACCCCTTGAACAAAGCACTTCCCCAAGTTGTAGATTTGTACGTACATAAACATCGGAGATTCTCGTGTTTACATCTATGCACACACACATACACACACACACACACACACACACACACACACACACACACACACACACACACACACACACACACACACACACACACACACGGCGTTTCCCGCATAAAGTGGGTTCTACAGCGAAGTTTGCGTAACTAGACATGAATTAGCTCCGCTGCGACCCATCCTAAAAAAAAAGTATCTTCTGTAAATAGAAGAGACTTAAGAAAAGATCTGTGTACGTAATCATTTATCATTGAAAAATTTCATTTCATTTCTCTCTCTCTCTCTCTCTCTCTCTCTCTCTCTCTCTCTCTCTCTCTCTCTCTCTCTCTCTCTCTCTCTCTCTCTCTCTCTCTCTCTCTCTCTCTCTCTCTCTCTCTCTCTCTCTCTCTCTCGCTCTTTCTTGCCACACGGCACTAACAAGACTTATTGATGCGTGGCTAGCATCCATAAATAACTCCCAAATAACTGGGTCGATCTTTATTGATTTTAAGAAAGCTTTTGACCTTGTAAATCATAACATTCTTTTGTCAAAACTTCAAGCATATCTCTGCAATGCAGGTGCTGTCTCAGTGTTCACTTCATATTTAAGCGGAAGGAAGCAAAGAGTACTGTTAAATGGATCCTACTCCTCGTATGGTCACGTCAAAAGCGGCGTGCCTCAGGGCTCTGTCCTCGGGCCATTGCTGTTCTGCATATTTATCAATGACCTTCCACTGCATATTAGTTGCCACGATATTTCTTGTGACATGTTTGCTGATGACTGCACACTACACACTCCTCACAAAAATGTAGCTGCAATTAACACGCGTCTGCAGGAAAGCCTGCGCGAGGTCACCGACTGGTGTCATTCCAACTCCATGTCCCTGAATCCGTCAAAAACAGAATGCATGGTTATAACCACACGTCAAAAGCACCAGCTATGCCCGCTCTCTCTTAGTCTGTCTATAAACGGCAGCCCAATTGAGCAAGTATCACACCACCGCCTCTTGGGGGTCACTATAGATGATCAGCTTAAATGGCAACTGCATATTAATAATGTGTGCAAAAGGGTTTCCAGAAGCCTGTATATGTTGTCAAAATTGAAAACAATTACTGACACAGATACGCGTCTTCTTCTCTACAATGCTCATGTCAAGTCGCACATAGACTATGCATCAACAGTGTGGGATGGTTCTAGTGATGTACATTTGAAGAGGCTGAACTCCCTACATAGGAGAGCTGCTAAGCTTATATTTCCCGATCCCGAACTCTCAACTGACGAAAAGCTTAAAACTTTAAAAATTCTCCCTCTATCCCATCACTTTCAGTTCAATAAAGGTGTATTGATGTACAAGCTGTACAAGCAATCATGTCCACTGTACTTGAGTTCTTTTTTCTCAGAACGGACATCTATAGCTTCTAGACATGGACAACAATTCAAAGTACCCCTGCCGCGTATTGATTCATTCAAAACCAGCTTGTCATTCTCGGGAAGTTCTTTCTGGAATTCTATTCCTGCAGAAATTAGAAACGCAAAGACGCTCACCTCATATAGGGACAGCCTCTTCAAACACCTAGAATCTCTGACGTAATCAAATCATTACAGTATTGGGATAACTTGCACGTGTGTTCAGATGTGTACATGTGCGTGTGTGTGAGTTTGTGTGTGTGTGTGTGTATGTGTGTGTGTGTGTGTGTGTATGTGTGTGTATGTGTGCGAGACTGAGAGAGAGAGAGAGAGTCCCTTTTTCCCATAGCCGTACCATAATATTTGAATGCCAAAGAGTACCTTTGAATACTGCATGTACTGTGTATAATATTTTTGCCTTCATATGTGTGTGCTCGATATGTTGGGCGCGCGCTCGCGTATGTGTGTGTGTGTGTGTGTGTGTGTGTGTGTGTGTGTGTGTGTGTGTGTGTGTGTGTGTGTGTGTACTGTATGTGTGACTCTGTGTGTGTGTGTGTGTGTGTGTGTGTGTGTGTGTGTGTGTGTGTGTGTGTGTGTGTGTGTGTGTGTGTGCGCGCGCGTGCGTGCATGCTGTGTGTGTGTATGTGTGTGTGTGTCGGCGTGAGAGAGAGAGAGAGAGAGGGGGGGGGGGAGAGATAGTTACCTGCATACATATTTGCCCTTGCTGTATGAACTTTAATGTACTTAATGATTCTTTGTTTATTGCTTTACTTTGTATTTTTACTCATTTTATATTTTTGTGCGTACGCGTATGCGGGTAGGTATGTCTGGAGTGCGTGTCCGAGAGCGTGTGTTTGTTTTTGTACGTATGTGCCTGAGTGCGTGCGTGTGTAAGTGTGTGTGTGTGTGTGTGTGTGTGAGTGTTCGTGCGTGTGTGCATGCGTACTGAATTGCGGTGTACATGAGTGTGTGTGTGTGTGTGTGTGTGTGTGTGTGTGTGTGTGTGTGTGTGTGTGCGTGCGTGCATGCGCGAGTTGTGATGTGCATGCGTGCGTACCTGAGTGCGTGTGTGGGTATGTGTGTGTGTATGTGCGTGGTGCGTGCGTGCGTGCGTGAGCGAATGCAGCAGTGCATGCAGCAGTGTGTGGTATGTGTATGTTTACATGTCTATGTCACTTATGTAGTAGATGTAGCAACGGCAAGTTTGAAAACTGGTCCTGTTACCAATAACTTCTACCGTTGGAAAATAAAGGTTCATTGTTCATTGTTCTCTCTCTCTCTCTCTCTCTCTCTCTCTCTCTCTCTCTCTCTCTCTCTCTCTCTCTCTCTCTCTCTCTCTCTCTCTCTCTCTCTCTCTCTCTCTCTCTCTCATATAGTACGAATTGATTTTCAAAACTGATAACTGATAACGGCAAATAACAACAGGTGATGAGCAATCGGACATCTTTGTGTCTTAATCCCCTAAACATCTTCCCAAGGAAAAAAGTCATCATCAACATAATTATTAGCTGATGTATTGATACATTGACAAAGTCAGCTATGGTGAAGAAATCTTGACATCATGCGCTGACCTAATCGATATAAAGCGGAAACACTATTCAGAAGACTCTTTGAGGTTTTGTTTCTTGACGCTCCCCCCAGACAAAATCGTCAGCTTTCTAATGGAAGCCAATTTGTTTTACAAAATGTGAGTTTCTGTAGTCTATATAAATCTGACTGTTCTTATGAACTTCCAAAAGTCCGTAGACATGTACGATTGACCTGTGTGACTTTCAGTTTAGCCAAGAAAACTTTTACACTGTATTTGCATCATGTTCTAAGGCCTTTCTCTTCATCTGGCTGACCGCACTTGTACCCTTCCCGCCGTGAGATGGCTTTAGTCGCCTGCTCGGCGTTAAACCCAAAATAACTAACTCTGACACAACAACTGAGGATCGACCTGACAGTTCAGGGGTGATGCCCGAACAGCTTGGCGCCTCTGGGCGATAAGCGTTTCTGGCACTAGGCATGAATTATCACGATCCGCCTGTCTCCCGAACTGAAACGTAGCCTGCCGAGGGCAACGGATCCCAAATTGAAAACTGTGATTTTAGCGCTCAATGTGTTGACTCATTCGCGGCCAGCCGCATCCGGATGCGGCTTCCCGCGAATGAGTTAACCCGTTCCTGTCGTTGGTCGCAGATTGCGTTTCTGAAACATGTGTTAATTCAACGCCGGGAAGCATCAGCGGTACAAGGCAAAAGGATACAAACAGATATATGCAAGAGGCATTGACCTTCATGAGTCCCCGCGATCTATGTCTCTTGTAAATGTATATGGATCGCGTTCACTATCCTTGGCAGTGATCTTCATGAGCCCCCGCGATCTATGTCTCTTGTAAATGTATATGGATCGCGTTCACTATCCTTGGCAGTGATCTTCATGAGCCCCCGCGATCTATGTCTCTTGTAAATGTATATGGATCGCGTTCACTATCCTTGGCAGTGATCTTCATGAGCCCCCGCGATCTATGTCTCTTGTAAATGTATATGGATCGCCTTCACTATCCTTGGCAGTGATCTTCATGAGTCCCCGCGATCTATGTCTCTTGTAAATGTATATGGATCGCGTTCACTATCCTTGGCAGTGATCTTCATGAGTCCCCGCGATCTATGTCTCTTGTAAATGTATATGGATCGCCTTCACTATCCTTGGCAGTGATCTTCATGAGCCCCCGCGATCTATGTCTCTTGTAAATGTATATGGATCGCGTTCACTATCCTTGGCAGTGATCTTCATGAGCCCCCGCGATCTATGTCTCTTGTAAATGTATATGGATCGCGTTCACTATCCTTGGCAGTGATCTTCATGAGCCCCCGCGATCTATGTCTCTTGTAAATGTATATGGATCGCCTTCACTATCCTTGGCAGTGATCTTCATGAGCCCCCGCGATCTATGTCTCTTGTAAATGTATATGGATCGCCTTCACTATCCTTGGCAGTGATCTTCATGAGTCCCCGCGATCTATGTCTCTTGTAAATGTATATGGATCGCGTTCACTATCCTTGGCAGTGATCTTCATGAGTCCCCGCGATCTATGTCTCTTGTAAATGTATATGGATCGCCTTCACTATCCTTGGCAGTGATCTTCATGAGCCCCCGCGATCTATGTCTCTTGTAAATGTATATGGATCGCGTTCACTATCCTTGGCAGTGATCTTCATGAGCCCCCGCGATCTATGTCTCTTGTAAATGTATATGGATCGCCTTCACTATCCTTGGCAGTGATCTTCATGAGCCCCCGCGATCTATGTCTCTTGTAAATGTATATGGATCGCGTTCACTATCCTTGGCAGTGATCTTCATGAGCCCCCGCGATCTATGTCTCTTGTAAATGTATATGGATCGCGTTCACTATCCTTGGCAGTGATCTTCATGAGCCCCCGCGATCTATGTCTCTTGTAAATGTATATGGATCGCGTTCACTATCCTTGGCAGTGATCTTCATGAGCCCCCGCGATCTATGTCTCTTGTAAATGTATATGGATCGCCTTCACTATCCTTGGCAGTGATCTTCATGAGCCCCCGCGATCTATGTCTCTTGTAAATGTATATGGATCGCCTTCACTATCCTTGGCAGTGATCTTCATGAGCCCCCGCGATCTATGTCTCTTGTAAATGTATATGGATCGCCTTCACTATCCTTGGCAGTGATCTTCATGAGCCCCCGCGATCTATGTCTCTTGTAAATGTATATGGATCGCGTTCACTATCCTTGGCAGTGATCTTCATGAGTCCCCGCGATCTATGTCTCTTGTAAATGTATATGGATCGCCTTCACTATCCTTGGCAGTGATCTTCATGAGCCCCCGCGATCTATGTCTCTTGTAAATGTATATGGATCGCGTTCACTATCCTTGGCAGTGATCTTCATGAGCCCCCGCGATCTATGTCTCTTGTAAATGTATATGGATCGCGTTCACTATCCTTGGCAGTGATCTTCATGAGCCCCCGCGATCTATGTCTCTTGTAAATGTATATGGATCGCGTTCACTATCCTTGGCAGTGATCTTCATGAGCCCCCGCGATCTATGTCTCTTGTAAATGTATATGGATCGCGTTCACTATCCTTGGCAGTGATCTTCATGAGCCCCCGCGATCTATGTCTCTTGTAAATGTATATGGATCGCCTTCACTATCCTTGGCAGTGATCTTCATGAGCCCCCGCGATCTATGTCTCTTGTAAATGTATATGGATCGCCTTCACTATCCTTGGCAGTGATCTTCATGAGCCCCCGCGATCTATGTCTCTTGTAAATGTATATGGATCGCCTTCACTATCCTTGGCAGTGATCTTCATGAGCCCCCGCGATCTATGTCTCTTGTAAATGTATATGGATCGCCTTCACTATCCTTGGCAGTGATCTTCATGAGCCCCCGCGATCTATGTCTCTTGTAAATGTATATGGATCGCGTTCACTATCCTTGGCAGTGATCTTCATGAGCCCCCGCGATCTATGTCTCTTGTAAATGTATATGGATCGCCTTCACTATCCTTGGCAGTGATCTTCATGAGCCCCCGCGATCTATGTCTCTTGTAAATGTATATGGATCGCGTTCACTATCCTTGGCAGTGATCTTCATGAGTCCCCGCGATCTATGTCTCTTGTAAATGTATATGGATCGCGTTCACTATCCTTGGCAGTGATCTTCATGAGCCCCCGCGATCTATGTCTCTTGTAAATGTATATGGATCGCGTTCACTATCCTTGGCAGTGATCTTCATGAGCCCCCGCGATCTATGTCTCTTGTAAATGTATATGGATCGCCTTCACTATCCTTGGCAGTGATCTTCATGAGCCCCCGCGATCTATGTCTCTTGTAAATGTATATGGATCGCCTTCACTATCCTTGGCAGTGATCTTCATGAGCCCCCGCGATCTATGTCTCTTGTAAATGTATATGGATCGCGTTCACTATCCTTGGCAGTGATCTTCATGAGTCCCCGCGATCTATGTCTCTTGTAAATGTATATGGATCGCCTTCACTATCCTTGGCAGTGATCTTCATGAGCCCCCGCGATCTATGTCTCTTGTAAATGTATATGGATCGCCTTCACTATCCTTGGCAGTGATCTTCATGAGCCCCCGCGATCTATGTCTCTTGTAAATGTATATGGATCGCGTTCACTATCCTTGGCAGTGATCTTCATGAGCCCCCGCGATCTATGTCTCTTGTAAATGTATATGGATCGCCTTCACTATCCTTGGCAGTGATCTTCATGAGCCCCCGCGATCTATGTCTCTTGTAAATGTATATGGATCGCCTTCACTATCCTTGGCAGTGATCTTCATGAGTCCCCGCGATCTATGTCTCTTGTAAATGTATATGGATCGCGTTCACTATCCTTGGCAGTGATCTTCATGAGCCCCCGCGATCTATGTCTCTTGTAAATGTATATGGATCGCGTTCACTATCCTTGGCAGTGATCTTCATGAGCCCCCGCGATCTATGTCTCTTGTAAATGTATATGGATCGCGTTCACTATCCTTGGCAGTGATCTTCATGAGCCCCCGCGATCTATGTCTCTTGTAAATGTATATGGATCGCGTTCACTATCCTTGGCAGTGATCTTCATGAGCCCCCGCGATCTATGTCTCTTGTAAATGTATATGGATCGCGTTCACTATCCTTGGCAGTGATCTTCATGAGCCCCCGCGATCTATGTCTCTTGTAAATGTATATGGATCGCCTTCACTATCCTTGGCAGTGATCTTCATGAGCCCCCGCGATCTATGTCTCTTGTAAATGTATATGGATCGCCTTCACTATCCTTGGCAGTGATCTTCATGAGCCCCCGCGATCTATGTCTCTTGTAAATGTATATGGATCGCCTTCACTATCCTTGGCAGTGATCTTCATGAGCCCCCGCGATCTATGTCTCTTGTAAATGTATATGGATCGCGTTCACTATCCTTGGCAGTGATCTTCATGAGTCCCCGCGATCTATGTCTCTTGTAAATGTATATGGATCGCCTTCACTATCCTTGGCAGTGATCTTCATGAGCCCCCGCGATCTATGTCTCTTGTAAATGTATATGGATCGCCTTCACTATCCTTGGCAGTGATCTTCATGAGCCCCCGCGATCTATGTCTCTTGTAAATGTATATGGATCGCCTTCACTATCCTTGGCAGTGATCTTCATGAGCCCCCGCGATCTATGTCTCTTGTAAATGTATATGGATCGCGTTCACTATCCTTGGCAGTGATCTTCATGAGCCCCCGCGATCTATGTCTCTTGTAAATGTATATGGATCGCCTTCACTATCCTTGGCAGTGATCTTCATGAGCCCCCGCGATCTATGTCTCTTGTAAATGTATATGGATCGCGTTCACTATCCTTGGCAGTGATCTTCATGAGCCCCCGCGATCTATGTCTCTTGTAAATGTATATGGATCGCGTTCACTATCCTTGGCAGTGATCTTCATGAGCCCCCGCGATCTATGTCTCTTGTAAATGTATATGGATCGCGTTCACTATCCTTGGCAGTGATCTTCATGAGCCCCCGCGATCTATGTCTCTTGTAAATGTATATGGATCGCCTTCACTATCCTTGGCAGTGATCTTCATGAGCCCCCGCGATCTATGTCTCTTGTAAATGTATATGGATCGCCTTCACTATCCTTGGCAGTGATCTTCATGAGCCCCCGCGATCTATGTCTCTTGTAAATGTATATGGATCGCCTTCACTATCCTTGGCAGTGATCTTCATGAGCCCCCGCGATCTATGTCTCTTGTAAATGTATATGGATCGCGTTCACTATCCTTGGCAGTGATCTTCATGAGCCCCCGCGATCTATGTCTCTTGTAAATGTATATGGATCGCCTTCACTATCCTTGGCAGTGATCTTCATGAGCCCCCGCGATCTATGTCTCTTGTAAATGTATATGGATCGCGTTCACTATCCTTGGCAGTGATCTTCATGAGCCCCCGCGATCTATGTCTCTTGTAAATGTATATGGATCGCGTTCACTATCCTTGGCAGTGATCTTCATGAGCCCCCGCGATCTATGTCTCTTGTAAATGTATATGGATCGCGTTCACTATCCTTGGCAGTGATCTTCATGAGCCCCCGCGATCTATGTCTCTTGTAAATGTATATGGATCGCGTTCACTATCCTTGGCAGTGATCTTCATGAGCCCCCGCGATCTATGTCTCTTGTAAATGTATATGGATCGCGTTCACTATCCTTGGCAGTGATCTTCATGAGCCCCCGCGATCTATGTCTCTTGTAAATGTATATGGATCGCGTTCACTATCCTTGGCAGTGATCTTCATGAGCCCCCGCGATCTATGTCTCTTGTAAATGTATATGGATCGCGTTCACTATCCTTGGCAGTGATCTTCATGAGCCCCCGCGATCTATGTCTCTTGTAAATGTATATGGATCGCGTTCACTATCCTTGGCAGTGATCTTCATGAGCCCCCGCGATCTATGTCTCTTGTAAATGTATATGGATCGCCTTCACTATCCTTGGCAGTGATCTTCATGAGCCCCCGCGATCTATGTCTCTTGTAAATGTATATGGATCGCGTTCACTATCCTTGGCAGTGATCTTCATGAGCCCCCGCGATCTATGTCTCTTGTAAATGTATATGGATCGCCTTCACTATCCTTGGCAGTGATCTTCATGAGCCCCCGCGATCTATGTCTCTTGTAAATGTATATGGATCGCGTTCACTATCCTTGGCAGTGATCTTCATGAGCCCCCGCGATCTATGTCTCTTGTAAATGTATATGGATCGCGTTCACTATCCTTGGCAGTGATCTTCATGAGCCCCCGCGATCTATGTCTCTTGTAAATGTATATGGATCGCGTTCACTATCCTTGGCAGTGATCTTCATGAGTCCCCGCGATCTATGTCTCTTGTAAATGTATATGGATCGCGTTCACTATCCTTGGCAGTGATCTTCATGAGCCCCCGCGATCTATGTCTCTTGTAAATGTATATGGATCGCCTTCACTATCCTTGGCAGTGATCTTCATGAGCCCCCGCGATCTATGTCTCTTGTAAATGTATATGGATCGCCTTCACTATCCTTGGCAGTGATCTTCATGAGCCCCCGCGATCTATGTCTCTTGTAAATGTATATGGATCGCGTTCACTATCCTTGGCAGTGATCTTCATGAGCCCCCGCGATCTATGTCTCTTGTAAATGTATATGGATCGCGTTCACTATCCTTGGCAGTGATCTTCATGAGCCCCCGCGATCTATGTCTCTTGTAAATGTATATGGATCGCCTTCACTATCCTTGGCAGTGATCTTCATGAGCCCCCGCGATCTATGTCTCTTGTAAATGTATATGGATCGCCTTCACTATCCTTGGCAGTGATCTTCATGAGCCCCCGCGATCTATGTCTCTTGTAAATGTATATGGATCGCCTTCACTATCCTTGGCAGTGATCTTCATGAGCCCCCGCGATCTATGTCTCTTGTAAATGTATATGGATCGCCTTCACTATCCTTGGCAGTGATCTTCATGAGCCCCCGCGATCTATGTCTCTTGTAAATGTATATGGATCGCCTTCACTATCCTTGGCAGTGATCTTCATGAGCCCCCGCGATCTATGTCTCTTGTAAATGTATATGGATCGCCTTCACTATCCTTGGCAGTGATCTTCATGAGCCCCCGCGATCTATGTCTCTTGTAAATGTATATGGATCGCCTTCACTATCCTTGGCAGTGATCTTCATGAGCCCCCGCGATCTATGTCTCTTGTAAATGTATATGGATCGCCTTCACTATCCTTGGCAGTGATCTTCATGAGCCCCCGCGATCTATGTCTCTTGTAAATGTATATGGATCGCCTTCACTATCCTTGGCAGTGATCTTCATGAGCCCCCGCGATCTATGTCTCTTGTAAATGTATATGGATCGCGTTCACTATCCTTGGCAGTGATCTTCATGAGCCCCCGCGATCTATGTCTCTTGTAAATGTATATGGATCGCGTTCACTATCCTTGGCAGTGATCTTCATGAGCCCCCGCGATCTATGTCTCTTGTAAATGTATATGGATCGCGTTCACTATCCTTGGCAGTGATCTTCATGAGCCCCCGCGATCTATGTCTCTTGTAAATGTATATGGATCGCGTTCACTATCCTTGGCAGTGATCTTCATGAGCCCCCGCGATCTATGTCTCTTGTAAATGTATATGGATCGCGTTCACTATCCTTGGCAGTGATCTTCATGAGCCCCCGCGATCTATGTCTCTTGTAAATGTATATGGATCGCCTTCACTATCCTTGGCAGTGATCTTCATGAGCCCCCGCGATCTATGTCTCTTGTAAATGTATATGGATCGCCTTCACTATCCTTGGCAGTGATCTTCATGAGCCCCCGCGATCTATGTCTCTTGTAAATGTATATGGATCGCCTTCACTATCCTTGGCAGTGATCTTCATGAGCCCCCGCGATCTATGTCTCTTGTAAATGTATATGGATCGCCTTCACTATCCTTGGCAGTGATCTTCATGAGCCCCCGCGATCTATGTCTCTTGTAAATGTATATGGATCGCGTTCACTATCCTTGGCAGTGATCTTCATGAGCCCCCGCGATCTATGTCTCTTGTAAATGTATATGGATCGCCTTCACTATCCTTGGCAGTGATCTTCATGAGCCCCCGCGATCTATGTCTCTTGTAAATGTATATGGATCGCCTTCACTATCCTTGGCAGTGATCTTCATGAGCCCCCGCGATCTATGTCTCTTGTAAATGTATATGGATCGCCTTCACTATCCTTGGCAGTGATCTTCATGAGCCCCCGCGATCTATGTCTCTTGTAAATGTATATGGATCGCCTTCACTATCCTTGGCAGTGATCTTCATGAGCCCCCGCGATCTATGTCTCTTGTAAATGTATATGGATCGCCTTCACTATCCTTGGCAGTGATCTTCATGAGCCCCCGCGATCTATGTCTCTTGTAAATGTATATGGATCGCCTTCACTATCCTTGGCAGTGATCTTCATGAGCCCCCGCGATCTATGTCTCTTGTAAATGTATATGGATCGCCTTCACTATCCTTGGCAGTGATCTTCATGAGCCCCCGCGATCTATGTCTCTTGTAAATGTATATGGATCGCCTTCACTATCCTTGGCAGTGATCTTCATGAGCCCCCGCGATCTATGTCTCTTGTAAATGTATATGGATCGCCTTCACTATCCTTGGCAGTGATCTTCATGAGCCCCCGCGATCTATGTCTCTTGTAAATGTATATGGATCGCGTTCACTATCCTTGGCAGTGATCTTCATGAGCCCCCGCGATCTATGTCTCTTGTAAATGTATATGGATCGCCTTCACTATCCTTGGCAGTGATCTTCATGAGCCCCCGCGATCTATGTCTCTTGTAAATGTATATGGATCGCCTTCACTATCCTTGGCAGTGATCTTCATGAGCCCCCGCGATCTATGTCTCTTGTAAATGTATATGGATCGCCTTCACTATCCTTGGCAGTGATCTTCATGAGCCCCCGCGATCTATGTCTCTTGTAAATGTATATGGATCGCGTTCACTATCCTTGGCAGTGATCTTCATGAGCCCCCGCGATCTATGTCTCTTGTAAATGTATATGGATCGCCTTCACTATCCTTGGCAGTGATCTTCATGAGCCCCCGCGATCTATGTCTCTTGTAAATGTATATGGATCGCGTTCACTATCCTTGGCAGTGATCTTCATGAGCCCCCGCGATCTATGTCTCTTGTAAATGTATATGGATCGCGTTCACTATCCTTGGCAGTGATCTTCATGAGCCCCGCGATCTATGTCTCTTGTAAATGTATATGGATCGCTTCACTATCCTTGGCAGTGATCTCATGAGCCCCCGATCTATGCTCTTGTAAATGTATATGGATCGCGTTCACTATCCTTGGCAGTGATCTTCATGAGCCCCCGCGATCTATGTCTCTTGTAAATGTATATGGATCGCCTTCACTATCCTTGGCAGTGATCTTCATGAGCCCCCGCGATCTATGTCTCTTGTAAATGTATATGGATCGCCTTCACTATCCTTGGCAGTGATCTTCATGAGCCCCCGCGATCTATGTCTCTTGTAAATGTATATGGATCGCCTTCACTATCCTTGGCAGTGATCTTCATGAGCCCCCGCGATCTATGTCTCTTGTAAATGTATATGGATCGCCTTCACTATCCTTGGCAGTGATCTTCATGAGCCCCCGCGATCTATGTCTCTTGTAAATGTATATGGATCGCCTTCACTATCCTTGGCAGTGATCTTCATGAGCCCCCGCGATCTATGTCTCTTGTAAATGTATATGGATCGCCTTCACTATCCTTGGCAGTGATCTTCATGAGCCCCCGCGATCTATGTCTCTTGTAAATGTATATGGATCGCCTTCACTATCCTTGGCAGTGATCTTCATGAGCCCCCGCGATCTATGTCTCTTGTAAATGTATATGGATCGCCTTCACTATCCTTGGCAGTGATCTTCATGAGCCCCCGCGATCTATGTCTCTTGTAAATGTATATGGATCGCCTTCACTATCCTTGGCAGTGATCTTCATGAGCCCCCGCGATCTATGTCTCTTGTAAATGTATATGGATCGCCTTCACTATCCTTGGCAGTGATCTTCATGAGCCCCCGCGATCTATGTCTCTTGTAAATGTATATGGATCGCCTTCACTATCCTTGGCAGTGATCTTCATGAGCCCCCGCGATCTATGTCTCTTGTAAATGTATATGGATCGCCTTCACTATCCTTGGCAGTGATCTTCATGAGCCCCCGCGATCTATGTCTCTTGTAAATGTATATGGATCGCCTTCACTATCCTTGGCAGTGATCTTCATGAGCCCCCGCGATCTATGTCTCTTGTAAATGTATATGGATCGCCTTCACTATCCTTGGCAGTGATCTTCATGAGCCCCCGCGATCTATGTCTCTTGTAAATGTATATGGATCGCCTTCACTATCCTTGGCAGTGATCTTCATGAGCCCCCGCGATCTATGTCTCTTGTAAATGTATATGGATCGCGTTCACTATCCTTGGCAGTGATCTTCATGAGCCCCCGCGATCTATGTCTCTTGTAAATGTATATGGATCGCCTTCACTATCCTTGGCAGTGATCTTCATGAGCCCCCGCGATCTATGTCTCTTGTAAATGTATATGGATCGCCTTCACTATCCTTGGCAGTGATCTTCATGAGCCCCCGCGATCTATGTCTCTTGTAAATGTATATGGATCGCCTTCACTATCCTTGGCAGTGATCTTCATGAGCCCCCGCGATCTATGTCTCTTGTAAATGTATATGGATCGCCTTCACTATCCTTGGCAGTGATCTTCATGAGCCCCCGCGATCTATGTCTCTTGTAAATGTATATGGATCGCCTTCACTATCCTTGGCAGTGATCTTCATGAGCCCCCGCGATCTATGTCTCTTGTAAATGTATATGGATCGCCTTCACTATCCTTGGCAGTGATCTTCATGAGCCCCCGCGATCTATGTCTCTTGTAAATGTATATGGATCGCCTTCACTATCCTTGGCAGTGATCTTCATGAGCCCCCGCGATCTATGTCTCTTGTAAATGTATATGGATCGCCTTCACTATCCTTGGCAGTGATCTTCATGAGCCCCCGCGATCTATGTCTCTTGTAAATGTATATGGATCGCCTTCACTATCCTTGGCAGTGATCTTCATGAGCCCCCGCGATCTATGTCTCTTGTAAATGTATATGGATCGCCTTCACTATCCTTGGCAGTGATCTTCATGAGCCCCCGCGATCTATGTCTCTTGTAAATGTATATGGATCGCCTTCACTATCCTTGGCAGTGATCTTCATGAGCCCCCGCGATCTATGTCTCTTGTAAATGTATATGGATCGCCTTCACTATCCTTGGCAGTGATCTTCATGAGCCCCCGCGATCTATGTCTCTTGTAAATGTATATGGATCGCGTTCACTATCCTTGGCAGTGATCTTCATGAGCCCCCGCGATCTATGTCTCTTGTAAATGTATATGGATCGCCTTCACTATCCTTGGCAGTGATCTTCATGAGCCCCCGCGATCTATGTCTCTTGTAAATGTATATGGATCGCCTTCACTATCCTTGGCAGTGATCTTCATGAGCCCCCGCGATCTATGTCTCTTGTAAATGTATATGGATCGCGTTCACTATCCTTGGCAGTGATCTTCATGAGCCCCCGCGATCTATGTCTCTTGTAAATGTATATGGATCGCCTTCACTATCCTTGGCAGTGATCTTCATGAGCCCCCGCGATCTATGTCTCTTGTAAATGTATATGGATCGCCTTCACTATCCTTGGCAGTGATCTTCATGAGCCCCCGCGATCTATGTCTCTTGTAAATGTATATGGATCGCCTTCACTATCCTTGGCAGTGATCTTCATGAGCCCCCGCGATCTATGTCTCTTGTAAATGTATATGGATCGCGTTCACTATCCTTGGCAGTGATCTTCATGAGCCCCCGCGATCTATGTCTCTTGTAAATGTATATGGATCGCGTTCACTATCCTTGGCAGTGATCTTCATGAGCCCCCGCGATCTATGTCTCTTGTAAATGTATATGGATCGCGTTCACTATCCTTGGCAGTGATCTTCATGAGCCCCCGCGATCTATGTCTCTTGTAAATGTATATGGATCGCGTTCACTATCCTTGGCAGTGATCTTCATGAGCCCCCGCGATCTATGTCTCTTGTAAATGTATATGGATCGCGTTCACTATCCTTGGCAGTGATCTTCATGAGCCCCCGCGATCTATGTCTCTTGTAAATGTATATGGATCGCGTTCACTATCCTTGGCAGTGATCTTCATGAGCCCCCGCGATCTATGTCTCTTGTAAATGTATATGGATCGCGTTCACTATCCTTGGCAGTGATCTTCATGAGCCCCCGCGATCTATGTCTCTTGTAAATGTATATGGATCGCGTTCACTATCCTTGGCAGTGATCTTCATGAGCCCCCGCGATCTATGTCTCTTGTAAATGTATATGGATCGCGTTCACTATCCTTGGCAGTGATCTTCATGAGCCCCCGCGATCTATGTCTCTTGTAAATGTATATGGATCGCCTTCACTATCCTTGGCAGTGATCTTCATGAGCCCCCGCGATCTATGTCTCTTGTAAATGTATATGGATCGCGTTCACTATCCTTGGCAGTGATCTTCATGAGCCCCCGCGATCTATGTCTCTTGTAAATGTATATGGATCGCCTTCACTATCCTTGGCAGTGATCTTCATGAGCCCCGCGATCTATGTCTCTTGTAAATGTATATGGATCGCGTTCACTATCCTTGGCAGTGATCTTCATGAGCCCCCGCGATCTATGTCTCTTGTAAATGTATATGGATCGCGTTCACTATCCTTGGCAGTGATCTTCATGAGCCCCCGCGATCTATGTCTCTTGTAAATGTATATGGATCGCGTTCACTATCCTTGGCAGTGATCTTCATGAGCCCCCGCGATCTATGTCTCTTGTAAATGTATATGGATCGCGTTCACTATCCTTGGCAGTGATCTTCATGAGCCCCCGCGATCTATGTCTCTTGTAAATGTATATGGATCGCCTTCACTATCCTTGGCAGTGATCTTCATGAGCCCCGCGATCTATGTCTCTTGTAAATGTATATGGATCGCCTTCACTATCCTTGGCAGTGATCTTCATGAGCCCCCGCGATCTATGTCTCTTGTAAATGTATATGGATCGCCTTCACTATCCTTGGCAGTGATCTTCATGAGCCCCCGCGATCTATGTCTCTTGTAAATGTATATGGATCGCCTTCACTATCCTTGGCAGTGATCTTCATGAGCCCCCGCGATCTATGTCTCTTGTAAATGTATATGGATCGCCTTCACTATCCTTGGCAGTGATCTTCATGAGCCCCCGCGATCTATGTCTCTTGTAAATGTATATGGATCGCCTTCACTATCCTTGGCAGTGATCTTCATGAGCCCCCGCGATCTATGTCTCTTGTAAATGTATATGGATCGCCTTCACTATCCTTGGCAGTGATCTTCATGAGCCCCCGCGATCTATGTCTCTTGTAAATGTATATGGATCGCGTTCACTATCCTTGGCAGTGATCTTCATGAGCCCCCGCGATCTATGTCTCTTGTAAATGTATATGGATCGCGTTCACTATCCTTGGCAGTGATCTTCATGAGCCCCCGCGATCTATGTCTCTTGTAAATGTATATGGATCGCGTTCACTATCCTTGGCAGTGATCTTCATGAGCCCCCGCGATCTATGTCTCTTGTAAATGTATATGGATCGCGTTCACTATCCTTGGCAGTGATCTTCATGAGCCCCCGCGATCTATGTCTCTTGTAAATGTATATGGATCGCCTTCACTATCCTTGGCAGTGATCTTCATGAGCCCCCGCGATCTATGTCTCTTGTAAATGTATATGGATCGCCTTCACTATCCTTGGCAGTGATCTTCATGAGCCCCCGCGATCTATGTCTCTTGTAAATGTATATGGATCGCCTTCACTATCCTTGGCAGTGATCTTCATGAGCCCCCGCGATCTATGTCTCTTGTAAATGTATATGGATCGCGTTCACTATCCTTGGCAGTGATCTTCATGAGCCCCCGCGATCTATGTCTCTTGTAAATGTATATGGATCGCGTTCACTATCCTTGGCAGTGATCTTCATGAGCCCCCGCGATCTATGTCTCTTGTAAATGTATATGGATCGCCGTTCACTATCCTTGGCAGTGATCTTCATGAGCCCCCGCGATCTATGTCTCTTGTAAATGTATATGGATCGCGTTCACTATCCTTGGCAGTGATCTTCATGAGCCCCCGCGATCTATGTCTCTTGTAAATGTATATGGATCGCGTTCACTATCCTTGGCAGTGATCTTCATGAGCCCCCGCGATCTATGTCTCTTGTAAATGTATATGGATCGCGTTCACTATCCTTGGCAGTGATCTTCATGAGCCCCCGCGATCTATGTCTCTTGTAAATGTATATGGATCGCCTTCACTATCCTTGGCAGTGATCTTCATGAGCCCCCGCGATCTATGTCTCTTGTAAATGTATATGGATCGCCTTCACTATCCTTGGCAGTGATCTTCATGAGCCCCCGCGATCTATGTCTCTTGTAAATGTATATGGATCGCCTTCACTATCCTTGGCAGTGATCTTCATGAGCCCCCGCGATCTATGTCTCTTGTAAATGTATATGGATCGCCTTCACTATCCTTGGCAGTGATCTTCATGAGCCCCCGCGATCTATGTCTCTTGTAAATGTATATGGATCGCCTTCACTATCCTTGGCAGTGATCTTCATGAGCCCCCGCGATCTATGTCTCTTGTAAATGTATATGGATCGCCTTCACTATCCTTGGCAGTGATCTTCATGAGCCCCCGCGATCTATGTCTCTTGTAAATGTATATGGATCGCCTTCACTATCCTTGGCAGTGATCTTCATGAGCCCCCGCGATCTATGTCTCTTGTAAATGTATATGGATCGCCTTCACTATCCTTGGCAGTGATCTTCATGAGCCCCCGCGATCTATGTCTCTTGTAAATGTATATGGATCGCCTTCACTATCCTTGGCAGTGATCTTCATGAGCCCCCGCGATCTATGTCTCTTGTAAATGTATATGGATCGCCTTCACTATCCTTGGCAGTGATCTTCATGAGCCCCCGCGATCTATGTCTCTTGTAAATGTATATGGATCGCCTTCACTATCCTTGGCAGTGATCTTCATGAGCCCCCGCGATCTATGTCTCTTGTAAATGTATATGGATCGCCTTCACTATCCTTGGCAGTGATCTTCATGAGCCCCCGCGATCTATGTCTCTTGTAAATGTATATGGATCGCGTTCACTATCCTTGGCAGTGATCTTCATGAGCCCCCGCGATCTATGTCTCTTGTAAATGTATATGGATCGCCTTCACTATCCTTGGCAGTGATCTTCATGAGCCCCCGCGATCTATGTCTCTTGTAAATGTATATGGATCGCCTTCACTATCCTTGGCAGTGATCTTCATGAGCCCCCGCGATCTATGTCTCTTGTAAATGTATATGGATCGCCTTCACTATCCTTGGCAGTGATCTTCATGAGCCCCCGCGATCTATGTCTCTTGTAAATGTATATGGATCGCCTTCACTATCCTTGGCAGTGATCTTCATGAGCCCCCGCGATCTATGTCTCTTGTAAATGTATATGGATCGCCTTCACTATCCTTGGCAGTGATCTTCATGAGCCCCCGCGATCTATGTCTCTTGTAAATGTATATGGATCGCCTTCACTATCCTTGGCAGTGATCTTCATGAGCCCCCGCGATCTATGTCTCTTGTAAATGTATATGGATCGCGTTCACTATCCTTGGCAGTGATCTTCATGAGCCCCCGCGATCTATGTCTCTTGTAAATGTATATGGATCGCGTTCACTATCCTTGGCAGTGATCTTCATGAGCCCCCGCGATCTATGTCTCTTGTAAATGTATATGGATCGCGTTCACTATCCTTGGCAGTGATCTTCATGAGCCCCCGCGATCTATGTCTCTTGTAAATGTATATGGATCGCGTTCACTATCCTTGGCAGTGATCTTCATGAGCCCCCGCGATCTATGTCTCTTGTAAATGTATATGGATCGCGTTCACTATCCTTGGCAGTGATCTTCATGAGCCCCGCGATCTATGTCTCTTGTAAATGTATATGGATCGCCTTCACTATCCTTGGCAGTGATCTTCATGAGCCCCCGCGATCTATGTCTCTTGTAAATGTATATGGATCGCCTTCACTATCCTTGGCAGTGATCTTCATGAGCCCCCGCGATCTATGTCTCTTGTAAATGTATATGGATCGCCTTCACTATCCTTGGCAGTGATCTTCATGAGCCCCCGCGATCTATGTCTCTTGTAAATGTATATGGATCGCCTTCACTATCCTTGGCAGTGATCTTCATGAGCCCCCGCGATCTATGTCTCTTGTAAATGTATATGGATCGCCTTCACTATCCTTGGCAGTGATCTTCATGAGCCCCCGCGATCTATGTCTCTTGTAAATGTATATGGATCGCCTTCACTATCCTTGGCAGTGATCTTCATGAGCCCCCGCGATCTATGTCTCTTGTAAATGTATATGGATCGCCTTCACTATCCTTGGCAGTGATCTTCATGAGCCCCCGCGATCTATGTCTCTTGTAAATGTATATGGATCGCCTTCACTATCCTTGGCAGTGATCTTCATGAGCCCCCGCGATCTATGTCTCTTGTAAATGTATATGGATCGCCTTCACTATCCTTGGCAGTGATCTTCATGAGCCCCCGCGATCTATGTCTCTTGTAAATGTATATGGATCGCCTTCACTATCCTTGGCAGTGATCTTCATGAGCCCCCGCGATCTATGTCTCTTGTAAATGTATATGGATCGCCTTCACTATCCTTGGCAGTGATCTTCATGAGCCCCCGCGATCTATGTCTCTTGTAAATGTATATGGATCGCCTTCACTATCCTTGGCAGTGATCTTCATGAGCCCCGCGATCTATGTCTCTTGTAAATGTATATGGATCGCGTTCACTATCCTTGGCAGTGATCTTCATGAGTCCCCGCGATCTATGTCTCTTGTAAATGTATATGGATCGCCTTCACTATCCTTGGCAGTGATCTTCATGAGCCCCCGCGATCTATGTCTCTTGTAAATGTATATGGATCGCCTTCACTATCCTTGGCAGTGATCTTCATGAGCCCCCGCGATCTATGTCTCTTGTAAATGTATATGGATCGCCTTCACTATCCTTGGCAGTGATCTTCATGAGCCCCCGCGATCTATGTCTCTTGTAAATGTATATGGATCGCCTTCACTATCCTTGGCAGTGATCTTCATGAGCCCCCGCGATCTATGTCTCTTGTAAATGTATATGGATCGCCTTCACTATCCTTGGCAGTGATCTTCATGAGCCCCCGCGATCTATGTCTCTTGTAAATGTATATGGATCGCCTTCACTATCCTTGGCAGTGATCTTCATGAGCCCCCGCGATCTATGTCTCTTGTAAATGTATATGGATCGCCTTCACTATCCTTGGCAGTGATCTTCATGAGCCCCCGCGATCTATGTCTCTTGTAAATGTATATGGATCGCCTTCACTATCCTTGGCAGTGATCTTCATGAGCCCCCGCGATCTATGTCTCTTGTAAATGTATATGGATCGCCTTCACTATCCTTGGCAGTGATCTTCATGAGCCCCGCGATCTATGTCTCTTGTAAATGTATATGGATCGCGTTCACTATCCTTGGCAGTGATCTTCATGAGCCCCCGCGATCTATGTCTCTTGTAAATGTATATGGATCGCGTTCACTATCCTTGGCAGTGATCTTCATGAGCCCCCGCGATCTATGTCTCTTGTAAATGTATATGGATCGCCTTCACTATCCTTGGCAGTGATCTTCATGAGCCCCCGCGATCTATGTCTCTTGTAAATGTATATGGATCGCCTTCACTATCCTTGGCAGTGATCTTCATGAGCCCCCGCGATCTATGTCTCTTGTAAATGTATATGGATCGCCTTCACTATCCTTGGCAGTGATCTTCATGAGCCCCCGCGATCTATGTCTCTTGTAAATGTATATGGATCGCCTTCACTATCCTTGGCAGTGATCTTCATGAGCCCCCGCGATCTATGTCTCTTGTAAATGTATATGGATCGCGTTCACTATCCTTGGCAGTGATCTTCATGAGCCCCCGCGATCTATGTCTCTTGTAAATGTATATGGATCGCCTTCACTATCCTTGGCAGTGATCTTCATGAGCCCCCGCGATCTATGTCTCTTGTAAATGTATATGGATCGCCTTCACTATCCTTGGCAGTGATCTTCATGAGCCCCCGCGATCTATGTCTCTTGTAAATGTATATGGATCGCCTTCACTATCCTTGGCAGTGATCTTCATGAGCCCCCGCGATCTATGTCTCTTGTAAATGTATATGGATCGCCTTCACTATCCTTGGCAGTGATCTTCATGAGCCCCCGCGATCTATGTCTCTTGTAAATGTATATGGATCGCCTTCACTATCCTTGGCAGTGATCTTCATGAGCCCCCGCGATCTATGTCTCTTGTAAATGTATATGGATCGCCTTCACTATCCTTGGCAGTGATCTTCATGAGCCCCCGCGATCTATGTCTCTTGTAAATGTATATGGATCGCCTTCACTATCCTTGGCAGTGATCTTCATGAGCCCCCGCGATCTATGTCTCTTGTAAATGTATATGGATCGCCTTCACTATCCTTGGCAGTGATCTTCATGAGCCCCCGCGATCTATGTCTCTTGTAAATGTATATGGATCGCCTTCACTATCCTTGGCAGTGATCTTCATGAGCCCCGCGATCTATGTCTCTTGTAAATGTATATGGATCGCCTTCACTATCCTTGGCAGTGATCTTCATGAGCCCCCGCGATCTATGTCTCTTGTAAATGTATATGGATCGCGTTCACTATCCTTGGCAGTGATCTTCATGAGCCCCCGCGATCTATGTCTCTTGTAAATGTATATGGATCGCCTTCACTATCCTTGGCAGTGATCTTCATGAGCCCCCGCGATCTATGTCTCTTGTAAATGTATATGGATCGCCTTCACTATCCTTGGCAGTGATCTTCATGAGCCCCCGCGATCTATGTCTCTTGTAAATGTATATGGATCGCCTTCACTATCCTTGGCAGTGATCTTCATGAGCCCCCGCGATCTATGTCTCTTGTAAATGTATATGGATCGCCTTCACTATCCTTGGCAGTGATCTTCATGAGCCCCCGCGATCTATGTCTCTTGTAAATGTATATGGATCGCCTTCACTATCCTTGGCAGTGATCTTCATGAGCCCCCGCGATCTATGTCTCTTGTAAATGTATATGGATCGCGTTCACTATCCTTGGCAGTGATCTTCATGAGCCCCCGCGATCTATGTCTCTTGTAAATGTATATGGATCGCGTTCACTATCCTTGGCAGTGATCTTCATGAGCCCCCGCGATCTATGTCTCTTGTAAATGTATATGGATCGCGTTCACTATCCTTGGCAGTGATCTTCATGAGCCCCCGCGATCTATGTCTCTTGTAAATGTATATGGATCGCGTTCACTATCCTTGGCAGTGATCTTCATGAGCCCCCGCGATCTATGTCTCTTGTAAATGTATATGGATCGCCTTCACTATCCTTGGCAGTGATCTTCATGAGCCCCCGCGATCTATGTCTCTTGTAAATGTATATGGATCGCCTTCACTATCCTTGGCAGTGATCTTCATGAGCCCCCGCGATCTATGTCTCTTGTAAATGTATATGGATCGCCTTCACTATCCTTGGCAGTGATCTTCATGAGCCCCCGCGATCTATGTCTCTTGTAAATGTATATGGATCGCCTTCACTATCCTTGGCAGTGATCTTCATGAGCCCCCGCGATCTATGTCTCTTGTAAATGTATATGGATCGCGTTCACTATCCTTGGCAGTGATCTTCATGAGTCCCCCGCGATCTATGTCTCTTGTAAATGTATATGGATCGCTTCACTATCCTTGGCAGTGATCTTCATGAGCCCCCGCGATCTATGTCTCTTGTAAATGTATATGGATCGCGTTCACTATCCTTGGCAGTGATCTTCATGAGCCCCCGCGATCTATGTCTCTTGTAAATGTATATGGATCGCCTTCACTATCCTTGGCAGTGATCTTCATGAGCCCCCGCGATCTATGTCTCTTGTAAATGTATATGGATCGCGTTCACTATCCTTGGCAGTGATCTTCATGAGCCCCCGCGATCTATGTCTCTTGTAAATGTATATGGATCGCCTTCACTATCCTTGGCAGTGATCTTCATGAGCCCCCGCGATCTATGTCTCTTGTAAATGTATATGGATCGCGTTCACTATCCTTGGCAGTGATCTTCATGAGCCCCCGCGATCTATGTCTCTTGTAAATGTATATGGATCGCCTTCACTATCCTTGGCAGTGATCTTCATGAGCCCCCGCGATCTATGTCTCTTGTAAATGTATATGGATCGCGTTCACTATCCTTGGCAGTGATCTTCATGAGCCCCCGCGATCTATGTCTCTTGTAAATGTATATGGATCGCCTTCACTATCCTTGGCAGTGATCTTCATGAGCCCCCGCGATCTATGTCTCTTGTAAATGTATATGGATCGCCTTCACTATCCTTGGCAGTGATCTTCATGAGCCCCCGCGATCTATGTCTCTTGTAAATGTATATGGATCGCCTTCACTATCCTTGGCAGTGATCTTCATGAGCCCCCGCGATCTATGTCTCTTGTAAATGTATATGGATCGCCTTCACTATCCTTGGCAGTGATCTTCATGAGCCCCCGCGATCTATGTCTCTTGTAAATGTATATGGATCGCCTTCACTATCCTTGGCAGTGATCTTCATGAGCCCCCGCGATCTATGTCTCTTGTAAATGTATATGGATCGCGTTCACTATCCTTGGCAGTGATCTTCATGAGCCCCCGCGATCTATGTCTCTTGTAAATGTATATGGATCGCCTTCACTATCCTTGGCAGTGATCTTCATGAGCCCCCGCGATCTATGTCTCTTGTAAATGTATATGGATCGCCTTCACTATCCTTGGCAGTGATCTTCATGAGTCCCCGCGATCTATGTCTCTTGTAAATGTATATGGATCGCCTTCACTATCCTTGGCAGTGATCTTCATGAGCCCCCGCGATCTATGTCTCTTGTAAATGTATATGGATCGCCTTCACTATCCTTGGCAGTGATCTTCATGAGCCCCCGCGATCTATGTCTCTTGTAAATGTATATGGATCGCGTTCACTATCCTTGGCAGTGATCTTCATGAGCCCCCGCGATCTATGTCTCTTGTAAATGTATATGGATCGCCTTCACTATCCTTGGCAGTGATCTTCATGAGCCCCCGCGATCTATGTCTCTTGTAAATGTATATGGATCGCCTTCACTATCCTTGGCAGTGATCTTCATGAGCCCCCGCGATCTATGTCTCTTGTAAATGTATATGGATCGCCTTCACTATCCTTGGCAGTGATCTTCATGAGCCCCCGCGATCTATGTCTCTTGTAAATGTATATGGATCGCCTTCACTATCCTTGGCAGTGATCTTCATGAGCCCCCGCGATCTATGTCTCTTGTAAATGTATATGGATCGCCTTCACTATCCTTGGCAGTGATCTTCATGAGCCCCCGCGATCTATGTCTCTTGTAAATGTATATGGATCGCCTTCACTATCCTTGGCAGTGATCTTCATGAGCCCCCGCGATCTATGTCTCTTGTAAATGTATATGGATCGCCTTCACTA
The DNA here is from genome assembly GCA_036245525.1 of Semisulcospira habei. Taxonomy (NCBI): domain Eukaryota; kingdom Metazoa; phylum Mollusca; class Gastropoda; family Semisulcospiridae; genus Semisulcospira; species Semisulcospira habei. The sequence continues at coordinate 5,954,622 of BTPG01000001.1, read as the reverse complement.
TCCTTGGCAGTGATCTTCATGAGCCCCCGCGATCTATGTCTCTTGTAAATGTATATGGATCGCGTTCACTATCCTTGGCAGTGATCTTCATGAGCCCCCGCGATCTATGTCTCTTGTAAATGTATATGGATCGCCTTCACTATCCTTGGCAGTGATCTTCATGAGCCCCCGCGATCTATGTCTCTTGTAAATGTATATGGATCGCCTTCACTATCCTTGGCAGTGATCTTCATGAGCCCCCGCGATCTATGTCTCTTGTAAATGTATATGGATCGCCTTCACTATCCTTGGCAGTGATCTTCATGAGCCCCCGCGATCTATGTCTCTTGTAAATGTATATGGATCGCCTTCACTATCCTTGGCAGTGATCTTCATGAGCCCCCGCGATCTATGTCTCTTGTAAATGTATATGGATCGCGTTCACTATCCTTGGCAGTGATCTTCATGAGCCCCCGCGATCTATGTCTCTTGTAAATGTATATGGATCGCCTTCACTATCCTTGGCAGTGATCTTCATGAGCCCCCGCGATCTATGTCTCTTGTAAATGTATATGGATCGCCTTCACTATCCTTGGCAGTGATCTTCATGAGCCCCCGCGATCTATGTCTCTTGTAAATGTATATGGATCGCCTTCACTATCCTTGGCAGTGATCTTCATGAGCCCCCGCGATCTATGTCTCTTGTAAATGTATATGGATCGCCTTCACTATCCTTGGCAGTGATCTTCATGAGCCCCCGCGATCTATGTCTCTTGTAAATGTATATGGATCGCCTTCACTATCCTTGGCAGTGATCTTCATGAGCCCCCGCGATCTATGTCTCTTGTAAATGTATATGGATCGCGTTCACTATCCTTGGCAGTGATCTTCATGAGCCCCCGCGATCTATGTCTCTTGTAAATGTATATGGATCGCGTTCACTATCCTTGGCAGTGATCTTCATGAGCCCCCGCGATCTATGTCTCTTGTAAATGTATATGGATCGCGTTCACTATCCTTGGCAGTGATCTTCATGAGCCCCCGCGATCTATGTCTCTTGTAAATGTATATGGATCGCGTTCACTATCCTTGGCAGTGATCTTCATGAGCCCCCGCGATCTATGTCTCTTGTAAATGTATATGGATCGCCTTCACTATCCTTGGCAGTGATCTTCATGAGCCCCCGCGATCTATGTCTCTTGTAAATGTATATGGATCGCGTTCACTATCCTTGGCAGTGATCTTCATGAGCCCCCGCGATCTATGTCTCTTGTAAATGTATATGGATCGCCTTCACTATCCTTGGCAGTGATCTTCATGAGCCCCCGCGATCTATGTCTCTTGTAAATGTATATGGATCGCGTTCACTATCCTTGGCAGTGATCTTCATGAGCCCCCGCGATCTATGTCTCTTGTAAATGTATATGGATCGCCTTCACTATCCTTGGCAGTGATCTTCATGAGCCCCCGCGATCTATGTCTCTTGTAAATGTATATGGATCGCGTTCACTATCCTTGGCAGTGATCTTCATGAGCCCCCGCGATCTATGTCTCTTGTAAATGTATATGGATCGCGTTCACTATCCTTGGCAGTGATCTTCATGAGCCCCCGCGATCTATGTCTCTTGTAAATGTATATGGATCGCGTTCACTATCCTTGGCAGTGATCTTCATGAGCCCCCGCGATCTATGTCTCTTGTAAATGTATATGGATCGCGTTCACTATCCTTGGCAGTGATCTTCATGAGCCCCCGCGATCTATGTCTCTTGTAAATGTATATGGATCGCGTTCACTATCCTTGGCAGTGATCTTCATGAGCCCCCGCGATCTATGTCTCTTGTAAATGTATATGGATCGCGTTCACTATCCTTGGCAGTGATCTTCATGAGCCCCCGCGATCTATGTCTCTTGTAAATGTATATGGATCGCGTTCACTATCCTTGGCAGTGATCTTCATGAGCCCCCGCGATCTATGTCTCTTGTAAATGTATATGGATCGCGTTCACTATCCTTGGCAGTGATCTTCATGAGCCCCCGCGATCTATGTCTCTTGTAAATGTATATGGATCGCGTTCACTATCCTTGGCAGTGATCTTCATGAGCCCCCGCGATCTATGTCTCTTGTAAATGTATATGGATCGCCTTCACTATCCTTGGCAGTGATCTTCATGAGCCCCCGCGATCTATGTCTCTTGTAAATGTATATGGATCGCGTTCACTATCCTTGGCAGTGATCTTCATGAGCCCCCGCGATCTATGTCTCTTGTAAATGTATATGGATCGCCTTCACTATCCTTGGCAGTGATCTTCATGAGCCCCCGCGATCTATGTCTCTTGTAAATGTATATGGATCGCGTTCACTATCCTTGGCAGTGATCTTCATGAGCCCCCGCGATCTATGTCTCTTGTAAATGTATATGGATCGCGTTCACTATCCTTGGCAGTGATCTTCATGAGCCCCCGCGATCTATGTCTCTTGTAAATGTATATGGATCGCGTTCACTATCCTTGGCAGTGATCTTCATGAGCCCCGCGATCTATGTCTCTTGTAAATGTATATGGATCGCGTTCACTATCCTTGGCAGTGATCTTCATGAGCCCCCGCGATCTATGTCTCTTGTAAATGTATATGGATCGCCTTCACTATCCTTGGCAGTGATCTTCATGAGCCCCCGCGATCTATGTCTCTTGTAAATGTATATGGATCGCGTTCACTATCCTTGGCAGTGATCTTCATGAGCCCCCGCGATCTATGTCTCTTGTAAATGTATATGGATCGCGTTCACTATCCTTGGCAGTGATCTTCATGAGCCCCCGCGATCTATGTCTCTTGTAAATGTATATGGATCGCGTTCACTATCCTTGGCAGTGATCTTCATGAGCCCCGCGATCTATGTCTCTTGTAAATGTATATGGATCGCGTTCACTATCCTTGGCAGTGATCTTCATGAGCCCCCGCGATCTATGTCTCTTGTAAATGTATATGGATCGCGTTCACTATCCTTGGCAGTGATCTTCATGAGCCCCCGCGATCTATGTCTCTTGTAAATGTATATGGATCGCCTTCACTATCCTTGGCAGTGATCTTCATGAGCCCCCGCGATCTATGTCTCTTGTAAATGTATATGGATCGCGTTCACTATCCTTGGCAGTGATCTTCATGAGCCCCCGCGATCTATGTCTCTTGTAAATGTATATGGATCGCGTTCACTATCCTTGGCAGTGATCTTCATGAGCCCCCGCGATCTATGTCTCTTGTAAATGTATATGGATCGCGTTCACTATCCTTGGCAGTGATCTTCATGAGCCCCCGCGATCTATGTCTCTTGTAAATGTATATGGATCGCGTTCACTATCCTTGGCAGTGATCTTCATGAGCCCCCGCGATCTATGTCTCTTGTAAATGTATATGGATCGCCTTCACTATCCTTGGCAGTGATCTTCATGAGCCCCCGCGATCTATGTCTCTTGTAAATGTATATGGATCGCCTTCACTATCCTTGGCAGTGATCTTCATGAGCCCCCGCGATCTATGTCTCTTGTAAATGTATATGGATCGCCTTCACTATCCTTGGCAGTGATCTTCATGAGCCCCCGCGATCTATGTCTCTTGTAAATGTATATGGATCGCGTTCACTATCCTTGGCAGTGATCTTCATGAGCCCCCGCGATCTATGTCTCTTGTAAATGTATATGGATCGCGTTCACTATCCTTGGCAGTGATCTTCATGAGCCCCCGCGATCTATGTCTCTTGTAAATGTATATGGATCGCGTTCACTATCCTTGGCAGTGATCTTCATGAGCCCCCGCGATCTATGTCTCTTGTAAATGTATATGGATCGCGTTCACTATCCTTGGCAGTGATCTTCATGAGCCCCCGCGATCTATGTCTCTTGTAAATGTATATGGATCGCGTTCACTATCCTTGGCAGTGATCTTCATGAGCCCCCGCGATCTATGTCTCTTGTAAATGTATATGGATCGCGTTCACTATCCTTGGCAGTGATCTTCATGAGCCCCCGCGATCTATGTCTCTTGTAAATGTATATGGATCGCCTTCACTATCCTTGGCAGTGATCTTCATGAGCCCCCGCGATCTATGTCTCTTGTAAATGTATATGGATCGCCTTCACTATCCTTGGCAGTGATCTTCATGAGCCCCCGCGATCTATGTCTCTTGTAAATGTATATGGATCGCCTTCACTATCCTTGGCAGTGATCTTCATGAGCCCCCGCGATCTATGTCTCTTGTAAATGTATATGGATCGCCTTCACTATCCTTGGCAGTGATCTTCATGAGCCCCCGCGATCTATGTCTCTTGTAAATGTATATGGATCGCCTTCACTATCCTTGGCAGTGATCTTCATGAGCCCCCGCGATCTATGTCTCTTGTAAATGTATATGGATCGCCTTCACTATCCTTGGCAGTGATCTTCATGAGCCCCCGCGATCTATGTCTCTTGTAAATGTATATGGATCGCCTTCACTATCCTTGGCAGTGATCTTCATGAGCCCCCGCGATCTATGTCTCTTGTAAATGTATATGGATCGCCTTCACTATCCTTGGCAGTGATCTTCATGAGCCCCCGCGATCTATGTCTCTTGTAAATGTATATGGATCGCCTTCACTATCCTTGGCAGTGATCTTCATGAGCCCCCGCGATCTATGTCTCTTGTAAA
>BTPG01000001.1:5612460-5944960 GCA_036245525.1 Semisulcospira habei | reverse complement strand
AATTTATCCACAAACTAAAAGTTACTTTTGGCATTGAAAACATTGATTCAATGATTGTGTACATTTGCGTCACGCGTTCTTTGAACTAGAGCGGCTGACGCGTCATATGGAACTAGAGTACCAAGTGCGTCACTTGGAACATGAGCGCTGACGTCGATCAATTACTTCATGCTCGCAAGTGCCTTCCCTAATAAAAGCTCTATCCCTATCACGCACTTGTATCATGCTGGCATATAACTAACTCCTTGCACTGTGGTGCCCTTTCTGCAGTGCACTAACAGCTCCTTGCCAATAAATCCAGTGTATGACTGTCTAGTGTGTTCGTGTTAGCAAGATGGCGGACTAGATACATCCAGTGAAGGACACTAAACTAAAGCCATGCCCCCGCACACGAGATCTATCAAAGCCAAACACTCCATTGACTTGGCAAAAGTTAAGAAAACAAAAGACTGGCATCAGATCACTTTTGATACAAACGGTCTTCACTTGCCGGTGTGGAGGCATGCTTTACGAGAACGATACCAGTTCGCATACAAACCCCCTGAGCTTTCCTCTACACCAAAAGGACCACACAAAGACGCTCTCCCTCACCCATCCCCTGGCCATTGACCTTCCTCCTGAACTTTTTAAATCAGTGCTTGATCTCTCGCTTGATGGAAATAAACTATTAAAAATCTCCATCTACTATACCACGGGCACAATTCTAGTCCAGGGGAAGGCGTGTGTGGACTGGGTGCAAGAGGAATTCGGCAAACTAAGGTCAGTCGTGAACCTCCTCCTCCCCAGCTATAGCATGTCTGGTAAACCTCCTGATCGACGGGCCCTGCCACCATGCGCCACTATGCGCTCACAGCTCCCTAAAGCTGACGATACTGACACGGTCGGTGTAGGTCTCGAGCAGGTAGCAGGAAGTGCCAATATCGACCAGGACCACGACAGCGTCAATGATATGGCTGCCAGTGCAGTTTCAAACAGCGCGACTGGCAGTGCCGATGTTGCTTCAGCAGGCATTGACCGCAGTGGCTGTACCTGTGACGCCTCTCCTTCGGTTGCCAGTGACCAGTGTGACAGCCCGGGCGGTTGCCCCCCTCTCGCGGACACCAATTCTGCCTTGCAACCGTCTACTTCCATGCTCCAAGCTGACACGGCCAAGAAGCTGACGGAACTCGGCCGTGTTGTTGATGGTCTCGGTGCTGCGATCGGCTCTCAACACGACACAGCCATGTGTGCAGTGTATGACTTACAGAAAGAGGTGCGTGAGCTGGTCCGGATTGAGATTCGTGACATCAAGGCCGAGTTCCACCAGCAGCTAGACCAACTTTGTTGTCGTGTCAAGTCGCTGGAGGCCGAAAACAAAAAACTCAAGTCTCAGCTTGGTGACCACAACAAAATGTTTACTTCACTGCGCATCACTTCCCAGCCCTCCAAGAAGCAGATGACAGATGCACAGGTGGACGGCACTCTGTTGTCAACCAAGCCTGGCCCATCTCTGACCTCCTCTCAGCCCCGACAGGCCGTTCCCACTGACCAATCTCCGCCTGCCATCAACCTAGCCAAGACTCCCTCCGTTGGTATGGCTTCCCCATTATCCATTCAAAGCTCAGGTCTCACTCCCTCCACTCCCTCGCCGAGCCAGCCCGCACACAACACTGGCCGTGCCTCATACCGTGACGTTGTAGTCGCCGCCGTGCCTGTGTCCAATCGCTTTGCTGCCCTCTCTGTTGACGACTGCACAAACGGCAAGGTCAAAAATATAGGCATGGAATCGCTCAGCAACACGTGCCGCCCCAAGCGTGATCAACATCAGGATCACCCTATCCCCGCTGATGTCTTGACCAAAGAGAGGATTTTGCCTGGGGTCCCTGCTGTGCTAATAGGTGATTCAATCTTGCGAGAGGTGGGTAGCAAGATTGTATCACCGACTGTACCTATGCAGAAGATATGCGTGCCGGGCATGTCCATTGCTGAATTGATGGCGTGGCTCGACTCGCAGCCTCCTGCACCGCACATTGTTTTAGCCGTGCTGCATGTCGGGATCAACACATGCAAACGCCGTCAAGTGATCAGTGTGGACACCTGGGCCGCCCTCCTCAAACTGGTGAAAATTAAGTTTCCATGCGCCTCCGTCAAAATGTCGTCTGTTTTGCCTGCTTTTGGTCGACACTCCGCCAACAGCGCCATCATTCCATCCAACAGGAACCTGATGGCGGCGTGTGATCAGGCGAGGGCTCTGTACATTGACAACGTGCCAGTGTTTCTGTCTCGTGGTGGGGCCCCACGTAAGTTGCTCTACAGACAGAATGATAATTTCCATCCAAGCACTGAGGGGGCCTCGCGACTTGCCTTCAACCTTAGGTCCACAGCTCGTGCGTCCCTGCCGTCTATGCGGTCTAGCTCTGCCCACCAGCCTGTGCTGCGGCCAACTATGTGTGACGACCGCCTGCAATACGGACCCCCCATGCCGCCTCTAGGAGGATTGCACCGTAACGGTCACCTACCCATAGATTTCAACTGTAAAGTACCCATCCTCCCCACCCCACATTATCCACCCCAGCCACTGACCAATCAGCGTGTTTCCTACCCCGTGGCCCCTTCCCCCAAATTGTCCTGTGATCCTGCCACTTGGAGTGTTGCTTTCCCTGTGCCACCTGTTGCCCCTAGCCATGGCCGGTACGGCCACATCCCCTGTCCAGAGTATCATGGGCGGCACTATGAGACCCTCGTCTGAGTGAATTTCAGTGTGAACCCACACTGTTTGCCTCCCTCGATTCTCACCAGTGGTTTGACCGGCACAATCAGTGTCGTCTATCGTTCGTCCCTTGACTGAGACTTCACTCAGACATTCTGGACCCACGCTCGTTGTCTCCCTTGATTCGTTCTGGCGGAGCGACGGAGACAACTTGCGCGGCGTACCATGATGTCTCAATGTCGTATTTATAAGTCCACATGGGTTGTCTCCCTCGCTTCTCTCCTGTGAATTGACGGAGTCAACCAGTGTGGCGCACACCTTCCCTCTCATACGGAAAGACAGTCACTCAGTGTAGCACAAACCTTACCTCTCATTAATTATGAAATATGAATCTGACAATCTGGCAAACTGTTTAGTGTCCGACATTGAATATATAGTTTTTTAATCAAATAGCACTTTGGATTTAATTCGTGACATGAATTTTTCTTCTGTGAATGGTGACGATTATTATCTTCCTGCATTTTCCTTTCTTTCAAAACGGAGGAAATATACTCTTCTTGATATAGCGAAGGAGCCAGTGTGTGTATCGTATATTATACGATCTCCGACCAGTGACTCAATTATTTCGCTTTTCAGAACGTAACAAAAACATTATTTCCCCTACGTGGGATGTGACGCTAAGGAGCCAATTTAGATATTTATATATATCGCAGATTCGGTATACGTTCAGTGACTCATTCGCCTACAGCACGTAACGACCTATTATTTCCCCTGCGTGGGTCGTGACGTTGTCTGCAGGGAAAGCGATAGACTAAGCTGAGTTTTCAGCACTGTAGTTTCTCCTGGGTTTTGTTTAACTTTGTTAGAGTTCAAAAGTTTTCATTTGTTCTTCATTGACTTTTGTAAACATTTTCCCCCACGTGTTGCTTCATCATGCCTGCCTGTAGCCCACATGTACATAAGTGTTCGCTGAATAAGCATGATTTACGGATAGGGCACCTTAACGTTTATCATTTATACAACAAAGTGCCCGACGCCACTGTTTTACTTTCACAACCCCAACCCTTTCATATATTTGGATTTACTGAGTCTAGACTCAGGGAACATATTAGTAACGCCTCGATCTCCATTTATAACTATACTGTATTCCGTAGAGATGCATCATCCCCCGGTCATACCGGTATAGCTGTGTACATTCATAACTCTATCCGCCAGTACGTTACCCGCCGCATGGATTTAGAGTCTTGTCACGTTGAAAGTTTATTTCTTGAATTGAAATGTGACAAATCTTCCCCCACACTAATTGGATTTATTTATCGCACCCCTTCAGCCACATTCTCATGGTATGATGATTTTGTCACCATGATGGATAAGGTGCAACAACGTCACTACAAAGATATACACCTTCTAGGCGATTTTAATATTGACCTGCTAAAGACTGGTAATGCGGCGTGGAATTGCACCACCTCATTATTTGGCCTGCAGCAGATGGTTCGGTCTCCCACTAGAGTTTCTTTGTCATCCGCCACATTGATTGACCACATCTACACTACAAATGCACCTGCTGTCACTAACGTCCACGTACCGGATGTTGCCATTAGTGATCACTTTCCTACTTGTTTTAATCTTTCAGTTAAACGTGATAAACCCCAGCACAAACACCACACTACCATCACGTACAGGTCTTACACAAAGTTCAACAAAGATGACTTTCTTCATGACCTCTCAATCACGCCCTTTCACCTTATTTATAACACTAATGATCCCAATGAAGCCCTCTCGCTTTGGTACAAGCTATTTCTTTGGGTCCTCGATAAACATGCCCCACTCAGGACTAAACGCGTTAAACACCCTACCCTTCCGCCTTGGTTGTCAAAGGACATCATTCACGCAATGAAAATAAGAGATGACTTAAAACGGCAGAAAAAGTTTGCGGATTTTAAGAAACAACGTAATCTTGTAAAATCCTTAGTTAGAAAAGCACAGAAAACGCTTGCGGAAAAAGTTATCGCAGAGGGTAAAGATACCCGAAGTGTCTGGAATGCAATCAATTTGTTTACAAAGAAGAGGAGTTCCATCAATGCTGCTACCTCTCCAGGCATAACTCCAGACGACTTCAATTCCCACTTTTTAAATATTGCTGAGTCCCTTGTACAGTCTTTTTCCAGTGGCGCTGATAGTTACAGTTGTTCTGATAAACTGCGCACACACTGTGAGTCTGCAACTGGTGCGTCATTCTCCGTACCTCTTATGACAGTGTTTGAAGTAGGTAAATATATTTCTACTCTAACAAGTAAATCGTGTGGCCTGGATGGAATAAACAACATGGTACTGAAATTGTCCCTTCCATACACAGCTGACACCTTGACATTTATATTCAACCTTTCTATCAAGCAGGGTATTTTTCCAGATGCCATGAAAGATGCTAAAGTTGTCCCCATTCCCAAATGTACAGATCCCAAAAGTCCAAACGATTTCCGTCCTATTTCAGTGTTATCACTATTATCGAAGCCACTAGAAAGACACGTTCATAAGCACCTACTCCAATTCTTGGAGAATCACCGCCTCCTCGTATCTCTTCAGTCCGGTTTTAGACCTAAACACTCATGTCATACTGCCCTCGTTCACATTGTTGACTCTTGGCTCTCATCAATAAACAATTCCAAATTAAATGGTGCAGTTTTTCTGGACCTAACCAAAGCATTTGATTTAGTCGATCACAACATTCTTTTAAAGAAACTTTCAGTCTATAAGCTTGATTTGAACTCTATAGCTTTTTTCTCCTCCTACCTCAGTAACCGCCGACAGAAGGTGTACTCAAACGGAAGGTATTCGAAAGAAGGTATAGTCAGGCACGGAGTCCCCCAAGGATCTATTCTAGGGCCTCTTTTATTTTCTTTATTCATCAATGACCTACCTCTTTCCATCTCAAATCCTGAGGTTAAATGCGAACTCTTTGCTGACGATTCAACGCTGCATACATCTGACAAACGTGAAACGATGCTAAATTGTATCCTCCAGCAAAGTCTCGATGAAGTGTCAGATTGGTGTACGCAAAATCGCATGCTAATCAGTACTTCTAAAACCAAAAGCATGTTGATAACAACCCGACAAAAGCGCCAGCTACATCCTGCCCCTCTGAAACTGTCACTTGGCAATAAGCCTATCCAACAAGTATCCAGGTACCGCCTACTGGGAGTTGTAATTGACGACCAGCTGAATTGGTCGCCGCATATCGACAGTTTGTGCAAAACCTTGTCCAGGAATGTATTTCTGCTATCTAAACTTAGACATATTCTTAGTACAAAGTGCTGTACATTGTTCTTTCACGCACACATTAAAAGCCACTGTGACTATGCATCCTCGTTGTGGGACGAATGCAGTGAACTTCATTTTAAAAAACTAAACTCGCTGTATCGTCGTTCAATTAAGTTAATTATTCCTAACCCTACTTCCACGGACGATAAAATAAAATCCCTTGGCCTGCTTACACTGAAGGAACAACTCAAATTTAACAAATGCGTCCTCATGCACAAAATATTTCATTATCAAGCCCCGGAATATCTGCGCATGATATTTAACTTCAGCCCTCGGCATCAACTACATACGAGGAATGACTTGCTTCACTTACCCCGCCCACGGATAGATCTCTACAAGTCAAGCCTTCTATTTTCTGGTAGCTCTGTCTGGAACTCATTACCATTAAACATTAAATCATTTTCTGATAAAACCCATTTTAAACGCGCATTGCACACTCACTTCCAATCAGCGTGACTTCACAGTTTGCCATATAAGAATAATACTGCTGATAACACGTAAACGTCAAATATTTTTCTCTTTCTCCTTAAATTTGCTACCTGCTCATCTATTGTCTTGTTGGTGTCTCTATACGCTATTGATGCTGCTGATTCTATGACACTGTCTTAGATGAGTATAATATTAATGCTGTGCACGCGTTTCGTTCTCTTGCTTTTTGCATCGGAGGCAGTTACAAATTCTCCATTGTCATTTTTTTTCCTCCTTTCGATGATTCCCCTATTGTGTTTCCCCCCCCCCCCCCCCTAGTTTTGCTTCCTCATCTTATTATTATTATTATTATTATTATTATTATTATTATTATTATTATTATTATTTGCATGCTATGTTTCTTTTCCTGTTGTGTTCTCTTTTGTTTACAGGACAGCTTGTAAGACAGGCATTGAGTTGCCTAATGGCTTTATCCTGAATAAAAAAGGATTCATCTCTCTCTCTCTCTCTCTCTCTCTCTCTCTCTCTCTCTCTCTCTCTCTCTCTCTCTCTCTCTCTCTCTAGAAAGGCCTGTGCGCCTAATCTCAATCCTTGATAAATACAGTTTCAGTCAGTCAGTCAGTCTCTCTCTCTCTCTCTCTCTCTCTCTCTCTCTCTCTCTCTCTCTCTCTCTCTCTCTCTCTCTCTCTCTCTCTCTCTCTCTCTCTCTAGAAAGGCCTGTACGCCTAATCTCAATCCTTGATAAATACAGTTTCAGTCAGTCAGTCTCTCTCTCTCTCTCTCTCTCTCTCTCTCTCTCTCTCTCTCTCTCTCTCTCTCTCTCTCTCCTGGTTATCTTCCATCAACGACTCGAAACTTACAGGAGTCATGTTTCTAGATTTTCGTAAAGCCTTTGATCTGGTAAACCACGAAATACTGATCAAGAAAGTATCCATGTATACCAACAACTCGGCGATGTTTCGGAAGTCCTACCTCGGAGGTAGAAAACAAAAGGTATTACTAAATGGCTCATACTCGAATCAAGGTTTAGTGAAGCATGGCGTACCACAGGGTTCTATTCTTGGTCCCCTTTTATTCTGCTTGTTCATAATGATCTTCCTCTTACGATAAAAAACGAAAGCGTTACATGTGATATGTTTGCAGATGATGCCGCTGTACACACGCCAGATAAGGATATATCAAACATCAATTCACGACTGCAAAACACACTGCAAGATATTGATGAACGGTGCAGTCATAATATTATGATTTTAAACCTGGCAAACACGGAGAGCATGGTAATTAGCACCCGTCAAAAACATCAACTCGGCTCTCTCTCACTCAGTCTGTCCCTCCAAGGTAAAACCATAAGCCAAGTTACTAACCATCGCCTGCTAGGAGTCACGGTGGACAACCAGCTTAGGTGGCAGCCACACATCAGTAATGTCTGTAAATTGTCTCCAGAAATCTGTACATCTTAGCAAAACTCAAACACATTACTGATATGGAAACACGTCAACTGTTCTTCAATGCACATATTAGATCACATATAGACTATGCCTCTACTGTGTGGGATGGTTCGAGCGATGTCAATTTGAAAAGATTGAACTCTTACAATAAGGGAATGATTATGTTCAAGGCATTAAACGATAAGCTACCCAGATATATCAAAACGCTATTTACCGTCCAGTCATCAACATACTCCAGATCAAGAAAATCCCCTATTGTGCCGCGACCTAGAATTGATCTCTATAAAACGAGTTTAACGTTATCTGGCTCTAGTCTTTGGAATGCCTCGCCTAGAAACTTTCTCCTCGTTTAAAGTGAGTCTCATCAAGTACTTATTTTTGTCAGCAGCATCCCCGTCACTGTGCACATATTGAAAAATACTATTCTGATTAGATCAGAGAGAGAGAGAGAGAGAGAGAGAGAGTATCCCAGGTTTCTATGACTCATTTTTATTCGGTAGAGCATGTGTGTAGCCAGCTACTCATATGACTGACTAGCTTAACGTCCTAAGCCGCGCAAGCGCGTGTGAGTGCACGTGTGTGTGTGTGTGTGTGTGTGTGTGTGTGTGTGTGTGTGTGTGTGTGTGTGTGTGTGTGTGTGCGTGTGCGTTTATGCGTGCGCGTGCGCGTGCGTGTGCGTACGTGTATATTAGAGACAGAGAATGGCGTGCTGGAATGTGCATGCGTTATGTATGTGTATTAGGTTGCGTGTATTCTTATAATATTATTTTAATTAAACCTCACAACATGTCATTATGTCCGACCAGTAAAGCTGGTAATTCCTATGTCACTTCCCCCTTACATTTTTTTTTTCCTCTATTGGCTTGTGTTGTGTCAAGTAGATTTTTCCCCTGTTCAGTAGTAGAAAATAATTAGTGCGATAGTAACTCAGTAATCAGTAGATTAGCAACGGCAAGTTTGAAAAATGGTTGTTACTACCAAAACTTTTACCCTTGTCAAATAAAGAATCATTCTCTCTCTCTCTCTCTCTCTCTCTCTCTCTCTCTCTCTCTCTCTCTCTCTCTCTCTCTCTCTCTCTCTCTCTCTCTTCTCTCTCTCTCTCTCTCTCTCTCTCTCTCTCTCTCTCTCTCTCTCTCTCTCTCTCTCTCTCTCTCTCTCTCTCTCTCTCTCTCTCTCTCTCTCTCTCTCTCTCTTATTGTTGCTGTCGGGACGTTAAGCAATGTACAATCAATCTCTCTCTCTCTCTCTCTCTCTCTCTCTCTCTCTCTCTCTCTCTCTCTCTCTCTCTCTCTCTCTCTCTCTCTCTCTCTCCAGTCACCTACTAGAGTGACTTCCTCATCTTCAACGCTGATAGACCATGTATATAGCACAAATGTCAGCGTTGTAAAAAATGTTAGCGTACCTAATATTTCCATTAGTGATCACTATCCTGTTTGTTTTACGTTGTCTGTTAGGTTAGCTAAACAGTCAATCAAAGGACACACTACCATAATGTATAGATGTTTTAAAAAATTCGACCAAACTGCTTTTTTATATGAACTATCTTTAGTACCATTTTATGATATAAAAAACTGCAAAAACCCTAACGATGCCCTGTCACGCTGGTACAAGCTGTTTCTCGCCGTTCTGGATAGACACGCGCCTAAGCGCATCAAACGCGTCAAATATCCTGTTATGCCAAAATGGCTCTCTGATGAGATAAAACAAGCAATGGAGGTAAGAGATGAATTAAAACGAGACAAGAAATTTACTGAATACAAGAAGCAGCGAAACCATGTCAAATCTCTAGTTCGTAAAGCACAGAGGCAAAATGCAGAACAAATTATTGCCGACGGCAAAGACATCCGTTCAGTCTGGCAAGTAATAAACAATTTCACCAAAGGTAATAGTAAACGATCGCCTAATATTCCGCCCGATCTTACTGCTGATGCATTCAACGCTCACTTCATAACTGTTGCTCAAACTCTGGCGAAGTCAAATACACCTAACCCTGTAAACTACACTTGCTCTCATCAGCTACGTCACCATAGTCAACAGAGAGCCTGCGGCCCATTTTTTGTACCGCTTATGACTGTCCTAGATGTAGGCAAATCTATTTCCAGTTTAAAGAACAAATCGTCTTGCGGTCCAGATGGCATTAGTAGTCAGATTTTAAAACTATCTCTGCCCTACGTCGTTGAATCCCTGACCTTTATTTATAATTTATCGATCAGACATAACGTTTTTCCCGACGAGCTGAAAAAAGCGAAGGTAATCCCGTTTCCCAAAAGCAAAGATTTATGCAACCTAAACGAGTACAGGCCCATTTCCATATTATCCAGTATTTCAAAACCGCTCGAGAGACATATCCATACTCATCTTCTAAACTTTCTGGAGCAAAACCATCTGATAACTGCAGCACAATCAGGATTTCGACCTCTACATTCGTGCCAAACTGCCCTCAATCATTTAATTGATAAATGGCTCTCTGCCATAAATGACAATAAAGTATCAGGTACAATCTTTCTTGACCTGAAAAAAGCTTTTGATCTTGTCAACCACTCTATCCTACTAAAAAAACTACCATTCTATCACATTGACTCAAATACTGTCTCCTTTATATCTTCTTATCTCAGGGACAGAACACAGAAAGTACTGCTAAATGGCAAGTATTCCTCTGATGGTTTAGTAACTTGCGGTGTTCCACAAGGGTCTATTCTAGGGCCCTTATTATTTAATCTTTTTATTAATGATCTGCCACTGTGCATATCTCATTTAGACGCAAACTGCGATCTGTTCGCAGATGACACGACCATACACACATCTGATAAAGATATCACAACCATTAATAAGGTACTCCAACAAAGTCTTGATGAAGTAGCAGGCTGGTGCAGTGATAATCACATGATTATTAGTATTCCAAAGACAAAGAGCATGTTAGTTAGTACACGTCAGAAACACCAGCATGGCCTACCACCTTTAACACTTTCCTTAGATAGACAGCTTGTTGAACAAGTAACTAGGCATCGCTTATTAGGCGTTATAGTGGACAACCAATTAAGCTGGGAGCCGCATACTGACTCAATATGCAAAACAATCTCCAAAAATCTGTTCCTGTTATCAAAACTACGCCATATAGTTAATACTGATATCCGTAAACTCTTTTTCCATGCGCATATCAAAACGCATTGTGACTACAGTTCTACCGTCTGGGATGGATGCAGCGAAGTTCACATGAAAAAAGTTAATTCCTTGTATCGTCGGGGCATTAAATTAATACTTCCCAGTCCTACTTCGACTGATGAAAAATTAAAATCTCTCAAGTTACTAACATTGAAGAAACAGTTTGAATTTAATCGCTGTGTTCTACTGCACAAGATCATGCACGGAAAAGCCCCACCCTATCTAAAAACTCTATTTTCCGACAATAATAGGAAAAACACGAGAAATAGTTTGATCCACCTTCCAAAAATTAGATTAGACATCTGTAAAACCAGTCTGTCTTTTTCAGGCGCTAAAGCGTGGAATATGTTACCTCCACACCTGAAATCAATTTGTAAGATTAGCGTCTTCAAAGATCGCCTCCATAAATATTTACTTCAGAAGTAATAGTATGTTCGGCTCCCTTATGCTACTATTCGTATAGTTAGTACAGTTAGTGACAAGTTTCCTATTACCTAATACTCTTCTACTGTTGCTACAGATTATGTAATAGTCCGACTGTCTGCATTAACATGTCAGGTTCATACCTGTGTATATAATTATATATATATATATTTTTTTTTATTTTTTTTTCCCCCTCTGAGTGGTGGTGGTGGGGGGGAGGGGGGAGGGGGATGGGTCTTTTTACTTACATATATCTTTTGATGTATCGTCTGATGTATTTTTATATGTGTAGAGTAGCAGGACAGTTTGGAATATAGGCATTGCTATGCCTAAAACTTTTTATCCTGAATAAAAACGTTTCATCATCATCATCATCTCTCTCTCTCACTTACACTCAGCCTGACTATCCATAGTGACATCGTTACTCAGGTCACGGAACATCGATTACTTGGTGTAATTGTTGATGACCAGATAAGTGGCAATCGCACATAAATGCTGTATGTAAAACTGTTGCCAAAAATGTTTTTATGCTTTCAAAGTTGAAGTACTTTATCGATGTTGATGCCCGCAAGGTATTTTACAATGCACATGTCAAATCCCACATCGATTATGCGTCCACGATATGGGATGGCAGCGGTGACATACACTTGAAAAGGCTTAACTCCCTGCATCGGAGAGCAGCGAAACATATCCTGCCTGATTCAGCCCTGACAACTGACGAAAGACTTGAAAAACTGAAAATTCTACCTCTTTGCAAGCATCACCTTTTAAACAAGGGTGTGGTTATGTATAAAATTTGGAATGAGATTCACCCAGAATATTTATGTAAGCTCTTTACCAAGGCAAGTTCAGGTTATTCTACTTCAAGACGAAACTTTATTACACCTCGCCCCAGGATAGATCTATTTAAAACCAGTGTATCTTTCTCAGGCGCATCTTTCTGGAAGAAACTGCCTACATGTAAAACACACGCTAGCTCCCTCTCCTCTTTCAAGGATCCCCACCCAGGTCTGCCCTGGGGGACTTGGGTGGGGTTAGGTATTTTTTAGTTCCCAGGGTCACCCTGGTCAGCCCCACAGGGTGGGTTTTTCTCTCTATTCTGGGGCATGTGTTTCTGTCTACCCTTTGTCCATTCACCTGTATTTTCCTTTTAAAACTCTCTCTACTGTCTGCACTGCCTGTAGCTCTTGATATTGGATGTGTGTTGCTAAATGGTCTTAGCTTTATTTAGGCCCCATGTGTTAGGTTTATTTAATGTATTTGACCGGCTGGCGACATACATTCAATGTTCTGTTTAGTTTTTTTTTTTCACAAGCAGTGCAGGCACGTCCTGAGAAAGCCTTGTTGCTGTCGGGACGTTAAGCAATGTACAATCAATCAATCAATCCTCTTTCAAGGAATGCCTCCTCAAGCACTTGTCTGCTGATACATAATCTACCACAAGTATCCGGATCAAACATGTGCCTATCGTATAATCAGTGCATGCTGCCGTATGGTTTGTCCATACTAATAATAATCGCCTAATTACATAATTCAAGTTTCTATTATAATCCAAATAATTTTTGCTGTCTGAAGTGAATTTTCACTATGATCCAAATGATTTGCTTCATATATATGTCAAGTTATCATTAGCAAGTGTCTGTGTGTGCGCGCGAGCGTGTATGTGTGTGCGCGCGTTGCGTGTACTTTCTGTTTTTCGTTTGATTTTGTATGACCGAATGAATGAATGAATTTTGATTAATGTCTTTTAATATCTCCTAATTTTTCTTTGTGTAATTTGGTACTATTAGTATTACAATTATTATCCTGTGTTTGTAGAGTAGCAACGGCAAGTATGAAAAATGGCACACGTGCTAATTACTTCATCCGTTGAGAAATAAAGTTCTCTCTCTCTCTCTCTCTCTCTCTCTCTCTCTCTCTCTCTCTCTCTCTCTCTCTCTCTCTCTCTCTCTCTCTCTCTCTCTCTCTCTCTCTCTCTCTCTCTCTCTCTCTCTCTCTCTCTCTCTCTCTCTCTCTCTCTCTCTCTCTCTCTCTCTCTCCCTCCCAGGGAGCCTGATGAAGACCTGCAGTGTCACCCGGTAAAGAATGAGAAAACGATGGGAAAATCGAACATAGCAGGGTTGTTTTTTGTTTTTTTTTCTCTCTTTCTCAGAGTTGTTTGGAGGCTAAATAGTGAAGTTTTTGGGCTTTTACTGGTGCTCCAAACCCCGAGTTTCTCTCTCTCTCAGAGCTGTTGTTTGGAGGCTAAATAGTGAAGTGTTTGGGTTTTTTCTGCTGCTCCAAACCCCGAGTTTCTCTCTCTCTCAGAGCTGTTTGGAGGCTAAATAGTGAAGTGTTTGGGTTTTTTTCTGGTGCTCCAAACCCCGAGTTCTCTCTCTCTCTCTCAGAGTTGTTTGGAGGCTAAATAGTGAAGTGTTTGGGTTTTTTCTGGTGCTCCAAACCCCGAGTTCTCTCTCAGAGTTGTTTGGAGGCTAAATAGTGAAGTGTTTGGGTTTTTTCTGGTGCTCCAAACCCCGAGTTCTCTCTCAGAGTTGTTTGGAGGCTAAATAGTGAAGTGTTTGGGTTTTTTTCTGGTGCTCCCAACCCCGAGTTCTCTCTCAGAGTTGTTTGGAGGCTAAATAGTGAAGTGTTTGGGTTTTTTCTGGTGCTCCAAACCCCGAGTTCTCTCTCAGAGTTGTTTGGAGGCTAAATAGTGAACTGTTTGGGTTTTTTCTGGTGCTCCAAACCCCGAGTTCTCTCTCAGAGTTGTTTGGAGGCTAAATAGTGAAGTGTTTGGGTTTTTTCTGGTGCTCCAAACCCCGAGTTTCTCTCTCTCTCAGAGTTGTTTGGAGGCTAAATAGTGAAGTGTTTGGGTTTTTTCTGGTGCTCCAAACCCCGAGTTCTCTCTCAGAGTTGTTTGGAGGCTAAATAGTGAAGTGTTTGGGTTTTTTTCTGGTGCTCCAAACCCCGAGTTCTCTCTCAGAGTTGTTTGGAGGCTAAATAGTGAAGTGTTTGGGTTTTTTCTGGTGCTCCAAACCCCGAGTTTCTCTCTCTCTCAGAGTTGTTTGGAGCTGAATAGTGAAGTGTTTGGGTTTTTTCTGGTGCTCCAAACCTCGAGTTCTCTCCCAGAGTTGTTTGGAGGCTAAATAGTGAAGTGTTTGGGTTTTTTCTGGTGCTCCAAACCCCGAGTTTCTCTCTCTCTCAGAGTTGTTTGGAGGCTAAATAGTGAAGTGTTTGGGTTTTTTTCTGGTGCTCCAAACCCCGAGTTCTCTCTCAGAGTTGTTTGGAGGCTAAATAGTGAAGTGTTTGGGTTTTTTTCTGGTGCTCCAAACCCCGAGTTTCTCTCTCTCTCAGAGTTGTTTGGAGGCTAAATAGTGAAGTGTTTGGGTTTTTTCTGGTGCTCCAAATCCCGAGTTTCTCTCTCTCTCAGAGTTGTTTGGAGGCTAAATAGTGAAGTGTTTGGGTTTTTTCTGGTGCTCCAAACCCCGAGTTTCTCTCTCTCTCTCTCTCTCTCTCTCTCTCTCTCTCTCTCTCTCTCTCTCTCTCTCTCTCTCTCTCTCTCTCTCTCTCTCTCTCTCTCTCTCTCTCTCTCTCTCTCTCAGAGTTGTTTGGAGGCTAAATAGTGAAGTGTTTGGGTTTTTTCTGGTGCTCCAAACCCCGAGTTCTCTCTCTCTCAGAGTTGTTTGGAGGCTAAATAGTGAAGTGTTTGGGTTTTTTTCTGGTGCTCCAAACCCCGAGTTTTTCTCTCTCTCAGAGTTGTTTGGAGGCTAAATAGTGAAGTGTTTGGGTTTTTTTCTGGTGCTCCAAACCCCGAGTTTTTCTCTCTCTCAGAGTTGTTTGGAGGCTAAATAGTGAAGTGTTTGGGTTTTTTTCTGGTGCTCCAAATCCCGAGTTTCTCTCTCTCTCTCTCTCTCTCTCTCTCTCTCTCTCTCTCTCTCTCTCTCTCTCTCTCTCTCTCTCTCTCTCTCTCTCTCTCTCTCTCTCTCTCTCTCTCAGAGTTGTTTGGAGGCTAAATAGTGAAGTGTTTGGGTTTTTTTCTGGTGCTCCAAACCCCGAGTTCTCTCTCAGAGTTGTTTGGAGGCTAAATAGTGAAGTGTTTGGGTTTTTTCTGGTGCTCCAAACCCCGAGTTTCAGGGCCAACCACTTCACTGCCGGGACACGACGAACACCACTCAACTGCAAGAGGAATAGACCCTCATGACCCCCTTGAGGGTCTATGCCTCTTGCTACCCACACTCGTATCCAGCGATGTGCTCTGGGTAGACGAAGTTATCGTCAAGTGAATGAATCGCTTCAAAGACATTAATTCACGGCCGCTGGTGGTGGACAAAGAAGTGAAATGAGACCTGACCACCGCGGGCAATGGGCATGGATTATATAACATGCAATAGGCATGGATTCTCATGAGCTCCTGCGCTGCAGGGGCCCATGAGAATCTATGCCTATGTCAGATGGATGCCGGCGAAGAGATTTGCTAAATACTGACCCGCGCGCGCCGACGGGAAAGTTTCGATTCTAGTATAATGAGCCGGGTGAGGGGGCTCTAATTTGAAGCACAGAGAGGAGCCTATTTTGTGCCTACAACACTGGCGGATCCAGATTTTTCAAATGGTCGTCCAGACAGATGTCACATGAGAGGTGGATGATGGTTGGTTGGTTAGTTCGGAGTTTAACGTCCACGGCACCGAAGTGATAATGAACGGCCCTGATGGGCGGGTTATGGGGGACAGGGAAAATCTATTGCTTATGGAGTACGACCTGAACACTGATCAATTCAGGCGCCCTGCAACTGTGCCACTTTGACTACCGGGACCTTTCAACGGACATGCTATTGAACAAGCCCGTCTTTTTTCCCTGGATTGTGAGTCCAGCTACCGGGGCCGGGACAGAGATTCGAACCCACGACCCGGCGATTCCCTTCGCTCTCTTGCTCCGACGCTTAGCCGCCTGAACTATTTCGGACTCTGAGGTGGGTGAGGGGTCGGGGTGTATACAACTTCCACTTGGATGAAAATAACCAACAAAGAAGGAAACGCGCTTTAAAAAGACAGAAACAACGCAATTTATTAATATTTCTGATGAAAACACTTCCAAAATATATATATATAATTATTATATACAAACAAAAAAGTACACAATTCGCTACGTGCCAGTGTGCGGAAGCTAAGTGACAACTCCTCACACTGGCAAGATAAGTAGCGAATTATTTACTTGCTTGTTTGTCTATTTAGAAATATTAATAAACTGTGTTGAAGCTGTCTTTTTTTAAAAGTGTTTCCTTCTTCCTTGGGTTATTCTCTGCATATCACCTGCTTGGCAGTCACCATTTTGGTCTGGTTTTCCTCTTGGACAAAACAATTCTCGAGTCCGACGAATTTGCCAATGGAAACTGTCCATCAAATACAACAATGCAAATAGAACGCTGCAATCCTGGAACTGAAAGACCCCGTCTGGATCCTGTGGTGGTCAACGAGACAATCAGCTATTTAAGGTTGTCCTAATTCAAAGCACGGAGAGACTCCGGTACAATTTCAATTTCGTGTTGACTAGAGACCCCCGTGCTATCCTTGATCAATCACTGCGTTGATGTTTTTGTCTCTCTCGAGGCGTTCGATCCGCAGTGCTGTAAATGCGCAAACCAGCGCGCGTAATGTTACAGCGGCCAGGCGGCGCGGCAGCAAGGCGTGAATTCTCGCTAAGTCAAGAATGGTGAAGCCCTTCACTGCCCGAAGAACTGATACAAACACCACTCACCTGACGCTTCTCACATACTACTACTACTACTACTACTACTACTACTACTACTACTACTATAATAATAATAATAATAATAATAATAATAATAATAATAATAATAATAATAATACCGTTATTATATAGGCGGTTTTTCTCAATTTTTGGGCAAATCGACTCAAAGCGCCGCGAACTGAAACCCAACACGCACACTCACGTAACAGACACGGATTTACGCCATTTAAGACAAACACAGTACAAGACAGACGAAGGGCCAGTTCAGCTACTGAAGTTACAGAGATTTTTGATGGCTTGTATTTGAAATTTGTAAAGTGGCCTGAAACCGGTACCAAAGTGTGGAGGGTGGGGGTGGGGGTGGGGTGGAAGAACCGGAGTACCCGGAGAAAGAACCCCCGACGGTCCGCCCGAATTTACGGTGACACTTACCAGAGAAGAAAAGTCCGACGCCGGAACCCGGTATCGAACCTCGCACCTTTGGCATTGGTGGCAGGCGCCTTAACCTTAACTCAGATGCTGACTACTTTGCAGAAGTGGGTCAGTTTGTCTCATGGTGTCTTAACAACCATCTACAGTTGAACGTTGGCAAGACTGAGGAGATGGTTGTTGACTTTCGGAAGCCTGGCAGTGGGCCAACTTCAGGGAGCCCATTCCCACCTCCTCAGTCCCTGGTGATTGACGGCACTTTTGTCACACGCACAGATGTCTACAAATACCTAGGGACCTTGATTGATTCACGGCTATCCTTCACCGACAACACAGACCTCATCTTTAAGAAAGCCCAAGGGAGACTGTATATGCTGCGCAAACTCCGCTCCTTTGATGTGAGCCCCAAAATCCTCAGGCAGTTCTACCCCTGCTTTGTAGAAAGCCTTCTTACGTTCTCCTTTGTCTCATGGTTCGGCTCCCTGGGCGAGAAGAACTTTAGGAAGCTGAATAAGATAATCAGGCTTAGTGAGAAAATCGTTGGGGGCAGGTTGGAGAGCCTTGACGGCCTCTACAGGACGAGAATGATACACAAGGGCCTGAGGCTGGCAGCTGACACTTCCCACTGCCTTTCTAAGCACCTTCAAAAGCTACCGTGTGACCGTAGGTTCAAGGCTCCTCTTGTTAAAACCAAACGCTACAAGGGCAGCTTTGTACCCTCGGCCATTCGTCTCCTAAATGAAGAGTGTGTTAACTAGCGTATCTCTCACTCTCCTTGTTGACGCCGTCGAGGAACTTGCAACTCAGATGTCGCAGTGGCATCTTGCCCTAAACTGTCGTGTTGTGTTGTTGTTGTTGTGGGGGTGGGGGTGGGGATGGTTTTTTTTTTCCATTGTCATAATGTGGCTAAAACCGTACACGCGCATGTGATCCCAACGAAAGAAAATTTGTTGGCTAGACTGACAAAATAAAGTTTTTGAATTTGAATAACCACTGCGCCACGGACCGCCCCACTACTACTACTACTACTAATAATAATAAGCGCATTAAATAGGCGCTTTATCCCAATTGAAAATCGGCTCAAAGCGCCGCCGCGAACTGAACCCAACAAGCACGCTCACGTGAATCACGCGCATTCACTCACACACTGTACATAAACACAGAACATTCACGTGGTGCTAAGGGCAAGCTCAAGCGAGCTACTGTAGTTTTTGGAAATTCAAAATCGTTTGTATTTGAAATTTGATTAAGTGGGCTAAAACTGATACCAAAGTGGAGGGGGAGGAAGAGCCGGAGTACCCGGAGAAAGAACCCCCGACGGTCCGCCCGAATTAACGGTGACACTAGAGGAGAAAAATCCGACGCCGGAACCCGTAGTCGAACCACGCACCTTTAGCATTGGTGGCAGGCGCCTTAACCACTGCGCCACGGACCGCCCCATAATAATAATAATAATAATAATAATAATAATAATAATAATAATAATAATAATAATAATAATAATAATAATAATAATAATGTACATTTATACAGCGCTTAACTTCCAAATGAATGATGTTCTAAGCACTTTACATGATCAAACATCACAGAACAAAAAGTGCAAGTAAGTAAAAGCTAAATAAATGTTACAACTAAAGTGACACAAATCAAAACACACACACACGCGCGCGCACACACACACACACACACACACACACACACACACACACACACACACACACACACACACACACACACACACACACACACACACACACACACACACACACACACACACACACACACACACACACACACACACACACACACACACACACACACACACACACACACACACACACACACACACACACACACACACACACACACACACACACACACACACACACACACACACACACACACACACACACACACACACACACACACACACACACACACACACACACACACACACACACAACACACACACACACACACACACACACACACACACACACACACACACACACACACACACACACACACACACACACACACACACACACACACACACACACACACACCACACACACACACACACACACACACACACACACACACACACACACACACACACACACACACACCACACACACACACACACACACACACACACACACACACACACACACACACACACACACACACACACACACACACACACACACACACACACACACACACACACACACACACACACACACACACACACACACACACACACACACACACACACACACACACACACACACACACACACACACAACACACACACACACACACACACACACACACACACACACACACACACACACACACACACACACACACACACACACACACACACACACACACACACCACACACACACACACACACACACACACACACACACACACACACACACACACACACACACACACACACACACACACACACACACACACACACACACACACACACACACACACACACACACACACACACACACACACACACACACACACACACACACACACACACACACACACACACACACACACACACACACACCGTTACAAGAACAGTTACAGCCAAAGATTGCTAACGCACTAAAAATGCGTCTTAACTGTAGGCATACGAAAAAAAGATAGGTCTTGAGCAGCGATTTGAAAGCAGACAGAGTTGGAGCATGCCTGACATGTTGTTTGAGAAATAGGATTTGTCCGTGTTGAATTTTCGCCCTGCTGAACTACGCAGACCTTCATAAACTCTCGCTGATTCTGGGGTTCATGGGGGACCTTTGCGCCTCTTGCAGTTGATCGCTGCTCGTGTTGTCCCGGCAGCAAACGAGCTAATGGCGTGCCATCACCACACAAAGACTTGCCTGAGATAGTCTGTGTCGCTTGCGTAGCGTTTAATCCCCGCCCTGCCAGTGATACCAAATTGCGTTTCTGATATCTTCGTTAATTTTACGCCAAAAGACCCCAAATCGCCCAAGGAACTAAGTCTAGAGCTTTTCTCGGCGCCTAGAGCTTTTCTATCGAAAGTTTAGGCGCCTTAAAAGAATACATTATTATTATTTATTATTATTAGTTTGGTGTCAGAAAGAGGCATAGATTCTCATGAGCCCCCGCATTTGCGGGGGCTCATGAGGATCTATGTCTCTTGCAGTTGGATCGTGCTGGCGTTTTCTGAGCAGTGAAGGGGTTAAATGCGACCGATAAACCTTCCCCACCCTAACCTTCACTTTGGCACAAATGAGAGTGTCACTTTTGACGTATGCCAGCTGGAATGCCGGTGACAGGCCGGCAAATGAAGCCCTGGATTATCTCATGGGGATACGCCGAAGTGCGACACCCAGCGGACCTAGATTCCCTCTCACCACAGGGTAGGGAAGCCCTTGCAAGTTGCGTCACTTGACAAGGAGTCCGCCTTTGACGCTCGAAGCCTTATCAAAGAAACAAAACTCGAACAGCCGATATCCTTGCCCATGATTTCGGTGTCATGGTCATTGTCATCCGAAAACCGTTGACTTTTCTCTAAAGCTACGGTTTCATAAGCACGAATCCGATACGAATACGATCGAACCCGACGCCATGATGCAATTTTTCCGTCATAACTTGCGTCATTTTCGTTTCAAGCCGGATGCGAATTCGTGTCCGCATCGGGCATATGGAAACACACAAACATAAAAAGGACTCACACGAACCTTCCCGTTTTGGCCCCGCTTCGGATTCGGATCGGGTTTGTATCGGATTCGTGTTTACGGGTCGGCGCCTTAAAGCTACGTTTCCATAAGCACGAATGCGATCCGAATATGAGCCCAATCCGACGCGGATCCGAGACAAAACACGTCGTGCAAGTCGCTTTATGACTGTGTGTCTCAATTTGTCACATGCCGTACCGAATTTTGCATCCCACCACGAAACGAACACGACACGACTTTTTTGTTCGCCCAGGAGAGCGACTTTGTCGGATGTCGGATGTGCTCGGACTGAAAGGCAGTATCCGATGCGTAAAATTTGTCATACGTCAAAAGCTCTCGCGCCACTCTGATCTTTGCGTCATATCAGTTGTTCCCATATATAGAAACACGGGCTTCACGAATTTTGAACGAAAGTCGCATAGCCGTATCCAGTTCAAATCGTATTTGTACAGAATTCGCGCTTATGGAAACGTAGAATTAACTCCTTCAGCCCGACGGCCCGTACTTCCCAAATTTTGGAGGCGCCATCTAATGACTATGCACCAGTTGCAGGAGATGGATCGACCATGAGAATTCAAGTGCAGTGCCAGATTAGCTTGGCGCCGACAGGCGCCAAGCTAATCTGGCACTGCACTTGAATTATCATGGTCGACCCATCTGCTGCTGTAGTGCGTCAGGCCTGAATGGGTTAAGCCTGTTGGTCACAAACACATAATTAATTTAATGTTCAAAAATATGACTGAGTGAATTGCAAAGAAATTCCCAACAAAGTAAGGACAAGAACAGCACGCTTTATTAAATATTTCTTAGACAAAATTTAACCTAAAACTTTACTTGTGCTGTACCTGTCCTTTCTAAGCGTGTTTCTTTCTATGTTGAGAATATGACCATTTCTGTCTGCATGTCTATTTAAAAATGTAACAATAAATAGAAAAAAAAATTAATAACAACTGAAAGTTTTATAATAACTGAAAATTTAACAACAAATAACAAATCTGAAAATCAAATAATAAATTGAAATTTAATAAGAAATTGAAATCTAATAAGAAATTGAAATCAAATAAGAAATCGCAAATCTAATAATTCTACTTGTCTTTTAATGCGTGTTTCTTTTCATTGCTGAGAATTTCTTTGCATATTGTTGAGGGTGGGTTTTTTATATATAAATGTTCATTATCAACCACCGCAGAGGATATTCAGCGCAACAACAAAAATGCTCGTCCCTAGACCCAACTCGTCTTGTGGTCAGTTGGACGAGCAGGCTTCACATGACACATGACAACTCCAAGACTTGGAAAGATTTCAACATCAGTGAATATTGTGAAACGTAGCACATTACCACCTTTGGGATGATTTGAACTCCGGCAGCAAAGGTGTTAATGTGAAATGTAATTCTAATAAACGTATAACCCCTTCACAGCCGAGCAAAAGGTAAACACCACCCAATTGCAAGAGGTATAGATCCTCATGAGCCCCCGCAGTCGGGGGCTCATGAGGATCTATACCTCTTGCCGACACCAATGTTGTTTCCATGCTATCTGGACAGTCCATACGGATCTCTTGCCGATACCAGTGTTGTTTCCATGCTATCTGGACAGTCCATACGGATCTCTTGCCGACACCAGTGTTGTTTCCATGCTATCTGGACAGTCCATACGGATCTCTTGCCGACACCAGTGTTGTTTCCATGCTATCTGGACAGTCCATACGGATCTCTTGCCGACACCAGTGTTGTTTCCATGCTATCTGGACAGTCCATACGGATCTCTTGCCGACACCAGTGTTGTTTCCATGCTATCTGGACAGTCCATACGGACCTCTTGCCGACACCAATGTTGTTTCCATGCTATCTGGACAGTCCATACGGATCTCTTGCCGACACCAATGTTGTTTCCATGCTATCTGGACAGTCCATACGGATCTCTTGCCGACACCAGTGTTGTTTCCATGCTATCTGGACAGTCCATACGGATCTCTTGCCGACACCAGTGTTGTTTCCATGCTATCTGGACAGTCCATACGGACCTCTTGCCGACACCAATGTTGTTTCCATGCTATCTGGACAGTCCATACGGATCTCTTGCCGACACCAATGTTGTTTCCATGCTATCTGGACAGTCCATACGGATCTCTTGCCGACACCAGTGTTGTTTCCATGCTATCTGGACAGTCCATACGGATCTCTTGCCGACACCAGTGTTGTTTCCATGCTATCTGGACAGTCCATACGGACCTCTTGCCGACACCAATGTTGTTTCCATGCTATCTGGACAGTCCATACGGATCTCTTGCCGACACCAATGTTGTTTCCATGCTATCTGGACAGTCCATACGGATCTCTTGCCGACACCAGTGTTGTTTCCATGCTATCTGGACAGTCCATACGGATCTCTTGCCGACACCAGTGTTGTTTCCATGCTATCTGGACAGTCCATACGGATCTCTTGCCGACACCAGTGTTGTTTCCATGCTATCTGGACAGTCCATACGGATCTCTTGCCGACACCAATGTTGTTTCCATGCTATCTGGACAGTCCATACGGACCTCTTGCCGACACCAATGTTGTTTCCATGCTATCTGGACAGTCCATACGGATCTCTTGCCGACACCAGTGTTGTTTCCATGCTATCTGGACAGTCCATACGGACCTCTTGCCGACACCAATGTTGTTTCCATGCTATCTGGACAGTCCATACGGATCTCTTGCCGACACCAATGTTGTTTCCATGCTATCTGGACAGTCCATACGGATCTCTTGCCGACACCAGTGTTGTTTCCATGCTATCTGGACAGTCCATACGGATCTCTTGCCGACACCAGTGTTGTTTCCATGCTATCTGGACAGTCCATACGGACCTCTTGCCGACACCAATGTTGTTTCCATGCTATCTGGACAGTCCATACGGATCTCTTGCCGACACCAATGTTGTTTCCATGCTATCTGGACAGTCCATACGGATCTCTTGCCGACACCAGTGTTGTTTCCATGCTATCTGGACAGTCCATACGGATCTCTTGCCGACACCAGTGTTGTTTCCATGCTATCTGGACAGTCCATACGGACCTCTTGCCGACACCAATGTTGTTTCCATGCTATCTGGACAGTCCATACGGATCTCTTGCCGACACCAATGTTGTTTCCATGCTATCTGGACAGTCCATACGGATCTCTTGCCGACACCAGTGTTGTTTCCATGCTATCTGGACAGTCCATACGGATCTCTTGCCGACACCAGTGTTGTTTCCATGCTATCTGGACAGTCCATACGGACCTCTTGCCGACACCAATGTTGTTTCCATGCTATCTGGACAGTCCATACGGATCTCTTGCCGACACCAATGTTGTTTCCATGCTATCTGGACAGTCCATACGGATCTCTTGCCGACACCAGTGTTGTTTCCATGCTATCTGGACAGTCCATACGGATCTCTTGCCGACACCAGTGTTGTTTCCATGCTATCTGGACAGTCCATACGGATCTCTTGCCGACACCAGTGTTGTTTCCATGCTATCTGGACAGTCCATACGGATCTCTTGCCGACACCAATGTTGTTTCCATGCTATCTGGACAGTCCATACGGACCTCTTGCCGACACCAATGTTGTTTCCATGCTATCTGGACAGTCCATACGGATCTCTTGCCGACACCAGTGTTGTTTCCATGCTATCTGGACAGTCCATACGGATCTCTTGCCGACACCAATGTTGTTTCCATGCTATCTGGACAGTCCATACGGATCTCTTGCCGACACCAATGTTGTTTCCATGCTATCTGGACAGTCCATACGGATCTCTTGCCGACACCAATGTTGTTTCCATGCTATCTGGACAGTCCATACGGACCTCTTGCCGACACCAATGTTGTTTCCATGCTATCTGGACAGTCCATACGGATCTCTTGCCGACACCAATGTTATTTCCATGCTATCTGGACAGTCCATACGGACCTCTTGCCGACACCAATGTTGTTTCCATGCTATCTGGACAGTCCATACGGACCTCTTGCCGACACCAATGTTGTTTCCATGCTATCTGGACAGTCCATACGGATCTCTTGCCGACACCAGTGTTGTTTCCATGCTATCTGCACAGTCCATACGGATCTCTTGCCGACACCAATGTTGTTTCCATGCTATCTGGACAGTCCATACGGATCTCTTGCCGACACCAATGTTGTTTCCATGCTATCTGGACAGTCCATACGGATCTCTTGCGTAAAATTAACCCAGATTTTCAGAAACACATTCTGCGTCCACTGGCAGTGGGCGGGCTAACGTCAGTCAATTCTAACTTTGGGATGGTCGGTATGAACTGAGTAGCAATTGATGGGAGATGGATCGGCCATGACAGTACAAAGGTTGTGCAGTGTAAGCTTTTGGGCCCCCCCCCCCCACCCCCACCCCACCCTCCGTCCCCCAGGCGCGAAGCTGATCTGGCATCTACCTTTGAACAATTCACAGACGATCGATCCCCCCACCCCCCCCCCCACCCCCCACCACCCCCCACCCCACCACCCCCCACCCCACCACCCCCTGGTGTGTTTTAATGGTGAATCTGTTTAGAAAACTTGTTTTTCCTCGACGGTATTCAGATATGGCACGTCTGGAATGTGTTAACATCTTCACTGTGAACATCACCCATCTGCAAGAGACATAGATCCTCATGAGCCAATGCAGTCGCGGGGGCTCATGAGGATCTATGTCTCTTCCTGAAACCGATTGTTAGCCATGCTCCTTGGGCGGTTTTGGCTGTAGGTCCTGCAATCAACAAAGCTTTCAGGAACAAAATATGCGTCCAGTGGGAGGGTAGAGGTCAAGTGTGACAGATCATCAAAGTCTTTTTTTCCGGCGGTACAAGGGACATTTCAACCGGACAAGATTTCCTTGAGATAGTCAACTTGGCAATAGAATTTCGTGCGAATGAACCACGGTTTCGGGCTCAGCTCTGTCAGTCAAACTCACAATTTCTGTCAATAGATTTTTGCCGACTGAGCAGCCAATCGATGTTGTTCGCATACAATCTCGTAAGTGACCTTTAGGCGTGAAACCGTGTTTTCATGCGGTTGCTTCTTTTGATAATTAGTGAGGGCACATTTTACGCTCAACGACTCCCAACAATGAATGAATGAACGAATGAATGAATGAATGAATGAATGAATGAATGAATGAATGAATGAATGAATGAATGAATGAATGAAACTTTATTTTTCAAAAATGGAGCCAATAGGCGCACAGGCCTCTTTTCATATCTGTCCTTGCTAAACTACGGATTGAACACAAAACAACAATTTAATACAGGCAAATGACAGATATACATACATTGCGTCCAGTTTTCGAGCGAAAGAGAGCGAGGTCGCTGTGGATAACCAGCTTGCAACTAGAGCGTAGACTACGCGCAGAACATGCCCAAGAGGCACAGATCTTCATGAGCCCTCTAAGAGGCATAGATGCTCATGTGACCTCTGAGCTTTGAGATGTTTGGATTGCTGTCTATGCTTATGGTAGGAGCTGGTTATCCGCCAAGACTTCGCTCTGGTTCGTTGTTGGGGGGTCGTTTGGCGTAAAGGGGCCTCGCTATTTTTCTGACGATATTTCGAACCTGTAGCTCAACAGGAAATGGTCATTGCCGGAGGCAAGGCGAACGCCACCCATCTGCAAGAGACATAAATCCTCATGAGCCCCCGCAGTCGCGGGGGCTCATGAGGAGTTATGTCTCTTGTCAACCTTGCGTTCTTTGTGCCCACGTTTGGTCCCAATTTATTTGTGTTCTTCAATGGAATGTCGGTCAGTGTGCCGTGGTTTCAGACGCGAAATCCGAGCCCACTGGCAGTCAAAGGGATCAACCGCCTTGTGAAGAAAGCCTCAGATCACATATTCTGAGCAAAGCGTCAACAGCCAGTTACGACGTTGCAAGCGAGCACCATGGATATGCTTCTCGTCTGACCAAAAATGTCTGGCCAACATTCTATCCGTACCGTATATCAAACAGCATCTCCCGCGAAATTGGACGGATCTACTCTTGGCTCACTGAGTCAGCAAAGGTTGTCAATTACAGATTGCCTAAAAATTCATGACTTGATTGACATATCGGTACACTACGGCTGGCTGATTCCGCGGATTTGGTTTCCGTAACTGAGATCTCTGATGTCAGGAGAGAGAGGTTTACGGCTGAACAGCATGAGTGCACGCGACCACACACGATTGTGTTATTATTTCCTGCTTTTTTTTTATCAATAAAACTTTATTTTACAACGGTTAAGGCAATGACATTGTCATCGACACAGCCATTTTACAAACCTGCCGTTAAAGCTTCAAGCCCAAAGCCACTGTGTAAAAATAACTAGCACTGTGTCCAACAACGCTGTGGCCAAACAACGGATCTTTCTGTTAAATGTTTAGTGGAGATATATAATAATTATTATAATAGCATCAATGCCAACAAATATTTTGTACAACGGTCAAAGTTTTGACGCGAAAGACCATATAAGCAGTTTTTCATGGAAAACAAAAAAAAAAAGGAAGAAGGAAAAATGCGTTTGTTTGACGCTCACAGTGGCCTAAAAGCCCGCACAAACATAGTTTGTTTGTCCGGGATTAGATTCACTGTAAAAAAAAAACACGTGCAAATATGACCTCCTTCTGGCTTGAGAATTCTTAGCCCGTTGCCGGAGTGCCAGCTGAGGCAGACTGTGGTTTCTCTGCAATCGTCGTTAATTAAATACCAAGAAGCCCAGGCTGTCCAGGATCGTAGATTCAAAGTAGACTAAGCAAGAGGCATAGATCCTCATGAGCCCCTGCAATTGCGGGGGCTCATGAGGATCTATGCCTCTTGCAGTTAGGTAGTGTTTAGCATCTCTCGGCGCTGGGCGGGTTAGGCGACGTTTCCATCGGCTGAATCCGATGCGGCGAATACGATCCGAATCAGAAGCGTGTCCGAGACAGAACTGTTCGTGCAAATCGCTTTAAAAAAAAAAAACCCCCGATGCTGTATCGAATTTCTTATCCGACTGTGAAATGAACTCGGCACGATTTTCTACCTCTACCCCAGGAGAGCGATTTTTTTTTTCTGATGTCGGATGTGTTGGGAAGGAACGACGTAACATTTTGCCACACGTGACACGTTCGCGAGCCGTACTGATGTATTGCGTCATATCAGTGGTGCCCACAATGGCGGAATGCACGTTTTAATATAATTATGAAAAGAACGAGCTCCAAAAAAAATTTTCAACGTAAATTGCACAGCCCTATACGATTCGGATGGTGTTCGTATCGGATGCGTGTTTATGGATGCGTGTCTATCAATGGAAAGGTTCCTGTCAACTCCTTCAATTTTGAGGACTATTGCACACAATCCAACTGCATGAGATATTGATCCTCACTTGTCTCAGCGGCTGCGGAACCTCGTGATGATCTACGCCATTTGCTGAGACCGTCGTGTACCCATGTTTCTTGGACTGGCTAGGGCTTTTGGAGTATAATTAACTCGTTCTGCCCGCGGGCACACCACAGCAAGATACGGCTGGACCATGATAGTTCAAGGGTGGTGGCAGAATAGCTTGGCGCCTATAGGCGCCAAGCTATTCTGCCACCACCCTTGAACGGCCAAAGTCGATCTGTGTCCTGAATTGTAATGAAGTCCTGAGAGGATAACTCCAAAATGTGGGCATTTCGTACCTCGGGCACAGTGAGTTGACGATTTCAGTGCCCTCAAATCTGGATCAAGTGGCAGCGTAGGGGTGAAGTTACAGAAATGCAGACAAAAAGCAGATACTATCTCCTGCAAGGGATGTACATGATCAGACTTGTTCTTTACCTGTATATTTTTCTGTGAGCTGGCGATTGTGGTGCCTGATAAGACGGGGCAGGGGAACTAACTGTGTGTATGTACAGCGCTGAGTAATTCCCCTTGGTATTTATGTGTAATAATAATATATCTCCTGCAAACCAACCTCCTGCAAAGAAAATTATTCTCATGAGATCATGTACTTTGCCGGGAGCGATCGGCTCAGTCAGCATCCTCAGTTTGAGGGAGACAGGCCATCCCTCACTCCCGCGGTGGGTACCGACTGTGTTTCTGATAATCTTGTTAACTCTTTCGCCGCCGAGAAAGAGTGAACGCGATCCAGCCGCAAGAGGTATAGATCCTCATGAGCCCCCGCGTCTGCGGGGGCTCATGAGGATCTATGCCTCTTGCTGTGACCAATTTGCATTCATGATCCTTGGACGCTTGAGACTTTTGCCGGTGAATAAACTCAAGATTGCAGAAATATAATATCCTCGTCCAGTGACAGGCCAAGGGTTAATATTGTGCCAGACACGGATACAATGGGGTACCGTATTCAAGAGACGCAGGTCCTCATGAAAAATCCTCCAGCTGACAAAATCGCGTGTCGTAAATTGAGAAAATAAAAACCGTTCCCGTGTCTTTATGCATAAGCTTATACTGACGAGCAAAAGAAATGCGATAGTTTTGGACGGAATCATCGGAAACACTGAAGTATTTCCGATGATTTTTTTTTTTTTTAAATGTCGCATTTCTTTTCCTTATCAGTGTACCAGTTTCGAACGCCCTTGAAATACTCCTATCAATTTTTACCATTGCTTATATTACTGACAAGATTCGGAAAAAAATATCACGCATGACCACTCATGACCACTCAGTCATGACCCGGATTGTGTGAGATTTTCTCGGCAGTACAGGGGGGCAAAACGAGCGAAGCCTGCCGTGCAAGCAGATCGCACGCGGTGTCCTTGCGCTGATCGCACGCGCTGTCCTTGCACTGATCGCACGCGCTGCCCTTGCAGTGATCGCACGCATGCACTGACTTCTTTAGTCCTGTCTGGACTGACCTAATTCTACAGAATGGGATAACCTCAATTAACCATTCAGCCCTGACAGCAGGAGATAGGTCGACTATGATAATTCAAGGGTAGTGCCAGATTAGCTTGGCGCCTGTCGGCGCCAAGCTAATCTGGCACTACCCTTGAATTATCATAGTCGATCCATCTCCTGCAACAGCTGCATCGTTAGATGACGCCTCCAAAATTTGGGAAATACGTGCGTCGGGTTGAAAGAGTTAAAGCTACGACTACGCGTAACAATCACGAAACGGTGCATGTCCACCAGTTCAATCGAGGTCTTCAGCAATGTGTCCCAGTGCGATAAACCGAATACTCAAATGATTTTGCACAATAGAGATGAACGCGAATAATACAGTTTAATTTAGGTCGGGGTTATTAAAACTAGGTCCAGTTTGTCAATAGCTTGAGAGTGCTGAGGAAATATTTGTATTCGAAATTCAGTGGGACAGACTATTTCAAGGACAAGGACAATTATATTTTTTTTTAGTAAATGTATCCAGTTGAAAATAGTGGTCGTTAGTGATATTTTTTTTCCATTCGGATCTTGTTAATAGAAGCAATGGTAAACATTGATAGGAGTATTTAGGTCGGTCGAAACTGGTATAAGCAAAAGGAATGCGACATATTTTTAATCATTGGAAGCACCTCAGTGTTTCCGATGATTCCAAAAATATCGCATTTCATTTGCTCGTCAGTATAAGCTTATGCATGAAGACAAGGGAACGGTTTTTATTTTCTCAATTTACGAGACGCGATTTTTGACGACTTTTTTTTTCTTTTTACAATTTGCGGGCGATGGATTGACCATGACAGTTGAAATATGGTGCTAATCAGGCACTTTCTACAACTTTCACGCTCAGTCTGTCTTCAGCTGTATTGATCTGATCTGATCTACCTGGTCTGAGTCAGTTCACATCTAAAAGTTGGCTATTAAAAGTTTTTACAGTTTTCAATTAGCGGGAACCACAGGTATTTGACCCGCAAACCCGCAACTTTCTTTTTTTAGTAGTGTATGGAGAGGAGGTATGCACGCTATCAAATACAGAAAAGTTACGGGCTTGCATTCAAGCGCCTGTGGTAGAAACAGGCGCAATTGCAACAGAGGAACTTTTAAAAGAAATGTACAGTCAGGGCACGCTGTCAGAATAGTTATCACGATGCGTGCGGCGGATTCAAACTCCGCAATTATCACTCTTTATTTATTTTATTTTTTGGCGACCCTCCCAATCGCATATTAACCCTTTTAGTGCCGAGAAAATGCGAACCCCACCCAACTGCAAGAGGTATAGATCCTCATGAGCCCCCGCAATCGCGGGGGCTCATGAGGATCTATGCCTCTTGCTGACACCACTTTGAGATGAGGATCCGTTTTCAAGGGACGTCTATGGGTTGGGTTTGTTTGGGGATTTTTTTGGGTTTTTTTGTCTTGAATTAAGGAAGATTGGCAGAAAGACGGTTAGAGCCAGGCTGGCACTGAACAGGTTAATCCCCCCCCCCCCCCCCCCCCCCATTGAACAAAACGCCAAAGGGCAGTTGTCGACCACAGCTGGCCCGCCCACAGATGTGCACAGGCCGGCAGCGGCCGACTTCGTTTCGCTGACCTCACCTTTGACTCCCATCTCATACTCATCAACCTCTCTTTTGAGAAGCCTTGCCGAGAGCGTAATTTCTCAGCCCTTCCTTCACGGCCAAGCCTCGAGCCCTCACTCTTTGAGTTCAAAAGTGAACTTCTCACATGCTAAAACATAATAAGAAATCGACCGAACGGTGTGGCCTTAAGGTGTTGCCTGTTAACAATAAAATGATGATAATTATAGTAATGATAATAGCAAGGAAAATAATGATGGTGATTATCATCATCATCATCATCATCATCATCATCATCATCATCATCATCATCATCATCGTCATCATCATTACAATAATAACTGATTGCCTATTGTAGTAATATTAGCTCTAAATGCAATTGCAATGTAGCCGGCGCTAACTACGAAAGATAGACTGAACACGATACTTCAAGGGTAGTGCTTGCTTAGCAGACAGAGTATCTTTAAATACGCAAAATGAACCTAAAATACTTCAAAGGTATAGTAGTGCTTGGTTGTTTAGCAGGCAGAGTGCGAAGCGCTAATACGCCAGATGAAATAAAATTATATTCCAAGGACAGTGCCTGGATAGCTTGCAATTTGACTTGTCATCGGTCTGCTGACGCCTTGGCAAGCCCCTTAAAGCTCATCAGGCACTGCCTTTTCTTCTGTCGTTCATCTTATTTTTGAGGTTAGTTCGGGGTTTAACGTCCACGGCACCGAAGTGATAATGGACGGCCCTGACTGGCGGGTTCTTAGGGGACACGGAAATCTATTTCCTATGGAGTACGACCTGAACACTGATCAATTCAGGTGCACTGCAACTGTGGCACTTTGATTTACCAGACCCTTTCAACGGACATGCTATGGAGTTCTTGAGGCTTAGCCTAGAAGCGAAAGAGGCCCGGGAATCGATTTAAGCGTTGAAAGAGCCCACTTGATGTATGACAAGCGATCCTTTTCTTGTAAGGCAGCTCTGATGGGCAAGAAGGGGATGAAAGTAAGAGCCCAGCGGTGCGCTGTAGTCCTCGGACCTGACGTCGGTCTCAGCTGGCCCCGCGCACGGCTGTGCCGTGCGCGGGGCCAGCTGAGGCCGACGTCAGGCCCGAGGACCTTTTGCTCGCTGGTAGGATTACTGACTCCGAAGACTTGCCCGATGACCTTTCTGACTATGACGAGGGCAGTTAATTAGTTATTTTGGGTTTAACGCCGAGCAGATGACGATGTAGCGAAATCTACAGATCTAATGGTTCAGACCGACTGGTAGCGATCGCAGACAGTCAGCGGGAGGTTCTGGCAATCAGCAACTTCAACAGTTTTTGTTGTTGTTTTTTGTGCTTGTGGTTGTTTTTGTGTTGTTGTCGTTGTGGATGATGCTGGTGTCGCCTTTGTTCTGTTGCTGCTGTTGTTTGATCATCTGGACTGAATCAGAAAGACATTCGAAAGTTTGTTTTCTTTCATTTTAAATTAATCGTTGGACCTAGACTGAACAGAGACAAATTCCGTCAGTCTGAGGATGCAAGTAGAGTCAGAAGTAGCTCGGGCGGTTAATTACGCGGCGGATCGAAAGAGAGTGGACAGAAACAACCGGGTCGCGGGTTCGAGTACCCGTCTCCGTCCCGGCCCCGGCAGCTGGACTCGCAATCCCGGTAAACAAGACGGGCTTGTTCAGCAGCATGTCCGTTGAGAGATCCTGGTAAATCAAAGTGGTATTGCTGAGGTGCGTCTGAATTGATCGGTGTTCAGGTCCTACCTCAAAGGCAGTAGATGTCCCGTTATCATCCCTCCTGTGCCGTGGACGCTACCCCCTTCCATGCCGCTGTACGAACATTTTTGTTTCTGAAATCTTTGTTCGTTCAACGACAAAAAGCCAAAACCGTCCAAGGAACATGGATGCAAATTGGTCTCAGCAAGAGACATAGATCCTCATGAGCCCCCGCTGTCGCGGGGGCTCATGAGGATCTATGTCTCTTGCAGTCGTTCACCTTTTCTCGGCAGTCAAAGGGTTAATTTAAACCCAGAACTAACCAATGCAAGTGTGGTCGACCCCAGGCAGCAGCAAAACGACTTAGATTCTCATTAACCCCTGCAGCTTGCAGATGTTCATGAGACTCTATGTCTCTTGCAGATTCATATGGCTAAACGAGTGACTGCTCAGCCGCTTCCAGGCGGGGGACGATCCCCCGCGTGTGTGCACACTGGTAACATCAACACAAAAAGTGACACGGAGGGTGTGTGACTTTGATAATGCCCAGGATCTCTCTTAGCTTGCGGAACATAGATGCAAATGAGACCAGGAAGGAGCACAGGCTATTAACGCCTCAACTGCTGCTGACGATACCGTTCGTCGGAAAAGGCGCATATTTACGTAGTTTTTTTTTTTTTTTTTTTTTTTTTTTTTTTTTTTTTTTTTTTTTGCTACTTCCAAGTTTTCTCTGTCGACCTCAGAGGTCTCCATCCCACGCCGCTCACCCCAATCAACCCCAGTGTGCTCACCCAGGCCTACCAGTTGCCACAGCCAGACTCCCGGCCCCGCTGCTGTATATATGTCAGGTTAGGGGACTCCCTCCGGAGGAAACTCCGCACTACTGCCGAGTCACTTCGGTGGTCTTCCTACTTAACATTTTTCTTGCTAGTCACGGAGTCGACGAGTGAGAGCTCCCCCCAGAGGTGGCGAGTCAACCAATACGTCCTTCCATGCACAGCAGCAGGGTCTGGCCGAAGACAACCGCGCACCTAGGGCTCCTAGAGGCCGGACCGGGCTGAGGTCACCATGAGACGGAGACTTGAGGGGTCAGAGGCACCTGGAATAGCGTTTTTCCTTTTTGCATGATGATGAGGATGATATGATGATGCCATGGTGGTCCATGTGGTTTTAGGGACTGCGTGACAGGGCCGCATTCCACGCTTCCTGTCATAAATATCCTGGTATTAACCAGGCCCGGGACTTGCGGACACCTGCGGTGCCAGCCGTGTAATCATCCACACCTTGCGATGCGTCATAACCCGGGTAACACCCCCAAAGTCGCACCCGTGAAGTGGGCGAGTCTCGGCTGAGTGGCATCAGCCTTCCCATTGGGTCCATAGCACACCCGCTCTGGGTAAGAGCCGACCCAGGTAGGAAAAATCCCGCTTGACTCGGCTGGGATTCGAACCCGGATTTC
This sequence comes from Semisulcospira habei, assembly GCA_036245525.1. Taxonomy (NCBI): domain Eukaryota; kingdom Metazoa; phylum Mollusca; class Gastropoda; family Semisulcospiridae; genus Semisulcospira; species Semisulcospira habei. The sequence goes on along the minus strand of BTPG01000001.1, from coordinate 5,909,993 downwards.
CCGGCCGCCAGTCCGACGCGCTAACCACTGCGCTACGGAGGCCGGTCATATTTACGTAGTTAGGTAGTGACGTATTTACGTAGTTAGGTAGTGACGTATTTACGTAGTTATGTAGTGACGTATTTACGTAGTTAGGTAGTGACGTATTTACCTAGTTAGGTAGTGACGTATTTACGTAGTTAGGTAGTGACGTATTTACGTAGTTAGGTTGTAACGTATTTACGTAATTAGGTTGTGACGTATTTACGAAGTTAGGTAGTGACGTATTTACGAAGTTAGGTAGTGATGTATTTATGCGTCTTTTCCGCCGAGCCGTATCGTCACTAGGTGACGAGAAGTCTTTTCCTACAGCCTACCCAGTAAGCAAACGTCCTCGGGCCCAAAGACGTTTTGCTCACTGGGGCCCGCTGTGCCTGCTACAGGTCCGTCTTTCTTAATGCCGCTTGCAGGAAAGACACAGAAACGAAATGGCACCCGAGGGGTTGGGACTTCAAGAAAGAGTTCGACCCTTGACGGGCTGGGGAAAATGGCTTTTCTCTCTGCGCCAGAACTCATCTGACAATTTGCCAAAGTGCTGTTTACATTCATACAACAGTTTTTATTCATGTCATGGGGCCTCTTTGAAGGCGTCTGTAGCCATTGACAGGCGGAACGAGATTTCGTGGGTATCTTTGCCAGGTCAAAACGGAAAATTTGCCGACTGATTTCTGTTGTTGTTGAAGTTGTTGTTGTTGCTGTTTTTGTTTTGTTTGTTTGTTTGTTTTTGTTTTGTTTTGTTTGTTTGTCTGTTTGTTTGTTTGTTTGTTTGTTTTGGGGTTTTTTGGGGTTTTTTGTAGTTTGTACTTGAAGCAGCTAAAAGACAAGTAACTCAAGATTAACCCTTTCAACCGCAAGGTCCCATTTCTCACAGTTGGGAGGTGTTGCTTAACGACTATGTACCAGTTGTAGGAGATGGATTGATGATAATTCAAGGGTAGTGCCAAATGAGCTTGGCGCCTTCAGGCGCCAAGCTCATCTGGCACTACCCTTGAATTATCATCATCAATCCATCTCCTGCAGGGTCCCGGGGGTAAATGGATTAAGTCTGTCAAATATGAGAGGCTCCGAAATCTTCATTTATATGACGGCCTCAGAAACAAGCTAACGAAATGTGTACGTGTCCTAGTCTGTGATTTTGATACGGTTTATATACGTGTGATGGTTGTGTGTTTGTATACAGTTTGTATATGTGTGCTGGTTTGTGATGAGATCGACTGCTACGGTTTATATACGTGTGATGGTTGTGTGTTTGTATACAGTTTGTATATGTGTGCTGGTTTGTGATGAGATCGACTGCAAGGTCTATGATCACGAACCAACACACACATTGGAACTGTGCCTTTCGTTTTATAGTCTTTGTACCAGTTACCATTAACCAAGATCTGCCTGAAGAAAATGACACTATTCCGAAACGGCTTTACTAACGGATTGCACAGAGTAGGTCACAAAACTAAGGTACAGAGAAGAAAGAAGAAACACAAACGTTGTATCAAGGCCAGATCCCTTAGCTTAAACACATTCTACCTCAGGACCGAAATCCTCACACATTGAAGTTGCCTTCTGAAGGACTGTATTGCAATTCTAGAGACAGATCGAGCATGATAGTTCACGGATGATTCCAGAATAGCTTGGCGCCTATGGGCGCCAAGCTATTCTGGCACCACCCTTGAACTGTCATGCTCGATACATGTCTTGCTGTGGTGCGTTGGGGCTGAATGAGTTAAGAAAACAAGCGAGGAAGTGTGCAGACAGTTTGTTCCAGCGGGCGACTGCAAACACGGTCATTTCCTTCCTCCGCCATCTCTCTCTCTCTCTCTCTCTCTCTCTCTCTCTCTCTCTCTCTCTCTATGTGATTGAAGGCTTAATCATTTATCCTTGGGAAATAAAGTTTCATTTCATTTTTCTCTCTCTCTCTCTCTCTCTCTCTCTCTCTCTCTCTCTCTCTCTCTCTCTCTCTCTCTCTCTCTCTCTCTCTCTCTCTCTCTCTCTCTCTCTCTCTCTCTCTCTCTCTCTCTCACGGGACATAAACGAAGAATATAAACGATGACCGTCACTCTTTGCCAGCATACATTTTCATCCATACGTTCAGCACCAACCAAATATGAAAATTGCATGGCATACAAATGTTTTCATTGTTGAAATATCAATAGTTTACTTCTATACAATACCACCACCACCACCACCCCTCCCCCCCCCCCCCCCCCCCCACACACACACACACTCTCTTGCCTCCCGCCACTGCCCCGGTGCGTCTCAAGACCACCATCCCGTCTCCGATTCTTTGATTGTTCGTTTGTCTCTGCTTTTTTTAATCGCAAAACAGTTCTTTGTACTAGTCCTTCCATCAGCAGAAAGCACAGATTCGCATGAACCCCCAGGGACTCATAAGAGTCGCTGGTCCTTCAGGGGTTAATAAGAGTCCCCGGGGTTCAGGGGTTCATGAGAGAGTCGATGCCGCTGTGTCGTTATCTGCCATGAATACTGATGCAGGCGTCGACTCTCTCAGTTTTACATCTGCAGTCGGGAGAATTTCATCGGAGAGTCAGTAAGGAAAGAGAAAGGTGGGTTGTGGGAGGGGGCTGAGGTGGGGGGGGGATGGGAATGGGCATCTGGAGAAACGGCGAGTTAACCCCTTCCCTGCCAACCGACACCGACACAGACTGTGTTTCTAAAATTTGTGTTAATTCAACACCGAAGAATCCAGGCTGTCCAAAGAACTCGGACACAAAGTGGTTTGAGCAAGAGGCATAGATCCTCATGAACCCCCGCAATTGCGGGGGCTCATGAGGATCTACGTCTCTTGCAGCTGGACGCTGTTCGATTTTTTTCTCGGCAGTGAAAGGGTTAAGGTCTGCGACATTTGGGGAAAAACGCGCGAAGCCCATCACACCTCATTCCCCTTGAGTAAAGCGAGCACATCGTTTGGCGGAGTAACTGCTGGCCACTTTCTGCTCTAAGGCCAAGTTTTCTAACAACTTTGTCAGGTGTACAACAGACATTTTTGTGTGACTACCCTTATGAGAGCTCACCTTTCATGGTATGGTATGGTATGGTGTCTCCGAGGCGCACATATCTTTAATTAAAGATGCTCAAGGCGCCGTCAGTAGGGATTGAAGCTGAAACTTTGACGGCCTGCTACTACTAAACGCTACTTTATGTGCAAACCTCCACCCTACTATTAACTTCGGTGCATGTGATATATTTCTGTTTCCGTTTCACCGGCCCTACCGGGCCTTCTCTTTTCGAATAGTGGTAATGGGGGATTTTTAACGTGCGCACTTGATGATTATGCGTGCTGTGCACACGAAGGCGAGACAGACAAACGTCAGCCGAGTCTGTACGTAAATTTGACTCGATGTAATGAAGAAAAGTCCACATCCCATTCCTGCCCACCAGGGGATTCGAACCCGGGATCTTACGACTGCCAGCGAAGTGTCTTATCCAGTAAGCTACGTCCCCATGTCTAAAAGGACGCCGCCACCTGCATGATGGTCTAAATGTCAGGTGACCCCATTTGCCAATCAAGACTTCTTCTGAAAATGCATCCGTCTAAAAGCACCACTTTTATTTTTAAAAAGGTGGTTGCTGAACCAATTACCATGCTGAGGCCGGTATTGTAACATTTGCTTATTGTCCTATGAAGGCTACATTACAGATTAGGAGACAGATCAGCCGTTTTAGTTCAAGGGTGGTGCCAGAATACTTTGGCGCCTGAACTATCAGTCAAATCTATTTCAAGCAATGGGTGTGTCAGAATGATAAGGGTTAACTCATTCAGCCCGGCGCACGCATTTCCCACATTTTGGAGGCGTCATCTAACGACCATGCACCGGTTGCAGGAGATAGATCGACCATGATAATTCAAGGGTAGTGCCAGATTAGCTTGGCGCCGATAGGCGCCAAGCTAATCTAGCACTACCCTTGAATTATCATGGTCGATCCATCTCCTTCTGTAGTGCGTCAGAGCTGAATGGGTTAAAAGAGTATCTGTGAACTACGTAAATGTAGGATATGTGAATCGACCATGATAGTTCAAGGGCCTTTTGGCCTTATAAGCCTGTGGCATGTTTTGCTCTGATGACAAGTGATGTATATTCTTTTATGTATTTTGCAAAGTAATAAACTATTTAAACCAAGGGCCTTTTGGCGCCAAGGAAATCTGGCAATACCCTTGAAATCCTATCATGAAATAACCTACTGCTCTATAAGGCTCAAGCTAATCTGGAGTTACATTTGAACTATCAGGAACCAATGTTCAGCTGTACCTTTCAGGACCGAGTTAAAATGTTTTTTCACTGCAGCATCCAGCATCCATGGCGAGTGGGAAGAGGAGGTGTATTTAATTCGGATGAACTGGTTTTTTTAAATTATTATTTTTAACTCTGTATCTCTTTACGTCATGACACTTTAAAGCCAGAATGAGTGGTAACGCTATCCTCAAAGACATAAGGTCGGGGGAAAGCCAGAATGAGAGTGGTAACGCTATCCTCAAAGACATAAGGTCGGGGGAAAGCCAGAATGAGTGGTAACGCTATCCTCAAAGACGTAAGGTCGGGGGAAAGCCAGAATGAGTGGTAACGCTATCCTCAAAGACGTAAGGTCGGGGGAAAGCCAGAATGAGTGGTAACGCTATCCTCAAAGACATAAGGTCGGGGGAAAGCCAGAATGAGTGGTAACGCTATCCTCAAAGACATAAGGTCGGGGGAAAGCCAGAATGAGTGGTAACGCTATCCTCAAAGACATAAGGTCGGGGGCCAAGCCAGAATGAGTGGTAACGCTATCCTCAAAGACATAAGGTCGGGGGAAAGCCAGAATGAGTGGTAACGCTATCCTCAAAGACATAAGGTCGGGGGAAAGCCAGAATGAGTGGTAACGCTATCCTCAAAGACATAAGGTCGGGGGAAAGCCAGAATGAGTGGTAACGCTATCCTCAAAGACATAAGGTCGGGGGAAAGCCAGAATGAGTGGTAACGCTATCCTCAAAGACATAAGGTCGGGGGAAAGCCAGAATGAGTGGTAACGCTATCCTCAAAGACATAAGGTCGGGGGCCAAGCCAGAATGAGTGGTAACGCTATCCTCAAAGACATAAGGTCGGGGGCCAAGCCAGAATGAGTGGTAACGCTATCCTCAAAGACATAAGGTCGGGGGAAAGCCAGAATGAGTGGTAACGCTATCCTCAAAGACATAAGGTCGGGGGAAAGCCAGAATGAGTGGTAACGCTATCCTCAAAGACATAAGGTCGGGGGAAAGCCAGAATGAGTGGTAACGCTATCCTCAAAGACATAAGGTCGGGGGAAAGCCAGAATGAGTGGTAACGCTATCCTCAAAGACATAAGGTCGGGGGAAAGCCAGAATGAGTGGTAACGCTATCCTCAAAGACATAAGGTCGGGGGAAAGCCAGAATGAGTGGTAACGCTATCCTCAAAGACATAAGGTCGGGGGAAAGCCAGAATGAGTGGTAACGCTATCCTCAAAGACATAAGGTCGGGGGAAAGCCAGAATGAGTGGTAACGCTATCCTCAAAGACATAAGGTCGGGGGAAAGCCAGAATGAGTGGTAACGCTATCCTCAAAGACATAAGGTCGGGGGAAAGCCAGAATGAGTGGTAACGCTATCCTCAAAGACATAAGGTCGGGGGAAAGCCAGAATGAGTGGTAACGCTATCCTCAAAGACATAAGGTCGGGGGAAAGCCAGAATGAGTGGTAACGCTATCCTCAAAGACATAAGGTCGGGGGCCAAGCCAGAATGAGTGGTAACGCTATCCTCAAAGACATAAGGTCGGGGGAAAGCCAGAATGAGTGGTAACGCTATCCTCAAAGACATAAGGTCGGGGGAAAGCCAGAATGAGTGGTAACGCTATCCTCAAAGACATAAGGTCGGGGGAAAGCCAGAATGAGTGGTAACGCTATCCTCAAAGACATAAGGTCGGGGGAAAGCCAGAATGAGTGGTAACGCTATCCTCAAAGACATAAGGTCGGGGGCCAAGCCAGAATGAGTGGTAACGCTATCCTCAAAGACATAAGGTCGGGGGAAAGCCAGAATGAGTGGTAACGCTATCCTCAAAGACATAAGGTCGGGGGAAAGCCAGAATGAGTGGTAACGCTATCCTCAAAGACATAAGGTCGGGGGAAAGCCAGAATGAGTGGTAACGCTATCCTCAAAGACATAAGGTCGGGGGAAAGCCAGAATGAGTGGTAACGCTATCCTCAAAGACATAAGGCCGGGGGAAAGCCAGAATGAGTGGTAACGCTATCCTCAAAGACATAAGGTCGGGGGAAAGTGCATTTGCCAAAGTACATTTACCAAAGTGCATTTTGCCAAAGTGCTTTGTCTAGTCAAACAACCATTCAGCAAATTCAACAAACAAACAAAATCCTTGCCAACAAGAAATTCCCATTCCTTCGAGTTCGTATTCACAGAGTTATACTTATTTAAATATTTATCCGTGAAATGACTGCGTGCAGATTGCAAACTCATTTACCGCCAACAATAGGAACATCCTAAACATACACATTAAGTGTGTTTGCCAGGAAATAGCCGGACCGAATTTTTCGCCCTGAATCGCATGGCTTTTCAAACCCCGACAATGTCGTACGCAAATCCACTATATGCACATGTTCCCAGTCAGAAGCAGGCCAAGGAAACGGCACCCAGTAAGCAAAAATTCTCGGGCCCACTGCGGCCGTCGTGAGCCCGAAGACATTGTGGAGGCAAAAATCTGCAAGTCCATTTTCGTCAAAAGCGAGACTGTCAGTATATTACAAAGAAAATCTAGCTTTTCACAAAAAAAGAACTTCGGGTCTTTGGCTTTGACTGGACAGAACTGACCAAGTTCGATCCATAGGCAAGACACAGTGTTTCCCATTAACCCCCAAACTGCCAGTGGACGCAGACTGCAAGACACAGTGTTTCCCATTAACCCCCAAACTGCCAGTGGACGCAGACTGCAAGACACAGTGTTTCCCATTAACCCCCAAACTGCCAGTGGACGCAGACTGCAAGACACAGTGTTTCCCATTAACCCCCAAACTGCCAGTGGACGCAGACTGCAAGACACAGTGTTTCCCATTAACCCCCAAACTGCCAGTGGACGCAGACTGCGTCTCAGTTTAAATCATCGTAAATTCAGCGATTCCCAAAAGCGTCGAAGGAAAATAGACACACAGTGGTTTACAGTGGTTTACAGTGGTTTACAGTGGTTTACAGTGGTTTACAGTGGTTTCAGCGAGAGGCATAGATCATCATGAGCCGCCGGAAATGCTGAGGCTCATGAGGATCTAGACCTCTTGCAGCTGGGTGCTGTTCAATTTTTCTCGCGGTTAAGGGGTTAATTAGCTCCTGCACCTGCAGCCGGCTATTGTTCCACCGAATGAATTTATCGCGCGCAAATACTCCGCTAAAACCGCTCTTTACCCACTCAGCCCTGACGCACTTCAGCAGGAGATGGATCGACCATGATATTCAAGGGTAGTGCCAGATTAGCTTGGCGCCTGTCGGCCTGTCGATCCATCTCCTGCCACAGGGTGCATAGTCGTTAGATGACGCCTCTCTAAAATTTGGGAAATACGTGCGTCGGGCTGAATAAGTTAGGAACGCACAAAACAGACAGTCCACTTGTGCAGTCTATTTGTGCAGACAGTCTATTTGTGCAGACAGTCTATTTGTGCAGACAGTCTATTTGTGCAGACAGTCTATTTGTGCAGACAGTCCACTTGTGCAGACAGTATTTGTGCAGACAGTCTATTTGTGCAGACAGTCTATTTGTGCAGAAAGTCCACTTGTGCAGACAGTAGTTTGTGCAGACAGTCTATTTGTGCAGACAGTCTATTTTGTGCAGAAAGTCCACTTGTGCAGACAGTCTATTTGTGCAGCCACTTGTGCAGACAGTCTATTTGTGCAGACAACCTATTTGTGCAGACAGTCTATTTGCGCAGAAAGTCCACTTGTGCAGTCAATCTATTTGTGCAGACAGTCTATTTGTGCAGACAGTCTATTTGTGCAGACATTCCACTTGTGTAGGCAGTCCACTTGTGCAGACAATCTATTTGTGCAGACAGCCTATTTGTGCAGACAGTCTATTTGTGCAGACAGTCCATTTGTGCAGACAGTCTATTTGTGCAGACAGCCTATTTGTGCAGACAGCCTATCTGTGCAGCAGACAGCCTATTTGTGCAGACAGCCTATTTGTGCAGACAGTCCACTTGTGCAGACAGTCCCATTTGTGCAGATAGTCCATTTGTGTGAATATCGAGATTGCAACGCAATGAAAATTTCGCTTTCAGGAAAATGGGCTTTCTTTTTTTCTATCTGTCTTATGCCTTTATTCACATGGGGAGGGGGGAGCTAGATGGCTCGGTGGTACTGTTGGTCTCTCGACCGAAAGGTCCCGGGTTCGAATCCAGCTTGGGTCAAAATTTGTTCAGACCCTATTTTGGTGCCCGGTCTTTGAAATCACCTTCGTGGCGGACAAAAGACGTTAAGCCCTAAACGTTTAACGTTTTTCATTCACAAGGCATACATCGTTTCCATTGTTTCACGAAAATAAATAAATATCGGACACTAACTGGTACATAGTCATTAGGCAACACCTCCAAAATTTGAGAAATGGGACCTTGGAGCTAAAACGGTGAAATCCTGTGCAAACCACTAATCGTGGGGTTCCTGAAAAAGAAAAAGCACCTTGCTGAGTCGTTTGCACAGGATTTGAGCGAGTTGCATGAGTGGGCATTAAATCCTGCAAAAGACACTAAGCAAGGTGCACTTGTAAGAAAGCGCCTTGCGCGGTATTATTTTTAGCCCACTCATGCAACTGAGGCCAGTGTTTCTCATCTCACAGGTGACAGCTAGAGAGACTAAAGAAGAAGTCGCGGCCAGTTGCAGGAAAACTCTTCTAAGCCACTAACTGCCAACCAACTGTTCCTCTGCAGCGGTGATGTGTGGCTCGGTGGTAGAGTGTTGGTCTCTCGTCCGAAAGGTCCCGGGTTCGAATCCAGCTTGGGTCAAAATTTGTTTCAGACCCTATTTCGGTGCCCCGCCTTCGAAATCACCCGCGTTGTAGACAAGAGGTTAACCCATTCTGCCCCAGACACACCACAGCAAGATATGGATAGACCATGATAGTTCAAGGGTGATGCCAGAATAGCTTGGCGCCTATAGGCGCCACGCTATTCTGGCATCACCCTTGAACTATGATGGTCAATCTGTGCCCTGCACTGCAATGCAGTCTTCAGAGGACAACGGCCCTAAACGTTTAACTTTTCTTTTTCTTTTTCTCTTTTTTTTTCTGGGGGTGGGGGGGGGGGGGCGGGCTCCTCTGCTTTGTAGAGAGTCTTTTGCATGGGGCTAAAAATAGTTCGAAATAGGTGCTGTTATAGGACTGTGAGAGGCAGGCACTGACAACTGAAAAATACGTGCTGTTCTCCTGTGCGTTGATCATCAATTAGACATGTCTGCCACACCAGCACCCACCAGATCAGCTGAGATTACGCAATACGCCTGCGTACGCAGCGACAGGCAACCAGCATGGTCTGGGATTGCGGACCTTACCGCTCAAGCTATAAGGTCCATAATCACAGATCAGCGCACAATATATTTACCGTTCTTAACCCCTTTAGCTGCCGGTGGTCGCAGCTTGTGTTTCTGAAATATTTCTTCGTTCAGCGTCAAGGACCTCCAGATGACATTCTTTGTGAATTCAGCGTCAGAGATCCCCAGCGTCAAAGGAACATAGATACATAGTAGTTTCAACTAGAGGCATAGATCCTCATGAGCCCCCGCAACTGCGGGGGCTCATGAGGATCAATACCTCTTGCATTCGTGTGGTGTTCAATTTTTCTCCACATTGAAGGGGGTTAATCTACTGTCTGCATCAAACGACGCACTGTCTTTTTCTTCTTTTCTGATTTTCGGTAATCATGTATTCTCATTACAGACCATGGACAACACAACCCTTCACAACGACTACTACAACCACACCAAGACGAACGACAGCCTGCCTGTGGAAATCAGCAGCTGGGAGGACCTGTACCTAGTGGTGCTGCACTACCTCCCCCTTGCCTTGTCTGTGGACCGCTTCGTCACGCCTTTGTTGTGCGTCATCGGTTTCGTGGGCAATGTCATTTCTGCCCGAATCTGGGTCATGCGCCGCATGAGAAAATGCAACAGGTAGGCATATGCAGTTGTGTTGTACGTCATCGGTTTTGTAGGAAACGTCATTTTTCCGCTCGAATCTGGGTCAAGCGGCACATGAAGTGCAACAGGTACACGGTGCATTCTTCTTCTTTTTTTTTAAAGAGGGGTTATAATAGAGGATGGGGTTTTCAGCCATCTTGCCTTTGTGTTGTTTTGGCTGGTTTCTATTTCTTTGTTTTCATGTTCCCTATTCATCGGTACTTGCGTTAAAATGGTTACAAATAATGATTCAATATTGTGCCCTTCGTCTTAGCAGTCTTGCTGGAAGACAGAAATCAAAACTGCCTTCATATAATTAGAACACTTGGGCGGATAAATATACGGAGGAGCAAAAGAAACGCGACATTTTTAAAATCATCGGAAACACTTTAGTGTTTTAGATGATTCCAAAAATGTCACATTTAATTTGCTCCTCAGTATACTTGAAGATTAAATTCTCAAACGAAATCTCAAAATTGCGATTTCATTTGAGAACTTAATCTGCACGTTAACTTAACCCATTCAGCCCTGACGCACTATAGCAGGAGATAGCTCGACCATGATAATTCAAGGGCAGTGCCAGATTAGCTTAGCGCCTGTCGGCGCCAAGCTAATCTGGCACTACCCTTGAATTATCACGGTTGATCCATCTCCTGCAACTGGTGCATAGTCATTAGATGACGCCTCCAAAATTTGGGAAGTACGGCCGTCGGACTGAATGAGTTAAGGTTACCTGCACTCAAACATGTCAACGTCTAAACAGTTATAATACATGTAGTTAGATTTTTTAATTTTGTTTTTATTTTTTGGCTGTTGACAGTTCTGCATCCTACCTGGCCACTCTGGCATTGTCGGATCTCCTATTCCTCATTCTGCTGATTCCCTACGAGGTGCAGTACGCCTGGTCCAAGAGCAGTCTGGACCTGCAAGGGTGGTGTCAAGTCTGGAACGTTCTGTATATGGCGGCACAGTACCTCTCCCTGCTACTCGTGTGTGCCTTTACTGTGGAGAGGTTTGTCTCTGTTTGCAGGTAAGTCTTTTTGTGCGTTGGCTGTTTATCTTAATGCGATATGTTTCATCTCTTCACTGCCGACAAAAAGCAAACACGATTCAACTGCAGGAGATGTATCACCCTTGCATCATTGAAAATTTACCATTTGACTGTCGCTAGCGGTTTTAGTCCTGATGATTCCTGGAGGAGTCATCGCGACAAGAACCGTTGCCGACAGCCAAAGGGTTAATATGTAAGAGCAAGGAAATTTAAGAATGGTGTAAGCATTGCCGGAATTGGGTGAAACTGGAATGGTGACCTCTCTCTCTCTCTCTCTCTCTCTCTCTCTCTCTCTCTCTCTGAAAAAAGGAATTTTAAAGACTATCTTTTTTTTTTTTTTTTCCTTCGTTCACATTGTTAGTAATCATAATTGGTGCCCTCCATTTTGCCTTATCCATCTCTTTTTGAACGACTTGTTATATTATGTGCACTTTCATGTTAGTAGCTTTGTACTTTTGTATCTTAGTAGCTTTGTACCTTTAGCAGATTTATACCTTTGTAGTTTAGAAACGGCAAGCGTGAAAAATGGCACATGTGCTAACTGCTTCTTCCGTTCAGAAATAAAGTTTCATTTCAAAGTTTCATTTCATTTCATTTCATTCATTTCATTTCATTTCATTTCATTTCATTTCTCTCTCTCTCTCTCTCTCTCTCTCTCTCTCTCTCTCGGCACCAAAAAAAGTTCAGAGTCAATTAGCGATGCAAAATTAGGCGATTTCGTCACTAATCAAGCTTCTACTGTTCGGATTTTACCACCAGTGTCTTGGCCTATCTACGCTGATCATAACGGTGTAAATTTGGACTTTGTGCGACCACAGACTTCTGCCATCTGACTGGTTTTCCTATATCGCCATTGAACTGAGTACGGCGATCGTCGGGGTGACTGTTAGTACAACACTGCCAGCTACGTGTACTGTGTAGTACTGTGTATTACTGTGTAGCACTGTTGTGTCAATCGAACTGTGCTAAGATGGCAGACAAAGAAGCTCTATCCGCAAATCCACTCGAGGTCTCTGGAACTACATCACCTTTAGTTACTGTCAGTGACATTCAGCGTATAATCGACAAGCAGACACAGGTGATTGACGAGAAACTGGGGTCTCTTCGTGCTGACCTTTGTGATGTGCTGACCTCTATACAGGCGATTGGCACCGACATTGCTGACTTGAAGCAACGCGCTCGCAGCCTGGAGGACACCTGCAAGGAACTGACTGAGAAGCAGGAGGAGGTTTCCGAGTCTGTAGAAGACTTGCAGGAGGACATTAAAGATATGCGGAAACGCTACGAGGAAGAACTAGACAAGGCGTTCTCACGTAGGGACAATCTGCGACTTTTTGGAATTGTGGAAACGCCAGGCGAGACCTTCGATTCCTGTGCCACCAAAGTACTGGAATGTCTGCAGGGCACAGTACCAAATAAAACCTGGACTGAGGACGATTTGGTACGCGCACACCGGGTGGGGAACAAACCGGACTTTGCTTCTGTAGCAGCCAACCGTGCCAGAGCCAACAACAAGCCCCGCCCCATGATCGTGAAGTTTGCGAGATGGAGGGACAAGATGGACGTCCTGACCAAGGGTCGTGCTGCACTCAAGCAAAAGGGGGTTAACGTTGCTGGCGACTTAACCAACCGGCAACACGAACAGATCAGACTGCACCGGGAGAAAGGCATGCGGGCGTACTACAAGGGGAACAAGCTGGTCGTCGCTGGACCCCTAGAGCAACGGAACTACGACACCGACAACTTCGGCCGCCGTCATGCGACAGACAGCGTCAACAGAAGACCGGACAACCGTACCCAAGGACTCGGTGCCGCCACAGCTACTGGTCAGCAGGTCAACGCAACACCGGCACGTGCATCACACTCGGTATCCCCGCTACAGCCTTCACCTAAACCAGCGAAACGGCGCCGGCCACACAGTTTCCCTACAATTGAGGTCGGGGACGAATCCAGTGACCCGTGATATGTCGGCCAAGCCGCGTCTCCCACCTCAATTGCACGGGATGTGTCACCGATGCGCGCGTGTGTTGTAGAGCAGCCAGTAGATAATGTGTTGCATACACTTACCTTTCTGTCATGGAATGTTGATGGACTGTGGAGCAAATTATCCGACCCAGACTTTCTACAATATGTAAGTAATTATGACATTGTGTGTTTGTTTGAATGACATGCTTTCGTCCCGCCTGACTGCTGGTCTGATTTCACGTGTTTTTCCTTACCTGCAGTCAAACTGTCACGTCAAGGAAGAAGCTCGGGAGGTGTTGTTGTGTTAGTAAAAAATGTGTATGCCAAGTTTGTTTTCCAAGTGAACATGACATGCGCTCAAAGTGTCTTTATCAAACTTGACAGATCATTGTTTGGTACTGAATGCGATTTGCTTTTGGTCACGTGCTATGTTCCGCCCAAGGATTCACCATTTTATAGACAATTACCGTACGACTGCTTGTTAGAAGAATTAGAACAGTGTCTTGCTAGTGCCCTCGAGCAATTTGGAGACATTCATTTCCTAATGTGTGGTGATTTTAATGGTAGAACTGGGGACTTGCAGCCTAACCCATATTTGTTTCAGCTTGATCCTGATGAAACGCTACTAACTAATACCGCTCTATTTGAACCTTCACGATTTACTGAAGATATGACTGTAAATACATTTGGAAGAAAACTATTAGATTTGTGTGCATGTTTTGAACTGATGATTTTGAATGGGTTCTGTAGCCCTGATCTGTCAAAGCACCTGACATTTATCTCTCCCACTGGTTGTAGTATTAATGATTATTTTGTTGCATCTCCTAACTTTATTTGTTTGTGTGACAAACTTGAAGTTGGCGAGAGGATAGAGTCTGTGCACATGCCGCTGGTCCTTACTGTGTCTTGTGTACGTGTATCACCCCACAACGATGTTTCTGATGACGATACGCAGTGTTTTTCATTTGATAAGATTATCTGGGAACCTGCTAAGGCCCAAACGCTCATCATCATCATCATCAGTCCCTTGCCCGAACTGGGCGTTGGGGGGACTGAAAGGCAGCAGCAACAGACAGTGCTCTCCACTGAGTTCTATTTTGGGCGGTGGCAAGCAAGTCTGGCATCTCGAGTTCGGTCCATTCTTTTATGTTTGCGACCCAACTCTTTCTCTGACGACCTCGCCGACGACTTCCTTCGAGAGTGCCTTGGAGGATAGTCTTGGACAAGGTGTTGTGTCGGGTCACGTGGCCAAACCAAGCAAGCTTGCGCCGTTTCACGGTTGCCAGAAGAGGTTCATGTGGGCCCACCAGGGAGGTGACGATGCTCCGTACATATTCGTTGGTTTTGTGCTCGCGGTACGAGATGCGGAGCAACTTCCTCAGGCACTTGTTCTCAAAGGCCTGGATTTTCTTTTCTGAGTCTGCAAGCAGTGTCCAAGTCTCACAGCCGTAGAGTAGAATAGACACTACGAGGGACTTGTAAAGCCTGTACTTGATGGTGAAGCTGATGGAGTTACTTCGCCATATCCTGTCCAGCCTGGCCATTGCGGATGTTGCTGTACCTATCCTGATACGGATCTCTGCTACGCAACTACCGTCTTTGGACAGGGTGGCTCCCAAGTACTTGAAGCTATTGACCTCTTCTAGCTTCTGGCCGTTCATGTGAATGTTGCTGCTGCTGTCGCTTGTGGTGTTGATCATCACTTTGCTTTTATCCGTACTGATCTCCATGCCATAAGACCCTGCGCTACTTGAAAGTTTGTCTGTCAGGTTTTGGAGCTCACTATTGCTGCCTGCCATGAGGTCAATATCGTCTGCGAATCGAAGATTGCACAGGGATCTGCCACCAATAGAGATTGAAGTATGGTGGTCGTGGAGGGTTTCCTGCATGATCTTCTCCAGGAATATGTTGAAAAGGACAGGAGAGAGCAGGCATCCTTGACGGACACCGATCGTCGTCCCAAACGCTCAGCGACAGTTTAACTACTCCTGCATTCCAGGATGCTCTAGTAGCTGCTACTGCTGAGATCGATGATGATATTAATAGTGCATTAGACATTTTCACATGTGCTATCAAAGACGCTGTTAGTTGCATGACAAAACAATTTCATTCCTCCGCAGGCAACACACACAAAACAAACACTGCTAGTCACCCTTGGTTTGACCAGGAATGCAGAAATGCAAAAATGCGAACGCGTAAAGCCTTACGTACATACACAAAAAATAAAACCATGGAAAATAAAGCAACGTTTGTTAATGAGAGAAAACAATACAAGAGATTACTTAGAGCTAAAGAAGTTAATTTCAAGAGGGAAACTGTTGACAGAATTCTTGAGTATAGACATAACTCTCAGGCATTTTGGAAGGAAATAAAGAAATGGAAAAGAAAACGTCGTTTAAGAAACAATATAACAAAGAAGCAGTGGTTTGATCACTTCTCTAGCATTCTAAATGAAAACATAGCACAGCAAGAGAATAATGATGATGTATATTTTTCAGAAGACTCTGAGTCTGATGAAGCCTTACTTCATGACCTAGATATCAACATAGAAGAAGCAGAAGTTATTGCTGCTTTAAAACATGCCAAAGCAGGAAAGGCCCCCGGGCCTGATGGAATTATAAATGAAGTTCTTAAAGTCTCCAACCCAGCTATCATCTCCTTTCTCACTAAGTATTTTAATGCTTTATTCAACAAAGGGTTGTTCCCCAGCGAATGGTCTAAAGCTGTTATTTTCCCACTCCACAAGAAAGGAGATGTAAATAATCCAGATAATTATCGTGGTATTGCTCTGATTAGCTGTGTTAGTAAACTGTATACCTACATTTTGAACAGAAGGTTAACAGACTGGGCTGAGGAACATAATATTCTGTCTGAAACACAAGCCGGGTTTAGGAAATCCTATTCTACTGTGGACCATATATTTACACTTTATGCTATTGTTCAAAAACAACTTCTACAAAATAAAAAAGTTTATGTGGCTTTTGTTGACTTCCGCAAAGCCTTCGATACTGTAAAAAGAGGTGTGCTTTGGAATATTCTACTGAAGGTTGGAGTGCGCGGCAAAATGCTTTCAGCTATGAAGGCAATGTATGACTCAGTGAAATTTTGTGTTAGAGACAGCCTGAATTGTACAGCGTTTTTTGAGTGTTTCCAAGGTTTAAAACAAGGATGTTTAGCATCGCCGACATTGTTCTCCTTTTTGATTAACGAGCTTGCTGTGTACATTATTGAAAATGGTAAACATGGTTTCCAACTAAAAGCCGATGCAGCAGAACTGTTTTTGTTGATGTTTGCAGATGACATTGCTTTGTTTTCATAAACCCCCAATGGCCTTCAGACTCAGCTGAACAATTTATACAAAGAAGCATCTAAACTTGGTTTGTCTGTTAACCTAGACAAGACAAAAATAATCGTGTTTCGAAATGGTGGGTACTTGTCAAAATATGAAAAATGGATTTACGGGGAAACGAGGGTAGAAGTTGTCAATATGTATAAGTACCTTGGGTTAAACTTTACCACACGTTTGAGTTTAAACACATCCGTTGATGACTTAGTGACTAAGGCAAAAAAATGTGTAATCGATATTTTCTGTATGTTGAAGAAAATTAACTGCGCTAGTCCTGATGTTTTTTTCAAGCTGTTTGATGCGCAGGTTGTCCCAATTTTGTTGTATGCCTCGGAAATTTGGGGTATAAACGAGTGTGCCGAAATTGAAAGAGTCCATACATTTGCATGTAAACGTTTTCTTAATGTCAACTTCCGCACACTGAACCTGATGGTTTATGGTGAACTTGGTCGATATCCCCTGTCAGTATTAACGTCAGTAAGATGTGTTTCCTACTGGCTTCGACTCTGCGCTTTACCTGTTACTAGATTTGCAAATATGGCTTATCATATGCTTAAGGATTTAGACGATAAAGGGAAAGAAACATGGGTGTCAAAGATAAAGAATTTGCTTTTTCGAAGTGGGTTTGGTCATGTATGGATTTCACAAGGTGTTGGAAACAGGAATGCTTTTATAAACAAGTTTAAACAAAGGATGGTTGATTGTGCCAAACAAAACTGGTCATCAAAGCTTTCTGAGAGTGAACGTTTTACTGTGTATCGTAGTTTTAAACATACACTTGTCCAAGAAAATTATTTTGAACTGGTTAAGCCAACCTATGTCAAAAATCTATACATTAAATTTAGACTTGGCATAACCGAATTGCAAAGTAACAAACAAAGATATAGTACTCGCAATGCTGTAACGAAAGTGTGTCCATTGTGTGCCAAGGCTGTGGAAGATGAAGTTCACTTTATGTTTTATTGTCCATTCTACGATGAACTGCGTGCCAAATACCTATGTAAGTTTGACCTTATGGAACTCAAAAAGAAAGAATTGTGTATCCTAGACACTACCAACCCGCAGTCTATTGCCGATTTAGCAAGATTCGTATTTCATGAGTAAACTCCGTAGCAGCATGCTTGTATGATTCCACGTGCAAACTGTGGTTCTTACTCCGACCTGGTCTGTGTAGTACACGGCTGTGGCCTGGATTTGGATACCGCATTTTACATGTGGGTCAAAAGTGGCTATTATGTGCTGGCCTATATCGAATGGAAATGTGTGTGTGTGTGTGTGTGTGTGTGTGTGTGTGTGTGTGTGTGTGTGTGTGTGTGTGTGTGTGTGTGTGTTGATATAAATATCACCTTATATACACCTGAATTGTAAATTATTTAATGTCTCACTCCATTGTATGGACATTTTGTCTGAACAATAAACTGAGTCTGAGTCTGAGTCTCTCTCTCTCTCTCTCTCTCTCTCTCTCTCTCTCTCTCTCTCTCTCTCTCTCTCTCTCTCTCTCTCTCTCTCTCTCTCTCTCTCAGCGACCTCATCAAGTGGCTTGACACCCGCCAGCCTGTCCGATATGTACACCACGTCACCTTTCATGTCGGAATTAACAGCTGCCGCAACTTGAATGTTCCGGTCGCATGCAACACGTGGCTGCAGCTCATCGTTCTGCTGGCCACCAAGTTCCCGCAGGCCACTTTACAGGCGTCCACCATCATGCCGCCCTTTGGTCAACGCCACCCCCTGTTTGCAGCCGCCGCTAAATCCAATGACAACCTCCACGCGGCCTGCAGGAAGGCTGATATTGCCATCGTGGACCACACCGCCACCTTTCTGACCAAGAACCACGCTCCCCGCCAGGCCCCTCTACCGGGACGGTGACAGAATGCACCCCAACGCTGAAGGCACAAAACGTCTGGCCCTCAATATTCGCTACGGTGAATACCGGCCCTACGTAGCTCCACGAGATCATGCCAACTTCAACTCTGCGCCCGGTTACCTGGCACGCAAACCCCATGGCTCTGACATGACTGGAGGGCGCCTGGCCCGCCTGGCACGTCAGGGCCACGGGGTGCGACCCGCTCAGGTTAAAGGTCCTGGTTCAGCAATTAGTCAGTTGAGGACAGCGAAAAAAAATTTCGAAGTCCCTACTGACCTGACTTGAAGTGCAACCCTGACAGGGCCTCATCAGATGGGATCCCCGAACATTCACGTTACTATAGCTGCTGTAGAGTGTCAGACGTCCTTGACGGCTGTCACAGTTCATGCAAACAGGTATACGCCACTCAGCTGCCAAAGGTCACTTCCAGTTGCATCTGTCCGTACACGGTAACACCCACAATTCTCGTGCAACAACAACGAAAGATGACTATCCAACTTTCACTTCTGGGCCGGTACTGGGAAGCACTGAGCGACGTCCACAGCGTCCAAAAATGGACCAGGGAATGGTGACGGTACGTCGAACATGCTATATCGTGGTCTTCTCATTTCTTATGTCCTCGCATTTATCCAAAACAAGGTTTCCTCGAAAGCGTTTGCAAACAACAAGTCGCCATTTTTACGAAGGGAAGCTACTAGATAATGTTTGTGTAAGGGACAGGCAAACGCCCCACCTCAAAACGATTTTATTTTTCACAAAAGCCTGGGAGATAATTTACAGGTCATCATGCAACAATGTGATGTGCATGGGTGACAGTGCGAGAATATGAAATGAATGTAAACGGGACATAAATATGCCCCATAAATCCATGGCCAGCAAGCGATATACATTCCCATGAGCTCCTGCGGATGCAGGGGCTCATGAGAATGTATGACGTTTGCATTTGGAACAGGCTGGCTGAAGGCCTGTTCTGTCTGAACCAAACAGCTGAAATTCAGCTTTTCGGGATTGTGAAAAGCTGAATCAGCTTCTAGGAGTGAAGACGGCCACCCATTGATGTGATTGTGCCTGTTCGTGTGTGTTACACGGACATAAAATTTGATTCCATTATAAGAATCTAAGCACTAGGTAATATTTTGCTTTGTCGTTTACTTCTCATCTTGTTTTTTGTTTTTTTGTATCACAAAAGATAATTACCGTCTGCAAACTTGATGAGTTCAGTGATAATATTTTCTCCCCAGACCAACTGCTGTCTATGCACACGCAATGCACCCTGCCCAATGCATACCTCATGCAGGTGCCTGACAGCAAACACCGATACACCAACTACAAGCTAAAGGGTGCACGAGCAAACGAGAGGCAAGTTTCAAAATAATTAGATACAGGGCCGCAGCAGATGGTTCCGGCCTTCGCCATACCAATAATGTATACATTTTTTTGACAAGACCATATAATTATGTCTGTTTATGCCCTCGACCCAAATTAATTTAAATGTTACTAATTTTTCCATTTTTGGGGGGTTGTGCGAATTCTTCCCCCCCCCCCCCCCCCCCTGCCCGATTGACTTTAGGAAGCAGATGAAAGCAAGCTGGCATCATGCAGGCATGCACCCCTTCGGCTGGAGCATTAGGTTTCTTTCACCTCGTGCTATGGTTATGAGATATGAAATAAATGTTAGGAAACAGATATATATATATATTATGTAATTGGTATTCTAACCACAATATATTTCATTCATAGTTTATCTATGTTTGCACTGACAGCAAACCATGTGGGATTTATTTCTGATTACTCCATATAGCAATGTTCTCTATCAGAAAACTGAAATGACTCAACCCGCAAAAATAAATATCAAGGAAATATATCAGTTCACAACAGCAAGAGGTATATCTCACTTGATCTTCATTTTGTGACAAAAACATTGTTTTCAAATACACTTCAACGTATGGCTTATTTGTTTATATCTGTACTGAGTGAAACTGTTAAAAATGCCTTTCATTGTGAGGCTTCTCTTATGAGTTTACCAAAATCGTCAAGTACATCAATAAGTGTCTCTTGGCTTGACTTCACGAACGAAGATTCTATAGGGCTTGCCCACGTCGTCTGCAGGCATTTTCGTGGCTGCGGAGGCCAATCCGGGACAGGCAGGTTTACATCAATAAGTGTATACATAAATAAAACACAATTACCATGATTGTCATAATTCCTAAAAATACAGCTGATTTTTTTTATGAAATGAGTATGTCTATCCTCAACAAGACCAAGTAGTCTATGTACCCTACAGAACCACATAGTCCAGATCAAAATGGTGACTGCGAAGCGTGTGTAATGCAGAGACGAACTCAACGAAAAAAAGAAAGACGCTTAGAAAAGACAGCCACAACACAATTTTATTCATATTATCTAGTAATAAATTGTGTTGTAACTGTCATTTCTAAGCGACGTTCTTTCCTCATAGGGTTCTTCTCTACAGAACAACATACATGTGCACTTTTACTTCCTGCACCATATATAACTGTAATAATACATGAGGCAAAAACACAAACAGAACAGAGACAACCATTTTAATTATAAAGAAACAATTTCAGTGATGTCATTGAATTATATGCATGGTATATTTTGCTTACGATGCTGTCATTCAAACTTGGTCACTGTGTTTTGGTAAGTGAGGGAGAGGGGGGGGGGGGGGCTGGAGGGGGCGGGTACACATGCAGGCATATATATATATATATATATATATATATATATATATATATATATATATATATATATATATATATATATATATATATATATATATATATATATATACCGCAACGATTTCCTAATGTAATGTTACATATGGCAATATAGTTCTATCATCATATGCTAAATTTTGCTATCCACCAAAATGCTAATATTGCCATGATTCCACAGCAGACAGACAGCCTTCGTGGACAGGTCCAACCAGTGAAGAGACAACAGACTGGCCAGTGTCAAACATGTCACCAAACTGCAGGGGCGTTAGCAGCAATGTCACACAGAAACTTTGGAACAGCAAACAGCCTGATGCAGTGCAGTGTGCCCCAACTTGCTCTCAGCAGGCAGCTGCAAGACAAGAACAAAGGTCAGTTAGTACATGTGAAGATGTACTGCAAACACTGTTCTAGATGAGTTTACTTGGCTACCGGGTATCAGCCAGTATAATCTACTCAACATGAAACCAACCGTAATGAATCAATCACAGCCAGTGTAATCAATAAACTCCATACAAGACAGATTTGCAAAATAACTTTTACAAACAATTTCTTTGTCTCGGTGATGGTCAAACGATTTATACAGTTTTGTTTTAATAATAAAAGACATTGTAGCTTTGCAATGCTGCTTGGTAACATGATATTATATGAATATGTTTTCAGGCCAACATAACCAACTTTTCCCTGGGGGAGACTAAAGATGCACTCAACCGATGAGCAGCTCCTGGTGACCATATCGAATGTGGGAGTAGAGGCGACACCTTATCAGCGCGTGACCAGTGAAGACAATCCGGCCTACTGTTTGTGTGGGAATCATCTAATAATAATGGACAACAAGAACTACTGAATTTGATCCAGCTGATCGAGTTAACAGAAGAACCAACTTTTCTAGATATTTGTAAGAAGCAGGCCGAAGTCAAATTTTGCAGCGTCAAAAATTATAGCATCACATTTGCAAATAAAATTCCCACATTATAATAGCAATCAAACATCACCAACACTCTACATACAGATTTTTTTCAGTTGTGGCATGAGAGCCATATGGGGCATGGCAACAGCAAACACTGTTGCTCTTGTCAGGTGGCCATAATCAGATGGCAGTTTCTAAGCCCCAATCTAAACTACCTGAGGGCACTATCTGGTTGTGTATGTGTGTGAAACCAACCTCCAAGTCTTTACTTCTGCTGAAAAACCACATCCACTCGTCGCTCAATCTTGTCATCTGTACTGCGTAGGTAATGTAACAAACTGGAGAGCTTCTCATCAGTGAGGCATTGGGGATACAAGGCCACGGAGCACATTCCTTGATGAGAAAAAACAGAATGAAGAGAACATTTTCATTAACTTTTAAAATTTACTTTCTGTCATGGAGATTGTTTACATCTGTTTGTACAAGTAGTTGGGACATGAATAAATGGACACATGCATGTAATATATACTCCATATTGTGCACTTTGTACTCTCTATACAAGAAAGTATTAAAGTTGAATGTAAAAGCAAAATGTTGGACATTTTTTGTTTTCAATACATTTGGACATTCTTCTTCATAAATTGCATACATGTCTGCTTTCATTTTTCATCCTTGTTATAACTACATACTGTAAACAGTGCACATGAACAGGAATTCTGCACCTGACTTGCCATAAGAAAGAATTAGTTTTCATGGTCAGTGTCACAATCCTAAATAGTATATTTCTACAAATACATGTACTGTAATGATACTGAAAATGACATGTACAATACTGCACTTGTACCAGAAATTGCACAAGTGTGTAACATACATGTACTATGCATATTTCTGCTGTGCTACCTGGTATGCCACAGAGTGCCTGTTGCTAATCTTGGTATACTGCTTGCATACTTGGTGGTTGAAGTCAAGGATGGTAAGCCTGTTGCGCATTGTGTAGCCTTTGTAGCCAATGAAAGTTTTTTGGGGGGCCATTTCATTTTCAGCCACATAGATACATCCCCTTGACTAACACTCAAAACACTCAATGATGAGACTGAAACATATCTAAACTCTAAGTCAAAATAAGTGCATAAATAAGACATGATACCTTGATCATGCCTGGCAAGGACACTCGTAATGTGTGGTGATGGTTGATAACAGGCTTTATCCCTTGTTTCAAGTGGTGTTTAGCCTTTGGCAGCAGCAAAGAAACTGAAAACAGATGGCCAATATAATCGATAAAGCAAAACCTGAAAGTAAAAAAAGCACAAAAGTGAAAATGTACCAGCAGCAGTTTATACTGAGTAGGTTATTTCGATGACAGGACAGTTTCGTGTGTTTTTGTTCTGCATACACTCAAGGATATAATCCTCCATGTAAACACACAGCTCAACTCAAACCTTGTATGCAATTCGCTTGCCTTTGTGCCACACATCAAAGTAATGATCCAGATGTTTCAGTGGCTGCGATCAAGTCAGTAATAATATACAAATCTATTTCATACTGGAAAAAAGATACATGCATTACAGAGTGGCAAACTGACCGGTAGCTAGCACTAGCTGTTATGAAGACTTGGGAGAAAAACCACCATGGCACCATGATAATAATGTTTACTGTCAACTTGTAAATATACTTACAGTGTGGAGGTAGCAGTCATATGTAAATCATAACTTAGTGTTGTGACAGCAATATTTCCAGGACACTATAAGCTACTTTATGTGTGATGCGATAACACTTTTACAAACAAAAATGATTTTGCGCAAGCGCACGGGTGTACCATACTTCAAAATCAAATGCCACCAAACTGATAATTACCTGAAAGTAGCAGGAGATTACAGTAGAACTCTGTCGGTGACAACTTATCGGACAGGTCTTGCTGTCTTCAGAAACTCGATGCCATGCTGTGCATTCACCAGTTTCAAGTCACCTGACCTTGTGACAGCCCTGCTGTCTAGAAACAAACCATAAACACAGTCATGGATGGACAAAACCTGTTGAAAAAGAAATAAATACAGAAAATAGGCATGTGTGCACATACGCATGTGCGTGTGGCTTTCTAAAAATGGCTTAGTCACAAAATAGCAGCACATTTGAGTGTTATGATATGGAGCAATATATACATACATGTATTTACATGATTCACAGAAAAACTAGCAATAAAATATTTTGGTATACAAGAATGATATTATAAGTTTTTGTCACTCATATTTCTCCTGTTCATAAGCTTGTGGTTTCAGGAAAATATGAGAAATACATTGTATCAGTGGCAAGCCAACTTACAATAGACCACTTATATACCTGATTGTGAGTTTCATAATGAATTATGCACATACATGTATTGCTCTATTTCATCACACTGAAATGTGCTGTTATTTTGTGAACAAATATATTTTAGGTTGATTATAGTGGTATATTTTATCCTTACCTAGACCTGTTGATTATATTCTCATCCAGACAATTGCTGATGTTGTTTTCATACAGCGAGCAGCTGTACATTTGTTTTCATTCAGACAGCTGAACATTTTGTCTGTGTTCAGACAACTGCAGGTATATTTTGTTTTTTATTCAGACAGCTGTATATTTAATTCTATTCAGACAGCTGTATATTTTGTTCTAAATATAAGCCAGCTGTACATTTTGTCCCAAGCATACACACACACACACACACACACACACACACACACACACACACACACACACACACATTTTAGGTTCACAACTTACCTTGCCACTGCGATTATCTGTTATGTATTGTGATGAGATTGGGCGTTGTTCCATTACTGATGCACCTTCACTTTGTACTAGCTTCACAAATGTATCCACAGAAATAACACATTAGCTGCTTGCTGCTCTGTGAGCTCATTTGGTGTGGCACTGAAAAAGAATCAAATGACTGGTATTTGTATAGTTATGTAATGCACACACGGGTCTTGTACTAGAAAATGGCGTGGCGTTCTGAAGATATTTACACAAAAACTTGACAACCACCACGAACCCCCAAAACAAATCGCAACTAAAAGTGGAAACTTCTAAATGTACATCAGACCAGAGCTCAGAATATATCGCATATTTCATTATGTATATAACACAAATATGTGTAATAGAAAATTGCCCAGAAACTATTACACTTATTTATAAAGGAGAGAAAATTTAAAAACAAAGTTTCAGGCTGTTACTATAGTGACGTATATATATAGTAACTACAGAAGAGACGAACAGTGAGGCTAAGATTTCCAATCTATTCTTCGTCTTGTTCATCGATGTATTCTGCCTACTTCTCACCACTGTCGTCTGCTGTTATTTCCTCAGTCATCATTTCCCCCGAAATTAGTGTCCTGTACACCAGAACACACATAACATTACGATCGCTAGGGCTTCTTGTTGTTGACAAGGAAGTGGTCATTAGAGTGGTGTCCCCTGATAATACATATTTACGAGTACCTTCCCTTTGTAAACACGACGTCAGCTACACGCGCATAGGTGTTTGTTGTTGTTGGAAATATACTTACCAACAAAAGTAATATTTGTACCACAAAAAGTGAAAAGACCACACCATATCATGTTGGACTTACCGCCACCATTCGCTGGACCTTTTTTGGACGCTCTGGACGTCGCGGCTCGGTGCAGGCTTCACCAGTGCGGCAAAATGAAAGTTGGATATTTTTCAGTCGTAGTTGCACGGGAATTGGATGTTACCGCGCACGGACAGATGCAACTGGAAGTGACCTTAGGCAGCTGGATGGTGTATACCTGTTTTCGTGAACTGTGACAGCCGTCAAGGACGTCTGACACTCTACAGCAGCTATAGTAACGTGCGTGCTCGGGGATCCTATCACACGGGGCCCTATCAGGGTTGCACTTTCTGTGTCAGGTAGGGACTTTGAAATTTTTTTTTCGATGTCCTCTACTGACTAATTGCTGAACCCGGACCTTTAACAACTTAGAGTTGACTCTGTCTCTTCAGCCAGTGCCGCCGAAACTCGGCCAGCAGCCTGTCGACCCTTCGTCCCCGAACCCACGAGGCCAGGCGGAACAGCAGTCACCGATGTTCCAGACAACTGACTTTCCGCCTCTTGTGAATTCATCTGCCGGAACGGCCCAGACCTCAGCTGCTAATGCCTGGGCCCCCGCTGCTAGTCGTGACAGCCAGAACCAGATTCCCATTGAACTGATTAGTGACGCAAATTGCGCAACTTCTTCTCACTGCTAGACAGTGTACACCGCGTGTAAACTAATAAGTAATTCTCATTATATGAAAGAAGATTGATGTCTGATGGGCGCCACACTCCGACCCGTTGCCTGGATGGTTCTTGCTGGTGTGCGTATTTTTATTGTTTTCCACAACCTTCTTTGGCACTGACCGGGGAGGGTTGTGGGAGACGCTCGGGTTGCACCGGTACGGGCTGTCCTGGCTCCGAGTCGGACTGTTGTTCCTGTCATATATCTGAGCCTGAATGAGATTATTCATACAGGACTGATGTCATCCAAATGCTCAAATTCATGATTATCAATTGGTTAGTAATACAGAACTCTATTGCTGTCGTAACTGTGAAATGTGTGTAGTTTTGATTGCGAAGTAGAACCTTCAATATTGACGCTATACTCGAAGTGATTTTTAAACTCAATTTGTACCTGAGAAATCGGTGACTTACTGCACGATATAAATTCATGTACGTTTTTCTAATATAGCTAACGTGTCTAATGTGTGACGTCACGACGGAGTCTCAACCACGTTTAGTTCGTATTTGTTGTATGCTAGACCGTAACGGATCAGTGTCACCCATTGCGTGAGTCTCTTTGTGCGACGATTAGTCGCGATACAATCACACAACATAATCCTGTTACTAAGAGGTTCAGGATTAGCACTTGACCCTGATGACTGATCAGTGTGTGATGACTGGCTTAGTGGTCAGTGTGGATAGACACACCCGCGTGCAATTCTCATCGAAATGCGCGTATAATTATGACAATTGCAGCGCTCTGTGACTTTACAAACTTTGTTAGCCTGTGTATTGAACAGGAGTGCACAACTTAGTCGCTATTAAAGTGATTCTTATCACTGACTGTGTCGGTAGCAAATAGAATAATATTACTCGGGCACGCTTCATCGCGTTTTTGTTTTTAGCAACGGTACGTTGCGCACGCAGAGTCATATATCTGCAGACTTTTGTTCACTTACATCTACGATCCCTTATTATTTTATTTTTATTTTTTTCT
This sequence comes from Semisulcospira habei, assembly GCA_036245525.1. Lineage (NCBI taxonomy): Eukaryota > Metazoa > Mollusca > Gastropoda > Semisulcospiridae > Semisulcospira > Semisulcospira habei. Next base: position 5,882,652 of record BTPG01000001.1, on the reverse strand, counting down.
TCCTTTTTTTAATCTTTCGCGCATGTCTCAGTGCTGTGTTTTGACCACTGATCTGCATGCCACATAGTGACACTTTTACTGTTGTTTAAACTGTCATTTAGTTTGTTAGAATATTTGCAATTAGTATTTGGTTGCGAAGTTACCTAACATGTTTACTAGTGTCAGCGATCATTTGCTTAGAATAGGCCACCTCAATGTATATCACCTTTGCAGTAAAGTAGCAGACGTTACAGTACTACTCAACCAACCCTCCCCATATCATATATTTGGCTTTACAGAAAGTAGGTTGACAGAGAATATAAGTGACCAAGCTATCACCATACAAAATTTCTCCGTTCATAGGCGAGATGCTTCAGCACCTGGTCATACTGGCATTTGTGCTTATGTTCACAAGACTATTGCTAACAACGTGACACGACGATGTGACCTGGAATCCACCCATGTGGAAAGCCTGTGGCTTGAGATAAAAGCAACCGCCAAGTCAACCCCTACCTTCGTATGTTTTATTTACAGAAACCCCGCAGCTACAGTGTCCTGGCAAGATGATTTTGTTGTAATGGTTGACAAAGTACAAAACTCCAAGGGTGATATACATATACTCTGTGATTTTAATGTTGATTTATTGAAACCTGGCAACACGTCATGGAAATCCATGATAACGTTCTTAGGCCTTACACAAGTAGTTCAGTCACCCACCAGGGTCACTGCTACTTCATCCACATTAATTGACCATGTTTATACAACCAACGACAGTGCCCTTAGCAATGTCTATGTACCCAGCATCTCTGTCAGTGATCATTTTCCTATTTGTTTTTCATTATCTGCGAAGTTGCCAAAGAAACTTCATAAGGAGCATATAACCATCCTCTACAGATCATTTAAAAAATTTAACCAAGATGATTTTTTTGCATGACCTTTCCCAAACACCATTTTCCGATGTGTATAACTATAACGATCCCAATGTAGCGCTGTCCCACTGGTATAAGTTGTTCCTCGGTGTTCTTGACAGACATGCCCCGAGGCGCACTAAGCGTGTTAAACACCCTACTGTGCCTGAGTGACTGACGGATGAGATTAAAAGTGCGATGGAATTAAGAGATCTATTGAAACGACAAAAGAAATTTAACGAGTACAAAAAACAGCGAAACATAGTTAAATCATTAGTACGTAAAGCACAGAGGCAGTATGCTGAAAAGATTATTGCGGGCGGCAAAGACATACGCAGCGTGTGGCAGGTGATTAACACATTTACTAAAGGACAATCTAGCAAATCAACGAGTGTCCCCCCCCCTCCCCCCGCACCTTACAGCTGATGTATTTAATGAACACTTTCTTAACATTGCTAAAACCCTGTCACAGACGAACACCAGTGAGCCAGGTGAATACGTATGTTCAGAACAATTGAAACAGCACAGTCAGATAAACGCTGGCAATACTTTCTCAGTTCCCCTAATGACCGTCCTTGATGTAGGAAAATCTATAACCAACATGAAAAGTAAAACATCTTGTGATGTAGACGGTATTAGCAGTAAAATCCTGAAAATTGCGCTCCCTTATATTGTTGAATCATTAACCTTTATATATAACCTTTCGATTCAAAAGAGCATGTTTCCCGATGAATTGAAAATAGCAAAAGTTACTCCTCTACCAAAAAGCAAAGATCTGAGCGACCCAAGTGAGTACAGACCTATTTCAATCTTATCAGCAGTGTCCAAGCCACTTGAAAAGCATATACATAATCATTTACTTCAATTCCTGGAGGAAAACCGCCTTATTAGTACAGCACAATCAGCTTTTCGGCCTAAACATTCGTGTCAGACAGCCTTAACGCTCATAACCCACAAATGGCTTACTGCCATAAATGAGTCCAAACTTTCAGGTGTAGTATTTTTAGATCTTACAAAAGCCTTCGATCTCATTAACCACTCAATCTTACTAAAGAAGTTACCTTTATATCACATTGACTCAAATGCAGTCGCTTTTCTCTCGTCCTATCTCTTAGACAGAACGCAGAAAGTGTTCTTGAATGGTAAATACTCAGCGGAAGGACTGGTGACCCATGGTGTTCCTCAGGGATCCACCCTAGGACCGTTATTATTCAACATCTTTATACCCCACCCGGGTCTGCCCTGGGGGACTTGGGTGGGGTTAGGTATTTTTTAGTTCCCAGGGTCACCCTGGTCAGCCCCACAGGGTGGGGTTTTCTCTCTATTCTGGGGCATGTGTTTCTGTCTACCCGAGGTCCATTCACCTGTATTTGCCTTTTTTAAACTCTCCCTACTGTCTGCACTGCCTGTAGCTCTTGATATTGGATGTGTGTTGCTAAATGGTCTTAGCTTATAGGCCATGTGTAGGTTATTAATGGTTGACCGGCTGGCGACATACATCAATGTCGTTAGTGTTGTTTTTTTCACAGCAGTGCAGCACGTCTGAGAAGCTTGTGCGTCGGACGTTAAGCATGTACAATCATCATCAATCACATCTATAATGAACTCCACTGTCATATCACACCCCGACACAAACTGTGAACTATTTGCTGATGATACATCATTACATGTATCTGATAAAAATGTTTCAACCGTGAGCGCTGTCCTCCAACATAGTTTAAATGAAGTGTCAACTTGGTGTGAAGAAAATCATATGATTATTAGTATTCCTAAAACGAAAAGTATGTTGGTGACGACACGCCAAAAGCATCAACGTGGCTTGCAACCCCTTGAACTGTCCCTTCACTCTCAGCCCATAGAGCAAGTGTCAAAACATCGTTTGTTAGGAGTGACAGTCGACGAACAGCTCAGCTGGGAGCCTCACATAGAAACTGCATGTAAAACTATTTCGAAGAATCTCTTTTTATTATCCAAATTAGGTCGTATAGTTGACATTGATACTTTAACGCACACATCAAGACACATTGTAATTATGCTTCCAATATCTGGGACGGCTGTGGAGACATTCATTTGAAAAAAATTAATTCCCTTTACCGGCGAGGTATTAAGCTTATTCTTCCTGGTTCGTCCCCTACTGATGAAAGACTGAAGGCCCTTAATATCCTACCACTTAGTAAACAATTGGAACTTAATAGATGCTTACTTGTGCAAAAAATTCTAAATGATGCCGCCCCTCCCTATCTCCGTGAGCTGTTTTCCCACACGAATAGAGAGAACACGAGGAACAGCTTACTCCATCTCCCAAAACCGAGAATCGACATCTTTAAATCTAGTATATCATTTTCCGGTGCTAAGTCATGGAATAATTTGCCCTCTCATTTAAAGTCTATTTCAAAGTTATCTATCTTCAGAGCTCGCGTCCATAAACATTTGCTGTCGTTGTGAATGTTATATCCTTCTGCTTAGTATGTTGCTCCAGCACAGCGGATTGCTGCAGGTTATGTAATAGTTCGACTGTCTGCATGAATATGTCAGGTTCATACTAGTGTGTGTGTGTGTGTATATATATATATATATATATATATATATATTGGTTTAATTTTTTTCTTTTTTTTTTCTTTTTTTTTTTCTCCTGAGGGTGGGCGGGGGGGGGGGGAGGGGGAGGTGGGAATGGGTCTTTTTACTTATATGTGTTTTATCTTTTGCTGTATCGTCTGATGTATTTTTATATGTGTAGAGTAGCAGGACAGTTTGGAAGATAGGCATTGCTATGCCTAAAACTTTTTATCCTGAATAAAACGTTTCATCATCATGATCATCATCTCTCTCTCATGACTCTAATGAGGAACTTACCCGCTCGTATGAGCTGTTTCCCGCTGTTCTGAATAGACAAGCACCTAAGCGTACCAAACGTGTGAAAAACCCTATTATAGCAGAATGGCTCTCGGATGACATTAACCCCCACCCGGGTCTGCCCTGGGGGACTTGGGTGGGGTTAGGTACTTTTTAGTTCCCAGGGTCACCCTGGTCAGCCCCACAGGGTGAGTTTTTCTCTCTATTCTGGGGCATGTGTTTCTGTCTACCCTTTGTCCATTCACCTGTATTTGCCTTTTTAAAACTCTCCCTACTGTCTGCACTGCCTGTAGCTCTTGATATTGGATGTGTGTTGCTAAATGGTCTTAGCTTTATTTAGCCCCATTTGTTAGGTTTATTTAACGTATTTGACCGGCTGGCGACATACATTCAATGTTCTGTTTATTTTTTTTTTTCACAAGCAGTGCAGGCACGTCCTGAGAAAGCCTTGTTGCTGTCGGGACGTTAAGCAATGTACAATCAATCGGATGACATTAAACAAGCGATGACAGTTAGAGACATGTTTAAAAAACCTAAGAAATTTAATGAGTACAAAAAGCAGAGAAACCATAATAATAATAATAATAATAATGAGTACTTGTATAGCGCCTAACCTCAGATTAGAGCTCTAGGCGCTTAACAAAAACTAATGTACAAAAAATAACTAATTACAAAAAATGCAATTTACAAAAAGTACAAAAAACAAAATACAACGCATACTGTAAACAAGCTATAAAGTCACCATTCAAAAGTGCTACGCTTATGGACTCATACTGGCATTCACACACACACTCACACACACTACTTCTATAAATAGATAGAGATGACATTAACATGACAGGTGTGTGACAAAGTCATTTGTAGCTGACAGAAAAAATATGGGTCTTTAGGGCTCGCTTGAATGCCTCTCTCGAATCCACGAATCTCAGTTCGCGTGGGAGGTAATTCCAAACAACTGGGCTTTGGTATCTGAATGACCTCTCACCAAACGACGTTGTTTTGACAAGAGGGATACGTAAAACTCGAGAGTCGGCAGCAGAGCGCAAATTCTGTCTCAAGGGCGTATACAGCTGGAGAAGAGTGGCAAGGTAGTGTGGGCAGGAACACGTAATACAACTGTGAGTCATGCATGAAATTTTGTACTGAATCCTATGTCAAATGTACCATGTCAAATCCTTAGTTCAAAAAGCCCAAAGACAAAATGCTGAACGTGTCATTGCCGGCGGAAAGGACATCCGCTCAGTCTGGCAAGTGATAAACAATTTCACCAAAGGTCACAGTAAACGGTCGCCTAATATTCCACCCGATCTCACAGCGGATGCGTTTAACGCTCATTTCCTAACTGTTGCTAAAACTCTGGCGCAGACCAATACCAATGACCCTGACAACTACACATGCTCGGATCAACTGCGTCACTAAACTCAGCAGAGAGCGGGTCACACATTTTCTGTGCCTCTTATGAGTGTTCTGGATGTTGGTAAATCTATTTCTAGTTGTTGTTGTTGTTTTTTTTAATCATCGCGGACCAGGCGGCGCTAGGTAATTCCTCTTCCCAAAAGCAAAGACGTAATCAATTTAAATGAGTACAGACCTATATCGATTTTATCATCAATTTCAAAACCACTTGAAAGACATATATATACTCATCTCCTAAATTTCCTTGAACAAAATTGTCTGATTAGTGTTGCACAATCCGGTTTTTGACCTTTACATTCCTGCCAGACTACTCTAAATCACATGGTTGATAAATGGCTTTCTTGCATTAAAGACAACAAAGTATCAGCGCAATCTTTCTAGACCTTAACAAGGCATTCGATCTTGTCAATCATTCCATCCTCCTGAAAAAATACCACTATATCACATTAACTCGACTACTGTTTCCCTCTTGTCTTCATATCTCAAAAACAGAACACAGAAAGTACTCCTAATGGCAAATTTTCATCAGACGGTGTAGTGACTTGTGGTGTTCCACAGGGATCTATTCTAGGGCCTTTATTGTTTTATTATTTATTAATGATCTGCCGCTGTGCATATCTCACCCAGAGGCGAACTGTGATCTGTTCGCTGACGACACAACCGTATACACATCTAACAAGGAGCTAGCGAACATCAATGAGGAACTCCAGCAGAGCCTGGACAAGTAGTTAGTTAGTTAGTTAGTTAGTGGTGTTTAACGCCGAGCAGGCGACTAAGGCCATCTCACGGCGGTTGGACAAAGTAGCTGACTGGTGCATTAATAATCACATGATAATCAACATTACAAAGACAAAGAGCATGTTAGTTACAACACGCCAGAAACACCAGCGCGGCCTACCAACTTTAACACTTACCTTAGATGGCCAACCTATAGAACAAGTAACTAAGCATCGCTTGCTGGGCGTAACAGTAGACAACCAGTTAAACTGGGAACCTCATGTTTGATAACGTATGCAAAACTCTGTCCAAAAACTTGGTCCTTTTGTCTAAGCTCAGCCGTGTAGTTAATCCTGACGTTTGCAAACTTTTCTTCCACGCGCATATCAAAACGCACTGTAATTACAGTTCCACTGTCTGGGACCGTTGCAGCGAAGTTCATATGAAAAAAGGTAAATTCTCTGTATCGTCAAGGTGTTAAACTCATACTTCCTGGACCTGCCCCCACAGACAAAAAAATATATAATCTCTTACATTGCTGGCATTAAACAAACAATTCGAATTTAATCGGTGTGTATTAATGTACAAGATTCTACACGAGAAAGCCCCACTCCATTTGCGAACTCTGTTTTCAGATAATCATAGACAGAACACGAGAAACAGGTCGCTCCAATTACCAAGAACAAGACTAGATATATATATATATATATATATATATATATATATATATATATATATATATATATATATTATATATATATATATATATATATATATATATATATATATATATATATAAAACTAGCCTGGCCTTTTTAGGTGCAAAAGCATGGAATAATTTACCACAGCACCTTAAGTCTATTTCTAAATTTAATATTTTAAGGATTGCCTTTATCGCTTTTTACTTCTAAACTAGTACCACGATTCAGTTCTTCTCTATTGATGCTGTACTCTCAGAGACATGTTCTAATTACAAGATGACCTTCAGCTTATGTCGCTGTTATTGTGTTTGTTTATTTGTTTTAGTCCCCCACCCGGGTCTGCCCTGGGGGACTTGGGTGGGGTTAGATATTTTTTAGTTCCCAGGGTCACCCTGGTCAGCCCCACAGGGTGGGTTTTTCTCTCTATTCTGGGGCATGTGTTTCTGTCTACCCTTTGTCCATTCACCTGTATTTGCCTTTTTAAAACTCTCCCTACTGTCTGCACTGCCTGTAGCTCTTGATATTGGATGTGTGTTGCTAAATGGTCTTAGCTTTATTTAGGCCCCATGTGTTAGGTTTATTTAATGTATTTGACCGGCTGGCAACATACATTCAATGTTCTGTTTATTTTTTTTTTTTTTCACAAGCAGTGCAGGCACGTCCTGAGAAAGCCTTGTTGCTGTCGGGACGTTAAGCAATGTACAATCAATCAATCAATTATTTGTTTTAGTCGCCTTTTATGTTTTTCGTACACTTAAATGTTTTTAACACTATGTTTGATTGTTTGTTTTTTTAATATTTTATTGTGTTGCTTGATGTATATTTATGTGTGCAGGACAGTTTGTAAGAGAGGCATTCGCATGCTTAAAACTTTATCCTTAATAAAAACATTTCATCATCATCATCATCACCTCTCTCTCTCTCTCTCTCTCTCTCTCTCTCTCTCTCTCTCTCTCTCTCTCTCTCTCTCTCTCTCTCTCTCTCTCTCTCTCTCTCTCTCTCTCTCTCTCAGGTAAAAATAAATCCTTCTACTTAACTCTTGTTAGCTGTTCGTGACGTGATCATTATGTACAAAGCACTCTTTAAGTGTTGGCTAACAACAGTCACGCCAGCTTGCAACATGATGCCCTTTTGTTAAATATTCAAACAACTGCTTTTGTTTTTTCTTATCGACCCGTGCCGGAGTCCTGTTCAAAAGTGCATTTTTGTAAACATAATTACCACGTTAAGGATTTCACCATTCCTACGTGCGTATCATCCCTTTAAAACAACAGTGGGACAGACCTGAAGCCGCACTGGCTGTCTCGCTCGGTTCGCTGCCGCTTATCAGCGGCATTGGATCATCGAGAGAGACAACTAGTGTAAGCTTGAACACGTGAAGCCAAAGAAAATGCCGGAGAAAACAGACCCATGCATGTTTCCCTAGCGTTCGGTCCGTGGCGCAGCGGTAAAAGCGCTTGCCACTAACGCAAGAGGTGCGAGGTTCGATACCCGGTTCCGGCGTCGGACTTTTCTTCTCTAGTAAGTGTCACCATTAATTCGGGCGGACCGTCGGGGGTTCTTTCTCCGGGTACTCCGGTTTCCTCCCCCACGAATTTGGTATTAATTTCAGTCCACTTAATCAAATTTCAAAAATATAAAAAAATGATTTAAATTTCCAAAACCTTCAGTAGCTCGCTTGAGCTTGCCTTTAGCACCACGCGAATGTTCTGTGTTTACGTACAGTGTGTGAGGGAATGCGCGTGATTCACGTGAGCGTGCTTGTTGGGTTCAGTTCGCGGCTATGTCCTGCGCATCGAGTTATATTATAAATATGAGAAATGCGCCAATATAAATACTATGTATTATTATTATTATTATTATTATTATTATTATTATTATTATTATTATTATTATTATTATTATTATTATTATTATTACCTAAAGACACACTTCTTGCTACGGATGCTGCAAGCGCAGCTAGCCATGCGATCTCAGTGAACTGATCTCACTTAAACCCGTCACTGCCGTTTTTTTAAATTATTTAGTTATTTGGGTTTAATGCCGAGCAGACGACTAAGGCCATCTCACGGCGGGATGGGTAAAAATCTGGTCAGCCAGACTTAAAGGAAGGTCTTAAGACAAGATGTAAATATAGCTTAAAAGTGTCAGGCTAAAATGTCGCACAAGTCTTTAAAAGAAACGTCTACAGACTCTCAAAAAGGGCAAATAAAAAAATACTTACATCCAACTGCAAGAGGTATAGATCCTCATGAGCCCCCGCAGTCGCGGGGGCTCATGAGGATCTATACCTCTTGCTGAGACCACTTTCCATCCACGTTCCCTGCCGGCTGGAGCCGCTCTTTTTGTGCAGACTTAACGATATTGCAGGAACACGGTCTGCGACCACTGACAGTGAAGGTGATAATTCTAAATTCTAAACTATGCCCGTCTTGCCACAGATGTTTCAAGCACAGACGAGGCGTAAATTATACGTCGGTTAATACGCAGGTCCAGAAATTCTACAGGAATAACGTCACCTGACACTCTAACGACACTTCTGCAAGATAATGGGCCGCTTAAAATAAAAAAAAATTAAAACAAAAATGCTATTTTATTTATTTTGTGCAGGATTCCTTCATCACGGGTAAATGGGTAGTTGTGCATCGCGCATTTTTACTAATAATCAGTCTGTGATGGATTCAGTCCTCCAAGCACTCCTCTGTGTGAGGAAGAAAAGAATGAAATACCGTGCATTGGAACCAGCCAGACGATCCTCGGTCGTCCCACACAAGTGTGTTGGTCTGTGATTTTGCACCTTACGACTCTGAGATTCTAAAGGTGAAAATCACGTTTCTACAATGTAAAGGTGACTGCCGAGCGTGTAACACGCAGACAACGACCCAACAAAGAAAGACACACGCCTTGATGACTTGTAACACTGTCTTTTCTAAGCGCGTTTCTTTCTTCGTTGGATTGTTCTTTATACCGTAAGACCAAAACTCAGAGATCATTACACAAATGTCTCAACGCCCATCCACCCACCACCCCAGCCCCCCCCCCCCCCCCACCCCCCCCCCCACCCCCCACCCCTCCCTCGCAATTCCAGTTCAGCGGATATGAAGGCAAGGACTAGTGTTCTCACGCTCCTGTTCTCCGCTGAGCACTTTCCTGATGCCATTTCTGTGACGTCTAGTGCCGAGAAGAGGTCAACGCCAAACAAGTTCAATAGACATAGATTTGCAGGGGGGTGTCATGAACATCTGTGCCTCTTGCTGATAATGCTTTGTACACATGGTCCTCGCAAAACAAAATCGACACACAATAGCAGTGGAGCGGCTACAATGTAATGGTCTGATTCGGGTTCCTTGCACAACCAACGGCTAGGGTTCTTTGGCGTCGAATTAAGAAAGATGTCACCGGCAGTGAAGCGGTTAGCTGGCAGAAGTTAATTAACAAAAATTTAATGGAATAAAGTACGTATTGTACTGCCCACTTCCCTCCAAATAAAATTTATAAATTAAAAAAAAAGAAATACATGTAATAATAATAATAATAATAATAATAATAATAATAATAATAATAATAATAATAATAATAATGACAATAATAAATAATAGATAAATATTTCTTCTTTTCAAAACATTACATCGGAATAACGCAAATAAAACGGTGACACAGCTAAAAACAGGAACACTCTTGACAGCGAAGACCAAGCAATGCAACTAGTCTGTTATTCCCCAAACTGCTCCTTTCTACGTGCGTTATTTTATGACAATTTACACGCTTCTTTGTTCTTGATTTCACATTACCTCATTATTTCTTACGTTTCCAAACGTCACTAGCAGCGGGAGATGGAATGACTGTTACTCCATAACCCTTTCCCAGTCAGCGAGCGCGTTTTATGTTTCTTGAAAAATGATGATCGCGAGTTCAACGGCCAAAGCTAAATCCCCAGCCGCCAAAGAAACCTGCAAGCAGAGTTGTTTCAGCAAGAGGCATAGATCCTCATGAGCCCCCGCAAAGAAATCAGGCACGGCACTAGAGTCATGAACTGAGATATGTAAAGACTTTGATGGTCGCCCTGTGAGGAAAGCGATAGAAATGATGCAGTACGAAAGTGTTGTACCTCCAACACCCCCAAAGGAGGATCTATACCTCTTGTGTTGGATGTACAACACTTACGTACTGCATCACTTCTATCGCTTTCCTCACAGGGCGACCATCAAAGTCTTTACATATCTCAGTTCATGACTCTAGTGCCGTGCCTGATTTCTTTCCCAAATGTAATGAACTCATTCGAGACGTGCCGCCTCCCGTATACCCGGCTTATACCGCGTATCCGGAGGCGGCACGTCTCGAAGGAGTTAAGCTCCACTCCTAACATTTTCATGCTCAATGCATTTCCTGCTCCTTTCAGGTTGAGCACAGCGGACGATCATTGTTTGTGAGACATTTCACGCTGGACATGACACGGTTATTGCCATTTTGGTGACAAAGAACTTTAGGTCACCTCGACTTCAAGAAAATTCGCAAAGAATGAGCGTGTCGCAGAGTTTGACGTGCAGTGCCTGGAAACCCAAAACACGCCTTTTAACTGCTCCACCACCATTGCGTTTCAGTCTTGAAATCTTTGTTACTTCAACGCAACGGTGCCTTAGCCGTAAAGGGGACATGGATGGAAAGTGCAATCAGCAAGAGGCATGGATCCTCATGAGCCCCCGCGACTGCGGGGGCTCATGAGGATCCATGCCTCTTGCATTTGTGTAGCGTTTATTTCTTCTCGTAGCTTAACTCATTCAGCCCGACGGCCGTACTTCCCAAATATTGGAGGCGTCATCTAATGACTATGCATCAGGTGCAAGAGATGGATCGACCGTGATAATTCAAGGGCAGTGCCAGATTTGCTTGGCGCCGACAGGCGCCAAGTTAATCTGGCACTACCCTTGAATTATTCATGGTCGACCCATCTCCTGCTGTAGTGCGTCAGGGCTGAATGGGTTAAAGGCCTCATTGGAACGGCAGTGTCTCCAGAGAACGTGGAGTCAGTTGCGAAGAAGGGAGAGCTATTTTCAGCCCACCTCCCGTCAGCCCGACACAGACCTCTAGACAAAAATTGGAATTTCGTGGCCATGTGTGCAAAGCATTCAAGGTTTCCTGTTGCCCACGCAACGCAAGGTTTTCCCCTATATTTGACGCTGCTGGTGACTCCTTTTTCAGCAGCAAATGACACACGCGGGGGTTGGGTGGGGAGTGTGGACGGGGTGGAGGTTGGGTGTGACCAACAGCTATTTGAAATTGAATTTACTTTATAACCTCTTCCTGGTGGTCGCAGGCGGTGCTTCTAAGATCTTCTTGGTTAATTCAACACGAAAGGCCCCAGCCGTCCAGGGAATGTTCTAGATTACGCCTTGTAACTCCAACGCCCCACAGCAGGAGATGGATATGGACCATAACAATTCAAGGGTAGTGTCAGCTTAGCTTGGCGCCTAATGGCGCCAAGCTAAATCTGGCACTACACTTGAATTATCAGGGTCCATTAGTCTCATGTAACTGGTACATAGTCATTTGATTACACCTTCAAATTTTGGGAAATGCGGCCTTGGCAATTTATTGTGCATAAAAAGTGAATTCATGCATCACGGCGTGTGGGGATGGGGATGTGGTGGAGGAAGGAGGAGAAAGTTATCTTCAAGCTGAGTAGGTAAAGAGAGGGTTGGACCAAGGGGAAAACATCACAGCGCTTGTTCACTTATTTGTACGGTTAACATGCCAAATCATGATGTCAGCGTATCCTCTGCTTTTGAGATGTGTGTATGTGTTTGTGTGTGTGTGTGTGTGTGTACGTGTGCGTGCGTGCGTGTGTTTGTGTGTGTGTGTGTGCGTGTGTGTGTGTGTTCGGAGAGAGAGAGAGAGAGAGAGAGAGAGAGAGAGAGAGAGAGAGAGAGAGAGAGAGAGAGCGAGAGAGCTAGAGAGAGAGAGCGAGAGAGAGAGAGAGAGAGAGAGAGAGAGAGAGAGAGAGAGAGAGAGAGAGAGAGCATTATAAATTTTTGTTGGACCCTACACACAAAATGTGCCTCGGTAAATTACCCCACGTCATTCTCTATCAACGCCTCCTAACATCACTTCTTCCGCCTCTGGGTTCATTTCTTCTTTCTCTCTTCTTCCTTGCGTTTTTGGGGAAAGCGGAATTGAAGGGGAGGAGGGGCCCATCTGCTCTTCACCAGATCATCTCTGGCTTGTTGTGATGTACCGTTACGTCAGTGTCTCTTAATATACCGCTGATGAATAACTAAATCAAGACCTAAAAAGGCGACTACCAATCGTGTAAAATTGAAAACAATTTCCAACAACGAAATAAACACGCTTGAAAAGGGGCTCGTTGTGGTGTACCGTTGCATCAGTGTCTGTGGTGATACCGCTGACGAATAACTAAATACAGACTCCCCAAAAGCTGACTGCCAATCGTGTAAAATGGAGAAAAACTGAGAAGACAGAAACACGCTTTGACAGGACAAGTGCAACACAACTGTGTTGCACTTGTCTTTTCCAAGCGTGTTTCTTTCTTTGTTAAGATTCTGTTTGAGAATAATTGTCATAAGCCTTACGACGTCATTTTCTTGCAGGCCGTTTGACTGCCAGAGATTTGCCAAGACATCGCGGTCAGCCAAGATCATCACGGGAATTGTTTGCGGCAGCATCATGCTGTCCCTGCCCCAGGCCTTCTTCTGGTCAGTCAGCCCCGTCAGTCGTGAATGCCGCCTGAGAGAGGGGGATACCATGGACAAGGTATTACAACTTGGTATAACTACACACTCCAGTACGAGCGCTGCAACTGAAGTGTAGACTTTGTATGTCATGACATACCCAATAAAGACACAGCTAGTTAGTTATTTGGAGTTAAAGCCGAGCAGACGACTACGGCCATCTCGGGGGAACAGAGAGAGGCAGGGCAAACAAGAGGCAAAGAACTTCATGAACCCCCCCCCCCCCCCCGGGGTGAACCCCTTCCCTGCCACTATATTTACATTTCTGTTTTTCTGAAATGTTTGTTCATTCGACGACCAAAAGCCGAAACAGTCCAAGAAGAATGGATACAATTTGGTCTCAGCAAGAGACATAGATCCTCATGAGCCCCCGCGAATGCGGGGGCTCATGAGGATCTATGTCTCTTGCAGTTGGATTGTGTTCATGTTTTCTCATCAGTGAATGGGTTAATAAATTCGCCTTGTCTGCAGGTGTATCACTTCTGGAACTGGGCCTCTGAGATCACCATGTTCGGCATTATGCCTTTCCTCGCTCTCATCCTCAACATTTGCGTTCTACGTCAGATCCGGTCCGTGGGCAAACTCTACGTCACGGAAGCCTCCAGCACACTGGCGGCCAGTCACTGCGCCAAGAACGCAAGGTATGTATAGGTCATATCGCATTCCATTACATCAAGTTTGCGTATAGCGTCACATCCGGTCCGTGGGAAGCTGTACATCAGCGAAATTTGCTCCAGCGCAGTAGCGACCAGTCATTGTGCAACGCAGGCATGGTTTGTGGACGTCACATCAGCCCGTCTCAAGGATTTAGAGTTAACCTTCGAGGATTAGAACTTAGTCGAACAAAATGATAGGATAAACGAGCATATGCTCATCATGAAGTTATATGCATGTTTTCCAGTAGTATGCATATTTTCCAGTAGTATGCATATTTTCCAGTAGTATGCATATTTTCCAGGCCAAGCATTCAATAAGAAAGTTCCAAGCACAGAACGTTGTCTTGTCGCGTCAGGCCCAGTCACTGATAGAACCCGTCGTCGAAATAAGACAGATTTCCTTTCCCCACAATATTTGGAATGTATGGGGAACTACTGAGTGGGTCAGTTGAGCATGGTGGCGGGGAGAGGGGGGGGGGGGGATAGCGCCAAGGCCGCGCAATTTCTGGGCGTACGAGGGAGGGTGTCGGAAGGCACCGAGGCCGACCCAACACACAACGGTCCTTTGTATAGTTTTTAAAAGAGTTATAAAAACGTTTTTATTATTATTATTTAACTGGTCGTCGTGAGTGCAGTGCCTTTTGTGTGAACCCCTTATCTGCCAGGGAGAGGCAAATTTCACCCATCTGCAAGAGACATAAATCCACATGAGCCCCCGCAGTCTCGGGGGGGGGGGGGGGGAGCTCTTGAGGATTTATGTCTCGCGATTCCTACATTATTTTTGGTCCTAGCTGCGTTGTATTCTTACGCGAAACAGTGTCGGTTAGTGTGCAAGCGTTCCAGACGCGAAATTCGTGATCACGGACAGCAAAGGGGTTAAATCAAGATAAAAAAAAGTGCAGAACGGAGCTAATCTCATAATGAAATAACGAAACGCGCTTAGAAAGAACACGCACAACACAATTCTTTTTAAACTTTCGGGTGAAAACACTGTTTCACAATGGCAGGCAGACACAAATTGTATAATCTTGTCTGTATGTCCATTTTGGGAAAAAAAAAGTGCTTTAATCCCTTCATTGCCGAGAATAAGTGAACACGATGCAGCTGTAAGAGACATAGATCAGCAGGGGCTCATGAGGATCTGTGCCTCTTGCAGAGACCAATTTGTATCCATGTCACTTGGACGGTTGTAGATTTTGATTGCTGAATGATCACAAATATCAGAAGCAAAATATGCCTGTAATGGCAGTGAAGGTGTTGAACCCGAAAATGTAATAAATTGTACTGTACTTGTCCTATCTAAGCGTGTGGGTTTTTTTAGCATTGTTACCTTTCTCAATTGCTGTAAACCCCGGGTATATAGTGTACTTTGACCATTTCATTCCAGATGCATCACGACGACCATCACGCTCCTCTGGATCTCCTTCTATCTCATCTTCACCAAGCTTCCGGTCACCATCGTCTTCTCCCTCCAGACCAGCATCCCTCTCGGGCAGAGAATGACCTTGGAAGCCATGGAATCAGACCCAACATGGCGGCGGTACATGACGTACTTCACCGTCCGAAAAATCGTGGAGGAGATTGGCATTTCGCATCACGCGTGCAACATTTTTATTTACTGCGCCACCAGCAGGCAGTTTCGACAGCATTTGAGGCTGTTGTGTTTTCACAGTTTGTCCTGCACGGATTACGAATACCCTGCTTCGGGCAGGATGCCCGGCTCCAACAAAACGCACAAGCATGGTGTGTAAGCCTCTTGGATGGGCGAACTTCTCCCCTGGCTCCAACAAAACGCACAAGCATGGTGTGTAAGCCTCTTGGATGGGTCAACTTCTCCCCTGGCTCCAACAAAACGCACAAGCATGGTGTGTAAGCCTCTTGGATGGGCCAACTTCTCCCCTGCGAGGAACTAATGAGTTACATGGGTGGGACCACAAAAAAACATACAGTTGAATCCTGAAGCGAGGGTCTTGGGGCACTTTTTAACTTTTTCGAGACGTGCCGCACCCGGATTCGCGGCTTTACGCCGCGAATCCGGATGCTGCACGTCTCGAAAGAGTTAAGTGAATTTTCTTCTTTTTTTTTTAAATCCGGAAATCCGGCTGTAGCCCTGAAATGTCCCACCCATGGAGATATGATACAGAAGTGATTTGGTTTCGGTATCCCTTTCAATGCCGGGACGCAGTGAGCTTCATATGACCACAGTGCGAAGAAAAGCCCATGGAAAGAACGACGCTTACAAAGGACGTGAACAACACATCTCCGTTGAGCTGGTCCTTTTAACCCTTACATTCTGAGGCTGATTTTTTTTTAAACTAAAAATGTGTTTATTGTCCTAGGAAGGCTACATTACAGATTATTAGATAGATCAACCATTTCAGTTCAAGGGTGGTGCCAGAATAGCTTGGCGCCTAAAGCGCCGAGCTATTTTGGCACCACCCTTGAACATTCATAATCAAACTGATTTTCAAGCAGTAATGTATCAGCATTAAAAGGCTTTGTCGTGGTTCTTTCTGGTTGGGATTGTCTTTGCGCGCAATGCCAGATCAGACGTGAGAAACCTCAGGGAAAGCACTGCCGATGGCATGACACAATTTGCGGTGACAAAAGTATGGAGACAGACAAAGAAGCTGTCAGATTTAAAATTATAGGACAGACTCACAGTCAGCCCTTTACATCCTGAGGCTGATTTTTTTTTAAGTCTGATTATTGTCCTATGAAGGCTACATTACAGATTAAGAGATAGATCAACCATTTCAGTTCGAGGGTGGTGCCAGAATAGCTTGGCGCCTCAGGCGTCAAGCTATTCTGGCACTACCCTTGAACTATTGTAGTTAAAATGTATTTCACGCAAAAGTGTGTCGGGATGGAAAGGGTTAACCAGGCCTCTTTTGGCACGATATCGAAAGGTACTCCTGAGAAGACATCTTGGGGTTGTGATGGAGCGATTAGATACCACTTTAACTAATGGGCGACACACACTGGCGTCGGAGCATCACATTTTCTAACTAATGGGCGACACACACTGGCGTCGGAGCATCACATTTTCTAACTAATGGGCGACACACACTGGCGTCGGAGCATCACATTTTCTAACTAATGGCCGGCACACACTGGCGTCGGAGCATCACATTTTCTAACTAATGGGCGACACACACTGGCGTCGGAGCATCACATTTTCTAACTAATGGGCGACACACACTGGCGTCGGAACATCACATTTTCTAACTAATGGCCGGCACACACTGGCGTCGGAGCATCACATTTTCTAACTAATGGGCGACACACACTGGCGTCGGAGCATCACATTTTCTAACTAATGGGCGACACACACTGGCGCCGGAGCATCACATTTTCTAATTAATGGCCGGCACACACTGGCGTCGGAGCATCACATTTTCTAACTAATGGGCGACACACACTGGCGTCGGAGCATCACATTTTCTAATTAATGGCCGGCACACACTGGCGTCGGAGCATCACATTTTCTAACTAATGGGCGACAGACACTGGCGTCGGAGCATCACATTTTCTAACTAATGGGCGACACACACTGGTGTCGGAGCATCACATTTTCTAACTAATGGGCGACAGACACTGGCGTCGGAGCATCACATTTTCTAACTAATGGGCGACACACACTGGCGTCGGAGCATCACATTTTCTAACTAATGGGCGACACACACTGGCGTCGGAGCATCACATTTTCTAACTAATGGGCGACACACACTGGCGTCGGAGCATCACATTTTCTAACTAATGGGCGACACACACTGGCGTCGGAGCATCACATTTTCTAACTAATGGGCGACACACACTGGCGTCGGAGCATCACATTTTCTAACTAATGGGCGACACACACTGGCGTCGGAGCATCACATTTTCTAACTAATGGGCGACACACACTGGCGTCGGAGCATCACATTGTCTAACTAATGGGCGACACACACTGGCGTCGGAGCATCACATTGTCTAACTAATGGGCGACACACACTGGCGTCGGAACATCACATTGTCTAACTAATGGGCGACACACACTGGCGTCGGAGCATCACATTTTCTAACTAATGGGCGACACACACTGGCGTCGGAGCATCACATTTTCTAACTAATGGGCGACACACACTGGCGTCGGAGCATCACATTTTCTAACTAATGGGCGGCACACACTGGCGTCGGAGCATCACATTTTCTAACTAATGGGCGACAGACACTGGCGTCGGAGCATCACATTTTCTAACTAATGGGCGACACACATTGGCTTCGGAGCATCACATTTTCTAACTAATGGGCGACACACACTGGCGTCGGAGCATCACATTTTCTAACTAATGGGCGACACACACTGGCGTCGGAGCATCACATTTTCTAACTAATGGGCGACACACACTGGCGTCGGAGCATCACATTTTCTAACTAATGGGCGACACACACTGGCGTCGGAGCATCACATTTTCTAACTAATGGGCGACACACACTGGCGTCGGAGCATCACATTTTCTAACTAATGGGCGACACACACTGGCGTCGGAGCATCACATTGTCTAACTAATGGGCGACACACACTGGCGTCGGAGCATCACATTGTCTAACTAATGGGCGACACACACTGGCGTCGGAACATCACATTGTCTAACTAATGGGCGACACACACTGGCGTCGGAGCATCACATTTTCTAACTAATGGGCGGCACACACTGGCGTCGGAGCATCACATTGTCTAACTAATGGGCGACACACACTGGCGTCGGAGCATCACATTTTCTAACTAATGGGCGACACACACTGGCGTCGGAGCATCACATTTTCTAACTAATGGGCGACACACACTGGTGTCGGAGCATCACATTTTCTAACTAATGGGCGACAGACACTGGCGTCGGAGCATCACATTTTCTAACTAATGGGCGGCACACACTGGCGTCGGAGCATCACATTTTCTAACTAATGGGCGGCACACACTGGCGTCGGAGCATCACATTTTCTAACTAATGGGCGGCACACACTGGCGTCGGAGCATCACATTTTCTAACTAATGGGCGGCACACACTGGTGTCTAAGCATCACATTTTCTAACTAATGGGCGACACACACTGGTGTCTAAGCATCACATTTTCTAACTAATGGGCGGCACACACTAGTGTCTAAGCATCACATTTTCTAACTAATGGGCGGCACACACTGGCGTCTAAGCATCACATTTTCTAACTAATGGGCGGCACACACTGGTGTCTAAGCATCACATTTTCTAACTAATGGGCGGCGCACACTGGCGTCGGAGCATCACATTTTCTAGCGGCACGTCGGCCGCCATACAACATTTGTGTGCTTAATCTGCCGCTAGAGACCAGGTGCGGCAGCGTTAATGCGGCCCGGCGTCAGAAACAAACGACGCGAGGAATGGAGCGGGTTCTAATTCTGCTGCTTCATGCGCCGCTTGTAGCGCGGAATCAGCCAATCAGAATCGAGAACTACAAAAAAATGGCCGATATAACATAGGAGGAGACCGCGAGGGTGAATAAACTTGACAAAAGTCAGGAGAATCTATACAACTTTTGTCTGAATGTGTATCATGATCATGACGAGTCCCGAGGGGCGTACACATCTGTGTAATTTGAGTCTAAAAATCCGCATGCTTGTTGTTGTCAGCTGTCAAGCGAAACATGGCATAATTATATGGTGTTCAGGGCCTGTCATTTGTCCCGTGTGTGCGAGTGTCAGCTGCGCTTGAAGCGTGCTGCAGGGGTTGCTGCTTGCTTCCGGCGACCCGCGCTGTAGCGTACTCGCCACCAATAATTATGCGAGGCCTATAACTGAACTAAACTGAACTTTCATTAACTCATTCAGCCCGACGGCCGTATTTCTCAAATCAGTTTTGGAGGCGACATCTAACGACTATGCACCAGTTGCAGGAGATGGATCGACCATGATAATTCAAGAGTAGTGCCAGATTAGCTTGGCGCCAACAGGCGCCAAGCTAATCTGGCACTACCCTTGAATTATCATGGTCGATCCATCTCCTGCTGTAGTGCGTAAGGGCGGAATGGGTTAAACACGCACAGACCCTCGTGAGCCCAGTCCGCAACAGGATATCGGGCCGAATTTGGTCGCCGTTTGAATGATGCGCACGGCCGTCACCGCGATGACTTGTTAGATATTGTTTGGGGCCAAACTCATTGATTGCTACATTTACACGCATGTGCTTTCTGCTCGCGGATCTGTTATCAGTTTCTGGTGCTTTCATCCCTTTTGCTGGCGGTAGCGTATTTTGTCGCGATGATTCCTACAGGAATAATAACATCCTGACGTCCTACGGGAATAACAACATCCTGACGTCCTACAGATATAACATCCTGACGTCCTACAGGAATAACAACATCCTGACGTCCTACAGGAATAACAACACCCTGACGTCCTACAGGAATAACAACACCCTGACGTCCTACAGGAATAACAACACTCTGACGTCCTACAGGAATAACAACACCCTGACGTCCTACAGGAATAACAGCATCCTGACGTCCTACAGGAATAACAACATCCTGACGTCCTACAGGAATAACAACATCCTGACGTCCTACAGGTATAACAACATCCTGACGTCCTACAGGAATAACAACATCCTGACGTCCTACAGGAATAACAACATCCTGACGTCCTACAGGAATAACAACATCCTGACGTCCTACAGGAATAACAACACCCTGACATCCTACAGGAATAACAACATCCTGACGTCCTACAGGAATAACACTCATCCTGACGTCCTACAGGAATAACAACATCCTGACGTCCTACAGGAATCATCGCTACAAAATGCGCTACCGACAGCCAACGAGTGAAAGGTAGAATTCCCGTTCGCCAGCGGCCGAGAAAGGGTCAAGGCCAGTTTTGATGACAATGTATTCCCCTCGAGTGAAATAAACTCAGCCGACTCTGCTCAACTCAGCATTACTGTATTCCATGATCCATTGCCCTCATCAACAATCATTAACCCGCAGTGTCTCGCACAACCTGAGTCACTCCAAAACGATTGCGTTCTGAAATCACCAAAATTATAATACACTATTATATACAAGTATATACTTCTAATGCATATATTATATCGATAATCTGACGTCAGTTTGGTCGCGACATGTGAACTACATGTATAACATTCCTGAAAATGTTTCAAATGTTTGTTTATAGTGCGCTTATTTATGTTTCTTTGGTTGTATAAATCCAGTGTCCCACCATTTAAACTTTTGAAAGGATTAGTTGCCGAAACCACAAAGGCGGACTATTTACTTTGTATTTATTTATTCTGTTAGATCAGGATGAAATACGTACTGCGTCATTTGTACATTCACTTGCTCAGATAACATGTGTGACAAAGTACGCATACAGCGGATTATCTGCTTCATTACATGTAATGATACATTATTAGTTGTATTACGAGTTAGGCTTTGCCAGCGGTCCTTGTCGCCTCGAGGGTCCAATCAGGGATTTCAATGACGAAGGTGAAAGTCGAGGGCGTTAGCCTGAGACTCATTTGAACCCCTGATCGGACCCGCTTGAATTTTCCGGTCGTTGATATTATCTAACATATCGAATCATTCAGTTATGTTTTTTTATGAAACTGGTACCTACGGTATCACAGAACACCAAGATATAGTTCCTTTTGTTGTGTAACCCCCCACATTATTTACTTATTGGCGTCTATTTGTTTAGATGTTTGACTAAATGAAGATTAGGGTATGTTTGTACTGAGAATTGTGATTAACCAAAGACGAAATTGCTGGAGAACGCTTTGCTCAGTGGGTAACGTTGTCATCGCAACATGTAATACGTTAGTCTACTTATCACATGGTACCTTGGTAACATGTGACAAGAAAACGTCCGTTGCCTTGCGACTAGGGGAAAAAAGGTCGAATAGAGCCAGGCCAGTGAGAAAAAGTGTAAAGAGACTGAAAGAAGGCAAACAAATTTGTTCTTGGTATATTTGTGAATGTGTTGGTTAGTTGTTGCTTATTTACTTGTTTGCTTGCGCGCTCATGTCGGTGATAAACATTGTTGAACATCCGCAGACCTCCACGCAGATATATATCAAAGGAAACTGTGTTCATAACTGGCATTGTTCAAATTGGCTTTCATGCCCTGAAACACGTATACAGAGGAGCAAATTAAATGCGACATCATTTGAGTCATCAAAAATATTGAAATGCTTTCGATGGCTTGAATGATGTCGAATTTCTTTTGCTCGTTAGTACACATCCCCCTCCCCCCGCCCCACCCCACCCCACCCCCCACCCCCCACCACCACCCCCAACCCCATTCCCCGAAAAAAAGCAAAAAAGTGGTTTTAACCCCTTAACTGCCGGGGAAAGTCGAACGCTACCCATCTGCAAGAGACATAAATCCTCCTGAACCCCCGCAGTTGCTCATGAGGGTTGATGTCTCTTGTTAGTCCTGTTTTTGTTTGTGTGTATGTTTGTTTGTTTGTTTGTTTGTTTGTTTGTTTGTTTGTTTTGGTCCCATTTCGTGTGTGTTCTTCACACAAATGTTGGATAGTGCGTATTGGTTTCAGACGAAAACTCCGTGATCACCGGTAGCGAAGGGGTGAAAGGGCTTTTAAATGTTCAGTCGCAGCGGATTTTAGTGACAATCGTACATTGTACTGTGTTGATGTTTCATTTTATTTCAAAACGCCAACACAGCTGTGGATGTTGTTATATATGTATTCTATGTTTGCGTCTGTGACACAAAATGTATGACTACTTTTACCTCTATGTTTTGAAAAAAAAATGATAAAGCCCTCAAAATCAAATAAACACGTGTGTAAGAAGCAGTGTGTTCTCCACGCACGCGCGCATAATATGTGTGTGTGCGTGCGTGTGTGTGCTTTGGTGCGTACGTACGTGTGTATGTGCGTGCGCAAGTGTGTGCCGTGCGTGCGTGCCGTGCGTGCGTGTGTGTGTGTGTGTGTGTGTACGCGTGCGTGCTTGCGTGTGTGCATGTGTGTGTGTGTGTGTGTGTGTGTGTGTGTGTGTGTGTGTGTGTGTGTGTGTGTGTGTGTGTGTGTGTGTGTACACGTGCGACTGTGTACTGTGCTCGTTTGCGCTTGTGTTTGCTATGAAGTGTGATGGTTGTCCCTCGGACAAGATGAGAGTTGTTTTTCTATTTTATCATTCAGCCACTTTCCACGAGACAAAAAAAAAAAAAAAAACCAACTGATTTCACGAATGACTCCAAGCGCCTAACACTATAATTATTTTTTAAAAAGCGCGTAGTTACTTCAAACTACAACAAAGTTTTAAGTTGAAGTTGTTACGCTTAATAACGTCTAAAAATGACAAGCGCGGTGAAACGTGCCCTAAACATCACATGTAAACTCCCTTGACCTTTCCAAAGATTACACTCTCCCAAAAATACCATAGTAGAAAATAGTTTCGAAAAAAAGATATTTAAAAAGACAATAAGAAAAAAGAAAAAATAAAGCCCATGCCAGCACTCTAAATTATCTATTCGGAAAAACAACTAGACAAACACTGGTGTACACGTACCTCGGTACGGACATTTTCTGTATGTGAAATCTTGGTTCATTCAACGACGAAAAGCCAAAACCGTCCAAAAAACATGGATACAAATTGGTCTCAGCAAAGAGGCATAGATCCTCATGAGACCCGCAATCGCGGAGGCTCGTGAGGATCTATTTTTCTTGTAGTTGGATCGTGTTCACGTTTTCTCGGCAGATAAGAGGTTAAAAAAAACACGGCCAAACCAAACACGGCTAAACCAAACACGGCTAAACCAAACACGGCCAAACCAAACACGGCTAAACCAAACACGGCCAAACCAAACACGGCCAAACCAAACACGGCTAAACCAAACACGGCCAAACCAAACACGGATAAACCAAACACGGCCAAACCAAACACGGATAAACAAAACACGGCCAAAACAAATCAAAAGAAAAGAAAACTACAAGCCAAACAAAATCCCAAAAAGTAAATAAATAAATAAATAAATAAATAAATAAAATAAAATAAAATAAAATAAAATAAAATATTAAAATAAAATAAAACAAAACAAAATAAAATAAACTCCTTCAATTCATGCACCAACAATGAAAAGTGGATTAGCTATAGCATCTCAAGGGAAGTGCCGGATAAGCACTACCCTTAACAAACTACCATACAATCCGTTTTCCATGAGCAGAACGTATACTTCCAGGCAAATAATTCTGAAATATTAGCCATGTTTGACTCTGCTGCAATACAAACCCTTAGCCAATGGCAGCAAAGGGGTTAACCGGCACTAGCCTATGAGAAACACCCAAAGAAAGAAGAAACACGCTTAGAAAAGACAGTTACAACACAAACAGCTTGTTTGTTTTTTTCTTTGGGTTGTTCTCTGCATTTTACAGACTTGGCAGTCGCCGTTTTGGTCTGGTTGATGATTAGTTGATTAGTTCGGGGTTTAACGTCCACGGCACCGAAGTGATAATGGACGGCCCTGACGGGCGGGTTATGGGGGACAAGGAAATCTATTGCCTATGGAGTACGACCTGAACACTGATCAACTCAGGCGCACTCCAACTGTGCCACTTTGATTTACCAGGACCTTTCAACGGACATGCTATCGAACAAACCCGTCTTTTCCCCCTGGATTGTGAGTCCAGCTACCGGGGCCGGGACGGGATTCGAACCCACGACCCGGCGATTCCCTTCGCTCTCCTGCTCCGACGACTTTTAACCGCCTGAGCTATTTCGGACTCTATCCGCCGTGATTTCGCTCTCGTTCTTTTATGGGAGTCACTCGTCGCAAACGAAACCTCATTATCATAACGTATGACGAAATAGTCATCGATAACGGTATAGCAACTATAAGTGGTTGCCAGGGAAGCTTACTCGTGCAGGTTTACACGCCCTGTGTGTCAACATGGCCTTCACGGTATCTCCGTACCAAAGCTTCGTTAGCTTGCATTGGCCACTTGGGTTCGGTCCCTTGAAATCAGGGCTTCCAAGGGAGACGTAATCATTGAAAATAACCAATGGCCTGTTTTCGCCTGATTTAGTGCATTCAGCGATTTGCTGCAGGGCAAGGCTGTGGTTCATAAAATTCGTCGACGCAAAGAGCTCTAAATGTTGCCTTTCCTGAATTAATGGTTTTCTGCCACCCCCCACCCCCCACCCCACCCCCACCCCCCACCCCCACCCCCCACCCCCACCCCTTTTTTTTTTTCTTCTGCAAAATCCACTTATGTGTTTTCAAATGCTCCTGATGCGCGTCGGTGGAACTCTCCTACGTGCACACTAGAAGATGGGCAGAAAAGTCTTTTCATTTAACGACATTAACACATCATTAACTCCTTCTACCCCAGACCCACCACAGCAAGATAAAGATCGACCATGATAGTTCAAGGGTGATGCCAGAATAGCTTGGCGCCCATAATCATGGTCGATCTGTGTCTTGCACTGCAACGCAGTCTTCAGAGGACGACTTCAAAATTTGGGGATTTCGGTCTTGGGGTAGAATGAGTTAAATAAATTAGCTCTATTGCGTGTCTGTTGAGTGTCAATCTTGTGAGACGTAGCCTATTAATAAAAATTTATAAAAGAGACACTGCAAACAATTAAACCTGCTTTGCTTGCAGCATATCGCATTAACTCCTTTACTGCCGAGAAAAAGTGAAACAAAGATTCATATGCAAGAGGCATAGATCCTCATGAGCCCCCGCGACTGCGGGGGCTCATGAGGATCTATGCCTCTTGCTGAGACCAGTGTGTATCCATGTTTTGTGGACGGTTGTGCCTTTTGGTCGTTCAATGAGGAAAGATTTTAGAAACAAAAATCTGTTAGTACAGCGGCAAGGAGGGGGTTAAGATACAGCAGATAGACACAGCTCAGTCATGACAGTTCAAGGGTAGTGCCAGATTAGCTTGGCGCCTTCTCTGGCGCCAAGCTAATCTGGCACTTCCCTTGAACTGTCACGACGAATCCATCTCCCACATCTGGTACAAAGTCTTCAGACGCCTTTCGGTGAGTCCAGTATGAGGACACCGTATGAGCTGCTCTCTGGCAGCAAGATCAAAGGCATTCATGTATAGCTTTCTGATAGCCCAGGCGCCTGTGGTGGCTCTCTACAAAATATGAGAGGGACACCTTTTTTGTAGGCTAGGCAGGGGCGGATCTGGGGGAGGGGGGTGTTCCAGGGGTTCCGGATCCCCTCCCCCTCCCCCACCAAACTTTCTTTAAAATGCTATAACAAACTTCCGTTTAAGGGTGTTTGGAACCCCAACCTCCCAGCACCCTCCTCCATGTTTGAGTTTGTCTGAAATCCCCCCCCCCCCCTTTTTTTTTTTTTTTTTTTTTTTGTTTTTTGTTTAATAATTTAGCGATTGGTGAGAGCCGGAGTTGACACCCCCAGCCCATCCCCCACCCCCTGTTGTTTGATTTTTCGGCCACTGGAAGAAGGTTTAGCGTCGGAGAGGCTTTTCGTGTCAGGTTGAAGGTTCCAAACAAAAGTAGGAAGCCCCCCACCCCCCACCCCACCCCCTTCGAGTTAACTGATACGTCCCGGCTAGGGCACTTATCGTGTCGTTTCTTCGGTCCGAGTTTGATTCAGAAATAGCTCCTGTCACGAAGTTCCAATCTGTACGGATGCTTGTTAAAAAGCATCATCATCATCACTGAGACATGTATTTTACACAGCTTTTTTTCCTTTCAGACGCACCACCACCCCACCACACACCCCTCTACCACTCACCCCCTCACCCCCCCCCCAAAAAAAAATAATAAAAATAAAATAATAATAATAATAATAATAAAATAAATAAATAATAAATAAAATAAATAATAATAATAATAATAATAATAATAATAAATAAATAATAAATAAATGTATTTTTAAGAAAGAATAATAATAATAATAATAATAATAATAATAATAATAATAATAATAATAATAATAATAATAATAATAATAATAAATTAATATAAAGTAAAATTTAAAAAAAAAAAAAAAACGAAACAAATAATTTTTTTTTAGTTTTCAATCAGCAACAGCCTTAACACATTTGAGACTTGCCGCATCCGGATTCGCGGTTTTACACCGCTTATCTGGATGCGGCGCGACTCGATTGAGTTCAACATTTAGGACTTAACGTATTTTGGCCACCACTAAGGTGATTTCAAAGAAGAGGCATCGAAAGGGATTTGAACAAATCCGCCCCCTCCCCGCCTACCCCCCCCCCCTACCCCCTCCCCCCCCCCCCCCCCCCCAGGCTCCAAACGCTTTAAAAACCGTTCAGTGCCGAGCAAATCTGATCACCATTCAACTGCAAGAGGCATAGATCCTCATGAGCCCCCGCACTTGCGGGGGCTCATGAGGATCTATTCCCCTTGCTGACACCCCCAGTGATGTGTGTGTGACTGCGTGTGACTGCACTGTACAACTGTACCCCCCACACCACTCGGCACCCACCCCACCGCCACCCCCCATCCCCACTACTACAACGGGTCAACCTTGTGAATAAGTGGATAGTTCCGTGTAGACGGTCAGCGGACCTCAGACTGCTGACGCGAGACTAGCCTCTTATTCCCTTTCATTTACGAGCACAAATTGCTCTCTAAGTGGTCAAGGGTCTTGAGGGCGCAATTTGTGATGGTAACTACCTTCTTGACGCTGGTACCAATGACTCTTTCACTGCAACGGCCAATTATGGCTCATATTTCAGAACTATTTAG
Organism: Semisulcospira habei; assembly: GCA_036245525.1. Taxonomy (NCBI): domain Eukaryota; kingdom Metazoa; phylum Mollusca; class Gastropoda; family Semisulcospiridae; genus Semisulcospira; species Semisulcospira habei. The sequence continues at coordinate 5,854,948 of BTPG01000001.1, read as the reverse complement.
GGGTATCAGAGACGTATCGCTAACAGCCACGGCGAAGCTTTAGTTCAGTCACAGAATTTAATTTTGAAACCCTTTTCTCTTTAATACCAAAGAACTTCATCCTTCCAAGGAACATGGATGCAAAGTGAGTTCAGCACACTGCGTAGATCCACACGAACTCCCGCAAACGCGGAGGCTCATGAGGATCTAGGCCTCATGCATTTGTGTATTGGGTTTGTTCACGTAGCGCAAACTCTGGTATAATAATAATAATAATAATACCGGTTATGATATTGGCACTTTACCCAATTTTGCAAATCGGCTCACAGCGCAGCGAACTGAACCCAACACGCACGCTCACGTGAAACACACGCATTCACTTTGACGACAAAAAAAGATGCAGGCATAAACCTCGGACATGTTTAAAGAGCTAGGCAATCCTAAAATCATTCAAAAATCAGTTGACAATGAACTAGCCTTTGCCAAGACAGCCCTGCCAAACACCAGGGTATGGATCGACCTTGATAGTTCAAGGGTGGTACCAGAATAACTTGGTCGGTGTTTCATAACTTGAACTGGTATAACTTACGACTGGAACGTAGAGTTAATGTGTTAAAGTGAGTATGGTCGATGTGTTGCTTACATTTCAGCCCTGTTCAGGAAAAGACATTAAAGTGACATCGTTTGCAATATCTCCTTGATAAATCCTCAGAAAGAAGAAATCCGACCACATCACTCCCCTGCTCAAACTCCTTCACTGGCTCCCCATCTCCCAACGCCTTCAATACAAGATCCTGTCTCTCTGCTACAAATCTCTTAACAACTACGCTTCTGCCCATCTCTCCAACTTACTTCACCCCTACACTCCTTCCCGCTTTCTCCGCTCCGCCTCGGACCCTCTCCGCCTCCACATCCCCCGCACCAAACTCAGCGCTTTCGACCCCCTCTCCTTCTCTGTCTGCGGGCCATCCACCTGGAACACTCTCCCACTCTCTCTCCACCAGAAACCCTCTCCCTCCTCCTTCGAGTCCGCCCTCAAAACTCACCTTTCAACAGTTCTAGCACTCTAACGCCACCACACACCTCACCCCCAGCTGACTGTCGTAACGTATTTGTGGTACGTGAGTCATTGTTAAAAGCGTGCACATGCGTGCGTGAGTTGTGAGTGCGCGCTTAGAGTTATAATTATTATAAGATAAGCGCATTATAAATACCGTTATTATTATTATTATTATTATTAGTAGTAGTAGTAGTAGTAGTAGTAGTAGTAGTAGTATTATTAGTTAATAATTATTATTATTAAATCTTCTCAGTGTGTCATACAGTAACGCTGGACAATGAGGGCTGACTTAAATAACGAAGTCTGAACGTCGTGAAGTGCAAGACTTCTTATCCTTTCTACGCAGGAGTGTTTCTTCTGTTTCTCTTGAAAAGGCGGCGGAAAAACCTCTGATACGTAGGTGTGTCTACTCGCATGGCTTGTAAACAGAAGAGTAGAAACGTCTTAGCTGAGGAAAGTCAACGTTGACAGACCATTGTATCTGCAAATTTTAGCAATCAACGTCCGCCTGGAGCAGACCCCTTAACCCTTTCAGCCCTGACGCGCTACAGCAGGAGATGGGTCGACCAAGATAATTGAAGGGTAGTGCCAGATTAGGTTGGCGCCTGTCGGCGCCAAGGTAATCTGGCACTGCCCTTGAATTATCATGGTTAATTCATCTCCTGCAACAGGTGCATAGTCGTTAGATGACGCCTCCAAAATTTGGGAAATACGTGCGCCGGGCTGAATGAGATAAAAAGTCGTTTGTGAAAAAGCATGATTTTCATTGTATCACCAAAAACACCCCCACCCCCACCCCCCACCCCCCCCCCCAAAAAAAAAAAAAAAAAAAAAAATCTCTTTTTTCAAGAAAGTCCATTTTTTCCTTCACGGTGAAGATTTGTTCCTACGCCGTGAGATGGCTTTAGTATCCAGTGTCCAGCTCCAGCTTTAGTGTCCAGTATCCAGCTCCAGCTTTACTATCCAGTGTCCAGCTCCAGCTTTACTATCCAGTGTCCAGCTCCAGCTTTACTATCCAGTGTCCAGCTCCAGCTTTAGTATCCAGTGTCCAGCTCCAGCTTTAGTATCCAGTGTCCAGCTCCAACTTTAGTATCCAGTGTCCAGCTCCAGCTTTAGTATCCAGTGTCCAGTTCCAGCTTTAGTATCCAGTGTCCAGCTCCAGCTTTAGTGTCCAGTATCCAGCTCCAGCTTTAGTATCCAGTGTCCAGCTCCAGCTTTAGTATCCAGTGTCCAGCTCCAGCTTTAGTGCCCAGTTCCAGCTTTAGTATCCAGTGTCCAGCTCCAGCTTTAGTATCCAGTGTCCAGCACCAGCCTTAGTGTCCAGCTCTAGCTTTAGTATCCAGTGTCCAGCTCCAGCTTTAGTATCCAGTGTCCAGCTTCAGCTTTAGTATCCAGTGTCCAGCTCCAGCTTTAGTGTCCAGTGTCCAGCACCAGCTTTAGTATCCAGTATCCAGCTCCAGCTTTAGTATCCAGTGTCCAGCTCCAGCCTTAGTGTCCAGTATCCAGCTCCAGCTTTAGTATCCAGTGTCCAGCTCCAGCTTTAGTATCCAGTGTCCAGCTCCAGCTTTAGTATCCAGTGTCCAGCTCCAGCTTTAGTATCCAGTGTCCAGCTTCAGCTTTAGTATCCAGTGTCCAGCTCCAGCTTTAGTATTCAGTGTCCAGCTCCAGCTTTAGTATCCAGTGTCCAGTTCCAGCTTTAGTATCCAGTGTCCAGCTCCAGCCTTAGTGTCCAGTATCCAGCTCCAGCTTTAGTATTCAGTGTCCAGCTCCAGCTTTAGTATTCAGTGTCCAGCTCCAGCTTTAGTATTCAGTGTCCAGCTCCAGCTTTAGTATCCAGTGTCCAGTTCCAGCTTTAGTATCCAGTGTCCAGCTCCAGCTTTAGTATCCAGTGTCCAGCTCCAGCTTTAGTATTCAGTGTCCAGCTCTAGCATCCAGTATCCAGCTCCAGTATCCAGCTTTAGTATCCAGTATCCGGCTTTAGTTCCCAGTATTTACCTTCAGCTTTAGTATCCAGTATCCAGCTTTAGTATCTAGTAGCCAGCTTTAGTATCCAGCTTTAGTACCCAGTATCCCCCTCTAGCTTTAGTACCCAGTATCCAGCTCCTGTATCCAGCTTTAGTATCCAGTATCCAGCTTTAGTACCCGGTATCCTGCTCCAGCTAAAGTATCCAGTATCCAGCTACAGTATCCAGCTTGGCGTTATCCTGATTACTGCCGAGAAAAGTTAAACGCCACAAAGTTGCACGTGGTATAGATCATCGTGAGTCCCCGCAGTTGCGCTGGGGGGGGGGGGGGGGGGGGCTGACCATGATCTATGCCTCTTACTGAAATACCCTTGTATCAATGTGCCTTGGATGGCTGAAGATCTCAGTCTGACTTATAATTTACAGTGCTTGCCAAAACACAATATTGCGTCACCAAAACACAATATTGCGTCACCAAAACACAATATTGCGTCACCAAAACACAATATTGCGTCACCAAAACACAATATTGCATCACCAAAACACAATATTGCGTCACCCGGCAGTGAAGGGGTTTAAAGCCACGATAATTTTTAACTATACTGACAGTTGGCCCTGGACGTGGAGGACAAGGAGATCGCGCCCAAATTATGCGCCTGCACTAGACAGAAATCAATGCCTATCGTTCAAGTATCTATCCCCTCAAAGAACATAGAAGCGGCAAGTAGCTCAAATTCTCAAGTGCTGGTGACGTCGCTGATTTCGCCACCATTTTAAAGTTGCGTTCCTCAAGCTGCTAAACATCTAAAAATAAACCAATCCAAAATTATATTTAGTCAGTCCGTTCTGTCTCATCACAACAATTCAGAAGAACTTAGGCCGAAAAATTATTGGCTCAAAATTCAGATTCGCCCATTTTAAACTAGAGACTGAAACACGATATTGGTTTTGTCTGCTGGTGCTGTCTCAAAACTGAAAGACATGCCGCAAGGATATTTATCCCTGCGCGTTTGTTTGGTATAACGATAGCGCACGCGCACTAATTACTCAGAATAGACGTACAGCAGTTACTCAGTCCTGAATTAAAATCACTGAGGTCACAGAAAGTAGGTAGTTTCTCGTAAAATTGAGTACTGACCGGGGTATTTGACTCGAAAGGAAGCACCGACCTGAAGACGTTATTCCTAGATCAAAATCAGGTCAAAAAAAGTAGGTGGTGTGTGCTCAAAGACGAGGACAGTGGACGCACTATACACGGACATCACTGCTTGATCGCCGTCATTCATTTTAGCCAACCCTTTATCTGTTGGTAGCACTTTTTTTGTCGACGTGATTCCTGCAGGAATCACCTCGACAAAAGGCGCTACTGACAGCCAAAGGGTTAATCCAAAACCGAGAATGCAACCGAGAACGGCATTAATCGGCAGAGGCTGATTAAAGAATTCTGTATAACCTCTATTGCGTTGGGAAATAACCTTTTTTGTTGTTGTTGTTGTTGTTGTTGTTGCAAGAAAACAAGACAGACCTGTGCTCTCTCAAGACAAGTCTTCAGTGGCAAACAGCGTGACCTGTCAAATAAAATCTCCGATAACAGGTGATCAATTAGAAGAGTGATCGCTCATTATACTGAGATTCTGCCGTACGTGAACTCTGGACGTGTACTAGGTTATGTGGTCGCTAATGGTGCAAAGCAAAAAAAAAACAAATATATTGCAATGTGAACATATTCCAGTCATTTTTACTTAAAGGTATCATTTTCTTGCGCCCCTCCGGATATTTTGCTGTCTGGACATCTCAGCCTTCAGGCCACTCTCTTCCCCCTGCAAAAGGCATAGGTTTTGCTGTCTGGACATCTCAGCCTTCAGGCCAGTCTCTTCCCCATAGATTTTCATGCCACTCTGCAGCAGCGGCCCAGTAAGCAAAGATTTTCGGGCCAACTGCGGCCGTCGTGGGCCCGAAGGCGTGTTGCTACTGGGGAGCGGGGTCGTAACATTCATCCCTTGTGCAGGCAGTGGCCAAACCCTCTTGTTTTCTTCCCTTAGCGCAAACCGTACCATGTCACCGTGATACTAAAAAAAAACCTGTAGCGAAAAATGGCGGGCGTGTTGTAGCCCTCTCGATGACGCATCTTGGATGCCAGTTTTGTTCTATAAAAGATCGCCAAACGTTCTAAAGTACAAAGTTACTTAGTGTTGTTCGAAACAACAAGCACACTCAGTACTTTAGACGGCAACGTCATGACAGTTTTAATTACGTCATAAGTCTATTATGTATAAAGGTATATTCCTTTGACGTCTGTCATGTCTGGCGTGATCCAGGTGGCAAGATGTCTTTTTGATTTCTTTTACGAAAATAGTGGAGGAATGAAAACAAATACGTTATTGTTCAGAGGGGTTCGGTGCACGGACCCTCGTAGGCCTGAGGGAGGTCAAAGGAATCATTGTACCCCGAAGGCCGAAGGCGGCCTCAGGGGTACAATGATTCCTTTGACCTCCCTCAGGCCTACAAAGGTCCGTGTAGCGAACCCCTCTGAACAATAACTTATATTGTACACCCTCGCTCAACCCTTCGGCTGCAAAAAAAAAACACATAAAAAAGGACGGTCTCAATTATGTAGTGAGGATACTTCATTTCGCTACAGCCTTGAGTAAAGACTTCTTTTTTTAAATAACAAAGTGCAAGATTGCTTCACGGCCAAGGCCACTTTCTGAATATTGCGACCATTTTCAAAAACAGAAATCGAAACGCTTGAAACAAGATCACTGAAATGGCTGTTTTGAGGGACAAAAACGGCTAAATTTGAAAGTAGAACAAATGGAATGTCCATAAATTATTTTCGGACGAATTCATTTTTTTTTTTTTTTAATGTCACAAAAAGTGCGCAAAAAGTCACTGACGCCTGCTGGCGCTAAAAGATAAACTTTAAGGCAATATAAAAGCTAATCATGAACTAATCAGAGTCGGGTCAAAGATGGTAGGATGTGCCCCTTTGTAGTAAGGAACGACAGTAGGCCGCGCCCAGTTTATAGTAACAATCACTGCGGTGTGCGCAATCGTGGCAGTCGTACTGATGACCCCTTGAGTGTCGAGAAAAAGTGAACACCACCCAGCTGCAAGAGGCATAGCACCTCATGAGCCCCCGCAGTTGCAGGGGCTCATGAGGATCTATGCCTCTTGATGACACTACTTTGAGTCCTGGATCCTGTGAAAGACGGGACATTATGGCGTTGAATTCGCAAAGAATGCAGACACACAACCTGCGTCAACTGCCACTGAAGGGGTTACCCCTTATCATTCGGAACACACCAGTGTGCGAAATAAGTTTGACTAAAATAGTTCAAGGGTAGTGCCAGAATAGCTTGGCGCCTCTAGGCGCCAAGCTATTCTGGCACCACCCTTGAACTAAAGCCATTAGTCTATATCGTTATCTGGAAGCACTATAATGTGGCAGTGTACAAATTTGAAGCTTTTAGCCTCGGTATGATATGGGTTAATACCGGATAAGTACCTGAAACTGTGGATGTAAATGAGTTAACCCCCAGCGAGACAGAGGAGAGACAGATATATATATATTTTTAAATATTTTTATTATTATTATTATTTTTTTATATATATTTGTGTGTGTGTGTGTGTGTGTCTAATATCACCAATGTGTGAAAAGACGTTAAGTAAATTCCTGATCCTGATCCTGACTGAGAGGCGAAACATTGTCCTGTGCCTCTGGGACTTCAGCCGGGAACTCTGGAGAGTTAGACGCAGCTTGCAGAAGCTACCGCCTAAGTTTATTCTGTCTCTCGCTCTGGAACGGTAAGAGGTAGCACGAAATGACACTCGTATATAGTTTGTTCAGGGGCGGATTCACAATTTCAACGTTCAGTGCCGAGAGAATTCGAACACCGCCCAACTGCAAGAGGTAGAGATCCTCATGAGCCCCCGCATTTGCGGGGGCTCATGAGGATCTGTGACACTTGTTGACACCACTTTGAACCGACTCTCAAGGGACGGCTAGAGATTTGTTTAGAATGAACGGAGATTGTAGAACTAACACAGTCTGCTCATGAGGATCTGTGACACTTGTTGACACCACTTTGAACCGACTCTCAAGGGATGGCTAGGGATTTGTTTGGAATGAACGGAGATTGTAGAAACACAGTCTGCTCATGAGGATCTGTGACACTTGTTGACACCACTTTGAACCGACTCTCAAGGGATGGCTAGGGATTTGTTTGGAATGAACGGAGATTGTAGAAACACAGTCTGCTCATGAGGATCTGTGACACTTGTTGACACCACTTTGAACCGACTCTCAAGGGATGGCTAGGGATTTGTTTGGAATGAACGGAGATTGTAGAAACACAGTCTGCTCATGAGGATCTGTGACACTTGTTGACACCACTTTGAACCGACTCTCAAGGGATGGCTAGGGATTTGTTTGGAATGAACGGAGATTGTAGAAACACAGTCTGCTCATCAGGATCTGTGACACTTGTTGACACCACTTTGAACCGACTCTCAAGGGATGGCTAGGGATTTGTTTGGAATGAACGGAGATTGTAGAAACACAGTCTGCTCATGAGGATCTGTGACACTTGTTGACACCACTTTGAACCGACTCTCAAGGGATGGCTAGGGATTTGTTTGGAATGAACGGAGATTGTAGAAACACAGTCTGCTCATGAGGATCTGTGACACTTGTTGACACCACTTTGAACCGACTCTCAAGGGACGGCTAGAGATTTGTTTGGAATGAACGGAGATTGTAGAAACACAGTCTGCTCATGAGGATCTGTGACACTTGTTGACACCACTTTGAACCGACTCTCAAGGGATGGCTAGGGATTTGTTTGGAATGAACGGAGATTGTAGAAACACAGTCTGCTCATCAGGATCTGTGACACTTGTTGACACCACTTTGAACCGACTCTCAAGGGATGGCTAGGGATTTGTTTGGAATGAACGGAGATTGTAGAAACACAGTCTGCTCATGAGGATCTGTGACACTTGTTGACACCACTTTGAACCGACTCTCAAGGGATGGCTAGTGTCACGTAACGGATGTGACATGTTGTTTTATTTTTTCGCCAAGTCGGTTTTTTTGTTAATAAATGTAGGTCGCCGACTTCTGTAAATAGCCTTAGTTTAGGGAAGTTAATAAATGTAGTGTGAGCGTAATCGTAAAGCCCGTGCAGCAAGCTTAACAGTGAGCGAGCACAGCGGTTGCACGCTTTCGTCAAGTAGCTTTAACCGAACAGTGTTCAGAAGTAAAGTTAACCTGCGAGGTAGCAGTAGGATATTACAGTCAGTCAGCGGAGTTAGCCAGCGAAGTGAGAGTCTGGGTCAGGGTGCGGCCTCGTTTGGAGCCCTTGACAAGCTGTGTGAGGGTTGTTTTACCCTCCCTGCAAGACCACGGCCAGTGTTCCTGGGTGTGGGTGTCCCGAGAGACTAGCGACCACGGCTGCTGCTCAGCAGAAGACCCCTCCGGTTCGTCTTCGTCTTTGTTTGTCTCGTCCTGCCGGAGGACTCACCAGTGACAGGTAAACACTCATGCCATTTTCCTCAGTTAGCTGCTGTGCTCTCGGGTGGTTGAATGTGTACGTAGGTTCGGAAGTGTATGTTCGTCTAGTTTTTTAGTGATGTTTTAATCAAGTATTTAACCATGTTTTTTAGGTTGGGTTGTAATGTGGTGGGTGTCGGATTTAGTTTATGTTCGGCTGTCGCCGAGTGAGTATATTTAAAGGGCCATGTTGTAAAATGAATTAAAGTGGGTATCCTTTCAAATATATTTGTATTAGGTCCCAGATGTAATGTAATAAGATTGTCACGTGGGGTGGTTGCTGGTGATTATTTGATATCTTTGTATGTACATGTGGATATTTTGATAATGTTGGTTTTAGCAGTGGCAATGTTATTATACAAAAGTGGTTGTGCTGGCTTAATGTTAGTGTAATGGAGTAGTGCAGACCTGGTGAATGTTGAATGTACATAGGAAGCTTTCATATCCATGATTGTATATTTAATATGGCCAAGGCGGGTATTAGGGCGAGACGAGACACAACTCACGTGGTTTGCGAGTAGGTGCGTGTCAAATAGGCCAGAATGAACTGTGTTGGCACTTTGACTGACAATGCGCCCTTTTCCAGTGCACTGGCTTCGAAGATTTCGTCGTTCTTCGATCTCTTCATCATCCACGACCAACCGCGGTGACGCATCATCGGGAGTCGGAACGCCTTCGCTAGCCGGTCCTGTTGGACAAGTACGTTGGGCTACAGCGGGTTGATTCTACGTTCTGCGCGTCGGTCACAGGCGTGCGTGGGCAAGCGCGGCTACGGTGCTCTGTGGTGTAGGGGTAGTACTCTTACGTTCGAGCCACCCTGTCTAGTGTGGGACAGAGGACACGGTACAGAGACAAAGTTACCCGCCTTGTATAGCCGTTGGCCATATTAGTCATTTTCACTTGTATAGCCATATTAGTCATTATCACCTATTAGTCATTATCACCTATTAGTCATTTTCACCCGTTAGTCATTTTTACTTGTTAGTCATTTTTTATATGTTAATCTTTTTTATGTGTTAATACGTTATGAGTGCATGTGTGGGTATGTGTGAGGGTGTGGGGCGTTAGTGGGTTGGGGTGGGGGTTAGAGTAAGAGTGGGTAATAAAGGATTTGTTTGTTGTTTATCACTGGCGTTGTGTTATTTATTTAGAGTGGGTGGGTTTCTCGAGTGTCAGCACTCATATTGTCCACGGCGCCCTGACTCCGTCAGGCGTGTCGTGACAGCCTAGGGATTTGTTTGGAATGAACGGAGATTGTAGAAACACAGTCTGCTCATGAGGATCTGTGACACTTGTTGACACCACTTTGAACCGACTCTCAATGGATGGCTAGGGATTTGTTTGGAATGAACGGAGATTGTAGAAACACAGTCTGCTCATGAGGATCTGTGACACTTGTTGACACCACTTTGAACCGACTCTCAAGGGATGGCTAGGGATTTGTTTGGAATGAACGGAGATTGTAGAAACACAGTCTGCTCATGAGGATCTGTGACACTTGTTGACACCACTTTGAACCGACTCTCAAGGGATGGCTAGGGATTTGTTTGGAATGAACGGAGATTGTAGAAACACAGTCTGCTCATGAGGATCTGTGACACTTGTTGACACCACTTTGAACCGACTCTCAAGGGATGGCTAGGGATTTGTTTGGAATGAACGGAGATTGTAGAAACACAGTCTGCTCATGAGGATCTGTGACACTTGTTGACACCACTTTGAACCGACTCTCAAGGGATGGCTAGGGATTTGTTTGGAATGAACGGAGATTGTAGAAACACAGTCTGCTCATCAGGATCTGTGACACTTGTTGACACCACTTTGAACCGACTCTCAAGGGATGGCTAGGGATTTGTTTGGAATGAACGGAGATTGTAGAAACACAGTCTGCGTCAGCTGGCACGGAACCAGGGACGGATCCAGGGGGGAGCGGGTGCTTTGGTACTATAGCACACCACCACCACCCCTCCCCAACCTCGGCTTAAAAAAAGAATCGTTGACTGCCAGTCCACAACATGGTCCGAGAAGGAGGGGGTGCTATCATGTTTTTGCAGCAGCCCCTACCCCCCCCCCCCCACCTCTTTCCACTGTACCGTCATAATTACAACAGTGTACAGTTTTTACATTGTCTTTGAGCACCACCACCACCACCACCCCCCCCCCCACCACCCATCCCCCTTGAAAACTGATTGATCCGGCGCTGTGAAGGGGTTAATGACACGTGACACTTTTTACACTTGAAGACTTCTCTTCACTGTTGTCTGTAAACTGATTTGTACTAATTAGTACCGTTTTTGTTATCGTCAATCAGTGACGCCACCAGGAAAGCCTGCACGCTCTTTGAACACAATCGGCGCGAACGGATCACCAGTGCCAGAGCTCGCAGAAAGACAGCGTCGACTCTCCCCACAGCTACGTTCCAGTGCCCCCATTGCCCTCGCAGGTGTGACTCCAGGATGGGCTTGGCCAGCCACACCCGCACCCACAAATAGAAGTCATGCACAATGACGACATCCTCGGTTTCGATGGTCTACCCATTATAATAATCAGTGAATACATAAGTCTATTTGAATATAATTAAACTGTAATCGACATCTTTCCTCCATACCCCCGATATTGTAGAAAAGGCGGGGGGTGGGGGTGGGGGGGGGGGGGGGGCGGGGAAAAAAGCTTTGAATCCTTGCTCAAAAACATCATCGTCTCCTCTACGACGCATCTTGCGTGTGTGCGTGTGTGTTGTTCGTCGCAGAGGGCAGTGCAGGTGTTTGTTGTCAACGGAATGGCTATTGTGTTAACCCTCTCACTGTCACTAGACGAACGTTTCGTTTCCTGTGTTCATTCTACGACCGAAAGCCACCACGGTCCAAGGATTGATTGTACATTGCTTAACGTCCCGACAGCAACAAGGCTTTCTCAGGACGTGCCTGCACTGCTTGTGAAAAAAAAACCTAAACAGAACATTGAATGTATGTCGCCAGCCAGTCAAATACGTTAAATAAACCTAACACATGAGCCACATAGGTCTACGTAAGAGGAGAGATATTCATGACCCCCCGGCGTAGTCGTCCCGACAAAAATGCCAAGAAAATTTCACGTCAACACGGCCCAACTGCAAGAGGCATAGATCCTCATGAGCCCCCGCAGTTGCGGGGGCTCATGAGGATCTATACCTCTTGCAGATGGATGACTCTTTTTCGGCAGTGAAGGGGTGAATACAATAATAATAATGGCTACTTATATAGCGCTTATCCTAAAATAAGCTCTATACAAAGAAAGAGTGGGAGTGGAGGGGGTACCAAAAAAAAAAAGCCAGAGAAACAATGGATTCTACAATACACACGCACACACACAGACAAACACACAGGTACATAATCACAAAGAACTGAGCTACATTGGGGTATCGACACAGGTGGGTCTTAAGGGCAGTGAATCCTTGCTCAAGACCTTATCTACCATATACAGCTGCATAGTACAATTCCGATCTCTTTGTAACTGAATACTCATATAGCTTAACCCATTTAGCCCCGACGTCCTACAGCAGGAGATGGATTGACCATGACAAGTCAAAGGTAGTGCCAAATTAGCTTGGCGCCACGAGGCGCCAAGCTAATCTAGCATTAACTGTGATGAAACTCTATGCTCACGCATAGGGTTCACACAGAGGGTTTTGTATGGTACGGTTTTGTCAGCTGTTTGCCTTGTGACAATTATTCCGTGGGGGCAAGAGGTCCACGTGAAATCGTAGGGAAACGTTTTGTACGGGGATTTTAGCGAGAGCTCAGTCTATCAGAGGTCTAAATAGTCAGTGCGGGCTAGGCTGTCATTGTGGACGGATGTATGTCAGATACACTAGCCGTATTCCAAGACTCTGAAACCTAGAATTCAGGTATGTTTTTATATGTATTATTGATGGTTACCGAGTTAACGATAGTATGCGTTAGTAGGAGGTAATTCGGTTCTGCAGCGTTGACTGGTTTGGTTCAGTTATGTGGGTTTGGAATTCGTTGAGGTAACCGGTGTTTTTCCTGTGTGGTTATTTACCGAAATGTATAACTAAGGAATGTGAGGTGTGTATGCCTATGTCGTTATGAAGGTAGCACGTGGTTAAGTATGTTTTTTTTCCAGTGAATGAAAGAATGTATGGCGAGTGTTAGGTTATAGTCTGTTTCAATGTAGTGACAGAGTTATAGGGTGTTACGAAGTAGTTCGGGTTTGAAGCACGTGTGTGTGTGAATGAACGTGTGGGAGTTATGTGTATCAGCCAGGTTACGTAATGCATCTCATATCATCCAATACGCGTGTGTTTAGCAAGTGTTATGATTAGGACTTTAATGTACAGAGTGCTTGTCGGGAGCGGAGCGACGTGACGTCAGGCAACAGAGGCTACCATCGAGGGACCTACTCAGTGTGAGGTCATCTCGTAACTCAGGGAGTGAGCGACCGGTGCTGAGACACCCGGGTCAGCACGGACTACGCTACGGAGCGAGCCCAGAGGACGTCCACAGTACGAGATTGTACATTGATTGTACATTGCTTAACGTCCCGACAGCAACAAGGCTTTCTCAGGACGTGCCTGCACTGCTTGTGAAGAAAGAAAAAAACATTGAATGTATGTCGCCAGCCGGTCTAATACGCTAAATAAAGCTATGACCATTTAGCAACACACATCCAATATCAAAAGCTACAGGCAGTGCAGACAGTTGGGAGGGTTTTAAAAAGGCAAATACAGGTGAATGGACCAAGGGTAGACAGAAACACATGCCCCAGAATAGAGGGGAAAACCCACCCTGCGGTGACCCCAGGAACTAAAAAGTAGTTAACCCCACCCAAATCCCCCAGGGCAGACCCGGGTGGGGGACAGTACGAGACACGTGACGACTCGGAAGCATGTGACGGAAGACTTGCACGAATAGATGTGAAAGGACAGAACGTTACCAAGCGAAAACAACAGCAAACAGTTTGGATTGTGAGAGACAATTACCTAGCCTGGCGTTTACATTGTGTATGTGTATGCGGTGTTGATGTGCTTGTAGTGAGACGGGGTGATGTACATAGTTTTGACAGTGTTTTCGTAGTTTTATTTACATAAAGACCCACAGTTCGAAAGAGAGCTAGTGCGTTGAGTTTTACCGCGTGAATGCGCCCGTCCGAGTCGGTGGCGGTGTATGCGTCTGTTGTGCGAGTCTGTACGTGCGACTAGAGCAAGTCTGCGTGCGTTACACTAACCTTGAATTATCATGGTCAATCCATCTCCTGGCACTGGTACATGGTCTTTAGGTGACCCCTCCAAAATTTGGGAAATGCAGCCGTGGGGCTAAAAGGGTTAATATCTCACACTATCTTCCTGGAAAGAATCATGACAGACGCTCTAAAAGATCATGAGGGAACTGTCAGTATTGGAGGCAGAACAATCACGAACTTGCGCTTTGCGAATAACATTGATGGCCTTGCAGGAACAGAGTAACTAGCTCAGCTGGTGAAAAAGCTGGACAGTTCAGCCATTGCGTATGGGATGGAAATCCGTGCAGAGATGACCAAACTGATGACAAATAACACCAGTGGCATTGGCACTGATGTCATGATTGGAAGCCAAAAACTGGAAACAGTTAATAAATTCAAATACTTAGGAGCCATTGTGACAGATGAGGGATCAAAACCAGAAATACTGTCCAGGATTGCGCAGACAACAACAGCACTGACAAGATTGAAGACCATATGGAAGGACAAACATCACACTCTGCTCCAAGATCAGACTGATGCGCTCCTTGGTCATCTCAGTGTTCTTGTATGCCTGCGAGTCATGAACCCTCACAGCAGACCTTGAAAGGAGGATACAAGCCACTGAAATGAGATGTTTTCGAAGGCTGCTTGGCATTTCATACAGAGATCACATCACGAACAAGGAAGTGGGAAGCAGAATCAGGCAAGCCATCGGGCCCTATGGAGACCTATTAGCCATTGTGAAAACACGCAAACTGAAGTGGTATGGGCATGTCACGCGTTCAGCAGGGCTTGCCAAAACAATCCGGCAGGGCACTGTGCAAGGAGTACAAAGGAGAGGAAGACTGAGGAAAAGATGGAAGGACAATATCTCAGAGTGGGCAGGACTGAGGCTGGGCGATACGCTAAGAATGGCGGAGAAGAGAGTGGAATAGAGGGAGCTGGTTGCCAAGTCATCAGTGGTGCCCCAACGGTCGGCAAGACTACGGGATAAAGATAGATAGAATTATTTTCTGAAAAGAATTATTTTTTTACTAAAGAAGTTGAAAGGATACAAAGCTTGCTAACCAAATCATCCCGAATGTCTTTACCCAAACTAGCTATATGCAAAAGTTCAAGTAAATATGACAAAAATTACGGACTCTAAGTCTGGGTCAAATGACTTCCTATCAACCGTTGTCTTAAATGAGACATTCAACTACAATATGTTCGGAGGCTCTCTTAGCCAACCCTTTAAGAAAGTATTTTGCCAAGTTTCAAGCTTGTGTGTACAGAAATATTGGAGATTCTCTTGTTTACATACATACGCACGCACACACGGCGCTTTGCGCCAAATGTACGTTCAGCAGCGAGGTTAGCGCGTCTAGACATGACGTAATTTTTATCTTACCGTTTCAACAGCCGACCCGGGGACCCTCCCCCGTTTCATAACACAAGTCAGTCCTTAGAAAATCGTGTTGCTGTCTGGACGTTACGCAATGTACAAACAACCAACCTTTCATTGCAGACCACATTCTCTCTCGATCACAAACACAAATAACGCACCTTTATTGAGTTATTCCAAAAGCTGATGAAGGATATATTCAGATAATCTGTAAACGCCGTTCAGTGCCGGAAGCATCTGCCAAACGAAACCCATCCCCCCCACCCCCCACACTTTGGTACCGGTTTTAGGCCACTTAACTTCAGTAGGTGAACTGGCCCTTCGTCTGTCTTGTACTGTGTTTGTCTTAAATGGCGTAAATCCGTGTCTGTTACGTGAGTGTGCGTGTTGGGTTTCAGTTCGCGGCGCTTTGAGTCGATTTGCCCAAAAATTGAGAAAACGCGCCTATATAATAACGGTATTATTATTATTATTATTATTATTATTAAAAGTGAACAGGTTTTGTTAATTTGGATGTGGATGCATGCGATTCTATATAAAATCCCTGGAATGACCTACTTCGTCTGACGAAACTGCTGAAACTCACGTACATAACTCAGTTGTAAAATTAACACATGTTCAGTATCAGCAATATTTAACATACGTGATAGTGAAAAGACTGTTGCGTTCATATGCAGTATCATGCACCCCGGCTCAAGGCCCCACAGCCCTTAATTAAGACGTCTCGACAGCAACAATATTCGTGATATTTAATTTGCAACAACGAAAGAGCGAAATCGTGGTTGATAACCATCTTGTACAATAAGCAAAGACAACACTCCAAACATCTCCAAGAGGCATAGATCCTCATGAGCCCTCCGGGCTCATGAGGATAGATCCTCATGAGCCCTCCGGGCTCATGAGGATCTATGCCTCTTGGAGATGTCTGGAGCGTTTTCTATGCTCAGTTATGGCACAAGCTGGTTATCCGCCGTGGCCGTCTGCTCACGTTCGTTGTTGGGAGTGGTTGGTTGCAAACGAAAAGTCATTGACACTATAAACCGAGTGGAGGACGCACTAGGAGCGCGATGCACCGTCATGCTAATTTATCCAACCTTCGTTTACAAAGAGGAGTACAAATTCATTACAATTCATTAGAAAATATGTGCTCGGGCAAATGATCTATAAACAATGCATTAACCGCAAAGCTTCTCATCTCACAGGTGCAGCAGGCCAGTTAGCAACACACATCGGGCGCCAGTATGAAGGACTATGGACAGCACAGACAGTAGGGAGACTTTAGATAAGAATGGCAAAGTCCTCAAGGCCGACGTGTTTTGACCGATCCATATAACTTATCGGACCTTTTGTGAAAAGATCTTGACGACAGATGAGCTAGTCCCAGTGTGCAAAGGCCTTTGGGCCGTCGTCGGCCGTGCGCGGGCTAACGGCGGCCTAATGGCCTTTCGCGCATTGGGGTGTTCCTCGACCGCAGGGATAATCCTGATTAGTATGTAGACCTATAGGAAGGACTTGGCCCTACCAGAACGTATCCAGAGTTTGTGTTGGCTAGTTGTGGATTCAACGCGGACGAGCAGGCGACTGAGGCCATCAAACGGCGGGAATTTTAAGTTGAAAATAATGCTTGAGAAAATAAATTGTTATCAAAATATGGATTTTAAAAATACTTTGTACCCTTGTGACCTTGTTCTTTGAGAAAGGTCACTTAAATTGGCATGGTTAGAAAGGTTTTGCCACAAAGTATCACTGGTCCCGAAGCGGGTCCGACACAGAAAAGTTCGTGCAAGTCGTTTTTATGATTTTGTCTTTCCATAACATTGATGTCCGATGCGGAATCGAATTTTTCACCCGACTAAGAAACGAACACGACACGAATTTTTCGCGCACGTCAGAAACAGTATGACGTAAGTGCCGTCATCTGTCGCACTTTCTCAGGTAATTCTCATTTGGCGCCATTTTTGTGGTCGAAGGAAAATGCCGTTTCAGCATCCGATAAAGACAAGGAGAACTTGCCCGATTCAATCCTTCAAATTACGACGTGTTGTGTAGTTGCACGAGCATAGGGATGGTGTACTGACTGGAAACGTCTGGGGCAGTATTATGGCTAAAGCGATTGGAAAATAAGAATGAAATGTTCGAAAACTTTATTTCTCAAAGGAACTTAGCACGTGTGCCATTTTCGATGCTTGCAACTCTATTAAAAGTGCAAAGTTACCAACACATACAAACAAAGCGTGCATTATACAACAAACCATTTAAAAAAAAAGATTAGTGGAGGACATGAGTCGGTGGTAAGAAGACTACAAAGTGTGTGAGCGTTTGTAATACTGTGTACAGTTTTTCTAATTGTATTTTTGAAATATGTAAGGCGCCTAGAGCTCTACCTGAGGTTACGCGCCATATAAATTATTATTATTATTATTACATTCTGGCACATATTGAAATAAAAGGAAATGCGACATTTTTGGAATCATCGGAAACACAAAAGTGTTTCCGCTGATTCCAAAAACATCGCATTTCTTTTGCCTTTCAGTGTACTTGTGAGTTGAGGAACAGCGTCATAGCTGAAATAACAGCGTGGCTCTGATCGTCAGCCGGTACATGTCAATCTAGTAATAATAATAATAATAATAATAATAATAATAATAATAATAATAATAATGAGTACTTGTATAGCGCCTAACCTCAGATTAGAGCTCTAGGCGCTTAACAAAAACTAATGTACAAAAATAACTAATTACAAAAATGGAATTTACAAAAAGTACAAAAACAAAATACAACGCACTCTGTAAACAAGCTATAAAGTCACCATTCAAAAGTGCTACGCTCATGGACTCATACTGGCATTCACACACACACCCACACACAACTTCTATAAATAGATAGAGATGACTTTAACATGACAGGTGTGTGACAAAGTCATTTGTAGCTGACAGAAAACATATGGGTCTTTAGGGCACGCTTGAATGCCTCTCTCGAATCCACGTATCTCAGTTCGCGTGGGAGATCATTCCAAACAACTGGGCTCTGGTATCTCAATGACCTCTCACCAAACGACTTTGTTTTGACAAGAGGGATACGTAAAACTCGAGAGTCGGCAGCAGAGCGCAAATTCTGTCTCAAGGGCGTATACAGCTGGAGAAGAGAGGCAAGGTAGTGTGGGCAGGAACAGGTAATACAACTGTGAGTCATGCATGAAATTTTGTACTGAATCCTAGCTGTAACAGGTAACCAGTGTAGGGCAGACAGATGGGGTGTGATATGATCTGATCTAGGGACTCTAAGAATCAACCTGGCAGCTGAATTTTGAATTTTCTGGAGTTTGCCAATCAGACACTGGGAACAGCCAGCCAAAAGAGCATTGCAGTAGTCTAATTTAGACAAAACAAAAGCGCAGACAAGTACTTTAGTTGCTTCAGGTGTCAGATAGTGGCGGACTGAAGCAATACGTCGCAGTTCAGTATAGGCGGATCTGCAAACGTTGTTCACATGAAGGCGCATGGACAGGCTACTATCAAGTGTGACACCCAGATTTTTTACATGGGGGGAGAAGGGGACAGTGGCACCACAGATTTGTAATGACTGGGGGAGTGTCAGCGTCTTCGTCAACCTCGGGGAAGCAATTATCATGGCCTCAGTTAGTAGGTTGCTCTTCATACACAGAAGGCGTTTAAAGTTACCAAGCATTAACAAGTTACCCAGGACCAAGCATCTCAACACAGTCAGAATACTGTCTGCAACTGATACTGCTGACAGTATGTGTATGGGTCCTTTGTGTACTATCTTAGAGCTTTATGATGTAGGTACAATGCCAAATGTCGAAATTCATAGTTTGGAGGGTGTATTGTTTTTGTATCCCGAGTCGCGGATTTATCGTGTGCATCGGCCTCGTTTTGAGGAAACCCACTCTGCGGGGCTGACCAAGCTGACCCTGGGAACTAAAAAGAAGCTAACCCCACTGACAGGCCTCGGTACACAGTGCCGTTTCCGTACTGTACAGTCTCTTAGCCATAGTCAGTCCCAGGCATCCCCTAATATTTCAATCCCCTAAAAAACACTACTGCCCACCAGCTGCACATTTGCCATGCACAAAATAACAATAAAAACAGCACATTGACAGTCTCATTTCTTGGCTATGAACCTGATTCCTTACCAACCCCACACCCAAGCACAGCTGAAATCAGCGTGCCCCTCAAATCACTACGTCAACGGCAACTCAACATAGGCCCACAATTGTCCACTGGATAAGCTCAGGATGGTATGAATCAAAGCACCAAACATGTCTCCTCTCGTGTAACCAGAAATTTCCAGCAAATTCTAACATTCAGCCCTACTACAACATTCAAACAAGGCAAAAATTATTTTTAAAAACACCGGTCCTCTTACTGCCTGAACTGGCCAAATTTGACTATGTAATGTGACCTAAAGTCCCACACGGCAGAGCTCAGTGGGGGGAACGGAAGTTATGTGCAAAATCCATTACCAGTGCCGTCGGGTACAAAAACTATCACTGGTGCCTCGCCTGGCACCAATACTAGGGTACAAATTGGTTTTATTTACGAGTGAAGCCACCATGCTCTACCCCATCAGCAAAAGTAAAACATTCGTAAATTATACGCGCAGTAGTCCAGTGTGCAAAAATGTCCTGGTCAACAGCATAGGTACCTAATCTGTGGCACTGCACCAACTTTTACTGCAGATACAAACACATGCAAAGTGGACATTGATTCATCGTTTGGTTGTCAGTAGTGCTTCCTGTCGAGGCGAGTCCTGCAGAAAGCGCTACCGGCAGGCAAATGATCCATCTCTTCACTGCTGCCGTCTGAACCTGTTCTGAGCAAGCACCCTTCCGAGAGACCACCTGTCATTAACCCATTTAGCCCCGCGACCCAGCAGCAGGAGATGGATTGATCATGATAATTCAAGGGTAGTGCCAGATGAGCTTGGCGCCTGCAGGCGCCAAGCTCATCTGGCACTACCCTTGAATTATCAAGACCAATCCACCTCCTGAAACTGGTACACAGTCGTTCAGTAACACTTCCAAAATGTGGGAAAAGCACCCGTGAAGGGCCAACAGGGTTAACATGGGCGACAGCGTGAAATAAATTGAGTCGACTGAAAATGGTCCACGGACTAACTATGCTCCGTGATCGATGGCCAGCAAGAGATAAATTCCCATGAGACCCTACAAACTGCAGGGGCTCGTGACAATGCATTCCTCTAGCAGCTGGGAAAGTCTGTCCGAAAACCCGGTCTGTCTGGACCAATAAGCTCAAATTCAGCTTTCTGTGATTTTTTTCAAAAAGGTGAATCAGTCTCCAGGACTGAAGACAGTCAGTCATGCATTAACCCTTATCATTCGTAATACACCAGTGTGTGAAATAAGCTTGACTAAAATAGTTCAAGGGTAGTGCCAGGTTAGCTTGGCGCCTCTAGGCGCCAAGCTATTCTGGCACCACCTTTGAACTAAAGCCATTGGTCTATATCCTTATCTGTAAGTAGTATAATGTAGCTTGCATATGGCAGTGTACAAATTTGAAGCTTTTAGCCTCAGTATGATATGAGTTAACAGCCATCATTTAGTTGACTAGCCAGCTAATTGATCTTTGATGACAGGTGGGACTTTCTTGCTCCGCAGACTGCTAGAGGACCTGTCGTTAAAGACCACCTTTTCTTGCACACACTCGCAAACCCACCCACACACACATCTAAAAATATACTCCAAATAAAATTCTGCAAGCGCATGCCACATTCCCGCTTACCCGTATATCATGTGCACGATAGAGGATGATTCTGAACTCACAAAAATCTAAAGAGCAAGCAGCTGGCGCCAAAATCACAAAGGAAAAACATGTATTGAAAAATACGAATATGTAGAAATATAATATTGTACTAAACATCAAGAGTGAATTGCACACGCAAAAAGCAAGTCACAACAACGGAATGCGTACAAAATGGATTAAGACTGCGGTTGCGTATATATTATAATGGCACACCCAGGTACCTTACAAAAGTCAATTATGATTAACAATGCCGACACATCCAGAATGAATTGCACACCCAAAAAGCAAGTCACAACAAAGGAATGTGTACAAAATGGAATAAGACTTCGGTTGCGCATATATTACAATGGCACACATCTACCTTGCAAAAGTCAGTTATGATTAAACAAAATGTCACGTCCAGTGGTACCATGTCGAAGGGAAGTAACACAACCTCATGAAATTCACTCAACCTTTCAATTTCATGCGTAAAAATCACTGTTACCATTCTAAGAATTTGTAACTTCTACATCATATTTTCATCCCGATACACTATTGCCTGAAATAAATTTGACTATGATCGTTCATGGGTGGTGTCAAAATAGCTTGGCGCCAGAGGCGCCAAGCTATTCTGTCAACACCCTTGAACTAAAATAGTTGATCCATCTCCTAATCGGGAATGTAGCCTTCATAGGACAATAAGCACATTTACAAAATTCAGCCTCAGCTGCAGCACATCTCAAATGATTTTGAAAAAAAAATAGTTATGAACAAAACCACAAAAAAAGAGGCCACGAGACATGATTTTAGGTCCGATGGCAATTAACTCATTCTACCCCAGACACACCACAGCAAGGTATGGATCGACCATAATAGTTCAAGGGTCCTGCCAGAATAGCATCACCCTTGAACTATCATGGTCGATCTGTGTCCTGCACTGCACTGCAGTCTTCAGAGGACAACGGCAAAATTTGGGGATTTCGGTCTTGGGGTACAAAGAGTTATGGAGTTAAGCCCACATGCATGCTGGCACTGGTACCACGCACACTGTATACGGGACAGGAGGCTGCATGCAAAATGGGATTAACCCCCTCGCTGCCAGTGATCATGGATTTCACATTGAAAACCACAGCACAATGACTGACAATAGTGGGAAAAACACAAATGAAAGGGGACCAAAAATGGGCCTAAAGAATAAAGGACTAACAAGAGAAATAAATCCTAATAAGCACCATCGACCACAGGGGCTCATGAGGTTTTATGATTTCGCCTTTCGCATTCGCCTTGGCCCCTGCAGTTGAGGGGTTAAAAATTCTACAGGTTGTCTTTCACATATTTCCCTAGTGATTCATAAGCCTCAAAAGCAGCTGGGAAATTCAGCGCCTCGATTGGAGAGAGCAGAACGAACCCATGCGACATCCTCTGAAAGTGATGCATATAAATTGACACTTCAGCTTTCCTCAGTCTTTCAGCATACAAAAATGCATCATCACGCAAAGGATCATTTTCTGCAATCATGAAATATGTCTGCGGCTGCTTTGAGAGATCAGAGGCCATCAGCGGTGCAAAATACGGGTCAAGAATTGTTGCTTCGATCTTATCACATATAGCTTTGTCTCCAACATTTGCTGACACGGGCTGAAAAGTCGCGGACCTGAATTCTTTAGGCAGACTCTCATGCTTGACATAGTTTGCATATGTCGATTTTTTCAGCTGAGGAGAAGTGTGGTTGCTTGCTGCGAATTGTGGAAATTTGTCCATCAGTTCTGGAACTCCAAGGTAATTCAGCCACATTTGAACCATCACGTCTTTGTTGACAAAACCTCCTGTGGCGTAAGTGTTGTAAGAGTAAGTGTTAAAATCGAATGCCTGTAATGCTGGGTAAATAAGGACGAGAAATTTGAGTGCTGGTAGCTGCGAGCGGTCCTCCTCTGAGAGCTTCAGAGAAACGGCTGCTACAAGATTTCCACCTGCGCTGTCACCTGCAAAAAACAAAACAAAACAACACAAAACAAAAACAAATTCAGTGAACTTTGAATATATTACAGTACAGTAGGGGACCTAAATGTGTTTGTTGTTGTGTACAGACCCTGAAAAGAGAAGAATAAACAGCTGTCCTTACTCCCACTGTAACAAAGACAAGACACCCTTTCGTTAGATTATTGTGTTACTTAATCATATACTGTAGATAATTATTTCTCTACATTATTTATACGAGTGGGAGGGTGGTGGTTGGGATGGCGTGTAAACAAGCTGTATTGAACTTCAGCTACTCAGCTGTTTCATCTTCTAAACAGTCGGACAAGTACACAACGCCTTCACTGCCGGCGCAAATCGAACGCTAACCGGCTGCAAGAGACATAAACCCTCATATGCCCCCGTAGTCGCGAGGGCTCATAAGGATTTATGTCTCTTGTTAGTCCTATGCGTAAATTTGATCCGATTTGCATCTATGTTCTTCACGCAAACAAGGTTAGTGTGCAGTTGTCTGACAGAGGCAATACGTCCTCACAAACCAGATAGGTGAGGCTAGCGCTGGCAGAATTGTACACAAACCAAGGGGAATTAGAGGCAATACGTGATGACCAGCAGTGAAGGGCTTAACCCATTCAGCCCTGACACACAACAGCAGGAGACGGGGCGGCCATGATAATTCAAGGGCACTGCCAGATTAGCTTGGCGCCTACAGGCGCCAAGCTAATCTGGCACTGCCCTTGAATTATCATGGTCGACCCATCTCCTGCAACTGGTGCATAGTCATTAGCCGACGCCTCCAAAATTGGGAAATATGGCCGTCGGACTGAATGAGTTAAAGCTGACAACTGTGAAGGAACATGCCGGGCAGAGGCTTCAATAGTAATCCTTCCGCTGCCAGAGGTCACAGAAGGAGTTTCTGGAATCTTCTTAATTCAACACAAAAGGACCCGCACCATTCAAGGCACATGGATATAAAATTAAGTGAGCTTTAGGGAAGATTTAGCACCTGCAGTCTCAAGAGGATGCATGTCTCTTGCAGTTGGATTGCTTCTTGGCAGTCAACAGGTTAACAATGATAAAATTCCAGCAGAACTTCAGAGCCATGGCTTCCTTTTCTGTGGTGCTTTCAGCTTCGAACGAAAAACAGTGGACGCGTTCAAACGGAAAACAACCACAAAACAATAGCAATTACCATATTCATGAATACAACACTTAATGTGTGCAGGACTGTGATTTTGGACCTTAACGCCTGGAGCTATCATGTCTTTATAATCACAAACCAGCGTACAACTGACGCTATGCAAAAGGTACCCACCTGCTAAAGCCACACGCTTCGGGTTGATGCCATAGTCTTGTCCGTTCTGCAATACATGGCGTGTCGCTTTCAGGCAGTCTTGAAACGGAATAGGGTAGGGATTCTCTGGTGCCAAGCGATAGCTGCACACACACACACACACACATACACCACCGTTAACCCTATTAGCCCCAAGGTCCCATTTCTCACATTTTGGAGGTGTTGCCCAATGACTATGAACCAGTTGTAGGAAATGGATTGACCATGATAATGTTGATCATGATAATTCAAGGGTAGTGCCAGATGAGCTTGGCGCCTCAAGGCGCCAAGCTCATCCGGCACTACCCTTGAATTATCATGATCAATCCATCTCCTGCTGCAGGGCCCAGGGGCTAAAGGGTTAATAATAACAACAAAAGGTTTGTATATAGTGCTAAATACCCACTGCTAGGCTCAACGTGCTTTACAAAGCATGTGGTGTCTGCCCGCTCTTCCCCCCACCCACCGCACCACCTGGCCTGAGCAGTGGCCAACTGTACATGTACTGCCGGCAGGCACTACACAAACAGCATGGCGAGCAAAAGGAAAGAGGGCACCACAACACAGGCTAAAAGGGTTAAAAAGATATCATTGTTTAATGTCGTGCTTGAGTCCCTACAGAAGGAGATGGATTGACCATGATAATTCAAGGGTAGTGCCAGATAAGCTTGGCGCCTCCTGCTGTAGTGCGTCAGGGCTGAATGGGTTAATGGCTTAATGGCTTTTTTTCAGGTTGAGTCAATTATGCTGTCAGTAAAATGCAAAACAAATGTACACCGTATTGTGTATTACCATACATGAATGTACAAATCATGAATCACAAAAAAAAAAAGCTATGGGCAAACAGCCATGGGCACATGCGTGATGGGTTGTAGTAAAATGTCTCCAAACGAGACAGAAAACAAACACAAAAGATAAAGAACAATTTTATAACCAAAACATGACCATACACCAAAAGTGACCATTCATCAATCGTCTAATACAGTTCCCATCTGTATTTACACAAAACGTTCCTTGTCTCCAGACGTCTAGCTTTCTCCGTCCACTGACAGATCTATGGCACTGCTGATAACATCAGTGATATTGTCGGTCGATGTAGCTGTAGTTGCCACATGAATATCATTTCAACCTTGAAAGAAACGCTACTGCATTTGCTGTTCTGCTTGACGTTTCAGTTTTTCTTTGGCGGTATTGTCAGAAAATAATTGAGCAAATATCTTTGAATGGAGGGAGGGGGCAACAATGGCCGATTATAATGGGCCATACAGCGATAGTGAAATATATGTAAAGATAACCACTGGGTGCGCCACAGACTTCTTTTTAGCCTTCTACAGGTGCGAGGACCGTGTACAATGTAAACCCTGTATGATGTAAAAAATGAAGTCCGTGGCAAGTAAAAAGTAATCGGACACTGACAGCTTCAAACAAATCAAACAAATTTGAATGGACATTTGACCTCCTTGCAAGTACTTTACTCTGACATTTTAGCGATGTCCTGTGCCTAGCTGCATCCCTGCTATGCGGCTTAGAGATGGAACAGGATGACTGAAGGACTGTTCTGCCTGAACCATAAATCTGAAATTCAGTTTTTTTGGGAATTTTAACCCATTCAGCTTTGACGCACTACAGCAGGAGATGGGTCGACCATGATAATTCAAGGGTAGTGCCAGATTAGCTTGGCACCAACAGGCACCAAGCTAATCTGGCACTACCCTTGAATTATCATGGTCGATCCATCTCCTGCAACAGGTGCATGGTCGTTAGATGACGCCTCCAAAATTTGGGAAATATGTGCGTCGGGCTGAATGAGTTAAAAGCTGAATCAGTCTCCAAGACTGAAGACTGTCACACACACATATAAGAACAACAAACTTATAATCATTTCATCTTTCTCATATCACTTTAGCATACAGCATACCCATTTACGTGTACTTTATACGAAAGTGGTGGTTCATCTTGAATGAGCTATTTAAAAAGTACAATGCTGTATGCTGTAATAATCTATCCTGGTACTTACTCAATGGAGACAACAATGACATTGTATGTGCGAGCCATGTATCCAGTCACTGTATTGTAGGCATCTGGAACACACAGATAAAAAACATGATTGCAAATGTGCTGTACTTGTACGCATGAGAAAGCAAAGAAAACATACACACACGCAAACACAGACACACACCTACACATGCATACAAATGTAAAAATATTTGTCCTGTAAGCTGTTCTGTTGCATTTACAAAAGTTTACAGCTGGAAAAAATATATGAACTTATGGACATTTCAAGTATTTAATAAGAGCAGGAATGCAAAAAAGACAATATTTCATTCATACATAATTATTATTGAATACAAGCGTTAAGCATGCGTTTCTCAAACAATGCGTAAACAGAGACAAGTAGTAATTACACTTTTAAAGAACACTAGTTGTAGCGAATCAAGGGAGACAACCAGTGTGCCCATAAAGAAGGCCTTTCTATCTTTACAATTAACTTGTTTAGCCCCTACAGCAGGAGATGGATCGACCATGATCATTGAAGGATGGTGCCAGATAAGCTTGGCGCCTGATGGCGCCAATTAAGCTAAACTGGATTTACCCTTGAATTATCTCCTGTAGCTGGTACACTCGTTGGACGGTGACACCTCCACAATGTGAGAAATGCGGCCTCAGGGTTGAATGGGATAATTACTACAAAACCCCCACTGTTACCCCAGTAACCCCCTTGTGCATGGTGCCAGTGTAACAGGTTTACAGTACCAGCAGCTGCATACAAAAGGGTTAACCCATATCATACCGAGGCTAAAAGCTTCAAATGTGTACACTGCCATATGCACGCTACATTATAGTACTTACAGATAAGGATATAGACCAATGGTTTTAGTTCAAGGGTGGTGCCAGAGGCGCCAAGCTATTCTGGCACTACCCTTCAACTATTTTAGGCAAACTTATTTCACACACCGGTGTATTCCGAATGATAAGGGTTAAACGACACATGCCCCATTCACTCACTTGCACTCAGCAGAGTCCAGCCACCTCCATGTATGTACACTATGGCAGGAGATGAACTGGGTGCTGACTTGGGGCGATAAACCTTGACAGGTACACCATCAAACGTCATGTCTATCACCTGAAATATACACAGACCAACAGCATTCTTAAATACTAGAGATGGAACAGCATTATCAAGATGTCAAGAAAAATGTACATAGATAAATACAGTCATCTTTAGAGGAATACCTTCAAACTGGATGTTTATCACCTGTAACACACACAGACCAAAAGCATTCTTACACATATACAAAAATGTATCATTAATTTTGTATGAAAAGTGTAAATACAGCCTTTGACAAAAGAAACACTAGCCTTCGATCTTGTCCACACTGTGTGAACATTAATCTAATGTGCGTAATTTTGCTCATTTGATTTATATTAGCCTAACATGTGTATTCTAGCATTAATATAACGTTTGCAATTTAACGTTAGTCTAACATTTTCATTCTAATATTAATCGAACATTTGCAATCCAACGTTAGACTCATTATGTAACTCTAAGGTTTGCATTCTAATGTTAGCGAAAGTTAGGACGTGTGATTGACAAGTACAGGTTAGGATGACAGTTGTTTGCAGATGACTCTGGTCTCTATGACTCATTTCATCCTGACAGTGTCTCCGCTTCTCAGACAGTGCCGAAAATCGAGTCGTGCTGCCAAGAAATCAAGTCCTGGATGTCAACCAACATGCTGAAGTTAAATGATGATAAGACTGAGGCAATAATGTGTGGACCCAAGAACAAACTGGGTGTGGAATCTCTTGATGCCATCCGTGTTGGTGAGTCTCTCATCCCTTTCTCCAAGACTGTCAGAGATCTTGGTGTCTTTGTCGATACCAGTCTTACCATGGAAGACCACATCAGTGCTGTTTGTCAAGGGACGCTACGCTCCCTTGGGAAACTACGACCTGTCCTGACAGCCAAAGCTGCAAATGCTATCGCCGTTGCCCTTGTCCTATCCAGACTGGACTACTGTAACAGCTGTCTTTGGGGTCTGCCAGAGCAACAACAGACGTCTTCAACTGGTTCAGAACACGGCCGCCAGAATTGTCACAAGAACCAAAAGAAGGGAGCATATCACACCAGTCCTTAAGCAGTTGCACTGGCTTCCAGTCAAGCAAAGAATTGATCACAAGATTCTCACTTTGTGCCACAAGTCTATAAATGACCCAGACTCACCAGAGTACCTCCAGGAAATAGTCCCACGCCATAACCCTCCGAGGCAGCTCCGTTCTGCTGTCCGGTCCAAACTCTGCACCCCAAGTGTTGAAAGCCACACAAAGAAGCGACTTGGTTTCCGGGCATTTTCACACTGCGGACCTAGGCTGTGGAATGGACTACCACAATCCTTGAGGGACATTGACTGCATTGGCACCTTCAGGAGGCACCTCAAGACCCAACTCTTTCTTCTTTTAATTCTAGGACTACTGTGCACCAGAAGTTGCATGAGTTGTTTTTATTTATTTTATTTTTTTAAATTTATTTATTTATTTGCGCCCTGAGCATGATGCTGCTAGCATGGAGTGGATGCGCATTACAAGTGGACATCATCATCATCATCATCAAAACTCCATAATCCTAATGTAAGAAAGCAACTTAAAACTAATGCAGGAGCTAACCATACGCTAACGTTATTCTAACATAGGAATGCTATCTGGGTGGTTCTCAATACATCTCTCATCCTTTCAGGTCTGCTCAACATCTGCCGTCTTTCTCCACGCCTCTGCTGTGGAGCTGATCGACCGTGTGATGCCAAGGGCTCTGTTCTGGAAATACTTTCTCAGGTTTCTCAACACATAAGATCTGCCCATCTGTAGGGCCTGTGTGATTTCTGCCTTTCCAGCCAGGGTGTTCGATCATTGTCCTCAGCAGTACATCCACAGAAGCTTTTGGAGTTGTATGTTGGCGATTGCGGCAGTCTGGGCTCCCACACTGCTCCAACACCAACCCTGAACTGTCAAGGTCGATCTGTCTCCAAAACTGTGATGTAGACTTCAAAGGATGTCTACAGGAAATTGATGACTATATCCTCAGGATGTAGTGAGTTAACAAACATGGAACAAACCTCAATGACTGGATCCCCCTGGGCGTATGGGTTGTAGTAAAACGTCTCCAAAAGACTACGGACTGCATCCACTTCTTTGACTGACGACACATAGGATGCCGCTTTACTCTGCAACATATCAAACTTAAAATCAATACAAGAAAGGCAAAGCCCTTATAGCTCACATGTATGACCAATCCACACATGCATGACCTTGTGAATAGTCAACTAAATTAGTATACATAAGAAGATATTGTCATCAGCTACCTTTGTGCCAAATTTGATTTGTCGACGTGAATAATCAACTAAATTAGTATACATAAGAAGGTATTATCATCAGCTACCTTTGTGCCAAATTTGATTTGTCAACATCTTGTGATCCTTGACCTTTTCTGAGGGGTCATCCAAATTTGTTTGCATAGATGGGTATCAGGTATCTATGTACCAAGTTTGAGTTTGAAGTTGTGATTAGTAATTGAGAAAAAGCATTTCTTGTCAAAACACGGCTATTTTGGGCCTATTTCCTTAGCTCTTGTGACCCTTGACCTTTTCGAGGGATCAACCAAATTAGTATGCAAAAAAAGGTCTTACCATGAGGTATTTTGTACCAAGTTTAGGTTTAAAATTGTGAATAGTATTTGAGTAAAAATAAATTAATTCAAAATATAGCTATTTTGTATATATTTCCTGATCCCCTGTGACCTTGACCTTTGTGAGAGGTCACTGAAATTGGTATGTTTAGAAAGGTCTTGCCACAAAGTAGCCTTGGGCCAAGTTTGAAGACTGTAGCTTGAATAGTCTCCGCAAAAATACCAACGTTAAAGTTTACCACGGACGATGACGACGGCGGACAGACGACGGATGGACGACCACTGGCCCAGAACATACTCACTTTTGCTTCATACATCAGTCAAAAATTGTAAGCTGGACTATAACTTTAGGCCCTATGGCTCCAAGTCCGAAATTGCAGACCCTAGTTTTTCCCCAGATACTACTGAAATCATTAATATATTATCCCCTCGACCTCAGCATGACATAATAATATAGGTAACTTTTTGGGACCAACTACATTTTTCTTAACCATTTTAGCCTGGAGGCGCCAAGCTCATCTGTCACTACCCTTGAATTATCACTATCTCCTACAACTGTTACATAGTCGTTAGGCAACACCTCCAAAATTTGAGAAATGGGACCTTGGGCTAAAAGGATTAAAGATCCTATAACAGAAGTCTTGAAGGGCAGCAAGTGTCACTTGTCATTAAAAAACATCACTTCAGTGAGTGACTCAAAGGTGACAGTGCGAAAAAAATGAAATGTCTGAAAACAGTCCTCATCCGCAGGGGGTCATGAGAATTTATGCCTCTTGGAGATCTATGGAACAGAATAGTTGAAAGCTGTTCTGTCTGAAGAAAAAGGCTCAAACTCAGCTTTGTGGGATTCTGAAAAAGCTGAATCAGTTTCCAGGACCGAAGACTGTCACCCGTGGTGACTATACAGTCACCAAAAGGGTGGTCTTCAACAACATGTGAACTCTTATACACAGGGGTGGTCGCTAAAAACAGGATCTGTTCTCCTTCACATGAGACAGAGGAATATGCGATCAAAACCAAAACAAACAATAAAGAGACGTTTACAATACACTTTACTGCTGGAAAGTACTGTATTCCAGTGTGCAAAATGTCATTGGGCTGACACAGGTCGCAGTCAGTCAGCGCACGGCTGTGTGGGGGTCGAACATACTGCAACTGACGTTGGACCAATGTCCTGCTGCTTGGTGTGATAACACTTACTGCCCTAGGGTTGAAATTGAAATCTCTCTCCTCCTTCCAGTCCTTCCTCAAAACTCATCTTTGTTTTCTCAAAAACACATTACCGATGGTATTACATATAGGAAAGTCCCTTAGCTAGCATAATTTTAGCCAAATTTTGGTTGTGTCCATATAAGGGAGTGTTGGCAGGAGTGGGGCACCATAGACCAGGCCATAACCCGAATAGCCTCCCCTTATTCCCATCCGGTACAAGATTACCCAGCATACACCAGTTTAGTTCTTAGCTGGCAACTGAGTAGGTTGTGTCTGTTTCGAGCTCTGCGTTTTTTGTACTTGGAACGGTCGACTGTCGACCTTGGCTTACTGTTAGTTCGTTGGAACTTTGGAACTTTTGGAGCTTGTGGCGTGGCTGGGAATCCTAGTGCTCACGCCTGTGACGGTTCTCTCTTCATCGGCCCTGGGGTCTCTTGCTGACTGGAATTTGCCGTGGGGACTGCGAGCTTGCGGCCTTACCTGACGCTGCTTCGACCCTGCGTATCCTACCCGGTTGTGCCTTGCGGCGAGCTGCTACGACCTGCTGTCGGTGGTTTTCCACTTCACTGGAGATACATGGGTTTGCGCCTTTTTTTTTCCGCCATGGCCAGGTAATATCTCGGTGAATGCCCTCGACCGGCGCTCTGGGGTGGGGAGGAGCGCCGAGCGTCGGCACGCGCTGTACACTCGTTTGATTTCGATTGTATTTGATTATGTTCGATTCACCATCGCGTGCGGTTTATTATTGCGTGACCTCAGAGGCCACGCTCGCTCATTCTTCATTGTACCCTCTTGTTGAAGTTACCAGGTTCGTACCTGTACGATGTGTGGCGACTTTCGGTGGCCCTCTGACGAGCATGCGGTCTGCCTACCCTGTTCAGGATGCGAATCGACCCATGCTTGTGGTGTGTGCGCCCCATGGCTGGAAGAAAGATGGTCACAGCTGTGGGGTTTTTACCGCTGAGAGCGTCCGACTCCTATCAGCGACCGACTGACGGAGCCACCCAAGAGTAACAAGGTGGGACCCAAGTCAGTGGCAGTGACTGTTGTCCCGGACCAGTAAAGCATGTAAGTCGCAACTATCGCGGAGGGCCCTCCTCAGGTTACCCTTACCGTGGCGACCAAGATACCTTATCCTGAGCTCTTGTCAGCGGGAGGGATAGCTGACAAAACTCTGCTTCAGACGGCTAAAACCAATGATACTTCCGCCGGGCTGGCGTCGGCTACCGACCCTACGACGCTCCCAGTCCTGGCTCAGTCGGCGGATCGTAGACATGACAGGCAGAAGCGACCACGTGAGGGAAGTCACACAGTGGCCCACGAGACTCGTACACTCCGGGTCCCGGCCTCGAGAGATGACCGCTCCACCGCCCGTCCGCAGGCCAGAGTGGACACGCGATGGACTGACAGAGCCGGCCCAGAGTAACAAGGTGGGACCCAAGTCAGCGGCAGTGACCTAGACGTCCCGGACCAGTAAGCTTGTAAGTTGCCAGCCGGAGGGATAGCTGGCAACCCCCCTTCTTGGGATGGCTAAGACCAATTACTTCTGCCGGGCTGGCGTCGGTAACCGAACCTACGACGCTTCCAGTTCCGGCCCAGGCGACAAATCGTAGGCATGGCATGCAGAAGCGACCACGTTCTGGGAGTCGCACGGTGAGCCACGAGACTCGTCCACTCCGGAACAACGACGTCACGGGCCAGTTTAGCTACAGGCGCATACTAACGCGGAGGGCCCTCCCAAGGTCCCTTACCGTGACGAACGGAGAGGCACGGCCAGACCCACCGTCGGCGGGTCCTGCCCCTAGAGACGACAGCTCGGCTTCTCGGGCTCAGGTCAGTGACGACTGTGTATGTGAGAGCATGTATTGCGCGGTAGAGTGCAAGATTTGTGTATGTTAGTATGTCGTTGCACGGCACCTAGAGCCTTTCATTCCAGCTAGGCGTTTTAACCCTTTTGCCACAGGTGTTAAAATGTTGCATTCCCAGCGTCGCAACTGTTTTGCCAGACCGCTGGGGCGTGACACCTCTTATTTTAAAAGGCTATAACTCTTGAGCCACTGAACCGATTACTTCATTTTTGAGAAAATGGAGATGAGAAAACAGAATTGTATACTGACTCTCATAATTCAATTCAAATAACTTTATTTATCCCTTAAAGGGCAATTACATTTGGGTGGACGGGTGAACAATCAAATAAAAGTCATTCAATAAACATTAATTAATTAATTAATTATTATCATTATTATTACTATTCTTATTATTTTGGGCGCCCTCGCCCGGTCTATACACGCGTGGGCGCCAGCTCCCGTCTCGGGATACTACTGCTTGCGGCGACCGCAAGTGCTACAGGACCGCTGCACTTCACACGCCAAGATCCCGGCTCAGTGATGTTGGTCCACGCCCTCTCGCCCCGACCGTGGAGACGAGAGCCCGCTCCAGACGCAGTGCGGAGAGACGACCCCACGATGGGACCCCGTTCCCTGCAATCGGTCACGATCATACAGTTCGCCGGACTTCAGAAGCGTATGCTCACTACACAGAGACCAGGGGTACGAGAGGAACAGGCGACGACGTCCCAGTTCCATTGGGTCGCTACGCAATGGGAAGACCGGCGCTCCGAAGCCTCTTCGTCGCCGTTCGAGTTCGTGGGACTGGCCCTCTGAGACTATGCTGTCCCTTCCAAGTGCTGTGTCCACCTTCGTTGGATTCGCCGCCAACTACGTGGAGCTAGAGGAGGGAGACTCCTCGGGCCTTGGACGAAGCAGGTCCCCTCATCGCATCCAAGCATTTCAAGTCTCTTCCTCTACCGTTCGGGTTCCGGGTCCTTGTCGCCGTCTTCTGTCTCCCGCTTCAGGGCGCCTTGGGAGACACTGGTTGCTTCAACTTTGTGATCCTACTCCTCTTCCGCATTTCCCTGGCCTCTGCGGGGTTCCAGTACCTGGTGACGCGGCCCATCCTCCGTCACTTTGGGGAAGCAAAACCACGCCACTGCCAACGCTGCGCTGCAGCTACTGACTGCGATCTGATGCTTCGAGATACCGTCCTGCACACTTACTCGCGGCCGACCGACATGAAGAGTCAGCCACGCAGGGCACCGCTTGGTGGAGAACTTCCTTGGCCCCCCTGGCAGACCAACAAGGAGGCTAACGAGGACTGCTGGCACAGCCAATTCACGCTGCTTACAGCGCTGGATGTAGCAGTCTTCCAGGGATGCTGATGCAGGACATGCTCGCGGTCACTGCAGACCGTTGGACGGGATTGGCAGGGACCACTCTTCCGCGGAGGCACAGTTCGTCTTCTGCACCGGAATTTTTGGCTTACATCCGAGGGACGGGGGCGACGTTATTTTACGCCGACGGCATGGTCCCGGGAACGTCAGTGGCAGCCTACTCCCGGCGTGCGACTGATGACTAGCAAGTGGCAGTCTACCTTCGTAGAGGTCAGCGCGGGGTGAGGACTGGTCCGACCGACCTCACTGCGGGGGCCGACTTCGGTCTACATTGGGTTAGTGCACACAGTTCAGATTAAGCTCCTGCTAGGACGAGTTCTCGGCTCTTCGCTTCCTTCTCCCGGCAAGGTGCTACCCTCCACATTGCATTGGCCTGGCCGTGCTCCGCGGCGACCAAGCACTACTAATCTTCTACTAAGCCTACAGCTTCGGGACCTAGCGGAAGCGGTTCGCTTGCCTGGGTGGAGACGACTTGGAGTTCCGGCATTCTGCGGCGCCTGACCGGAGCAGATGGACTCGCTCTCAATAGCCCGTTGTGAAGTTACCCGCTCGGCGCTGTGGATCCTGCGGCCTGGGGTGCGAGTACCGGGAGTTAGACGTGATGACAGCATGACAGGAACTTAGTTTCCCTAGAGGTGGTTTGCGCTCAGTTCCGCGGCAGTACGGTCGACTCTTCTCGTACACTAGACGGGGGATATGGTGCACGATCTTCGTCCTATTGTCTCAACATAAGTTCCTCGGCGTCGTGGCAGATGCTAGACAGACAGGCCTGAGAGCAGCGGTGCGTCTCCAGGACTTTGGGACAACTGGAGGTCTGACGTCGTTGGCAAGCCGGGCGGTAGGCTGGGGTTCCTGCCCACTTCGCCGTCGACTAGGCTGCTTACGCTACGGGACAGGTACAACGTGGTTCTTCGCGTAGATTCCATCGAGGATGGAGTGCGTGGTCGTCCTGTTCGAGTGGGACTCCCAGTAGGACGGGAGCAGGGCAGAGTAGGAGCGACCCTCAGTACCTTTCTTCGGTTCTCTTAGGACTGATGACTTGCCAGTGGATCGCCTTCAGCCTGACACCTCTTCTGCTTGGAGAAGAATGGCATACATATGGGAGATGCTAGTGCTCTTGAGGCCAGCTGCGCGTGGAGTCGTCGCTACGGCCGGATCTTTCAACTTCCCTGCTCGCCATCGAGACTGAATGCTGAGTTATACGCTTGGTTGTCCGACATTCCCTTTGTTTCAGGTTTGCGGAGGTAGGTGGGCATTTGCCTGGCTCAGTGCACTTTCTCACTTCACCAGTCGTGGTCAGCTCTTCCCCACATGCCCCCCCTCTGCAGCTCCCCACTCCTCGCACGATGCTCAAGCAACCGGGACAGCCGCCATAACAGCCGTGCCCTGAACTTCTCCTCCACGCCTGGAGATCATGCAGCAAGCCCTCTACCACAGAGGCTTCCCTAGGGCGGCCGTGGATGCTACCGTGACAACCCGCAGACCCTCAACCGGACGAGTTACGAGGGAAGACGACGAGCGCTGTGTGACGGGACTGACGACAGCCTTCTCTCCCTCCGGACTTGACGAAGCCCCAGCTGACGGAGTGCTTCCTCTGGCTATTCAACGCCCAGGGACGGCCTCTGATTACCTTTCGGGACTATCTAACCTTGATCACCGACACCTACAGGCGATTGCGCTCATCCGACCCGGGTAGCTGCAAGACCTCGCAGTTCTGAAGGTCTCTTTGGTCTGCAATGCCCAGCACTGCTTCGCTTGGGCCAAGAGGGACCTACCATGGGGGCTTACGTGGTCTCAACCCCGTCCGTTGGAACCCTGCACATGACGCGCTTGACGGATGTAACTTGGAAGTAGTGCTTCCTGGCGGTCCTTGACTCAGCCTCCAGGGTCAGTGAAATGCGCGCGCTGTCCACACACCAAGATTGCTTGCAGTGCCAGACGGCCGGCTCCATGCTATTGCTACCTGAGCCATCTTCCTGGCCAAGACGCGGTCTCCCTGACGGCGACAGATGTTTCACCCTGCGCGTGTGACGGACTCCACCCGGGAGAACAGACTTCAGAACCCGTTGAGAGCCTTACGTGTGTCCTAGCCACCTCTTCCAGGGTCAGTGAACGTACGCGCTGTTGTCACACACAGATTGCTTGCTGTTCCGGACGGAAGGCGCCGTGCAACTGCTAACTGTACCAACCTTCCGGGCCAAGTCGTGGTCACCTTGGCTGCCCTACAGTTGATGACTTCCGCCCTTACGAGTGACAGACTCCATCCGGTAGACCAGACAATGGGAACCGGTGAGAGCCTTACGTGTGTACCTGCGCCGGACCAAGCCTTGCGCAGAGGACGCACCCGCCTGTTTCTCCCTATGTCCCCAGGTAGACG
This sequence comes from Semisulcospira habei, assembly GCA_036245525.1. NCBI lineage: Eukaryota > Metazoa > Mollusca > Gastropoda > Semisulcospiridae > Semisulcospira > Semisulcospira habei. The sequence continues at coordinate 5,818,217 of BTPG01000001.1, read as the reverse complement.
TGACATCTCAGCCCAGACCTTCTCCTCCTGGTTCCGGGGAGTGATCCGCCCGGCCTTCCAGGACCTTGACCTGATGCAGCCACATGTTGAACATCTGGGCGCACGAGGTCAGAGCCATGACTGCAAATCCCGCTTCAACAGCACCTGTGCAGTCAAGGACATTGTGGTGGCTGTGAAATGGCGAGCTGAGACCACTTTCGCCCGCTTCTACCTGAGGGACCTCTCTGCCCAACGGCAGAACCTCTCGCTGGTGGGAGACATCGCAGCAGCGCAACACTCCCTCCCGGCGCCCTAGGCGCCGCAGGTATCTTAGCTAAAATTATCGGGAGTTTGCTGCGGGAGGGCGGTTCTGTGGGCAATGTTGTTGGCAGTAGGGGCGCTATAGCGGCACTCACCTCCTCTTCAGGATTCTTCCTATATGTAATACCATCGGTAATGTGTTTTGAGAAAACAAATGAATTTTTCATTAAAATGCATTTTTTAAAAAATACTTACCAATGGTATTACTCGAAGGTCCCTCCCACCTGCCCCGCTTGCCGCCAGTTCGCTAAGAAACTAAACTGGTGTATGCTGGGTAATCTTGTACCGGATGGGAATAAGGGGAGGCTATTTGGGTTATGGCCTGGTCTATGGCGCCCCACTCCTGCCAACACTCCCTTATACGGACACAACCAAAATTTGGCTAAAATTATGCTAGCTAAGGGACTTTTCTATATGTAATACCATCGGTAAGTACTTTTTAAAAAAATGCATTTTAATGAAAAATTCATTTTTCAACAGTTCTAGCACTGTATCGCCACCACACTCCCCATCCCAAGCTGACTGTTGTAATGTATTCGTGGTACGTGTGTCATTGTCAAAAGCGTGCACATGCATGCGTGAGTTGTGAGTGCGCGCTTAGAGTTATAATTATTATAAGATAAGCACATTATAAATAGCGTAATTTTATTATTATTATTATTATTACTAATTGTAACATTTGGGAGAGCTCTATCCTCTTAATTAAACTTATAAAGACAGGACACCAGTTTAATTAAGCAAACAGTTTAAGGGTTGTGCAAGAACCTGAATGTAGGACGCTTGGCATGTCTTTGATTTATCGGCTGCTGGTAACTAAGATCTAGTGTCTCAGGAGGCTTCTTGTGTCGAATGAAACTGAAATATTACATGTATAACCATACATACCCTGTTGCAGTGCATCAGTGCTTAACCTATTTAGCCCCATGGCCACATTTTTCCAAAGTTTGGATGTCACCTAACATGTACATACCAGTCGCAGGAGATGGATGGACCATGCTAATTCAAGGATAGTGCCAGATTAGCTTGGCGCCATTAGGCGCCAAGCTAATCTGGCACTACCCTTGAATAATCATGGTCCATCTGTTTCCTGCTGTAGGGTGTTGGGGTTAAATGGGTTAATGTGCTAACTTCTACTTTTTATGACTATAAACTCACAGCTAAGAAGGCCATTTTTATGCCTGAGATGTACAGGCGAAGTAACCATGGGTGCCCTGCTCCTTCTGGCACAGGTGTGTACAGGTGATACGCCAACGCCAGCGCCAGAACACCTCCCACAACCAAAAACACCTTTATGTTGCACAGTCCCATTAGTCTGGATCTGAAAAAGTCACATCTGTCAAGCACTGGTGTGCTAGGGTTTTCAATAGTCAACACTAAAAAAGTCAAACAGCAAGGCGGAGATTTGCGTGGGGGGGGGGGGGGGGGGGGGGGGGGGGGGCGCATAGTATAGCAGTCTATACATACAGGCCAAGGTGTAAAGTCTAAACTCACACCTTCTTCTGTAGCGGTTGTACCAGAGGCCTTAGTTGCCTGCTAGGCGTTAAACCCAAATAACTAACTAACTGTACCAGAGGCAGTAATGTTTAATCCTCTGGCTATACATAGCGCTGCTTGTCAAGATGATTTCCGTGGGAATCACCTCGACGAAAAGCACTACCAACTGCCAAACCCTTTGTGTCAGTAGCAGTTTCAGTCACGATGATTCCTACAGAAATCATCGCAACTAAAACAGCAACCGACACGCAAAGGGTTAAAGTAAACACTTTTGACAATCCTCAACATCCACATTTTTTTTGTTTTGCATGCATGATAAACTTTTTGACACTGCAAACACTTTTTTTTTACAAGCACCTGCATGTACACAAAAACATTCTGAGATGAACCCTACAAGCAATTTCTTGTCCTGATCCTGTGTGCACTTTTGCCAATGGGTTTCTACACGGACACTGTGGGCAGAGTGACCTCTGATCCTGTAGGTGATAACTTAGTGAAAGTTTGTTTCCCCATTTACAAATGACTGTAATCCTAGAATAGTCAGTTGCATCATAGTATAGCCAAAATGAAAAGGAAACTGAAAAAAATGTACTATTTTCCATTCACAATGTCTTTGAGCTCATGAACTTATATCAAGTGCTTACTTTCTCCTGCCAGAAAGTGCTCCTGTTTGATGAGGCAGCTCTGTCTTTGACCTTAAGGACTTAGTGATATGAAAGAGCCTCCAACTATGTCTACTGACACTGGTCAATGCTACATGACTTTTTGAACTGGAAGAAAAGTGCTCTATTACTCAACTTCTATGCTGAGCAAGCACTGGTTGAACTCTGTGGATCCTGGTGTTTTTTCCTAAGATCATACACTGCAAGAGAGGCACAGATTTTGCAGCATAGATGTACCTCGGAAGAAAAGCTCCAGTGCAAAGCATAATCTGCTTTGAAAGAAAAATGATGCGTCCTGTCATCCAAGTTCTGTATATGAACACAGGCAGCCAAAGACGATTATTATATGAAAGACAGAAATATCACAGACGCCATCGTTCGCCTGTGTTCTACACTGGATGTGACTCATTTTGGCCTCACTTCAATCTTCTACCCACAGTGAGCTGGGTTCTAATGAACATAATATGACTGCCTTGTTTCATTCATGTGTAAGTAGGAAGTGCAAGAGACACAGATGATCTATGAATGAGCCCTCACTGCCTGACGGACTCGTCAGTGAAATCTATGCACCTTTTGATGTCACTCATGCTGTGAATATTTTCACAAACTGACTTCACTGTGGACAGGTCAGGGGAACAGACCCAATTCCACGCCGCCGTGAGATGGCCTTAGTCGCCTGCTCGGCGTTAAACCCCAATAACTAAGTAACCAATTCCACACGAGACACCTGCGGTGACTGAGGTTGAGCTGTATCAGAAGCACAAAAGCAAGTATCAAAAGCAAGGCCCAATAAGCTCATAAATCCAAACTCATCGCAGAAAAAATACAGCTACTTTTCGACTTACGAAGTGACAGCAAATCCCAGGATGTGCCGAGTTTTCTGTTGTGCGATATAACGGCTCAATATGCACTTTGCCCTTATGTGGGATGTTGATAGGTGCCTTATGCACTTTGCCCTTATGTGGGATGTTGATAGGTGCCTTAACAAGCAGTGTTGCAGGGATTTAACATAATGTAACATCAGCATCTTTGGCCTTTAAAGGTAGGGCACTCTGTGAAAGGTTAATATCAACGTTCACAGAGTGCACTCCCCTTACACAGGAAAAGTGCAGCGCATTTTGCCGCTTCGGTGAAAAACTGTGTGATGGTAAAACGATGCGTTGTGCCCTCTAATGCCCATCATTTTTTAAAATGGAAATGATTCCTCAACACATTCATAACTTTTTTGTATGGCCCTATGCCGTCCATCATAGGTTAAGAGACCAAAAATGTCGTAAAGACTGGCCGCCAAGCGGATTTTAAGACTGTAGGGGTGTTTTCAGCCTATCGATACCGTCTGAAGGCAAAACGATGCGTTGTGCCCTCTAATGCTTATCATTTTTAAATAAGGAAATGCTTCCTGAATACATTCAAAATTGTTTTATATGGCCCTGCGCCGTCCATCATAGGTTTTCGCAGATGATACTAAAATCTGTAATGAATCGAGCAATAAAGACCCGCCGTGAGATGGCCTTAGTCGCCTGCTCGGCGTTAAACCCAAATAACTAACGAGCAATAAAGACGTGTTGCAGCACGATTTGGATCACTTGCAAGAGTGGTCCGACACATGGGACTTACATTTTAACGTAGAAAAATGCAAGGTCTTACATGCTGGAAGGAACAATCCTGAACACGAGTACTTGATGAAAGTGAACAGCAACATTAAAAAGGTGGTATCTTGTGAGGAGGAAAGAGATTTTAGGTGTGGTCTTCGACAAAGTTCTATCTTTTGACCCCCATATTCAGAACTGCATCAATAAGGCCAACAAAATGGTTGGAGTAATTAAGAGAGCTTTTAATTATTTGGACAAGGACATTTTTAGTAAACTGTATAAACCACTTGTCAGACCACATTTAGAATATGCAAACACTGTATGGTACCCAGGTTTAAAGAGACAATCAGCTGCACTCGAAAGGGTACAGAGACGAGCAACAAAGCTGGTCAAAGAATGTAGAAATATGACTTGTTCAGACAGACTCAGATACTTTGGATTACACTCTCTACGCGGACGTAAAATACGTGGAGACTTAATCCAAGTTTTTAAAATTTATAATGGCATTGACGACCTAAAGTGGAACGACATTTTTGCAACACCATTCTGTGACAGAACCCGAAATTCTGAAGGGAAAATCTTTGTACAGCACTGTAACACTAACCTGCGGAAGTTCTGTTTTACTAACAGAGTTGCCATTGTTTGGAATGACTTACCAGTTTCATTAAAAAAAGCATCTAATATAAATTCTTTTAAAAACCAGCTGGACGAATTACCAAAATTTAAAAAGATTTTTTATTCCTATGATGAATGATTTTATAGGAAAATTGCATGCATAGCAGACCCATAAAGGAACTAAAGAAAGAAAGGACATTCATAAAGGCCTCACGGCCTATTTTGTCCTCACAATACTACTACTACTACTAATAAAAGACCCAAAATATGGTAAGGACTGGCTCGCGAAGCAGCTACTCAGACAGTGTGGGGGTGTGTTTCAGCCAATACCGTCTGATGACAAAACGATGCGTTGTGCCCTCTATTGCCCATCATTTTTGAATAAGAAAATGCTTCCTGTACACATTTATAACTGTTTTATTTGGCCCTATCCCGTCCAGCATGGGTGAAAAGACCAAAAATATTGTTAGGACCGTCCTCCAAACAGTTTCTGAGACGGTATAGGTGCTTCAATCAGTACCGTCTGATGGCAAAACGGTGCGTTGTGCCCTCTATTGCCTATCGTTTTTTTAAATAAGGAAATGCTTCCTGCAAACATTCATAATTATTTTATATGGCCCTATCTCGTCCAGAATAGGTGAAAAGACCAAAAATATTGTTAGAACTTACCTCCAAGAGTCAGACGGCAACTGACGTACTGGTGCTTCATCCAATACCGTCAGATGGCAAAACAATGCATTGTGCCCTCTAATGACCAGCATTTTGTTATAAGAAAATGCTTACTGAACACATTTATAAATGTTTTATATGGCCCTGCCCCGTCCAGCATAGGTTAAAACACCAACAAGTTTGTAATGACTTGCCGCGAAGTGTTTTTTTACAGGTAAAATTGCAACAAAAAAAAAAGTGCTTTTATTATTCAGATTTTGTTGGGTAGAGTCGGTCTCAGCGTAGTGGTGCTTCTGTCAGCCTGTCCACCCCACTGAATCTGAATGCTGAGAGTGAATGTGACGAGCTGTTAGCGCGGTTTTGGCATAAGCTACTATTTGGTTTCGGTGGCTGCTAAGAGCTGGCTGTTCTCTTCAGGGCCATTTCTCTTGGCTTGACTTCGCGAACGAAGATTTTATAGGAGTTGCCCATGACGTCTGCAGGCTTGTTCGTGGCTGCGGAGGCCAATCCGAGACAGGCAGGTTCGACCGCAGTGGCTGCAGGGGAAGGTATGGCCAGGGTTCTGAGCTGCGGCATCTCTGTTTTTTCTCCTGAGCCGCTTGTCCTTAAGGCTAGCTCTGTGAGAGTCCTCGTCGCCTCAAGCACCAGACGGCGCAGAGAGGACTGAATGAATGAATGTGAGAGTCCTCAAAGGAGACAGCTGCCTTGTAAATGGTAGAGCGCCAGGTGTCACGGTCCGCAGCAAGCGAAGACCACTGGTGGTGGTCGATTTGGCAGGCACTAAGTGACTTCTTGAGACAGTCTTTGTATCTCTTCTTTGGTGCCCCTCTGTCACGGTGTCCAGTAGCAAGCTCGCCGAACAGGGTGATCTTTGGTAGGCGATGATCCTCCATCCTGGAGACATGCCCCGCCCAGCGGAGCTGTGTCCGCAACAGCAAAGCCTCGATGCTCACAGTTTCAGCCTGTTCAAGGACCTCGACGTTGGTGACATAGTCACTCCAGTGAATGCCCAGGATGGTACGCAGGCAGCGCTGGTGGAAGCGTTCGAGGAGTCGTAGTTGGCTGCGGTAGAGGGCCCAGGACTCGGAACCATACAGCAGGGTGGTGAGGACCACAGCTCTGTACACGCTGATCTTGGTGCCTGTTTTCAGCTGTTGATTGTGCCACACCCGCTTGAAAAGTCGCCCGAAAGCGCTGTTTGCTTTTGCCAGCCTGCTGTCAAGCTCCTTGTCCAGCTTGGCGTCCGACGTGATAATGCAGCCAAGGTAAGTAAACTGGTGCACTGACTTTAGTTCAGACTCGCCAATGGTGATGTGAGGAGGGCGATACACTGTCTTGGGTGCCGGCTGATGGAGGACCTCTGTCTTTTTCAGACTGACCTCGAGTCCAAAGAGCTGGGCAGCATCTGCGAAGCAAGACGTGATGCGCTGCAGGGCTCTCTCTGTGTGTGCAACGAGGGCAGCATCATCAGCAAAAAGCAGCTCACGAATCAGTTGGTCTAGGGTTTTCGTGTGGGCCTGCAGTCGTCTGAGGTTGAACAGGCTGCCATTGAGACGATACCTGATGTACACTGCATCGTCATCATCGAGGTCCACTGTGGCCTGCTTCAACATCATGCTAAAAAAGATGGTGAAGAGGGTCGGTGCCAGCACGCAGCCCTGCTTTACGCCGTTGAGAATAGGGAATGGTTCCGAGAGGTCATTGTTGAGTCTGACCTGGCCTTGCTGGTCCTCGTGTAGCTGGACAATCATGTTGAGGAACTTTGGGGGACAGCCAAGTCGCTCCAGGATCTGCCACATGCCTTGCCTGCTCAGGGCCATTTAGGACTTAGTTATTCGTGTGACTTTAACTGCTCCTTAGATTGTCACCGAGCGCCACCGAAGATTGACTGAAATATTACGATTTTTTTATAGCCGGGGCCGGTGGGGGTGGCGCAGCTTCATTTTGCTGAACGTCAGTTCGTCATGTGACAAAGCGGCCAAACGACGCCAGGAGTTCTAATGCGGAAATGTACGAAATTAACTTAAACATCGCCACAAAATGACGGTACAGTTTTTCGGTTGCTAACGACGCAATCCCACTTTTCTCAGGATGCCAGAAGGCCCAGATTTGCACCTTGCTTCGCAGTTTATCAACTCCATTTGCAAAAGTCGTCTGTTTGCGGGGAAAGTAAGGAAAAACCCGATCCACAAGTGTGCGGACGCTGAGTGGGATGACCCGTGTTATACAATCTCCTCCGTTTCGCGCGGGAAAGAACTAAAAGTGATCCTGCAGTCCCATCGAGGGGAAGATAAAAAATCAAAAGCGGACGTAAAAAATGCGACCATTGGCAGAAAAGCGGCCGGCAAGAGTCTGCAGATCCTGTTCAATTTTGGCATGTCTGGCAAGTTTGAGTTCACGTCAACATCCGAACTACCCATCTCATTTTCTACACCAGGTGAGTGACTCACTGTCTGACCACAGACGTTCGAGCATGGCTTCCTTAGATTTGTTGTACATTTAATACAGCAGCATGAAGGCAGTCTTACTCTGCCATGTTCACTTTGACATGAGCACATTTTTTTGGGTGGTAATGAATCCAAAACAAAGCAAAATGGTGCATGTTTTATTTTCTGCAAAATTAACTTTTGTGCAGTATTTAATGCAGTGTTATCTGTTTAAAAAAGTGGTATATTTTCTGCAGAAAACTGTTTTGTGGAAGAATTAACGTTTTGTGAGTCATGTGTTGATGTGAAGACAGCCATGCGCAAAAGGCCATTGGGCCGCTGTTGGCCCGCACACAGCTGTGCGTGGGCTGTCGGCGGCCATATGGCCTTTTGCGCATTAGGTTGGTACTAAATTACTGCATCTATACGTCGGAGCCCAGCATGGCACTGAGTTTTGTCGACCCACGCCGCTTCGGAAAATGGCAGGTGGGAGCAGACTGGGCAGCGAACAGGGGTCCTTCTGTGCTGTTTGAGTATCCACTCTTCAGGTACATAATAGTGAGAAAAGGTCGATCATGAGGCTGACGTCGGCCAAAAGTGGACATGTGCATAACTGCACGCTGGACACTTGCGGTAGACATCATCCTGAGTGCACTGTCTTACAGTGAAGAAAGTTACAGGGAGATCTGTAGAATGTTGGTATGGTGTAGTTTGCATGGGTGAGAGTCTTCAGTCCTGGAGACAGATTCACCTTTTTCAAAATCCCAGAAAGCTCAATATTCCCCTTCCCAATGCGCAAAAGGCCATCCGACTGCCATTGGCCCACGCACAGCTGTGCGTGGGCTAGTGGCATCCCAATGGCCTTTGCACACTGGGTTGTTGGTTCAGACAGAACAGCCCTTCAGCCAGCCTTTTAAACCTTGCAAGAGGCATAAATTGTCATGAGCCCCTGCATTCACAGGGGCTGGTGAAAATGTATGTCTCTAACTGGCCATGAATCGTGAGGTGTTTTCAGTCATTTCAGTTGTTCACAGTGTCACCCATGAGTTTATGTTCAAGATGACTTTATTGTTGCTGTAATAGAAGATAATCATACACAGCAAAAATTGTCTTGCCACCGCAGGTGCTGCTCACATTCACTCACTCGCTCATTCCACAAATTACAATAACAGAGCTACAAAATGGACAATGACTTGGGACGGGTGAAGCCTGTCGCCAAGGCATCTAATGGCCGGCGCCAGTGGCCTCATCCTGACCCAAACCTCCCTGACAAAAACAGAATGCTAACACAAAGAAGTACCCAACGGAGAAAGAAACACGCTTAGAAAAGACGGGTACAACACAATTGTGTTGTACCCGTCTTTTCTAAGCGTGTTTCTTTCTCCGTTTTTTGTGTTGTACCCGTCTTTTCTAAGCGTGTTTCTTTCTCCGTTGGGTACTTCTTTGCATATTACACGCTTGGCAGTCACCTTTTTGGTCTGGATTGTTTAGAATGCTAACACAGCCTTATGTCTCCTGACACTAATATGTTCTTTTGTTAAATTCCTACTTGACTAAAGCTAGTACATAAAAAAACAAATTACCATTGAAAGAAAAATAATCTCCGATCTAGACAAGATAAAACAACGGTCAAAGCTGCACCTGGAGGCCCGTCGCTTTAGTGAAGCGCTGGTGTTCAGAGGGCACCGCTCCGACAAAGTCCGTCAACATCATTTATTATAACACATATTATCATGATGGTTACAGTCATGAGTCATTATAATGAAATAAAACTAGCACCCCTATACACAAGTCATTTTCACTGGCACGCCGCTTGTCTGTCAACAGCGAAGGTCGGCGGGCCAGGCAGTACGTGATACATAAACACGGCCGTCGCGGTGGTAGCGGGAAAGCTCACTGGTAAATTCTTCTCTGTGTGCTCAGTTCCACGCTCTTCTGTGGGGTCAGTCAGAAGAAAAATCTGGCAGTGGGTTAGTCTGTGAATAATGTAGGGATGGAGCCCGGAACAGCACATGTTTAGTAATTCCACAGTTCATGTGCACGCTCTTCTTTAGATACATCCCATCAGCAGGAGGCAGGTTGGCCACTGTAGCTCAGAGATGGTTCCTGATTGGCCTGGTGTTTTTAGCACCCCATCCACCATCATGGGTTGGTTTCTTTATTTGACCATGGGACATCTGCTCCACATCTGATTTCTGCAATAAAGCATTAGGAGGTGTTTCCATACAATGTAGCAACTCAACAGTGATACAAAAGCAGTAACGATGGTAATGCGAATCAAGAACTTGGAAATAAAAAAAAAGCTTTGATGTGCGCGACATGACAGTGGAGCAACTGCATTGCGACAGGGAGACGGTGGCACGACAAAAGCAAATCACTACAGGGAGCAATTCAAAAGCAATTCCGCCATGATGTCTCTGGGAAGGGATCAACATGCGACCACAAATTGCAACATTTGTAAACAGCTTAAATAAGGGCACGATAAACAGCTTAAATAGGGGCACGGTGCTTTAAATAGGGTACAGTGCTGCCTGTCACGTGGCTGCATGCAAATACGAGACAATTTTCTGCCAGCTACTCAGCTGCTTGTTTGCTGTGCCGCTGTCACGTAGCTAAATGGAAACACAGCCTTAACCCATTTAGCCCTAACACCCTACAGAAGGAGATGGATTGACCATGATAATTTAAGGGTGGTGCCAGATGAGCTTGGCGCCAAGGTCATCTGGCACTACCCTTCAATTATAATGGTTGATCCATCTCATGCAGCTGGTATATAGTCGCTAGGTGACATCTCCAAAATTGAGAAATGCGGCCGTGGGGTTAAATGGGTTAATGTGCCTGTACATGTATGATTTTAAAACTGGGGTGACTGTGCCTGCAGGGCTAATGTTCTGAGTAATCTCCAAGACTCTGCCTTCAACAAGCCGTTGTGTGAGGTGTTGCTGAACCAGAAATACTTCAATGGAATCGGCAACTACCTGCGGGCGGAAATCATTTACAGGTACATTTGTATAGTGAATGTTTTACGGTTTTTTTTTTTTTTGCCTTTTTAGACCATTTGGCTGCATCTTTTTAGTGTTATGTTTTCAGATTTTTTTGCACATGCAGAGCAGGCCCATCCTTTCTTGTTGTTGGAACAATAAGCAAAATATGAACAAGAAACCTTTCACTCTGCAATGAAACAAAATTTTAAAAAAAAGATTTTTTTTAATAAAACTTAAGAGGAACCTGCGTCTATTGTTGATTGCAAACATTAAGTGTATTCTACTCCTAGATATGATCAATTTTTCAGGACTGGCCTGCGACCATTCGAACATTCTCGCTCTGTTTTTGCTTCTCTTCCTGATGTTCCCGCTGAGGTCAAGGTCAAAATTGAGGATGATGTCAAGGCCGTCTCCAAGATAAAGGTCAAGTCAGAGACACCAGATATTCTGCAGCTGTGTAATCTGGTACCACTGGAGGTGGTCGGATTAGGTATGTTTAACCCTTTTAGCCACAAGGTCCCATTTCTCCAATTTTGTCGGTGTTGCCCAACGACTTTGTACCAGTTGCAGAAGATGGCTTGACCATGATAATTCAAGGGTAGTGCCAAATTAGCTTGGCACCTTCAGGTGCCAAGCTAATCTGGCACTACCCTTGAATTATCATGGTCAAGCTATGTCCTGCTGTAGGGATCTGGGGCTAAAAGGGTTAATGATGTTATAGTTGGTCACAGACCCGACAATTGCCTGGTTGGGGAGGTGCATGACCGAAGGTATGTCAATGTCGGAAAAAACGAAAATGACTAAAGATAATAGTTTACTGAGGGATGCCCGTAGCGCTTTTTGTCAAGATGATTCCTGCAGGAATCATCATGACAAAGGCGCTACCGGCAGCCATGATAGTTCAGTGGGACAAATCCAGTATTAGAACTTAAGGTAGTGCTAGAATAGCTTGGCACCATTATTATTCAACGGTGGTACCTACCCCACTCAGCCCCTGCATAGTACGGCAGGAGATGGATTGACTATAATTCAAGGGTAGTGGCAGATAAAAGCTTGGTGCCAACAGGCACCAAGCTAATCCTGCACTACCTTTGAATTATATCATGGTTGATTCATCTCCTGCAGCTGGTACATAGTCGTTAGTTGACACCTCCACAATTTGATGTGGCCTTGGGATTAAATGTTTTAATGTAGTTATTCATTATCCTGGCACTACCTTTGACTGTTGGGGTTGATTCACCTCTTGCATTGTGTCAGGGCACAATGGGTTATTATGTTTTTGTGTGAGCTATTGTAGAGTCAGTGGAAATGTTTCTATTTTTCTTATTTTGATTCCTTTTGTATTGTAAAGCACTCTGAGCTTACTTTGCTATGTAAAAACGGTGTATTATTATTATTTTCAGGGATGACTTTGCATGAACCAGAAGATAAGCACTTTTGTTCTTCCAAGTTCTTTCAGTGGGTGCAGTGTTTCTTCAAGCCAGGCATGAACACCATACCCGACCATAACAAACGGACCATGTGGTACCATGGGGACCCTGGACCTCTCGTACCGAAGGGTTGGTAGTTTTAATTAGTATAGAAAGTTCAACAGAATCTGTATGCATGGGTGGGAGTTTGCAGACATCAAGACAGAAGACTGTGGATTCGGATACTCGCACAAATCTATACAAGCTTAAAAACAAATGTGTGTAATTTTACAGATTCAAGCCTATTATTAGTGGCAACAATTGAAAGTACGCGCTGTTGTCACACACGGGTTGCTGTCAGTTACGGACGGAAGGCGCCGTGCAACTGCTAACGTTACCAGCCTTCGGGGCCAAGTCGTGGTCGCCTTGGCTGTCATACTGTTGATGACTTTCCGCCCTTACGAGTGTCAGACTCCACTCGGTAGACCAGACAATAGGAACCGGTGAGAGCCTTGTGTGTGCCTGCGCCGGACCAAGCTTGCGCAGAGGACGCACACACCTGTTTCTCCCTTTGTCCCCAGGTAGACGTGACATCTCAGCCCAGACCTGCTCCTCTGGTTCCGGGGAGTGATCCGCCCGGCCTTCCAGGACCTCGACCTGATGCAGCCACATGTTGAACATTGAGGCGCACGAGGTCAGAGCCATGGCCGCAAGTCCTGCTTCGACAGCACCGGTGCAGTCAAGGACTTTGTGGCGGCTGTGAGGTGGCGAGCAGAGACCACTTTCGCCCGCTGCTACCTGGGGGATCTCTCCACCCAGCGGCAGAACCTCTCGCTGGGGGGAGACATCGCAGCAGCGCAACACTCCCTCCCGGCGCCCTAGGCGCCGCAGGTATCTTAGCTAAAATTATCGGGAGTTTGCTGCAGGAGGGCGGGTCTGTGGGCAAAGTTGTTGGCAGTAGGGGCGCTATAGCGGCACCCACCTCCTCTTTGGGATTCTTCCAATATGTAATACCATCGGTAATGTGTTTTGAGAAAACAAATGAATTTTTCCTTAAATTGCATTTTTAAAAAAAATACTTACCGATGGTATTACTCGAAGGTCCCTCCCGCCTGCCCCGCTTGCCGCCAGTGCGCTAAGAAACTAAACTGGTGTATGCTGGGTAATCTTGTACCGGACGTGAGTAAGGGGAGGCTATTCGGGTTGGCATGGTCTATGGCGCCCCACTCCTGCCAACACTCCCTTATACGGACACAACCAAAATTTGGCTAAAATTAGGCTAGCTAAGAGCTATTTCCAATATGTAATACCATCGGTAAGTATTTTTTTTTTAAATGCATTTTAATGAAAAATTCATATTCCGACAGGACGCACCTGGACCAAAGTCTCTATCAAAAGCTAAAGGTCTAAAGTACATTTGTGTTCTGGTATATCATTTTTTTGCAGCCACACAGGCCAGTAAATGACATATAAAGCACCAATCATGCGACCTGATCTGCGACTGTGGTCTGAATCAAAGTTATAACACGATTGTTGTCTGCTGAAGATGAAAAAGTAACCCACTTCACCCCGACACACTACAGCAGGAGACTAATCGACAGTGCAGATTGAAGGGTAGTGCCAGATTGTCTTGGCGCCTCTGGCACTACCCTTGAATTATCATGGTTGTTGCGTCTGCTGCAACTGGCATATAGTCAGGTGACACCTCCAGAATTTAAAGGCAACATTACATATTAGGAGACAGATCAACTGTTTTTAGTTCAAGGGTAGTGCCAGAACAGCTTGGCATCTCAGGCGCCAAGCTATTATGGCACCACCCTTAAACTTTCAGTCAAATTTATTTGAAGCAATGGGTGTATCAGTATGAAAATCTAATAACTTATGATCCACTCATTTTTCTTGACAGAAGTCCAAGCCAGAGCTTTGTGAAGATATTGGCAGTGGGGAGTCTGAGGTTGACAAACTGACTGATACGACACCATCAAAGTCGCGAGGTCGAAAGAGTAACGTGTACAACACTGAAACCTCAAGAAAAACAAATGGCAAAGAGCAGAGAAAGAACCTCGTCCAAGGTGTCAACTCCGAAAAAAGGCAGAAGGGCAGCGGGCGGAAAAGCAATTAAGAGGAAAGCACAGAACGGAGCAGAATCTTCGCAAGAAAAGCATTCACGGGAGCCAGAAGTGAAGAAATCGCGGTCCAGAAAAAATGCAGCAAGAAAAGAATCCATCTACCCGAAGTCATCAGACACAGAGAGCAAAGGACAGAAATGTAGGTGAAGGGTCACCATGACCTCTCCAGTAAAGGAGAAAGTGAATGGTGCTGACCAGTGCAAACGGGCAAGGAAATAAAAAGAGGATGGCTTAACCCATTTAGCCCCAAAGCCCTACAGCAGGAGATGGATTGATCATGATAATTCATGGGTAGTGCCCGAATAGCTTGGCACCTGATGGCACCAAGCTCTCTCTCTTGGCTTGACTTCGCGAACGAAGATTTTATAGGAGTTGCCCACGACGTCTGCAGGCTTGTTCGTGGCTGCGGAGGCCAATCCGAGACAGGCAGGTTCGACCGCAGTGGCTGCAGGGGAAGGTATGGCCGGGGTTCTGAGCTGCGGCATCTCTGTTTTTTCTCCTGAGCCGCTTGTCCTTAAGGCTAGCTCTGTGAGAGTCCTCAAAGGAGACAGCTGCCTTGTAAATGGTGGAGCGCCAGGTGTCACGGTCCGCAGCAAGCGAAGACCACTGGTGGTGGTCGATTTGGCAGGCACTAAGTGACTTCTTGAGACAGTCTTTGTATCTCTTCTTTGGTGCCCCTCTGTCACGGTGTCCAGTAGCAAGCTCGCCGAACAGGGTGATCTTTGGTAGGCGATGATCCTCCATCCTGGAGACATGCCCCGCCCAGCGGAGCTGTGTCCGCAGCAGCAAAGCCTCGATGCTCACAGTTTCAGCCTGTTCAAGGACCTCGACGTTGGTGACATAGTCACTCCAGT
Source organism: Semisulcospira habei (assembly GCA_036245525.1). Taxonomy (NCBI): domain Eukaryota; kingdom Metazoa; phylum Mollusca; class Gastropoda; family Semisulcospiridae; genus Semisulcospira; species Semisulcospira habei. The sequence goes on along the minus strand of BTPG01000001.1, from coordinate 5,803,083 downwards.
GAATGCCCAGGATGGTACGCAGGCAGCGCTGGTGGAAGCGTTCGAGGAGTCGTAGTTGGCTGCGGTAGAGGGCCCAGGACTCGGAACCATACAGCAGGGTGGTGAGGACCACAGCTCTGTACACGCTGATCTTGGTGCCTGTTTTCAGCTGTTGATTGTGCCACACCCGCTTGAAAAGTCGCCCGAAAGCGCTGTTCGCTTTTGCCAGCCTGCTGTCAAGCTCCTTGTCCAGCTTGGCGTCCGACGTGATAATGCAGCCAAGGTAAGTAAACTGGTGCACTGACTTTAGATCAGACTCGCCAATGGTGATGTGAGGAGGGCGATACACTGTCTTGGGTGCCGGCTGATGGAGGACCTCTGTCTTTTTCAGACTGACCTCGAGTCCAAAGAGCTGGGCAGCATCTGCGAAGCAAGACGTGATGCGCTGCAGGGCTCTCTCTGTGTGTGCAACGAGGGCAGCATCATCAGCAAAAAGCAGCTCACGAATCAGTTGGTCTAGGGTTTTCGTGTGGGCCTGCAGTCGTCTGAGGTTGAACAGGCTGCCATCGAGACGATACCTGATGTACACTGCATCGTCATCATCAAGGTTCACTGTGGCCTGCTTCAACATCATGCTAAAAAAGATGGTGAAGAGGGTCGGTGCCAGCACGCAGCCCTGCTTTACGCCGTTGAGAATAGGGAATGGTTCTGAGAGGTCATTGTTGAGTCTGACCTGGCCTTGCTGGTCCTCGTGTAGCTGGACAATCATGTTGAGGAACTTTGGGGGACAGCCAAGTCGCTCCAGGATCTGCCACATGCCTTGCCTGCTCACAGTGTCGAACGCTTTTGTTAGGTCGACAAATGTTACGTACAGCCCTTTGTTCTGCTCGCGGCACTTCTCCTGTAGCTGTCTCAGCACAAAGACCATATCGGTGGTGCTCCTGTTTGCTCTGAAGCCACACTGGCCCTCTGGGAGTTGGTCTTCAGCGATGGCAGGTACCAGCCGATTCAGGAGCAGCCTTGCAAGGATTTTCCCAGCAATGGACAGCAGGGTAATTCCCCGATAGTTGGAACAGTCAGACTTCTCGCCTTTGTTCTTGTACAGGGTGATAACGACTGCATCACGGAGATCTTTTGGTAGTGTTCCTTCCTCCCAGCAGCAGAGAAAGAGGTCATGGAGCTTGTTGTGCAGTGCTGTGCCTCCATGTTTCCAGATCTCTGGCGGTATTCCATCAATGCCTGCTGCTTTGCCACTCTTGAGCTGGTGGATGGCTGTGAGGGTCTCTTCAGCGGTGGGCGGTTCGTTCAATTCAACCTTTACTGGGAGGTGTGGGATTTGTAGGACGACTGCTTCTTGAACAGTGCGCTCAGCGCTGAAGAGGCTCTGAAAGTATTCCGACCAGCGGTTCAAGATGGAGGTATTATCTGTGAGGAGTGCCTGGCCATTCGCGCTTCGCAGGGGACTTTGTACCAGGTGCCTGGGGCCATACACTGCTTTCAGTGCTTCGTAGAAGCCTCTGTAGTCACCATTGTCAGCACAAAGCTGGGTCCTCTGTGCAAGTCTGGTCCACCACTCATTCTGGAGATCTCTGAGCTTGCGCTGGAGACTGCTGCAGACGAGGCGGAAGGCAGACTTCTTCACAGGGCAGGAAGGCTGGGCTAGGTGGGCCTGATGGGCGGCTCTTTTTTTTGCTAGGTGTTCCTGGATCTCTACATCGTTTTCGTCAAACCAGTCTTTGTTCTTCTTTCTGGCGAAACCCAAGACTTCTGCAGAGGATTTTGTAATAGCAGTTTTCAGTTGTTCCCAAAGTGTTTCAGGGGTGGAGTCTACTGGGTCCGCTGTGTCTTTGAGCCTGCGCTGTAAATCTGTCTGAAAGGCAGCTTTCACATCGTCACGCTGAAGGCTGGCAACATCAAGCTTTTTCTTGGGGGGCCCCCATTTCTTGGGTTTTGGCCTGAAGTGGAGCCTGAGTTTGCAGCGGACAAGGCGGTGGTCAGTGTGGCACTCTGCGCTGGGCATCACTCTGGTGAGGAGGACGTCACTGCGGTCCCTCTGACGCACTAGGACATAGTCGATAAGGTGCCAGTGTTTGGAGCGAGGATGCATCCAGGTGGTCTTTCGACTGTCCTTTTGCTGAAAAGTAGTGTTAGTGATGACCAGTTGCTGCTCCGCACAGAACTCCAACAGTAGGCGGCCATTGTCATTGCAGTTCCCCACGCCATGCTTGCCGAGGACTCCTTTCCAGGCTTCAGAGTCCTGGCCCACTCTGGCGTTGAAGTCGCCAAGGATGATGACTTTGTCGTCTGCAGGGGTACTCTGTAGGAGGCTGCGCAGGTCAGTGTAAAATTTGTCCTTTTCAGCAGGCTCTGCCAGGAGGGTTGGGGAGTACACACTGAGAAGGGTGACGTGTTGCTGGTGTCTCAGTGGGAGGCGCATGGACATGATGCGGTCTGAGTGGCCCGTTGGTAGGTTTTCCAGCTTAGTCGCAATGGATGTCTTGACCATGAAACCCACGCCTGAGAGCCGTCTTTCTGATGCAGGCCTGCCTGACCAGTAGAGGGTGTACCCAGCACCAAGTTCTTGGAGGCTGCCTTCGTCCGGAAGGCGTACTTCGCTGAGCGCGGCGATGTCGATGTTTAACCTCCGCAATTCATGGGCAATGAGGGCGGAGCGACGTTCAGGGCGTCCGCTGTCTGCTTTGTCGAGCATGGTTCGGACGTTCCAGCATGCTACGTTGAGTCCGGTCGTGGTCATCATGAGAGTGGATCCGTTATTCTTTCTTGTTTTTTGACCGCAGGAGAAGATGCCCGTTGACCGCGGCTAGCCAACTGGGGTGCGAGGGGACGAGCTTTGGTTAGGCCACCTTTTCTAGGCCCCTCTCCGTGTGGAGCAAGCAGTGCTGTCCCTAGAGAAGGCTGCTTGGTCGTTCAGGGTGTGCCGAGTGATGTTGTCATCCCCAGGTCAACATCAGGCGACCAATATCCTGAACCGCCTGCATGCAGGTTTGAGACTGCGGCTTCCAGTGACATCTTTCACCTGCCGTTTCGCCCCTCGCCCGTCGCTACAGGACTTGGAATGGTCAGTGTCATGGTCCGTGGACGTTTCCTAAAGCCTGCGCGGTGGAGCTTTTTGGTGGAGTGCAGTGTGCGCAGTACTGGCCCCACCCTTTAAACCCTTGGTTCATCTGCCATGGCCTAGCAAGCTGGGACGATGGCATCGAGGTCCTCGGGTCGTAGGTTTTATATCAGACTGTCCTTGTCCTAGTCTCTGGCTCAAAAGCCTTCCCCGGAGACACGGGGGCTTTGATGTCAGGGGTTTCCTCCCTTAGCCTTTCCGCAGCCAAGCGGCCAGGCCTGCAAGGCAGCAGGCGACTCGTGGAGGGCGGGGTCGTCTATGTCCCGTGCAGATGTCAACATCTGCCCACTGCCCAGATGCACCAAGCTAATCTGTCACTATTATGGTTGATCCATCTGTACAGCTGGTACAGTTGTTAATTTGACTGAGGTTAAATACATTATTTTGATTGCTTGAAACCACCAATGTGTTCAAATATTTTATGACTGGCATGCTTTTTTGAGCATGGCAACAGTCGCCCTGTTTGTAGTTTTTAGCTACTTTATTCTGCTTTCTGCATTGATGTAGTTGTATGCAAGTATTTCGGTTTTGTAGATGAACACTTCATGTTTTGCATCGCGTTATTTCCCCACTGTGTAGTGCGTGACCACAGTGAAATGTACAGGTTAAGAAAAATGCAAGTTGCATGTATTGCTGGATTGATGCATTGTTTTTCAGCATTAGCTGATGTAGTCTTTTCTACTGTGAGGACTTTTTAACCCATTTAACCCCAACACACCAGGTTAGTGCCAGATTAGCTTGGTGCCTGATGGCACCACACTAATCTGGCAATACCCTTGAATTATCATGGTCAGTCAGTCTCCTGCAGCTGGTATGCAGTCGTTTGGCAATACCTCCAAAATTTGGGACAGGCGGCCATAGAGTTTAATGGATTAAAAATAAGTACAAACAAATGAACTTACTGGTAGGGACGCTTGAGGACACTTGTACAGAAGTTGACTGCCACACTCATGCAGAAGTTGGATTGTTGACACATGCTTTGAATGTTCTTGGACGCGTCAATCTAATCCAAGTCCACTTGTAAAGTGCAGCAACTTCCATTATATATGCTCGTGGCACCCGATTAAGTATCGAGTATTAAATTTATAGAAAGAGAGAGAGGGAAGAAGAGGGAGAAAGGCTTGGTGAGAGAACATAAAGCAGTCGGTTGAGAGATGACTCGTGAGTTGACGGCGAAAAGACTGGACATTTTCAGCATTGCGCAGGGTGTCGGGAAAGCTGTTCCAGAGTGCGGGCGGCATTTTGGAAGGCTCGAGCTCGCCTGTTATTTGGATTTTTTAGAAATCAGTTTTTAAGTCCCTTCTGTTTATAGAAGAGACTTTTTAGGGTGGGTCGCGGTGGAGCAAATTCAAAAGAATGCTCATGACGACAAAGGTGGGCAGGTCTGAAAATCTGACAACTACAAAAACCAGATAAAAATTATGTCATGTCTAGTTACGCTAACTTTTCTGCAGAACATACTTTTGGCGGGAAATGTATGTGTGTGAGAGTACATATCTAAACACTAGAATCTCTGATGTTTGTGTATGTACAAGCTTGAAACTTGAGGAAGTGCTTTGTTCAAGGGGTGACCCTTTACAGTGAGGACAGCTTGCATATAAAAGGGACTTTATGGGTTATGCCTCTCATATAGAGGAGACTGTGGGTTATGGTTCATCCCATCTTGTTACATCTTTGATGTGATGCTTTCTAATACAGTTTGTGAAATTGTCTCATCTACTGATTTTTTGGCTCACACGCGAAGCAAAAGTGAGTATGTTTTGGGCTAGTGGTCATCCATCGTAAACTTTAACGTTGGCATTTTCTCTGAGACTATTCAAGCCACAGTCTTCAAACTTGGCCCAAGGATACTTTGTGGCAAGACCTTTCTAAACATAGCAATTTCAGTGACCTCTCACAAAAGTCAAGGTCACAGGGGCTCAGGAAATAGGTCAAAATTAGCTATATTTTGACATAATTTATTTTTTCTCAAATACTATTTCACAATTTGAAACCCAAACTTGGTACAAAGATACATGATGGTAAGACCTTTCTATGCATACTAATTTGGTTGATCCCTCAGAAAGGTCAAGGGTCACAAGAGCTCAGGAAATAGGTTCAAAATAGCCATATTTTGACCCAAAAAAAATTCTCTCAAATATTTACAACTTCAAACCCAAACTTGGTACAGAGATACCCGATGGGAAGACCCTTCTATACATACTAATTTGGTTGATAGATTTCTCGGAAAGGTCAAGGGTCACAAGAGCTCAGGAAATAGGTCCAAAATGACCATATTTTGACAAAAGATGTTTTTTTCTCAAATGCTATTCACAACTTCAAACCCAAATTTAATACAGAGATACCTGATGATAAGACTTATCTATGTATACTAATTTGGATGACCCTTCGGAAGGGTCAAGGGTCACAGGCTGGCAAACGTGTGTAAAAGGCCAATTTGGGATAAAATTGTAGGTATTATCAACATTTTCGCAAATTTTTCAATCAGATGTGGCACAAAAGTAGCTGATAATAAGACCTTTATGTGCATAATAATTTAGTTGACTCATCGCAAAGTCAAGGGTCGGAAGGGTTGACAGATGTGTGAAAAATGCTTACATTTTGAGAAAACATAGATTTTGCTGGTGAGGAAGCCAGCCCGTTACTTATTGTCACAAAGATCACACATATGTATATATCGGTCGTTCACCTCAGCCATAATGGATTTGCCTTTCTTGTTATGACTTTCTCTCAGCATTAATTTTACATTTTCTTATTTTATTACTGCAGCATATGTACTATGGACTGTTCACTAGTGTATCAGACTTTTAAAAATATACTGACGAGCAAAAGAAATGCGACATTTTGGGAATCATCGGAAAAATAGTAAAGTGTTAACCATCATTAAAAACTGTGGCACTTATTTTGCTTGTCAGTATATATATACAAATTGACCTTTTGAAATCAACATTTAGTTTGAGCACACACACACACAAATATCAAAGATTTATTTCTGTACAAACCAAATGCATGGGTGGGACTTTTCCAGCTACAGCCAGATTTCCAGATTTTAAAAAAATATATATATATATTTTTCACTTAAAAAGTGCCCCAAGACCCTCGCTTCAGAATTCAACTTTTTTTCGGTTCCACCCATGCAAATGTAATCATTGTCTGCAAGAGAACATTTTAATAAACATGTACCGGTAAATGTATCACGTTCACTTGTATAGTGTGTTTGCAGGTTTGCAGTGCTCATGAACCACATTTAAGTCAGGTAGACAACATTCGTTCACGTGAATATGGGTGCGCATTTTTACATTTAAAAGCAAACACTTTCTCTCCAAAAAAAATGTATCGAACCGGCTTCCCAAAGAAATTATTGTGGGAAAATGTGGCTCAGTTCGCAAGCATTTGAAAGGAACTACATGATGAATGTACATCTATTGATTTCCACATTTTATATGTTGCACGGTTACAAGTTACTCTTGCAGCACACAGTCGCTTGATGCATTTGAGATGTGATGCAATTTGTATACACTGCTTTATGCCTGGTGCCTGAAGCTAATTTGGCGCTACCTTTGAACTATCATGGTTGACCCATCTCATAACTGGTAAATAGTCGAAAAAAGAAAACCCCTTCCTGTGGAGCCGACCAGTGTGATCCCTGGAACTAAAAAGTAGTCGTAGGCCTACCTAAGTCCACCAGCACAGGTGGCAGTCAATTATGAATTTCATACTTCACAATGGGTAACCCTCCTGGTGGATGCATGCACAACAGCAGGGGTGGATCAGGCCTCCCCAACGCTAGACCTTTTTTCAGAAGGGGGGGGGGGGGGGCACATACCATCCCATGATACATGTACAATTACATGATAAACTTCGTACTTTTATATCCCATGTTTACTGATCCACTGTGACCCTGACCTTTGGGCAAGGAATGTCACATTATTATAATATATACTTGGAAAGGTTTTACAATACAGCATCCTTGGGTGAAGTATGACAATGGACAAATGATGAACTGATGTACTCGCAAGAAGTAATCATTTGAATAAAACAAATATAGTAGACACTGTGTAGCAGACAGAGTCAAGCAAGTTATTAACATACATGTACTAAACAATTGTCTCAAAACAATCTTAAATGACATGCCAACAATGACGTTCAAAACCTGCTAGGCATCCACAGGTCAATGCACTAGCGGATGCAGAAGGAATGGCCATGACTAATCAAGGTATATTCACACCACAATGGACCCTCACAGCCATCCCATCTTGCACAGCAGTGTGCTAGCACTGAATGTGTCAATTTAACTGCATCTGTTATTAACCCTTTTAGCCCCGGAACCCTACAGTAGGAGATGGCTTGACCATGATAATTCAAGGGTAGTGCCAGATTTTAGCTTGGCGCCTTTATGCGCCAAGCTAATCTGGCACTACCCTTGAATTGTCATGGTCAAGCCATCTCCTGCAACTGGTACATAGTCGTTAGGCAACACCCCCAAAATTTGAGAAATGGGACCTTGGGGCTAAAAGGGTTAATTGGTAGACGCTACAGCTACATCGCCTCGGCTAACTTTACAGCATGCTGAATAGGAATGTATGTACAGACACTTTCAGTGAATACAACCCTCCTTTTCCTGCCACAAATAAACAAAAGCAGCCGCTGCGACTAAATAATTTGCACATTTAGTGTTTCCCTAGTAAAATGTATACGTGTTTGGCATCCTTCAACCAGCAACAGTAAAGGTCTTTGGAAAAGAACAACTGATTCAGCTCTTGATATGACTGACGAATCAATATATTATCAGTGCAACAAACCTAACTGACAAACACATTACAACAACTGTATGAGGCATCCACAGGTCCATGTGCTAGCCAAGGGAGGTGGACCGGTCCATGGGTATGAGATCATTGCAAAATCAACCACCTCTAACATACAGGTTACGTTTGCAACAAATATCCCATGCGTGTGGATTGGCCATAATATATTGAGGGTATTGTGAATGCAGCCTGGCGCTGCTCAGGTGCCAAGCTATACCTTCAACACCCGGAAGCCTGGCAGTCCTCCCATCTCTTGCAGTGATGAATGAACAATCTTGTCTGTTGTAGACTTCTGAAGAGGCTTTAGATGATCAATCTGAGTTTCCTGCCATGATTTGTATACACGTTCACTTATCTGTAGATGTTGTGATGTCTGCACACACACAAAATACAACAGTTGAACTAATTAGAAAGTAACTTCTGTCAACCACTGAATCATACTTTCCCACTTTCCTAAAATCAATGATCATTTCTGTACATGCAATAAATAACAAGTCCTTTTTGTCTACCGTATTGAAAATATGGTAGACTTTGAGCTGGGGTTGGACGGAGCACGTTCCGTAGCATGCAAATGACGAACATAGGCAGTCACACATCAGACCCTGACAGTGAGGCAACACGATAAAAATTACAACATGCCTAGCTACGCTTACCATGCTGTTGAACATAATATGGCGGGAAACGCTCTGTGTGTGTGTGTGTGTGTGTGTGTGTGTGTGTGTGTGTGTGTGTGTGTGTGTGTGTATGAAGGATCAGACAGTGATGTGAAGGCACCAAACATGTAACTGTTACACAAAGTTCCTAAATTGTCCAGATGTCAGTTTGTTATACAATGTAACTGAATTGACATCAAATTCGTCACTGTTGTGTCCTGGGGGGGGGGGGGGGGGGGGTTGGGGGCCATGACGTGAAGCTTAGCGAGTGACGTCATTTTGCTGTTTGTGCTATTCCTCTTCAAAATTCCTGTCACTACTCCAGCCCACAGACCGTACTGATGGTGGATAGCGCCATGTACTGATGGTGGATAGCGCCATGTGTCCGTCTTTGTGTGTTTTGATCAGAGGTTGTGGTAAATAGGAGAGAAATGGATCAGACGGAGAAGTTTTAAAATATGAACATAAACTCTAATGAGTTCCTAAAAGAAAAACGCATGTGAAAGTAAGGCAAATCGCGTGTCTAAGAATAGATCGAGGCACAGCAGTCGGAAACGGTCACGGTCTATTTCACGTCGACCACAAGACAACGTACCAATTTTAATCGACAACACCAGGCAATACTGGTTACAAAGAATTGGTCTGTGGATAATAATGACTACGCCCACTCACGTTAGCAGACGAAACTTCTTCGTTTGGATGACAGATTACAGGAAGCCTTCTTCATCTGAATCTCTGCCACGGTCAGCGGCCAATTGACCTGTGGACCGGCCGCAAACAGTTCTTCGGCGTCAACCACCGAAACGCACAAGATGTAGTGGTGCTAATCTGTTGTTTCTTTCTCCTTTTTGAGTAGACAAGAATCAGTTACTGTTAGTCTCCAACCCCACCCGGGTCTGCCCTGGGGGACTTGGGTGGGGTTAGGTATTTTTTAGTTCCCAGGGTCACCCTGGTCAGCCCCACAGGGTGGGTTTTTCTCTCTATTCTGGGGCATGTGTTTCTGTCTACCCTTTGTCCATTCACCTGTATTTGCCTTTTTAAAACTCTCCCTACTGTCTGCACTGCCTGTAGCTCTTGATATTGGATGCGTGTTGCTAAATGGTCTTAGCTTTATTTAGGCCCCATGTGTTAGGTTTATTTAACGTATTTGACCGGCTGGCGACATACATTCAATGTTCTGGGTTTTTTTTGTTTTTTTTTTCACAAGCAGTGCAGGCACGTCCTGAGAAAGCCTTGTTGCTGTCGGGACGTTAAGCAATGTACAATCAATCAATTAGTCTCCAAACTCGTGTTTGCACTGCCGTGAACCTAGCCTGGGCTTTCCTGTCGCGCTATTCTCTGCGCCACAGAGGAGCAGTCGCCTAATGATGAGACTTGCTGACAGCCGTCGCGAGTGTGGCCGGTGGATGATAAAAATCCAATGCATACTGGCTACATAAACATAACGACATAGACGTAACACTAGGCAGCAGGATGCATACAGATTCGTTTTCGGCTCCGCGCGCCTGTCTGATGCTAATGAGCATATATATCTCTTGCAGCTATTCGACTATAATTGCCTTTGTTTTTCACGGGCGGTAAGATACATAAACATAGCAACATATATAGAGGTATAACTTCAAACCAGAAAGAGACGGATTCTTATGAGCCTCCGCACTCTGCCGGGAACTTACAGGATCTCTGCTTCTTGGAGGAATTCCGCGGAGCTTTAACAATTGTTACTGTCTGCACCTGCTCTCCCCCTCCTCCCCCCCCCCCCCCTTCTCTCTATCTCTCTCTGTGAGTTGGTGTTTTTCGTGCTGCACAGGCCTCGTACTCCATAAGCCAGTCCTACCCGGGGTACCGTGCACGTCCCCCCCCCCCCTCCAGTACTCAATAAGATGGGTTTCAAAGTATACTTTACTATGTCCTGAGATGTTTAAGCCATGTTCCCCTAAAATCATTAGGAACACACCAGAGATATAGCCGATGGCGCAAGGGTACCCCCATGCACGCTCTTCGTGGATGCTAAAATGAGGTTGACAAACATTTTCCTTTAAATAAATCAGAATTCATTCAGAAGCCCAAATTTGGCAATATTATGTTAAGGCACGCATTCTGCATCCGCTCTGCAAAAAAAAAAAAAAAAAAAAAAAAAAAAAAAAACAGAATAAACAAATATTAAATCTCTGGCTCACAGGCGGTGAAGGTACATGATTTGCCAGTAAACAGCCATTTCCGCGAAATCAAAAAAAAAAAAAAAAAAAAAAAAAATAATAATAATAATAATAATAACGTACATTGATATAGCGCTTAACCTCCACATGAATGGTGCTCTAAGCGCTTTACATGATCAAAAATCACAGAACAAAAAGTACAAGAAAGAAAACGCTACAACAAATGTTACAAAAACTAAAGGCGGTGACACATATCAAAAGCTCACACATACACACACACCGTTACAAGAACAGTTACTGCCAAAGATTGCTAACGCACTGAAATTGCATCTAACTGTATGCATAAGAAAACAGATAGGTCTTGAGCAGTGATTTAAAAGCAGACAGAGTTGGGGCATGTCTGACATGGCCGGGCTGGAAGGTCGTTCCAGGTGACTGGACCGAAATAAGAAAAGGCACGCTGGCCCTGGCTAGACTTCTTTCGCCTAAGAACCCCGAAAAGATATACGCGTGTCTGATGCTGAACGGAGCCGGGATCTTGAAGGCGTGTAAATATGGACCAGGTCGCACAAATATGGGGGAGCAGAACCTGTAATAGCATTGTAACAAATGACAGAGACCTTGTACGGTACAATTTTTTTTAGATACAGCCGGGGCAGCCAGTGTAGGTCAACAAGCAAGGGTGTTATGTGCGCACGTTTCGGTACTCTGTAAATTAGTCGGGCAGAGCAGTTCATAACTCTTTGAAGTTTATCAAGAAGATTCTGAGGAACACCAGCCAAAAGGGAATTACAAAAGGCAATGCGTGAAAGAACAAGGGAACAAGGGAAGTAACGAGCGTTTTAGTTGCTTCTGAGAAGTTGTCGAATTGAACTGATATTTCTCAATTCAAAGAAGAAACATTGGCAAACCTTGTTGACATGCTCTCTCATGGTAAGTATATTGTCAAAAGATAACACCAAGGTTACGGGCCGACTCGGAAAAGGGGATACTGTTCTGAGCAACCCTGATCGAGTCTGGGAGATCAGTGGAGATTGAACAAGAAAATCTTAAGGCCTCAATAATGTGTAAGATGCCTTCAGACATTTTCTATAGCACTGGCAGTCCATTTTCAGGCTTACAGCATTACAACAGGATGTCACAATTATTATAAACTTGACTAGGTGATGCAGTGATTACTGTGAGTGCCACAGTGGTTGATTTTGTATCCCTACCCTAAGTTGTAAAAATACACAAAATTAATTAGAAAAAATTACTAAAGTTATTTCATTTCATTTTGTCCTCTCTTTCCCTATTAAGTTTCAATAATGTGAGCATAAAGTGCAAGAACATAAGGAAAGTCGGCATTCTTTATGATACGTTCGTGGTGAATGATAGCTTTTTCCCATTTAAAATTGCCAAATTGGGAAATGTACGTTGTTTCCGATGCCCTCAGAAATTTTGTATACAACTGATAGGTCCTTTTTAGATTTTATTGGTTAGGATAGAGTACCACAGTTACTCCCAACCTGAGTTTATGATGCTGTGATGCATTTAGGGGCAACCGTGGCTAAATCTGCTGCCCTACCCCCATTTTACCAGTACGCAAAATGATCATAACAATTGCTTACGTTTAAATATTTTTGTTCCCAGTTTTCTTAACAAAATATGCATATTGAGCATAAAAATTTGTGATCATTTCATTAATATCAATGTGACCCATCAATTTAATTGTAATTATTTTTAACTGGCTGGTCTTTTCGGTGATATTTTACCTATCGTAAAATGATGCGGGTCTAGTAAGGTCTCCCCTTTTTTTTCCCATTTATTTTCGTCTAGAAAGGTGTAATTATGAATATGCAAAATACTTAGTTTCCACGAGATCACCACTTCCACCCCCACTTTTTGCCTTCTTCTTCTGCAATGTTCAATTTTTTATGGCCGTCTTTAAATCTTATATTGTTTTGGCTGCCAATAAGTGAGCTGTCAAGAGCTCGGCAGCAGGTTTTCAGAGTTTGGTGTACAGTGGCGTCTCTTTTGGTCAGAACTGCCAGCGGACCGCTTCTCTGTATGGACAGGTCTGGAGAATATGCTAAGGAGACTGATTTTATACGCCACATTCGCATAGGGCTGTTTCCGCAAGACCCAGTCTCTACGCACTTGCATAGATAAGAATAAGAATAAGAGCACTTTATTATCTCGAAAAGAGAAATTCGGTTGTGTTACATTTATAACAAATAGTACAAACAAGACATGAAAACATTATAACATAATTATGAACATTTTCTCCCTGCACTTGCACAGATACAAATGAGTTCCAAATGGACATAAGTGAACACTACAAAATCTTTACACATAGCTCATAGTCTTACACATCTCGCACATAAACATCTTTTATGAACTGAACTGAGCGGCACTTACACATTCACACCCATCTCTACACATGCATACATAATACGCGTAGTGTTTCAACCTAATCCTAACCCTCACTACTTATTATACAAACGTCTCAATACATTATTCCTCGCGCTGGGACCATATGGCGTTGAGGCGCGTCACCTGGGTGGTGGATAGGGGGTCCCTCGCGAGAGGGGTGCACCGAATGAAATAAGGTGCCGTGCACCAACATGGCCTAAGGGAAGGAGACCCCGACAGAAAACCCCTGGTCCTCCTAGTAAGGGGGTTGGGCGTAGAGGTAGCTTTCCCACCATGCAAATAAAGAAATAGCTACAAAAACGCCGACGAATAGACAAACAGCAATTCCTTTCCTGGAGGAGGAAGGTTCTTCTACCAGAAGATTTATGACGTCGTGTGGTGAAAGCCGGAAGTCTTCGGAAGCCACAGGACCGAGCCGCCTCTCTCTATCCAGGGACACAATCATGGGCACATGGAATGTCAAGACCATGTACCAGAGCGGGAAGTCCGCCCAGATAGCAGCGGAAATGCAAAAGTACAACCTTTCCCTGCTAGGTATCAGTGAAGCCAGATGAACGCAGTCTGGCCAGAAAAGGCTGTTAAGTGGGGAGATGATTCTGTGTTCAGGTCATGAAGAGGAGAATGCCCCCCATACAGAAGGTGTAGCATTCATGCTGTCACCAGTGGCACAGAGAGCGCTGATGGGCTGGGAACCTCTTGGGCCAAGAATTATCACAGCAGCCTTTAGAACCAGGAAAAAGATCAAGATGAACGTCATCGAGTGTTATGCACCCACTAATGACAGTGACGAGGAAGAGAAACAAGAGTTCTACGACCGACTCCAGAGTGCTGTGGACAAATGTGCGGAGCGAGACATTACCATCACATGGGCGATTTTAATGCCAAAATAGGGGAGGACAACACCGGATACGAAAAGGTGATGGGGAGACAGGGACTAGGGGAGATGAATGAGAACGGGGAGAGGTTCGTAGACTTTTGTGCTCTAAACAGACTTGTCATTGGAGGCAGCATCTTCCCACACAGAAGAATACACAAAGCAACGTGGGTCTCACCTGACCATACTACAGAGAACCACATAGACCATATCTGCATTAGCAAGAAATTTAGAAGATTCCTTCAAGATGTTCGAGTGAGGAGGGGAGCAGATGTCGCCTCAGACCATCATCTGCTTATCTTAAGAATAAAGCTCAAGTTAAAGAAAAGCAGCACAGGGACAAGAAGAAGACAGCGCTATAATGTAGGCCTCCTGAGAGAGACTGGAGTGAGAGAAGAGTTCAAACTGGTGCTGTTCAACCGGTTTCAGGAGCTAGTAAATGAAGAGGAGGCGGTCACCACAGAGCAGCAGTGGAAGGCAGTTAGAGAGGCACTGAACTCAACCTGCAAAGACACTGTGGGGTTCAAGAAACACCATGACAGGGACTGGCTGTCGGCACAGACCTTGAAGAAGATAGAAGGGAGGAAGCAGAAGAAAGCAGTTGTTAACAACAGTCGCACGAGAGCAGCCAAAGCAAGGGCACATGAGGAATACTCGGAAGCCAACCGCGAGGTGAAGAGGACTATCAGGGCAGACAAGAGAGCCTACACAGACGACCTAGCAGCAGAGGCAGAAAAGGCAGCAGGCAGCGGCAACATGAAACAGCTCTACGACATTACCAGAAGATTGTCTGGCAAGTATGGCCATACAGAAAGACTCACCAGTAAAAGACAAAGAAGGCAAGCCTTTTGCAGACAGAGCAGACCAACTCGACAGATGGGCCGAGTATTTTGAAGAGTTACTGAACAGACCCACCCCACCCGACCCCCCAGACATCCAGCCAGCAGAGACTGACCTACCCATCAGCTGTGACAGACCCAGCCGGGAAGAGATCAGAAGAGCAGTGGCATTTTTGAAGAACGGCAAAGCAGCAAGGCCAGATGGCATCCCAGCGGAGGCTCTGAAAGCAGACCTAGAAACAACAGTAGAGATGCTGTACCCACTGTTTGGAAAGATCTGGGAAGAGGAGGTGATGCCGGCTGACTGAAAGGAGGGGTACCTAATCAAGCTTCCCAAGAAAGGTGACCTCAGCAAGTGTTCCAACTACAGAGGAATCACCTTGCTGTCAGTACCAGGAAAGATCTTCAACAGGATCATCCTGGAGAGAATGAAGAGCTCCGTCAACCCCCAGCTGAGAGACCAGCAAGCAGGATTCAGGAAAAACCCCTCATGTACAGACCAGATTGCCACTCTCCGCATCATCGTGGAGCAGTCTCTGGAGTGGAGCTTCCCGCTTTGTGGATTACGATAAAGCATTTGACAGCATGGACCGAGAGACTTTGTGGAAACTCCTACGACACTACGGTATACACACAAAACTCGTCTGCCTGATCAAGAGCAGCTACGATGGCATGACACGTCGCGTGATCCATGAAGGGCAGTTCACCAGGGAGCTCCAGGTCAGAGCCGGCGTCAGACAGGGGTGTTTGCTGTCTCCGTTCCTCTTCCTACTGGCCATAGACTGGGTCATGAAAAGGACCACAGAGGAGAGAAGAAGCGGAATACAGTGGACCCTGTGGACACAGCTTGACGACCTCGATTTTGCAGACGAGTTTGCTTTACTGTCCCACACTCATCAACAAATGCAGGACAAGACCACGAGGCTTGCTGACATCTCGTCCCAAGTGGGCCTCACCATCCACAAACAGAAAACAAAGACAATGAGGCTGAACGCAACCAGGGAAGAACCAGTCTTGCTTGCTGGCACCCCGTTGGAGGAGGTGGAGTCCTTTAGCTATCTCGGGAGCACCATCGACAAAAAAGGTGGCACTGATGTCAGAGCACGAATCGGTAAAGCCAGAGCAGCCTTTTTCCAGCTGAAAAAAAGTGTGGAGTTCCAGAGAGCTGTCACAACACACCTAAGTCCGGATTTTCAACTCAAACGTAAAAGCAGTTCTCCTATATGGAGCAGAGACTTGGAGATTGACAAAAGCCACAGTCAACAGAGTACAGACCTTCATAAACAGTTTCCTTAGAAGAATCTTGAAAATCCACTGGCCAGAGAACATCAGCAACATCAGACTCTGGGAGAGAACAGAGCAGATAACGGCAGAGAATGAAATTGGACGAAGAAGATGGGGATGGATTGGTCACAGTCTGAGAAAGCCAGTTTCCAGTATCACTAGGCAGGCATTGTCATGGAACCCCCATGGAAAGAGGAAAAGAGGCTGGCTGAGAAACACCTGGCGTCGAGACCTCCAAGCAGACATCAAGAGACTGGGAACCACCTGGAGTAAAATCGAAGGAGAAGCACAAGACAGGAGTCGCTGGAGGTCTCTCGTCGACGGCCTATACCCTGGGAGGGGTGACAGGCGTAAGTAAAGTAAGTCAATACATTATTACATATTATTACACAAGCTGCGTAATTAAAATCTACCTTAGTAAAATAATTAGTGGGTAAACACTCAGTAACAACAATCCCAATATGTCCATGTTCACCACCAAATAAAACACAATATAATCACTTCTCTAAAATCAACAAGCTCCATTCCTACTGATTGCACTGGTAACGGAGGATAGGGGGATGAGTTAGGTTTGGGTATGCGTGGATGTACCTACAGATTGCTTAGAGTGATGGATTTGGGGATGAAACAGTGCTGTAGTCTGAGTGTCCTAGCTTTGTGCGTGCGGAGTCTGCGGCCAGAGGGGAGGAGTTCATAGAGGTGGGTCCGTCACCATCGACTGCGTCTCCTCCAACCCAGTCACGCTCTCCTGCGGAGTTCCACAGAGGTCCGTCCTGGGCCCGGTCCTTTTCACACTCTACACCTCTCCCCTGTCCAACATCATCCAGTCTCACCACATACACCACCACCTCTACGCTGACGACTCACAACTACTAGACAAAGACAAACTTGACAACACTCAGTCACTACTGACTCGCAGGGTTGACTACTACGAAGACGTGAAAAACTGGATGACAGCAAACAAGCTTAAACTGAATGACGACAAAACGGAAGCCATGCTGGTAGGCACTCGCCAGAAACTTTCCCAGCTCCCTCCCTCTCTCCACCTTCAACTCGACAGCACCCCCATCTCCCTCCCTCTGACTCGGCCAAAAACCTCGGCGTTATCCTCGATTCCTCTCTTTCCATGACCAGCTTCGTCTCCGCCACGGCCCAGGCATGCTACTTCCACCTCCGCCGCATCAGTCAGGTCAGAAAATACCTCACTACCGAAGCTGCCACCAAACTTGCTGTCTCTCTCATCCTATCTCGCATCGACTACTGCAACTCTCTCCTTTCCGGCCCCCCTCACTCCACCACTTTCACTCTCCAGCGCGTACAGAACAATGCTGCCCGCCTCGTCCTCAGAAAGAAAAAAAAAATCCGACCACATCACTCCCCTGCTCAAACTCCTTCACTGGCTTCCCATCCCCCAACGCATCCAATACAAGATTTTGTCTCTCTGCTACAAATCCCTGAACAACTGCGCCCCTGCCTATCTCTCAAACGTACTTCACCCCTACACTCCTCCCCGCTCCGCCTCCGACCCTCTCCGCCTCCACATCCCCCGCACCAAACTCAGCACTTTTGGCCCCCGCTCCTTCTCAGTATACGGTCCAACCACCTGGAACACTCCCACTCTCTCTCCGTCAGAAACACTCTCTCTCCTCCTTCCAGTCCGCCCTCAAAACTCACCTCTTTCAACAGTTCTAGCACTATACCACCACACTCCCCACCCCAAGCTGACTGTCGTAATGTATTTCACTATTTGTGGTACGTGAGTCGTTGTCTAAAGCGTGCGCATGCGTGCGTGAGTGTAGAGTTATAATTATTATAAGATAAGCGCATTATAAATACCGTAATTATTATTATTTTTATTTTATTTATTAGGTGGGCAAGGCCATGGGATCTGTCTAAAGCTATCTGCCCACCCTTTCTCACCACACGCTGTTCATACTGACAGGGACTCCACACTGGCTTGCTGACTGCCAGTCACTTTGCTGCAGATGTTTACCATTCGTGCCAGGGTGTTCTTGTTCTTCACACTCAGACCTCCATACCAGCACACAGAACCGAAAGTGATGACAGACTCAATAAAAGAGCAGTAGAAAGTTTGAAGGACAGAGGGGTTCACATTCAGCTTCCTGAGTTTCTGGAGGCAGTAGATGCGTGACTGACATTTCTTGTGTATGAGGGTGGTGTTTGCGTTAAAGGACAACTTATCATCTATAACTGTTCCAAGATACTTATACTTAGTCACACGCTCAACAGACACATCATCAATCATCAGAACAGGGACAGGGGCAGGGTTTCTTCGAAAGTCTATCAGTAGTTCCTTGGTCTTACTCACATTTAGGTCTAGAAAATTATCTTTACACCAAACACTAAAACGTTCGACTTCTGCAAAGTAAGTCGCATCATTATTGGAGAGATCTTCTAAGGCAGTGTCATCCGAGTATTTTATAAGAAGGGTAGAGTCAGTGCCACTACAATCGTTAGTGTAGAGTGTGAACAGCACAGGGGAGAGAACTGTACCTTGAGGGGCGCCTATGGACGTGGACCTAAGGGATGAGAGAGCTGTTTGAAAGCGAACTGAATGGGTCCTTTTTACAAGGAAGTTGACAATCCATAGGATAAGCCTTGGAGTTACATTGTAACAGAGAAGTTTTTGAGCTATGAGATAGGGTTGTATAGTGTTGAAGGCTGAAGAAAAGTCTACAAAAAGAATGCGTACAAAAGAGCCAGGTTTTTCTAAATGTGTGTATGCATGGTGCAGGAGTGTGAGTGTGGCGTCGTCTGTACATCTGTTCTGCTTGTATGCAAACCGGAAAGGATCTTGATAGGGCTTGACCTGATGGAACAGTCTAGAAAGGACAACACGCTCAAAGCACGTCATTACTATAGAGGTGAGAGCTACAGGGCGATAGTCATTGAGTGTCTTGGGCTTGTTGTTCTTGGGGACAGGGCAGACAGTAGATGTTTTCCAGAACCTAGGTACAGTGCAATCCTTCAAAGACCCGCTAAACAAACGGCTATAAACAACAGACAACTGACTGGCACATAATCTCAAAACGCTACCGCAAATATTATCAGGGCCCACTGCTCTCTTAACATTCAGTTTGCTAAAAAGCTTCTCAACCGCCTTGCCATGGATCTCTCAGTCTTCCTCAACATTGCCTGCCACATTTACTTTAAGCTGGGAAATCATGCTATCTAAGTCATCCTTCAGATCATCTTTCTGAAATCTACAATAGAACTCATTAAGTTTTTCAGAAAATTCAGTTTGTTCTTTCATCGGGCATGCTACTGCTACTGAATTTTGATTTAACGTGGCCTGATAAAGTTAAGTCTTTTCCATACTTCTGCTAAGCTACCCGATTCAAACTGTGACTCTACTTTCTCTTTATACTTTTTCTTAGCTTCTAAAATCTGCTTCCTCAATTTATTCTGTACTGCTTTCCTTTCTACTCTGTCTCCAGTCTGAAATGCAACCTTTTTCTCATTCAATGTGGCTTTGAGAGACTTTGAAATCCATGGTTTGTTGTTGGGATACAATTTCACTGTCTTAGATGGAATAATCATATCTTTACAGAAATTCACATAGTCAGAAGTTTGTAGCTTCGTCTACACTAACACTAGAATCAAGAAACACGTCCCAATATGTACACTCAAAACACCCCTGCAACTGTTCTACACTATCCTTAGACCACACCTTAACTAACTTCTTCACTATGGGCTCTGTATGTCTGGATTTTTGGTTTGTATGCTGGGAGAAGAAACGCAGTATTGTGGTCAGAGTTACCTACGGGAGGGAGGACAAACGATCGGTATGCATTGGGGACGTTTCCATACACTAAATCTAACGTCTTGTTCTTGCGAGTAGGGACAGTCACGTACTGGTGAAAAGTCGGTCAGCTCGTGCGTAAGTCACAGTCGTTAAAGTCACCTGCAATAACGTTGGGGGCGTCAGGGGAGATAAGCTGTAACTCTCTAATCACATGTCACA
The DNA here is from genome assembly GCA_036245525.1 of Semisulcospira habei. Classification (NCBI taxonomy): domain Eukaryota; kingdom Metazoa; phylum Mollusca; class Gastropoda; family Semisulcospiridae; genus Semisulcospira; species Semisulcospira habei. Next base: position 5,782,957 of record BTPG01000001.1, on the reverse strand, counting down.
TCTGCTATCTGGGCTGAGGCGTGGGAGGGGTTGGAGTGGGTGGGGGGGGGGGGGGGGAGGGTGTAGATGACTGTTACAGAGATCTGACCAAACTCACGAGGGAGATAACGGGGCCCTGAGTGACACTGACAATAAGTCTACATCACGTGTTGTAAGCTGCTTCCTCACCATTATGCCTGACTTGCTACACCACCGTTCATTATACAGACCGACTCCGCCATCCCACCGTTTCCCAATAATCTTACAATCTCTATCTGTTCTAAACAGCGTACCAAAACCGTCGATCACAACACTATCATCACTCACATCAGTCATCGCTCCACCAAGTTTCAGAAAAGTACACCAAACACGCATTCTTATACTCGCTCGTCAAACGCACATTCGCTACCAGTTCCTCAAAGTTCATATTATTATTATTATTATTACTACTATTAGTGGAACATGGTGGCCTGGCTCTCCCTGCCGCTCAGCTTGTTGATGTTGTCTGCCCACGGGCTGCAGCCGCCATTCTGCTGTTGCCAATCACTTTGTTGCTGTAGTGTCTATTTTTTTTTTTTACTGGAGGTTGTGATTTCAGAGGTAGTCTGGCGCCTGCTTGGCCAGGCTGTCGGCCTCCCCATTCCCAGCTACTCCAGAATGCACTGGAATCCTCTGCAACACTATTTTGTGGACAGGGCATCCAGTCTATCTTGAAGCTTCCTGGTGAGGAGATCAGTGAATCAAGATACTGCCTTACCCTAGCTAGTGCCGGTTAGGCTGCTGTGTTGAGCACCTGCAGATCTCAGCGATAGTTGGAGCTGCTGCCGCCAACTGGTAAGGAGAGGGAGGTAGTAGTGCGGTCTGCACAAGGGATGTACACGTCACTTCCTTCGTTCCACACGGCGTCTTGTGCGGACCCGCCTGTGTAGATGTGAGCACAGCTGGGGTAGCGCTTGTGCATTATCTCCAGTGAGATGGCTTTGTGCAGTGCCGCGACCTTTGGCAAAGAGCCCTGGAACATCGTTTATGTTGTCTAGAAGGCTCTTTCGAGATGTCCAGGTATCTGAAGGGAGCTCTTCACACATCTTTGGGCTTGGTTCCAGGACGTCAGTCTTAGCCCTTTGCAAGACCTTCAGTTTGCGGTTCAGACTTGGGCGTTTCTGACGGTTCGGCTCTACAGCTTCTGTAGTCTCCAGTGCTGTCGGTGTTTAGAAAGTCTCTTCATCGTGTGTGCTGTTCTGCGTTCCACTAGTGGCTCCAATGTCCTCCATTTCCTAAATCGGGATACTCCAGATGGCTCTAAGAATGTCACTGCATCATTAGAATGACCCATGTTCTGCATCTTGTCAAGCCTGACTGTTTTGGTTTTGCAGGCAGTGTTTCATGTTGTCCATGTGTCTTGGTAGGCCTACCGCATTGAGGTCTGACCGAGCTGGTGTTTGCTTGCGCCAGGATGCTGTAATTTGCGCCAGTGTGGTCCCCACCAGTTTCAGTTCTTCATCAGAGACTTCTTTTTTTCCCCCGCAGCTCTAGCTTCCATCATGGCTTCGATGTCAGGCCTCCACGTGAATCCAGTAATTTATTTGTTGCCAGTAAAGTTGGCCTCCCTGTCTTTGGTACTGGAAGGTCTCCAGTTTCAAAGTGACCTCTTCCATCTGATTGAAAGAGATGGCGGTCTAGCTCAGTTTGAGTGGCCTCGCTGCTGACTCTATTGGCAGCATCCTGGATTCTGCAGGATGCTATCTTTATGTTCTGCTGCGCTCCACCGTAAAGTCAGCCGCATGGAGGATGTTTCTCGACGAACCTTGGTACTGCTGTACGGATGTCATTAATGTAGACTCTAAAAACAGCGTCAGACACAACTGACATCTCCCTCAGGTCACACCTTCCCCAAGTTTGACAAGACTGCTGAATGTGCAGACGGTAGAAGCTTCAGACAATTCCCCCTTTTTATGTCTTAACTAAAAAGAATTACAATTAAATTGATGAGGGGCGGGGGGGGGGGGGGGGGGGGTATGCACCGCTATAATCTTGCATAGCCAATAATGAAAAACTGAGAAAACTGTTGTCCGGCAAATCAGTCAGTTCCAACATTGTACGAAGAAGAAATTATTTAAACTAGAGAAAATGCATGTATAGCCCGGAAAGGGCTCAGCCTTACACTGTACAGTATACCAGTCACTAAATAAACAACTACTTCCGTCTGGGGCAGGCATAGATCCTCATGCCGCCCGCTCATGCAAGACTAGCTAACAAGAACTGATCATGCACCTCTGAATCACTGTAGTCAGTCTCAGTTGCCTGCCACATGAATATGACATACTCTCACATTGAGGATGCTGCGCGATATTATTTAGTAAACACCTGGCATTGTCTCTGTGTAAGACATGAAATATGTCCAAATGGGGCTGCTAGGTTTCATGAGTATACATATACCTTCATACTTTATTTACGTCTATATACTGTCATGGACCCTCATTCCGACTGAGCATCCAGTCGCAATCGGGTCTACCCAATGCCAGTAATGCATGGCACTCATCACTTGTTGGCATCAAGTTAAACAAGCCGCACGGTCGGGCTGCTGTGGCGGGAAAGAGAATAGCGCGGCGAGCGCACATTCCATCGAATCAAAATGATTAGGCATTTAATTTCGGAGTCTGAGTCGGACTGAACTAGACTGAATCGCTGCGACCGACTTCGATGTGGAGGGGAGGTAACTCTCGTGGTTTTTTCCGTTAATCTCCGACAAATAGAAGTTTGCACTACGCATCAATGTAGAGGTGATAAACCGTTCATTGCTGTTTGGAAATTAGTTTTTCGTGCGAGTGGATCTGCTCCTTATAACGTCACAGAACGTCACCGAAGATTGACTGAAATATTACGGTTTTTCTATAATGAAGAATGGGGAGTGTCAGTAGGGGGGGGGGGGGGGGGGGGGCAACTTTTTTTTTTGCTGAACTTTTCGTCATGTGACATAACCAAACCGTGGTGACGCGAATTCTAATGCGGAAGTGTACGCAATTCCCATAAACATCGCCATAAAGTGACGGTACAGTTTTTCGGTTGCTAACGACTCAATCCCACGTTTCTCAAGATGCCAGAAGGCCCAGATTTGCACCTTGCTTCGCAGTTCATCAACGCCAATTGCAAAAGTCGTCTGTTTGCGGGGAAAGTAAGGAAAAACCCGATCCACAAGTGTGCGGACGTGGAGTGGGATGACCCGTGTTATACAATATCCGCCGTTTCGCGCGGGAAAGAACTAAAAGTGATCCTGCAGTCCCATCGAGGGGAAGATAAAAAATCAAAAGCGGACGTAAAGAATGCGACAATTGACAGAAAAGCGGCCGGCAAGAGTCTGCAGATCCTGATCAATTTTGGCATGTCTGGCAAGTTTGACTTCACGTCGACGTCCGAACTACCCAAGCACGCCCATCTCAGTTTCTACACCAAGTGAGTGACACCCTGTCCCTCACCACAGACGCTCGAGCATGGCTTCCTTAGATTTGTTGTGGTACATTAATATACAACAGCATGAAGGCAGTACTCTGCCATGTGCACTTTAACATGAGCACAAGTTTTGGGTGATAAGGAATCCGAAACAAAGCAAAATGGTGCATGCTGTTTTATTTTCTGGAAAATTAACTTTTGTGCAGTCTCTTGGCTTGACTTCGCGAACGAAGATTTTATAGGAGTTGCCCACGACGTCTGCAGGCTTGTTCGTGGCTGTGGAGGCCAATCCGAGACAGGCAGATTCGACCGCAGTGGCTGCAGGGGGAGGTATGGCCAGGGTTCTGAGTTGCGGCGTCTCTGTTTTTTCTCCTGAGCCGCTTGTCCATTTTGTGCAGTATAATGCATCTGTTTACATAAGTGGTATATTTTCTGCAGAAAACTGTTTTGTGGAAGAATTAAGGTTTTGTGAGTCATAAAAACAGCCATGCAAAGGGCCATCAGGCCGCTGTTGGCCCGCACACAGCTGTGCTTGGGCTGTCGGCGGCCGTATGGCCTTTTGCACATTGGGTACATACTAAATTACTGCATTGATAGGTCGGAGCCCAGCATGGCGCTGAGTTTTGTCGACCCACGCCGCTTTGGCAAATGGCAGGTGGGAGCAGACTGGGCAGCAAACAGGGGTCCTTGTGTGCTGTTTGAGTATCCACTCTTCAGGTAAATATAATTTATGTACATATACCTACTGTGAGAAAAGTTCAATCATGAGGCTGACATCAGCCAAAAGTGGACATGTGCATAACTGCGCGCTGGACACCTGTGGTAGACATCACCCTGCGTGCACTGTCTTACAGTGTAGAAGGTTACAGGGAGATATGTAGAATGCTAGTATGGTGTAGTTTGCATGGGTGAGAGTCTTCAGTCCTGGAGACAGATTCACCTTTTTCAAAATCCCAGAAAGCTGAATATTCCCCGTCCCAATGCGCAAATGGCCATCCGACTGCCGTTGGCCTGCGCACAGCTGTGCGTGGGCTAGTGGCGACCCAGTGGCCTTTACACACTGGGTTGTTGGTTCAGACAGAACAGCCCTTCAGCCAGCCTTTTAAACCTTGCAAGAGGCATAAATTGTCATGAGCCCCTGCATCCTCAGGGGCTGGTGAAAATGTATGTCTCTTACTGGCCATAAATCATTGGGCATAGTTATAGTCCGTGGACTGTTTTCAGTCACTTCATGTTTTGCACTGTCACCCATTATTTGATATATCTGACATCCCATCAATGGGAGGCAGGTTGGCCACTATAGCTCAGAGATAGTTCTTGATTGGCCTGGTGTTTAAAGCTCCCCATCCACCGTCATGGGTTATTTTTTACCGTGGCACATGTGCTCCACATCTGATTTCTCAGATAAAGCATTAGGGGGTGTTTCCATATAATATGTAGCAGCGCAACACTGATGCGAAAGTGTTGACGACAGCAATGCGAATCAAGAACATAGAAATAAAAGAATGTTTTCATATATGTGACAGCGGAGCGACTGCGTTGTGACAGGTGACGGTGGCACAACAAAAGCTAATCGTTACATGGAGCAATTCAAAAGCAATTCCACCATGATGTCACTGTGAAGGGAGCGAGGTTTTCAGCACGTGACCAGAAATCGCAACATTTGTAAATAGCTTAAATAAGGGCATGATAAACAGCTTAACCCATTTAGCCCTGAGTCCCTATAGCAGGCGATTGACTGACCATGATAATTCAAGGGTAGTACCAGATTAGCTTGGCGCCTGAAATATCATGGTCAATCCACTTCCTGCAACTGGTACATTGTCATTCAGTAACACTTCCTGTGGGGCTAAAAGGATTAAATAGGGGCACGGTGCTGCCTGTCACGTCGCTCTGTGCAAATACAAAAGACAATTTTCTGCCAGCTGCTCAGCTGGCTTTTTGCTGTGCCGCTGTCACGTAGCTAAATGGAAACACAGCCTTAACCCACTTAGTTTTAACACCCTACAGCGGTAGATGGATTGACCATGATAATTGAAGTAGGTAGGTCCAAACAGCCAGTGAGATCCTTGGCAAACACCGACAAGCAAAGAAACCTTGGGTTACAGCCGACCTCTTTGTTCTATGTGACAAGCGTTGAGAATTAAAGAAAAAGAAATCAGAGGTAGAAGGAGCTAAACAATACAGGGAAATTAACCAGGATATCAAGAAAAGCATGAAAAAGGCAAAGAATAAGTGGATTGAAGATCAGTGTAAACACGTAGAAGAAAATCTGAACAAAAATAATAGCAAAAAAGCATACCAGCTGGTGAAAGACCTGACGAGTGTAAAACAAGGACGCTCCTCGATCATTCAAGATAGTGAAGGGAACTGTCTTACGGAAGACCAAGACATACTGAAGAGATGGAAAGAGTACTGCTCAGATTTGTACAATCACCGAGCTACAGGGGACCCAGGCATACTTGTCAACCCACCCGTGACCAACAATGGCAACTATCCCATCCTCCGAGAAGAAGTAGAGGCTGCAGTGAAGTCGCTGAAAAAAGGGAAGGAAGCAGGAGCAGATAACATCCCTGCAGTGCTAGTCCAAGAAGGGGGAGAAGACCTGATAAGCACCTTACTAACAATCTGCAATAAAATCTGGCAGTCAGGGGATTGGCCCACACCATGGACCCAGTCACTTATAATAACTCTCCCCCAAAAAGGCAACTTACATCAATGCCAGAATTATCGCACGATCAGTCTTATATGCCACCCAAACAAAGTCATGTTAAAGATCCTACTGAACAGGCTGAAGCCACAGGCAGAAGAAATCATAGCTGAGAAATGAGCAGGCTTCAGACCAGGGCGCAGCACAACTGAGCAGATCTGCAACCTGAGAGTTCTATGTGAGAGGTACCTCCAGCACCAGCAAGACCTCTATCATGTCTTTGTGGATTTTAAGAAAGCATTTTACAGGGTGTGGCATGCAGCCCTTTGGTCCACCATGAAGCTATACAACATCAATGCCAACCTGATCAAAGTCATAGCAAACCTTTACAACAAGGCCACTAGCGCAGTCTGCTTCAACGGCAAAATAGGAAACTGGTTTAGGACTACAGTCGAGGTCAGACAAGGCTGCTTGTTCTCACCTACTCTTTTCAACATCTTCCTGGAAAGAATCATGACGGACGCTCTGAAAGATGAAGGAACTGTCAGTATTGGAGGCAGAACAATCATGAACTTGCGCTTTGCGGATGACATTGATGGCCTTGCAGGAACAGAGAAGGAGCTAGCTCAGCTGGTGGAAAAGCTGGACAGTACAGCCATTGCGTATGGGATGGAATCAGTGCAGAGAAGACCAAACTGATGACAAATAACACCAGTGGCATTGGCACTGACGTCATGATTGGAAGCCAAAAACTGGAAACAGTTAATAAATTCAAATACTTAAGAGTCATTGTGACAGATGAGGGATCAAAACCAGAAATACTGTCCAGGATTGTGCAGACAACAGCACTGACAAGATTGAAGACCATATGAAAGGATAGAAACATCACACTCTGCTCCAAGATCAGACTGATGCGCTCCTTAGTCATCTCAGTGTTCTTGTTTGCCTGCGAGTCATGGACCCTCACAGCAGACCTTGAAAGGAGGATACAAGCCACTGAAATGAGATGTTTTCAAAGGCTGCTTGGCATTTCATACAGAGATCACATCACAAACGAGGAAGTGGGAAGCAGAATCATGCAAGCCATCGGGCCCTATGAAGACCTATAGCCATTGTGAAAAAACGCAAACTGAAGTGGTATGGGCATTCAGCAGGGCTTGCCAAAACAATCATGCAGGGCACTGTGCAAGGAGGACAAAGGAGAGGAAGACAGAGGAAAAGATGGGAGGACAATATCTCAGAGTGGACAGGACTGAGGCTGGGCGATACGCTAAGAATGGCAGAGAACAGAGTGGAATGGAGGGAGCTGGTTGCCAAGTCATCAGTGGTGCCCCAACGGTCGGCAAGACTGCGGGATATAGATTGATAGATAGATAGGTCCACTCAATTTTTTTTCTAGAAACTGCCACCAAACAAATGCATCATCTTGATTTGATTGACTTCATCTTGCTGCCTCGACGATTCAAATCCAGCGTTAACAAAGCACAAACGAGGTCCTTTCCTGGCGCTGATATTGGCAGCGACCACAACCTCGTCCTTACTAGCCTCAAGTTGAAGCTGGCATTGAAACGAGATAGCAAGAACCCTCGCATCAGATTCGACCTCCAGAAGCTAAAAGACCCGGAAGTAGAAGAACTCTTCCAAGCCCAGGTGGGAGGCAGATTTGCAGCCTTGGCTACTTTGGACTGCGACGTAGACACCCTTGCTGGAAATATAAAAGAGGTGTTACTTTCTACAGCAGAAGAAGTGCTGGGGAAGCAGAGGAAGCGCAAACAGCCCTGGGTCACCGATGACATCCTCAGTCAGAAGTACACATTCAAAAAGTGCATAGATGCAAAAAATCAGAACTTTATGTTGATTGGCTTCCGAAATATGTGCATTTGAACATGACCTAAAATGACCTCTTTTTGCATTTTTAAGAAAGTGCTATGTTTAGACATCTATAAAATCATAACTTGAAGGTAGAATCATGTGGTTTTTACTGTATCAAAACTACATGTAGATTGTCCTGAATTTTTTTCTAGCCGCACACATTGATACGTTTACAATCACAGCACGTGTAAAATGACCAAAAATGCAAATTGGACATGTGTCATAATGAGGCTTTACATGGCTTATACACCCTTCACTAAAAACGCTATATCTTAGGTATTTTTCATCGTAGGCATGTGAATCGGATACTAAAATGTACACAAAAACACAACAAATTCCTTTCTGTGTGATAATTTGACATTAAATCAAGCACATTTCAGATATGAACACAACAATATGACAATATCTTGCATTATAGCACTGTATCTCATAAATGTATGGAATTATGAATGCATTTTCATCATTTTTGAATTTTACCAGCTGCAGGATGTATGTTGGCTATGGAAACAAGCAATGTGGTTATCTGCCTCGTGTTCCTCTTATTCACCCTCCCCCCCCCCCCCCCCCCACCCGGGTCTGCCCTGGGGGACTTGGGTGGGGTTAACTACTTTTTAGTTCCCAGGGTCACCCTGGTCAGCCCCACAGGGTGGGTTTTCCTCTCTATTTATCTGGGGCATGTGTTTCTGTCTACCCGAGGTCCATTCACCTGTATTTGCCTTTTTAAAACTCTCCCTATACTGTCTGCACTGCCTGTAGCTCTTGATATTGGATGTGTTGCTAATTAGGCCCCATGTCGTAGGTTTATTTAACGTATTTGACCGGCTGGCGACATACATTCAATGTTCTGTTTAGTTGGGTTTTTTTCACAAGCAGTGCAGGCACGTCCTGAGAAAGCCTTGCTGCTGTCGGGACGTTAAGCAATGTACAATCAATCAATCAATCTTCCCCCTCCCCTGTTCCTGAGAGGGGGTCTACTGGAGTCACCCTATGTGTCACAGTAGCTGGGTGTCTGTCTGGTTTTTTTTGCAGGTGATTTCTCCAGAAGCAACCAACAGAATTGTTTAAATTTTCGTATCTGGTCAGTATTAGATTAGAAGATGTGTCTTGTACCAAAGCCGAGGTCCTAAGGTTAAGGTCACATTTGAGATATAAACGGTTTGTACACTTAAGGTAATATCACAAAAAGGGCAGCTCATATGATTTAAATTGTTGTTAAGGTAAAGGTACCCCAAAGAAAGCTGCACAAACGAAAATTATCAGACATACTGAGTGTAAAGGCCCTGACAGCCATATGTGTTTTCAGTGTTTCAGTTTTTGTCTGTGCGACATCTCTGGAACCACTCTACCGATTTTCATCAAGTTTTAGTATTTGGTAGCCTTTAGTGTGAGAAATGGTCACAAGCAAAAACGGAGTTGATACTTTTAAGTGTTAGGTTCACGTGCGTAACGTGAATCTATGTAATGAACCAGTGGTCGTCCGTCCGTCCTTCATCCGTCGTAAACTTCAACGTTGGCATTTTCTAAGAGACTATTCAATCCACACTCTTCATACTTGGGCCAAAGATATAATGGTGTGCTAAGACATTTCTACACATACAAAATTCAGTGACCACTATCAAGGTCAAATTCACAGGGGATTAGAAAATAGATTAAAGAAATACACATTTTAACCCCAAAAATTGCTTTTCTGAAATGGAGTAACGAAGGAGGTGGGGGTGGAGACAAAGGCTCACGTGCTTCAGAGAGATGCTATTTGTTACGAACGGGGGTTGGGGGGGGGGGGGGATGTGGGGGAGGAGGAGTAGAGACAGAGGCTCATGTCCCTCAGAGTGGTGCTGTCCATTGGGGGACGCGGGAGGGTTGGGGGTGGGGTAAAGATTGTGGATTTGGTGTAAGTCTTGTTTTGACCGCTTAACCATTTTCTGGGGTTTGTTTACGTCAGCAAAAGTGAGAAAGGGCAAACATTTTGCACCCATCATTTCGGGTCAGTGCTCACTGAAGGTCACACCTTCTTTACCCCTTATGGATGCTAGCTTCAGTCCTACAGACATGAATCTGCTATGATTGCAAAAGAAGAAAAAGATGCAGTCGTTGTTTGACTAAGATGCTGGTCGGCTGAGAAGATAGGGAAGAGTGGACTGAAAAGATAAGTGGTCTGGGGCGGTAGCACTCATTCCTTGGTCAAGATATTTATGTCTTTCGTCAAGTCTATATTTTCTCATTTGACAGATACGTGTCTGTGTCAGAAAGTACTGGATAGACAGGCAAACCTTCAGAGTAGCAAGTCTCATTAAATAAAGTCTGAGTTGAATATCTGGTGTTGTTTGCCGTCTTTGTGTCATATATTCAGCTGTAAGAAAAGTTTGGTGATTGAGGGTTTAGTTGATCCTCCTCGTTTCCTCTGACAGCATCCTGAAGTGTTTGTCTAAATAAAAGCAACCGAAACTATTTGTTGTTCAATGTGATTTTCTTTTTTCTGTAGTAAGAAACTGACAAAAGGAGTAAAACTTCAAAATAAAATATAATAATAATACATATAATATTATATAATAATAATGTGTGTTCGTATCGTTTGCTCTATTTACAAGTACATCACGACGACCTGAAAAACGTGCATCACAAAAAACATTATTTTTTTCATAGTTTAGGCAGTCAAAACCAAACGAGTTGGCATTCTGACAAATTTGTCTGCTAATTGGCAAAGAGTTGTCGTTCTTGTTGTCGACTAAAACGGTTACTTCAAAGAAACCATGGAACATATTTGTCTAAGAAAAATTCAAGTGCAACTCTGAAGTATTGCAATACACATGGCATGCATTTCAGTAGGACTAAACTTGTCAAAGCAGTAGTTTAGGTCCAAAGAAATTATACCCCAGGAGGAGGGCGTGAACTTCAGGCTGGAAATCGACTACAAACAGTAAAAATTAAACTGTGGGTCCAAATAATCAATTCTATCAATCAGCGTTAGTTTATAATGCTGAACATGTTTTTGCTTATCATTAATCATAAACATTTGTGTACTTGCGCAATGTTTTCTGCAAGTCACAAACAAAATTTGCGTCATTGTTGACGAAAGAAGCTTCTATCATGGGCGCCATTGTGAAGTCTTGTTCAAGTGTTGGGGTGTCAGTTTCAAAGCCACTGCGCAAATCCAAGATTGGTCATCCGTGTCAGATGATATATCGATCGAAAGGTTTTTGAATGAGCTTTTCATCGGTAACTGGCGCATGTGTGCAAATCATTCCCAGATAACATATCTCATGAGTTAAAAAAAGGAAAATTTCACATCTAAATCTAATGCAGTTTTCTCTTCAATTCAAACATGCGCCAGGCACCGTGACAAAGGGCAAGAAAGCTCTAAATATAGCGCTGTGCGTTCTGTCTTGGATTTGCGCAAGCGGTTTTTCTAACACCAATTTAGCACCACTCTGTGCGAGGCGCTCACAGACAGCTGACCAAGTTTTATTTTGACGCTTACCCCTGCTCCACCTTTGGCGGTGCTACAAATACATCTTTCTTTCCAGAACAAAACAAACACGACAGAACTGTAGTCCGGATGATGCTTTATTTGCCTATGTTTTATTTTTGTCATGCGTGCTATATGTTGAGAGCAGCTCTGGTTGCAAAATAGCTAAATATTGCTCTCCGGCACTGATGTTGCCCGCTTTTTATATAGGGACGGACCTACCTAATTGAAGGGTAGTGCCAGATGAGCTTGGCGCCTTCGGGCGCCAAGGTCATCTGGCACAACCCTTCAATTATAATGGTTGATCCATCTCGTGCAGCTGGTATATAGTCGCTAGGTAACATCTCCAAAATTTGGGAAATGCGGCCGTGGGGTTAAATGGGTTAATGTACCTGTACATGTATGATTTTAAAACTGGGGTGACTGTGCCTGCAGGGCTAATGTTCTGAGTAATCTCCAAGACTCTGCTTTCAACAAGCCGTTGTGTGAGGTGTTGCTGAACCAGAAATACTTCAATGGAATCGGCAACTACCTGCGGGCGGAAATCATTTACAGGTACATTTGTATAGTGAATGTCTGACGTTTATTTTTTTTACCTTTTTTTTAGACCATTTGGCAGCATCTTTTCAGTGTTATGTTTTCAGATTTTTTTTTTTTTTGCGCGTGCAAAGCAGGCCCATCCTTTCTTGTTGTTGGAACAATACGCAAAATATGAACAAGAAACCTTTCACACTGCAATGAAATAAAAAAAAAAAAAAAAATTTTGTAATGAGAGGAACCTGCGTGTACTGTGATAGCAAACATTAAGATAATCCTACATATGAACATTTTTCAGGGCTGGCCTGCGACCGTTCGAACAAGCTCGCTCTGTTTTTGCTTCTCTTCCTGATGTTCCCGCTGAGGTCAAGGTCAAAATTGAGGATGATGTCAAGGCCGTCTCCAAGATAAAGGTCAAGTCAGAGACACCAGATATTCTGCAGCTGTGTAATCTGGTCCCACTGGAGGTGGTCGGATTAGGTATGTTTAACACTTTTAGCCCGAAGGTCCCATTTCTCCAATTTTGGAGGTGTTGCCTAACGACTTTGTACCAGTTGCAGAAGATGGCTTGACCATGATAATTCAAGGGTAGTGCCAGATTAGCTTGGTGCCTTGAATTATCATGGTCAAGCCATGTCCTGCTGTAGGGATCTGGGGCTAAAAGGGTTAATGATGTTGTTATAATTGGTCACAAACCCGACAAGTGCCTGGTTGGGGAGGTGCGTGACCGAAGGTATGTCAATATCAGAATAAACGGAAATAAATAAAGATGACAGAGTTGTCCTATGCAGTCTTCACAGTAGTTTACTGTGGCTGTCGGGAGCGCTTCTTGTCAAGATGATTCCTGCAGGCATCATCATAACAAAGGCGCTACCGGCAGCCATGATAGTTCAGTGGGACAAATCCAGTATGAGAGCTTATGGGTAGTGCTAGAATAGCTTGGGACCATTATTATGCAACCCACCCCATTCGGCCCCTGCATAGTACAGCATGAGATGTATTGACCATAATTCAAGGGTAATGGCAGATAATCTTGGTGCCAACAGGCGCCAAGCTAATCCTGCACTACCTTTGAATTATCATGGTCAATTCATCTCCTGCAGCTGGTACATAGTCGTTAGTTGACATCTCCACAATTTGATGTGGCCTTGGGATTAAATGTTTTAATGTGGCACTTCCCTTGAACTGTTGGGGTTGATTCACCTCTTGCATTGTGTCAGGGCACAATGGGTTATTATGTTTTTGTGTGAGCTATTGTAGAGTCTGTGGAAATGTTTCTATTTTTCTTATTATTTTGATTCCTTTTGTATTGTAAAGCACTCTGAGCTTGCTTTTCTGGGGGAAGGACGCTATGTAAAAACCGGTTTATTGTTATTATTTTCAGGGACGGCTTTGCATGAACCAGAAGATAAGCACTTTCTTACTTCCAAGTTCTTCAAGTGGGTGCAGTGTTTCTTCAAGCCAGGCATGAATACCATACCCGACCATAACAAACGGACCATGTGGTACCATGGGGACCCTGGACCTCTCGTACCGAAGGGTTGGTAGTTTACATTAGAATAGAAAATTCAGCTGAATCTGTATGCATGGGTGGGAGTTGGCAGACGTGACGGAAAACTGTGGATTTGGATACTCACACAAATATATATAGATATAAGTCTAAAAACAATGTATGTAATTTTACAGATTCAAATCTTTCTTACACCAGTGGCAAAAATAAAAATGTCATGTTACGATTGCAGAAGATTTGATGAAAATGCTAGAAACTTTTGGCACTTAGCCCCTACATTTCTATATTTTTTTAAGTTGCCTACTTTCATTCATATAAATGGCCTTCCACTGTTCCTTTTCAAACACCTCCTTAAATGTTGTGAACAGTCACAGCAAAATACAAGTGGACATCATCATCCGTACCAATATCAACAATAACATGTACTTTAATGCCCTTTTAAATTTATGGATGACTATTAATTAGCAAGACTTTTGTCAGTAATGTCATACTGCTTGGACGGTTCATGCTGTCAAGGTGTACTACCTGTTTCTTTGACCTGGATCTAATTGGGGAATGACTTCTATTCAGGTGAATTTTGTTGTAGGCATTGAAATGATCAACATTTTTCTATACTGTACTCAAACCAAGGGGAATCACAGCGCTGGACAGACAACAGTTAGATCCCCTGCCCCCGCCTATCAGGCACCCAATCGCCAGCCCACAGAGAAATACGCAGGTATAGAATAAGACAATCATTTCCATTCCTTATAAGAATGGATCAGGTCTCTTATATAACCCATGTCTTTCTCCGGAACTTAGGAAGTAGGCAGGAGAAACATACATACACAAACATGAAGGTGCGCTACTATATGTGGTCGGGTAAATACCCTGATTTCCCACAGTAGATGCACAGAACATTACACAACAATGTAACGATACAAATTTTGCCTCGAGTTATACATTGGGTGCCTGATAGGCGGGGGCAGGGGATCTAACTGTTGTCTGTCCAGCGCTGTGATTCCCCTTGGTTTGAGTACTGACAATTCTGCCAGCGCTAGCCTCACCTATCTGGTTTGTGAGTATCATGTATAACTCGAGGCAAAATTTGTATCGTTACATTGTTGTGTAATGTTCTGTGCATCTACTGTGGGAAATCAGGGTATTTACCCGACCACATTTAGTAGCGCACCTTCATGTTTGTGTATGTATGTTTCTCCTGCCTACTTCCTAAGTTCCGGAGAAAGACATGGGTTATATAAGAGACCTGATCCATTCTTATAAGGAATGGAAATGATTGTCTTATTCTATACCTGCGTATTTCTCTGTGGGCTGGCGATTGGGTGCCTGATAGGCGGGGGCAGGGGATCTAACTGTTGTCTGTCCAGCGCTGTGATTCCCCTTGGTTTGAGTACTGACAATTCTGCCAGCGCTAGCCTCACCTATCTGGTTTGTGAGCAACATTTTTCTGCTTTGGACAGAGGGTAAGAGTGGAGGTGCCAAGAAGCGGTCAGGAGTGTACACCAAAAAACTGTCCAAAACGCCAAAGGTACAGTACAGTTTCACCAGAATTTAACTCTTTGCCTACAGGTAACCGTTCTGTATTATGTACTCTGCCACTAAGTCATTTGGCTAAGACTTGGATCTGGTTTGCATGGCAAGTGATGACTTGTAAGGACACATTCAGCACTGAAAATAGCCAAGCTCACACACTACAGTCAAACCTTGCCTGGCCACATCTCGCTGCTCTAAGTGTTCTAGGGGAAGTAATCTCATGGCAGCTGAAGTCATCACCTGTAGGCTGCGAGTTAGAAAAAAATATGCTCCCCTTGTATATACTTTTAAGGAGACCGGTTCCTTTCGGCTGTCAGTAGTGACTTCAGTCAAGGCGATTCCGACAGGACTCACCTTGACCAAAGTCTCTACCAAAAGCTAAAGGGCTAAAGTACATGCATGTTCTGATATATTGCGACAGGAATCTCCTGGACCAAAGTCTCTACCAAAAGGTAAAGTACATGTGTGTTCTGGTATATTCCGACAGGACTCACCTTGACCAAAGTCTCTACCAAAAGCTAAAGGTCTAAAGTACATTATTGTGTTCTGGTACATATATCATTTTTGCGGCCAGACAGGCCAATACATGACATAAAGCACTAATCATGTGACCTGATCTGTGGTCTGAATCAAAGTTATAACACGATTGTTGTCTGTTGAATGTGAAAAAGTAACCCACTTCGCCCCGACACACTACAGCAGGAGACTGATCGACAGTGCGGATTGAAGGGTAGTGCCAGATTAGCTTGGCACCTCATGGCACCAACCTGGTCTGGCACTACCTTTGAATTATCATGGTTGTTCTGTCCCCTGCACTGGCATATAGTTGTTCTGTCCCCTGCAACTGGCATATAGTTGTCAGGTGACAGTGGCAGAATTTGGGAATGTGGCCTTGTGATTAAATGGGTTAATGATGCATCAGTTTGTGTGCTGGTCTGGTATTTCTGACCTTTTGAACTTTTGGTGTAAAATCACAGAACGGCACACAAATATGGGAGTAGTTTGCTACCGGCCCCTCGCGCTGGGACCATATGGCGTTGAGGCGCGTCCCCTGGGTGGTGGATAGGGGGTCCCTCGTGAGAGGGGTGCACCGAATGAAATAAGGTGCCGTGAACCAACATGGTCTAAGGGAAGGTGACCCCGACAGAAAACCCCTGGGCCTCCTAGTAAGGGGGTTGGGCGTGGGGGTAGCTTCCCCACCCTGCAAAAAAGGAAATAGCTACAAAAACGCCGACGAAAAGACTAACAGTAATTCCTTTCCTGGAGGAGGAAGGTTCTTCTACCAGAAGACTTATGACATCCTGTGGTGAAAGCCGGAAGTCTTCGGAAGCCACAGGACCGAGCCGCCTCTCTCTATCCACGGATACAACCATGGGCACATGGAACGTCAAGACCATGTACCAGAGCGGCAAGGCCGCCCAGATAGCAGCGGAAATGCAAAAGTACAACCTTTCCCTGCTAGGTATCAGTGAAGCCAGATGGACGCAGTCTGGCCAGAAAAGGCTGTTAAGTGGGGAGATGATTCTGTATTCAGGTCATGAGGAGGAGAATGCCCCCCATACAGAAGGCGTAGCATTCATGCTGTCACCAGTGGCACAGAGAGCGCTAATGGGCTGGGAACCTCTTGGGCCAAGAATCATCACAGCAGCCTTTAGAACTAAGAAAAAGCTCAAGCTGAACGTCATCCAGTGTTATGCGCCCACTAATGACAGGGACGAGGAAGAGAAACAAGAGTTCTACGACCGACTCCAGAGTGCCTTGGACAAATGTGCGGAGCGAGACATCACCATCGTCATGGGCGATTTTAATGCCAAAATAGGGGAGGACAACACCGGATACGAAGAGGTGATGGGGAGACAGGGACTAGGCTCCGAGATGAGTGAGAACGGGGAGAGGTTTGTAGACTTTTGTGCTCTAAACCGACTTGTCATTGGAGGCAGCATCTTCCCACACAGAAGGATACACAAAGCAACTTGGGTCTCACCTGACCATACAACAGAGAACCAAATAGACCATATCTGCATTAGCAAGAAATTTAGAAGATCCCTTCAAGATGTTCGAGTGAGGAGGGGAGCAGATGTCGCCTCCGACCACCATCTGCTTACCTTAAGAATGAAGCTCAAGCTAAAGAAAAGCCGCACAGAGACAACAAGAAGACAGCGCTATAATGTAGGCCTCCTGAGAGAAACTGGAGTTAGAGAAGAGTTCAAACTGGTGCTGTCCAACCGGTTTCAAGCGCTACAGGAGCTAGTAAATGAAGAGGAGGCGGTCACCACAGAGCAGCAGTGGAAGGCAGTTAGAGAGGCGCTGAACTCAACCTGCAAAGACACTGTAGGGTTCAGGAAACACCATCACAAGGACTGGCTGTCGGCACAGACCTTGAAGAAGATAGAAGTGAGGAAGCAGAAGAAAGCAGTTGTCAACAACAGTCGCACGAGAGCAGCCAAAGTAAGGGCACAGGGGGAATACTCAGAAGCCAACCGCGAGGTGAAGAGGAGTATCAGGGCAGACAAGAGGGCCTACACAGACAGCCTGGCAGCAGAGGCAGAAAAGGCAGCAGGCAGCGGCAATATGAAACAGCTCTACGACATTACCAGAAGATTGTCAGGCAAGTATGGCCATACAGAAAGACCAGTAAAAGACAAAGAAGGCAAGCCTATTGCGGACAGAGCAGACCAACTCGACAGATGGGCCGAGTATTTTGAAGAGTTACTGAACTGACCTAGCCCACCCGACCCCCCAGACATCCAGCCGGCAGAGACCGACCTACCCATCAGCTGTGACAGACCCAGCCGGGAAGAGATCAGAAGAGCAGTGGCATTTTTGAAGAATGGCAAAGCAGCAGGCCCAGATGGCATCCCAGCGGAGTCTCTGAAAGCAGACCTAGAGACAACAGTGGAGATGCTGTACCCACTGTTTGGAAAGATCTGGGAAGAGGAGGTGATGCCGGCTGACTGGAAGGAGGGGTACCTAATCAAGCTTCCCAAGAAAGGCGACCTCAGCAAGTGTTCCAACTACAGAGGAATCACCTTGCTGTCAGTACCAGGAAAGGTCTTCAACAGGATCATCCTGGAGAGAATGAAGAGCTCCGTTGACCCCCAGCTGAGAGACCAGCAAGCAGGATTCAGGAAGAACCGATCATGTACAGACCAGATCGCCACTCGCCGCATCATCGTGGAACAGTCTCTGGAGTGGAGCTCCCCGCTGTACGTCAACTTTGTGGATTATGAGAAAGCATTTGACAGTGTGGACCGAGAGACTCTGTGGAAACTCCTACGACACTACGGTGTACCCACAAAGCTCGTCCGCTTGATCAAGAGCAGCTACGATGGCATGACATGTCGCGTGATCCACGAAGGGCAGTTCACCAGGGAGCTCCAGGTCAGAACTGGTGTCAGGCAGGGGTGTCTGCTGTCTCCGTTCCTCTTCCTACTGGCCATAGACTGGGTCATGAAGATGACCACAGAGCACAGACGAAGTGGAATACAGTGGACACTGTGGACACAGCTTGACGACCTCGATTTTGCAGACGACTTGGCATTACTGTCCCACACTCATCAACAAATGCAGGACAAGACCACGAGGCTTGCTGACATCTCGTCCCAAGTGGGCCTCACCATTCACAAACAGAAAACAAAGACAATGAGGCTGAACGCAACCAGGGAGGAACCAGTCTTGCTTGCTGGCACCCCGTTGGAGGAGGTGGAGTCCTTCACCTATCTCGGGAGCATCATAGACAAAAAAAGGCGGCACTGATGCAGATGTCAGAGCACGAATCGGTAAAGCCAGAGCAGCCTTTCTCCAGTTGAAAAAAGTGTGGAGTTCCAGAGAGCTGTCACAACACACCAAAGTCCGGATTTTCAACTCCAATGTAAAAGCAGTTCTCCTATATGGAGCAGAGACTTGGAGATTGACAAAAACCACAGTCAGCAGAGTACAGACCTTCATGAACAGTTGCCTTAGAAGAATTTTGAAAATCCACTGGCCAGAGAAGATCAGCAACGTCAGACTCTGGGAGAGAACAGAGCAGATAACAGCAGAGAATGAAATTGGGCGAAGAAGATGGGGATGGATTGGTCACAGTCTGAGAAAGCCAGCTTCCAGTATCACTAGGCAGGCATTGTCATGGAACCCCCAGGGAAAGAGGAAAAGAGGTAGGCCGAGAAACTCCTGGTGTCGAGACCTCCAAGCAGACATCAAGAGACTGGGAACCACCTGGAGTAGAATCGAAGGAGAAGCACAGGACAGGAGTTGCTGGAGGTGTCTCGTCGACGGCCTATACCCGGGTAGGGGTGACAGGCGTAAGTAAGTAAGTTGCTACCGGCCAATGGAACTGAGACTTGTTTAAATGGAATAGAATTCTGTTCACTGGCGTTTAACCCATTACAACCTGAGGCTGATTTTGTCAAACTTGTGTCTATGAAGGTTACATTACAGATTAGGAGACAGATCAACTGTTTTAGTTCAAGGGTGGTGCCAGATCAGCTTGGCGCCTGAGGCGCCAAGCTATTATGGCACCACCCTTGAACTTTCAGTCAAATTTTATTCAAGCAGTGGGTGTATCAGTATGAAAAGGGTTAAAATGTAATAACTTATGATTCACTCGTTTTTCTTGACAGAAGTCCAAGGCACAGCTGAGTGAAGATGACGACAATGGGGAGTCTGAGGTTGACAAACTGACCGATGAGACACCATCAAAGTCGCGAGGTCGAAAGGCTAGAGTAACGGCTAAGAGCAGACAAAGGACCTCGTCCAAGGTGTCAACTCCGAAAAAAGGCAGAAGGGCAGCGGGCGGAAAAGCGGTTAAGAGGAAAGCACAGAATGGAGCAGAATCTTCGCAGGAAGAGCATTCACGAGAGCCAGAAGTGAAGAAATCGCGGCCCAGAAAAAATGCAACAAGAAAAGAGGCCAACTCGAAGTCATCAGACACAGAGAGCAAAGGACAGAAATGTAGGTCAAGGGTCACCAAGACCTCTCCGGTAAAGAAGAAAGTGAATGTTGCTGACAAGCGCAAACGGGCAAGGAAATAAAAAGAGGATGGCTTAACCCATTTAGCTTCGATGTCCTACAGCAGGAGATGGATTGACCATGATAATTCAAGAGTAGTGCCAGATTTGCTTGGCGTCCGATGGCAAGTAGGTCTGATCTGAGCATGGTAACAGTCGCCCTGTTTGTAGTTTTTTGATACTTTGTTCTGCTTTCCATATTGCCGTAGTTGTATGCAAGTATTTCAGTTTTCTAGATGAACACTTCATGTTTTGTATCGTGTTAATACTGACTGTGTGGTGCCTGCATGACCACAGTGCAATGTACGGTAGTAGGTGTTATCGTCAAGAAAAATGTATGTATTGCTGGATTGATGCATTGTTTTTCAGCATTAGCTGATGTAGTCTTTTCTACTGTCAGGACTTTATTTTTTTTTGCTGCTCCAAGTTTCCTTTGTCGGCCTCAGAGATCTTCCTCTCACAGCGCTCATCTCCATCAACCCCAGTGTGCTCACCCAGGCCCGCTAGTTGTTCCAGCCAGACTCCCGGCCCTGCTGCTATGTGTCAGGTAGTAGGGGACTCCCTCTGGAGGAAACTTCACACTGCTGCCGAGTCACTTTGGTGGTGTTCAGTGTGGCCTTCAGGTGACCACGCCTACTATTCCCCCTACTTAAGACATTGTTTGCTAGTCGCGGAGTCGACGAGTGGGAGCTCCCCCCAGAGGTGGCGAGTCAACCACTACGTCCTTCCACGCACAGCAGCAGGGTCTGGCCGAAGACAATCGCGCACCTAGGGCTCATGAGGACTGGGTTGAGGTCACCATGAGACGGGAGACTTGAGGGAACTGAAACCTAATACAGCATATTTCATCTGCATGAGGAGGAGGATGATGATGCCATGGTGGTTGGGGACTGCGTGACAAGACAGCATTCCACACGTCCCGTCATAAATATCCTGGTGTTAGCCAAGCCCGGGAACTGCAGACACCTGCGGTGCCAGCCGTGTAATCAATCATTTTACACCTTGCGATGCGTCATAACCCGGGTAGCACCCCCACAGACCTGCCAACCACTACGCTTTCGCCGTATTTTCCTACGCCAACGTTCCCAATACTACGCTACTACGGTCATTAATGAAATTCTACGCTGAAGAAAAAAAAAATAAACCCAAAATTTTTTGGTGTGTTGTTTTGGGTTTGTGGTTGGTAAGAACATGCGTTTGGGGCAAATGAGAATGAGCGGAGCGAACTTCCGGTTTTCCCAGCGTGCATTTTATTCAGAAAGTGCGTCGGATAAACGACGGTCTGAACCATGCCGAAGAGATTGATTGATTGATTGTACATTGCTTAACGTCCCGACAGCAACAAGGCTTTCTCAGGACGTGCCTGCACTGCTTGTGAAAAAAAAACCCAACTAAACAGAACATTGAATGTATGTCGCCAGCCGGTCAAATACGTTAAATAAACCTAACACATGGGGCCTAAATAAAGCCAAGACCATTTAGCAACACACATCCAATATCAAGAGCTACAGGCAGTGCAGACAGTAGGGAGAGTTTTAAAAAGGCAAATACAGGTGAATGGACCTCGGGTAGACAGAAACACGTGCCCCAGAAAAGAGAGGAAAACCCACCCTGTGGGGCTGACCAGGGTGACCCTGGGAACTAAAAAGTACCTAACCCCACCCAAGTCCCTCAGGGCAGACCCGGGTGGGGGTGCCGAAGAGAAAGGAGCGGGAATCGATGTGTAAAGATGTGTTTGACATCGCACACTATATGATTCAATGGCCTGTTTATCGGCCAGCCGTACACACTGGAGCGACACAAGTCAGTCTGAATTTTTATGTCTAGTTCGTGTGTGTTTCAAGGACGTTTTGCTTTGAATTTCCGGTACTCATCGTCAGCGGACCAAACCGTGGAGATGAAAATTTAGTGTAGCGTTCTGCTGCATGTATCTCGAGCTCCATTTAATCCTATCCCCCTTATTGGCTGGGGATTAGGATTGATAGCTCTAGGGCTTTCCTACTGACTTGCCACAGTAGGTCGTTGGCTCACTTTCGGATGGATGTTCGCATAGAGTTGTATCCTAGTGTTTGTGAGGTTCAACTTTCGTGTCGAAAAAATTTTCCATCGCGCTATTTTTTTTTAATTTTTTTTTTTTTTCTTTTCCACCTTTCCTTTCTCCTTCCCCTCCACCTTTTATTTTCTCCACTCTCCTTCTCCCCCTGTTTTCAGGGTGTCATTTAGATATCCCTTTGGTCACTTCAAAGGAGGTAGAGATTTGATGTCTGTGTCCTTTTTTTAAACACTATGAGTATGAGTAGGTATCACATGTTTTCTGTAGATTTGTTGAATGTAATCCGTTCAACTGTTTTTAGGGGTGAACTCGTACGGTTCATTCGTGTGTAAAGATGTGTTTGGCATCGCACACTATATGATGCAATGGCCTGTTTAACTGAACTGAATAAAGCATTGCCATTTTAGCAACTTGCGCGTTAAACTACTCTTGACTCTCCAAAACTACTCCCACTTGTCCAAAATACTACTACCATAGCCGCGTAGGGGTTGGCAGGTCTGCCCCCAAAGTCGCACCCGTGAAGTGGGCGAGTCTCGGCTGCATGGCATCGGCCTTCCCATTGGCAGAGCTGCCAAGTGTTTACGATTTAGACATACTTGCTACGATCGGTCCTGAAAACTACGATTTAAAAAAAAAAAGGTTGTCAGTCACTGACTGAACTAAAAATAACTTTTTACCTAGAATCGTGTCTAGTAAATGACCAATCGCGTTGTGTTTCGACCTCGGAGGAAAATCTGCGCTCACAATGCTCCCTTTTTTTCTTGGCCGGTGGTGTGTTCAGTAATCAGCAGCAGTTTCTCGCTGGGTCTTTTAAACAAAGCGTTTTCTCTCAGCCGTTGTCAGCGAGTCGTATGCCAAAGCAGACGACAGATTATTGACTAACCGCTGTAGTCCACGCATAGCTTACCCACGCATGCTACGCCTTTTTGTTAAATGTTACTCCAAATAGGTCTGGATGCTACTCTTTGACATGATGGTGGGTTGGCAGCACTGCATTGCGTCCATAGCACACCCAATCTGGGTATGAGCTGACCCAGGTAGGAAAAGCCCACTCGACTTGGCTGGGATTCGAACCCGGATCTCCCGGCGCGCTAACCACTGCGCTACTGAGGCCGGTACTGTCAGGACTTTTTAACCTATTTAGCCCCAACGCACTACAGCAGGAGATGGGTTGACCATGACAATTCAAGGGTTGTGCCAGATTAGCTTGGTGCCTGATGGCACCAAGCTAATCTGGCACTACCCTTGAATTATGGACAATCCGTCTCCTGCAGCTGGTATGCAGTCGTTAGGCAATACCTCCAAAATTTGGGACAGGCGGCCATGGGGTTAAATGTGTTTAAACAAAGTACAAACAAATGAACTTAATTACTGGTAGGGACGCTTGTGGACACTTGTACAGAAGTTGGATTGTTGACGCATGCTTTGAATGTTCTGGGACACATCACCCGTTATTTAGATTCTTTAGAAATCAATTTTTAAGTCCCTTCTATTTATAGAAGAGACATTTTAGGATGGATCGCAGCGGAGCAAATTCAGAAGAATGCTCATGACGACAAAGGTGGGCAGACCTGAAAATCTGACAGCCACAGAAACCAGATAAAAATTACATCATGTCTTGTTACGCTAACTTTCCTGCAGAACGTACTTTTGGCGGGAAACACTGTATGTGTGTGTGCGAACATTATGTAAACATGAGAATCTCTGGTGTTTGTGTATACAAATGTACAAGCTTGAAACTTGGGGAAGTGCTTTGTTCAAGGGGTGACCCTTGACAGTGAGGACAGCTTCCATATAAAAGGGACTTCATGGGTTATGACTCATATAGAGGAGACTTTATGGGTTATGGTCCATCTTGTTATATCTTTGATGTGATGCTTGCTAATACAGTTTGTGAAATCGTCTCATCTCATTTTTGTGACTTTTTAAAATTTGCATTAATTTTACATTTTATTATTTTATTACTGCAGCATGTGTACTATGGACTGTTCACTAGTGCATCAGATTTTTAAAAATATACCGACGAGCAAAAGAAATGCGACATTTTTGGAATCATCGGAAAAACACTAAAGTGTTTCCAAAGATTAAAAACTGGCACTTGTTTCTTTCTCAGTATAAATTGACCTCTCAAAATCTACATTTAGTTTGAGCACACACACACACACACACGAATATCAAGGATTTATTTCTGTACAAACCAAATGTAATCATTGTCTGCAAGTGAACAGTTTAATAAACATGTACCGGTAAATGTATTGCATTCACTTTTATATAGTGTCTCTGCAGTGCTCATGAACCACATATTTGCAGTCAGGTTGACAACGTTCGTTTATGTGAATATAGGCGCACATTCTTACATTTAAAAGCAAACACTTTCTCTAAAAGAAATGTATCAAACCTTCTTCCCAAAGAAATTATTGTGGAAAAATGTGGTTCAGTTCACAAGCATTTGAAAAGAACTACATGATGAATCCATCGAGTTCCTCATTCTACATGTTGCGCGGTTACAAATTACTCTTGCAGTACACGGTCACGTGATGCATTTGAGATGTGATGCAATTTGTATACGCTGCTTTATCGTTTATGCCGCATACTCGGGTGTGGCACATCTCAAATAAGTTAACCCATTTTGCCCCAGCGCACTACAGCAGGAGGTGGATCGACCATGATGAGCAGGAGGTGGATCGACCATGATAAGTGCCAGATTAGCTTGGTGCCAAGCTAATCTTGCACTACCCTTGAACTATCATGGTCGACCCATCTCATGCAACTGGTAAACAGTCATTAGGCGACGCCTCCAAAATTTGTGAAATGCGGCTTTGGGGTTAAACGGGTTCATAGGCATGTGAAACGATCACAAAGCAATACAGAAAAATCAACAAGCACAAAGAACAAGTCTCGGCTAACACCTTAACACATTCTGCCCCAGGGCACAAATCCCCAAATTTGGAAGTTGCCTTTTGGGGGACTGTATTACACTTCTACAGACAGTTCGAGCATGATAGTTCCAAGGGTGGTACCAGAATAGCTTGGCACCAAGCTATTCTGGCACCACACTTGAACCATCATGTACGATCCATGCCTTGCTGCGGAGTGTTGGGGTTGAACGAGTCAAGAACAGATTCCAGAACTTGGAACTAAGGCTGGGAGAGGAATGAATTGACTATGGCAGTGTTAACCCATCTAACCCGGGGTCTCTACAGCTACAGCAGGAGATGAGTTGACCATGATAATTGAAGGGTAGTGCCAGATTAGCATGGCGCCTTCAACATACCCTTCAATTATCATGGTCAACCCATTACCTGCAACTAGTACATAGTGATTAGGCAACACCTCCAAAATTTTAGAAATGGGACCTCGCGTCTAAAAGGGTTACATGACTAGCAACTTTTTAGGCTGCAAGCTAATCAGACACTATGTTACCCGACTGCCACCATACGCGTTGTGAAAGAAAGGGTGCACTAGCACCCAAGATGTGTGAATAAAGAGTGCGCCCTACCACATGGCAGAATGATGCAGAGGACCTACCCACGTTGGTGTCTACAGCAAAGCCCAGGGAAAGATGAATGACTACAGTTATTCCCAGTTTTTTGTCTGTAGTTCGTAACTTAACAAAGATGTAACAATTCAACAATGTTTCCCAAAACATATAAAGCAGGGTGATACGTCCACAAAAGGCAGACATTCTACGCAACAAAAAAGGCGTTTCCTTGCTTGAATGGTCTCATTTGTTAGTAGCACGATTACTAAGCTGGACATGGTTGATTGATTGATTGAACATTGCTTAACGTCCTGACAGCAACAAGACTTTCTCAGGACGTGCCTGCACTGCCTGTGAAAAAAAAACTAAACAGAATATTGAATGTATGTCGCCAGCCGGTGCAATACATTAAATAAACCTACGACATGGGGCCTAAATAAAGCTAGGACCATTTAGCAACACGCATCCAATATCAAGAGCTACAGGCAGCGCAGACAGTAGGGAGAGTTTAAAAAAGGAAAATACAGGTGAATGGACCAAGGGTAGACAGAAACGCATGCCCCAGAATAGGGGAAAACCCACCCTGTGGGGCTGACCAGGGTGACCCTGGAAACTAAAAAGTAGTTAACACCACCCAAGTCCCCCAGGGCAGACCCGGGGGGGGGGGGGGACTGGACACGGGCTAAATGTAGCACTAAGCATATAAAACAATTCTTAACCCATTTAGCCCCGAGTCCCTACAACGGGCGATGGATTGACCATGATAATTCAAGGGTAGTGCCAGATTAGCTTGGCGCCTTCAGGCGCCAAGCTAATCTGGCACTACCCTTGAATCGTCTTGGTCTCAGCAACACCTCCAAAATTTGAGAAATGGGACCTTGTGGCTAAAAGGGTTAGACAATACTCAGAACATTCACGGTCAATACCACAATTGCATGCATGTGCATAATAGTAAATGACAAAGGAAACCTTGCAATCTCATTAAATGTATACAGTACTTCAGTAAAACGCTAACCCTCTCTGCGTTTGGCTTTTAAAAAAAAAATGGCACTTGCTTCCACATGCACGACTGGAATTCAATCTCAAGCCAACCTTCACTCTACACTCCGGGCATGTATGCACCCAGAGGGGTGTGCCAGCATTCATATCTCGATTGTTTGTCCAAATGTTGAAACAAAACTTTCCCAAACTTTGTCAACAGTGAAGTAATAAAGATACCGACTTTCAGAAATAAAAGGGTTTCTGTCACGGTTTGTTTTACAGTTTATCTACGTAACTAACTAGAAGTTAGGGGTGTGCTTACACGCACCAAGGACTCCCGTTATGTACCGTATGTTAACCCATTTAACCCCACAGCCACTTTTCCGAAATGTTGGAGTAGTCCCCAAATGACTACCAGTTGCAGATGTATCAACCATGATAATTCAAGGGTAGCGCCAGATTAGCTTGGCGCCTACTGGTGCCAAGCTAATCTGGCACTACCCTTGAATTATCATGGCCAATCATCACCTGTTGTAGGGCGTCGGGGCTAAATGGGTTAAGGTCCTAAATTTTAAAAAAATGGAAAAAGGGACACACAACGTACGAATATGGAGTTTCACAAGGTAAGCAGTATGGGTGCGCTAACGCCCATGATGTACTCTGCATGTTGTTTTCTGACAACATACTGTGAAGGCTAAACCCAGTAAGCAGATGGCCCTCAGGCCTACGTCAGCTGATGAAGGTCCATGCACCAGCGGCACACGATAACAAATGGCCATGTCGGCCTAAAGATTGCCTACAGTAATTGTTATCAGTATCACATATCGAATCACGCTGTGTTTAACCTTTTTCATCCTGATACATTGTTGACTGAATTAAAATTGACTGATAATTCAAGGGTGGTGCCAGAATAGCTTGACGCCTGAGGGGCCAAGGTATTCTGGCACCACCCTTGAACTAAAATGTTTGAGCTAGCTTCTAATCTGTAATGTAGACAATAAGCACATTGAGCCTCAGAATGTAATGGGTTAACAATCTTGAAACGCTGTGCTGGAAATCCTATCAATCGGCACAAGGAAAACAAACTCTTACCATCACCATGCCCCTTCTCCCCCAACATAATAATAGTCATAATAATAGTGTATTAAAACCGTTTCTATTCACTTTATAACTCATTCAGCCCAACGGCCGTATATTTCCCAAAGTTTGGAGCTGTCACTTAACGACTATGCGCCAGTGGCAGGAGATGGGTCGACCATGATAATTCAAGGGCAGTGCCAGATTAGCTTGGCGCCTGTCGGCGCCAAGCTAATCTGACACTGCCCTTGAATTATCATGGTCGACCCATCCGCTGTAGTGCGTCAGGGCTCAATGGGTTCAGAGATGACAGCAGCTAACTCCCTGTGCCCAAAGTACCCATCAGTATTTGGGCGCTGTACTCTAAAGACTAACTTACCACTTCAAGAGAGCGGATACCGACACTGAAGGATCACGGGTGCTGCCAGAATAGCTTGGTGCCTGGAGGTGCCAAGCTATTCTGGCACTACATTTGAACTGTGATGGTTATGTGCAAAAAAAAGTAGGGGATAATGGTCGAGAAATTTCAAAATTGGCGAAATGAGTTATGCCATCGATTAGCCACGCCACTGGCTTACATTTTCATAGCATGTTTTATTGGGTAGGTCACTTGATCAGATTGGAAGACATAAATATGGTGTTGGGATCCTATATTAAAAGTCACATCAAAGTTATTTCTGTCAAAATCGTTGAAGTTTTGTTTTTGTTTGTCTTGTGATAATTGTGGTCACGTGTAGCGTTCTTACAACTGGTTGTCATTTTTGACCGACGTGCTGCACATGGGAAGCGTGCATGAAAAAAAAAAATGCAGTTGGCCTTCTGAGTTCTGTCAGTCATTGGCCACTTTTGAAAACAAAATAGACCTTCCAGAAAACATCACCCACTGCCTTTAACCCTTATCACTCAGAATACACCAGTGTGTGAAATAAGTTTGACTAAAATAGTTCAAATGGTAGTAGTGCCAGAATAGCTTGGCGCCTCTAGGCACCTAGCTATTCTGGCACCACCCTTGAACTAAAGCCATTGGTCTATGTCCTCATCTGTAAGTACTATAATGTAGCTTGCATACTGCAGTGTACACATTTGAAGCTTTTAGCCCCAGTATGATATGGGTTAACTTAATGGGACATCTGTGCTGATTCGAACTGACAGCAAAGAAGTTTACACTTCATAAGGCTGGTTTCAAAACGTTGAAGCCAAGCGACAATGATTGTGGCAGTTGTCAGGTTCCAGACATCCTTAGACAACAAGGCTTGTATCTCAACATGCTTGTTTAACCCTGGGACCCTGCAGCAGGAGATGGATTGATCATGATAATTCAAGGGTAGTGCCAGATGAGCTTGGGGCCTTCAGGCGCCAAGCTCATCTGGCACTACCCTTGAATTATGATCAATCCATCTCCTACAACTGTTACACAGACGTTAGGCAACACCTCCAAAATTTGAGAAATGGGGCCTTGGGGTTAAAAGGGTTAAGATTCTACGACACTTTGCATTTGACTGATGCTTTCACTCTGCACTCCACTAACTAAACTGTATGTATCTATAACAGAAACTTTGTGAACATTTGGAAGGGGAGGTGCTTTGTAATTTTTAAGATACACATGGGTCACGACATTCTGCTGCAAGTTCATTATCAGCCATTTCAAGCGTTCAAGCCGTTCATGTTTATTCATAGTGCACCAATGACACGGAAACACTGGGGGATAAAACATGAAATGTGTCGTCAGCTGCAGTACACTGCAAAAGCATCTCTGTGAATGTTTGGCTATTTTCCCATCTGGCCGAGTCTAACGGTGATTCTGAATGTTATTTAGATTGTGTTAACCCTTTTCATCCTGATACACTCCTGCTTGAAATTAATTTGACTATGATAGTTCAAGGGTGGTGCCAGAATAGCTTGGCGCCTGAGGCGCCAAGCTATTCTGGCACCACCCTAGAACTAAAATGGTTGATCTTCTCCTAAAGTGTAATGCAGCCTTCAGAGGACAATCAGCAAAGTTTTACAAAATCAGCCTCAGGATGTAATGGGTTAATAAAACACTTCCGGTTTATTGCAGATTAACAAAAACAACAATCAGTTGCCTGTGGATTGCTGCCTAATCATCTAAGAAAGGACAGTTTTAATAATGGTACACATGTTCATGATTATCACAGGACAACCCAAAACAGATTGAAGCAATTTTTACAGAAATAGCCTACCTGTGGCTTTATATAATTTATCATAACACCCAAATGCCATTATATATCTATGGCTCTCAATCTGATCACGTGACCTGTGCAAGGAAACCAATGTTGTAAAAATGTACACCAGTGGCGTAGCTGATCATTCACATAGCTCACTTCATTGACTTTTACATTTTTTTAACCACTCAAGCTGAAATCCCCTACTTTTTGCATATTATGTCTCAAACTGTGGGATATCGGGGCTAAGTGGGTAAATCAGGTGCTACCTAGCAGTAGCAGGCATCATGATCAGCCTATCCCTCACAGTCAGTGCTCAATTTAACATTCCCTCAAAAGTTAGGAAGCAGGGCTAGTGAAGAGTTTGTCCCGGTAATGGCCAAAAAGTCTGAAGTGGAGGAGTCGGTCAACTTTGGAACAGCTGTGACTTGACTGCTGACCAACCGCAGCTGTGTGACCTTGATCTTCCAGTTGTTGTCAAAGTGTGGATCGCGCACCAGGCCAAACATCTGCTCAAACACCCCCAGGCAGTTGTTGTGTTGGTGGATGGTGCCACACGCCATTATGATCAACAGTCCATGGGGGTTAGACTTCACTTTCACCCCTTCTGGGCTCACATTCGCGTTAAACAGCAAATGCTCCTCACGAGCCAGGGCCACAAACCTCTGCGACACCAACACACTCCCTTCGAATGACTCTTCAGACGGGTCTGGGGTGACACTCCTCAGTTTCATAGTACAGTCTTGCCAGAAGTGCTGCGGCCCGAAATCCCCACCCCCATCCCCTGCGCTGGCAAAAGATGGATTCTGAGAATTCAGAAGTTTGTAGAACCATGTGACGAAGGTCTCTCCCAGCGCTTGTTTTTCTGGACATGCAACACTCCCACCCTGTCTCACCTGCCCCTGTCCTGTGTGGACAGTCTGTACAGTCTGTACAGTATGTGAGTTATTGGTGGTGTTGATGCCAAAGTCTACACCATGCTGTGTTTGTGACGAGGCAGATGCTGCACCAGCGTGTGTACTGTTTGTTTGTGATGCTGCAGCAGCCAGGCTGGTGCCTGACTCAATGTCCTGGAAGAATAAGTCAGTGTTTTAACAAGGAAAAAAGAACTGCCAAACCCTTTGGGTGTTGGTAGGAATCATCACTACTAAAACCGCTACCAACACCCAAAGGGTTAAAATCTACTGGTACTGTTTACAGTGCGTGCATGGTACTGTTTACAGCAGTGTGTAATTGTACAGCTTACAGTACTAGTGGCTGCATGCATGCATAAAGAGGTCAAATTATAATTCATTCATACCGATCTGTCTAAACTTCAATCCAGCTGCAAGAGACCCATTCACTGGGGCTCATGTGAATCTAGGGCTACTGCTGTAACTGAGAGTGTTATTGTGGGTTAACCCTTTTCATTCTGATAGTGATACACTAATGCTTGAAATTAATTTGACTACGAATATGATATGCAAACCAAGGGGAATCACAGCGCTGGACAGACAACAGTTAGATCCCTTGCCCCCGCCTATCAGGCACCCAATCGCCAGCCCACAGAGAAATACGCAGGTATAGAATAAGACGATCATTTCCATCCTCAAACGAATGGATCAGGTCTCTTATATAACCCATGTCTTTCTCCGGAACTTAGGAAGTGGGCAGGAGAAACATACATACACAAACATGAAGGTGCGCTACTATATGTGGTCGGGTAAATACCCTGATTTCCCACAGTAGATGCACAGAACATTACACAACAAACTCGAGGCAAATTTGTATCGTTACATTGTTGTGTAATGTTCTGTGCATCTACTGTGGGAAATCAGGGTATTTACCCGACCACATATAGTAGCGCACCTTCATGTTTGTGTATGTATGTTTCTCCTGCCCACTTCCTAAGTTCCGGAGAAAGACATGGGTTATATAAGAGACCTGATCCATTCGTTTGAGGATGGAAATGATCGTCTTATTCTATACCTGCGTATTTCTCTGTGGGCTGGCAATTGAGTGCCTGATAGGCGGGGGCAGGGGATCTAACTGTTGTCTGTCCAGCGCTGTGATTCCCCTTGGTTTGCATACAATTCTGCCAGCGCTAGCCTCACCTATCTGGTTTGTGAGTACGAATATGATGGTTAAAGGGTGGTGGCAGAATAGCTTGGCGCCTCAGGCAAAAAGCCATTCTGGCAACACCCTTGAACTAAAATGGTTGATCTATCTCCTCATCTGTAATGTAGCCTTCACAGGACATTAAGCAAATTTAACACAAGAAAAGCAAAGCCATTATGGCTCACGTGTACGACCAATTTACATAATTATGTGTGACCTTTGTGACAATACGCAAAGGGCTGGCATCTGCACCAGCAAAATCCATGTTTTCTCAAAATATAAGCATTTTTCACACATCTGTCAACCCTCCATGACCCTTGACCTTTGCGATGAGTCATCTAAATTAGCATGCACAAGAAGGTCTTATCATCAGCTACCTTTGTGCCAAATTTGATGGACAAATTTGCAAAAATGTTGATAATACCTACAATTTTATCAAAAATTGGCATTGTATATACACATTTGCCGGATTCTTGTGACCCTTGACCAAATTGGAATGCATAGATAGGGCTTACCATCAGGTATCTCTGTACCAAATTTGAGTTTGAAGTTGTGAATAGTATATGTATTTGAAAAAAAAAACATCTTTTGTCAAAATATGGCTATTTAACTTTTTAAGTACTTTGGACCTATTTCCTGAGCTCTTGTAACCTTTGACCTTTCTGAGGGATCAACCAAATAAGTATGCATAGAAAGGTCTTCCAATCAGGTATCTCTGAAGCAAGTTTGGGTTTGAAGTTGTGAATAGTATTTGAGAAAAAAATATCTTTTGTCAAAATATGGCTATTTTGGACCTATTTCCTGAACTCTTGTGACCCTTGACCTCTCCAAGGGATCAACCAAATTACTATGCATAGAAAGGTTTTACCCATCAGGTATCTTTGTACCAAGTTTGGGTTTGAAGTTGTGAATAGTATTTGAGAAAAAATAAATTATGTCAAAATATATAGCCATTTTTCACCTATTTCCTGATCTCCTGTGACCTTGACCTTTGTCAGAGTCACTCAAATTGGTATGTTTAGAAAGGTCTTGATACAAATTATCCTTCGGCCAAGTTTGAAGACTGTGGCTTAAATAGTTTCAGAAAAAATGCCAATATCAAAGTTTACCAGGGACGATGGCAGTCGGACGGCAGGCGGCCGGACGACCACTGGCCCAGAACATACTCACTTTTGCTTTGCATGTGAGCCCAAAAAATCAGCCTCAGGATGTAATGGGATGTATCTTATGTTATGTATACGTATGTTACGTTACCCGCAAGTTGCCATCTGTAGGAAGCTGAGATCCCCAGTGTTTCAGAATAGCTCCAACCAGGTTGTGTTTCTCCGCACTGGCTGGTACAACAACACCACAGTCTGCTAGGTACTGGAACAGTATGTCTCGGCGTAACTTTTTTCGGCGCAGCAGTTCTGATGCTGACTGGGAATATTCAATGATGGCCTTGATTGCCTCTGAAAAGAGATAAGTTTGTTTATTATGTATGTAGCCATGAACAATGTGAAAAATCGGTGGTCAACTAGTGTGCGACAGGAATAAATTTTGACAACGTGAAAAATCTGATCCAATCCAATAGCTCCATTAAATAAGTACACTATTGTACTTCATTAGAGTTGCATACCAGTACGAAAATCCGTATTGGCATTTTAACTGTATGTTTATGTCATACAGGTATTTTCTTTCAGTATATACCAGCAACCGCAAATACCGCTGTTCCACATCACTCAACCACACACACTACTCTCTCTCTCTCTCTCTCTAAACTACACGTTTCTAAAGCAAATGAATACATATGGTTAAATCTTTTCATCCTGATACACTCTTGCTTGAAATAAATTTGACTGACAGTTCAAGGGTGGTGCCAGCATAGATTGAATTGCTGCTTAATCATCTAAAAAGCACAAACAGTTTTAATAATGGTACACATCCATGGTTATCACAAGAAAACCCAAAACAGATTGAAGCAATTTTCACAGAAATAGCCTGCCTGTGGCTTTTATCATAACACCCAAACGTCATATTCATGGCTCTCAATCTGATCACGTGACCTGTGCAAGGAAACCAATGTTGCAAAAACATAGACCAGTGGCATGGCTGATCATTCGCTTCAGGCGCCAAGCTATTCTGGCACAACCCTTGAACCAATATGGTTGATTTATCTCCTAATTTGTAATGTAGCTTTCATAGGACAATAAGCAAATTTTAAAAGAGTCAGCCTCAGGATGTAATGGGTTAAAGTCTATTGCAACAAACCAACGTGATTTCCATTTGGTGTACCCAAAAAATAAATAAATTTTCTACTGATTTACTAACTGCTATTGCTAATCAGCCCATTACAATTAGATGCATGTTGTCAACTATGCATCAGAAACATTAACTTTGCCTCAAGCTCTTTCCTCTGCAATAATGAACCAATAGAACATGTTTCTCAGCATTGAATACTGACCAGTGTAAACGGAAGCCTCATAATCACAATTATGATGCATTTTCTGAGTTAATTGGACAGCTTGTTAGGTGGGCAACATTACGACTAATTTTTATAAGTTTCATCTCTCTTTCTTTCACACGGTGCACGCGCGCGCACACAGGAGAATGGTGGTGCATGATTTAACCGATGCCAGTCGTTGAACTTTAGTGGCTGATCTATTCACTGCGATTTGAAAATAGCAAACGATCTGGAAACGTGATGTACTATGCTGAACAAAAGCACACATTAGAAAACAGCTCACACTAGTTACCTCCGGCCCTCGATCAGCTCCTTTCTTTTTTCAACTTTCAGTTTCTAATAATAGCACAGTGTACCGACACACGGCACCAGTACGATACCGTTTCAGAACATCGTCATACCGTTTTTTCTTTCAGATATACCATGCAAGTCTACACCTTACATGGAGTGTTACGACAACAGTCTGCAGTGAATCACTGCAGACTGTTGTGACAGCCTTTAGTTCATTTTCGGAATCAGCAAATATGGCACTGACCGTAGCCCTTGACCGACGGTACACGTACTGTATAAAAACAAACAATTCTGACCCGAATCCCAGACTAACCTTTCCTGGTTTCCACTGCTATTTGTTTCTTTGTGATTGTATCTTTTAGTGACTTCAGTTCTTCGTTCGTCAATTTGTCCAGAAGACGCGCTGACTCTTGTTTTTCGGTCGGCGAGAGCATTCTGTCAACACCATCGCGCAACCGACTCAGGGGATACTACTCCATAGAATAACGTAGGTCCGGGCCTAGTCCGTCTTTTTAACCAAATGGCAAATAAATAATGACTGTGCGCGGGACTGCGTGTGCATCTGTTCACGTTGTGTGTGTCAAAACAAATATTTTGTGGAGAAAAAAAATCACAACTAATTTTCAGAAGATTTTTATTTTCACGCTCTTGATTTTTCGGATTGTTTACCAAAGCCCTTTACCCCCCCCCCCCCCCCTCTCTCTCTCTCCTCTCCCCCTCCCCCCCCCCCCATCACCCTTATCAGTTTGATTTTTGGAGGCTGGAAAATAACAATTGAGGCACACAGGGCACAATCAATAACATAGATATTCAATTCTTATGCTTTCTCTCTCTCTCTCTCTCTCTCTCTTGCTCTCTCTCTCTCTTTTCTCTCTGTAGTTTGTAGCAAGCGAATGAAAAAAGGTCTGCGCACCTATTCTTTTATCCTTGGAAAATAAAGTTACATTTCATTTCATTTCTCTCTCTCTCTCCGGCTCTCTCTCCGGCTCTCTCTCTCTCTCTCTCTCTCTCTCTGTATGTGTGTGTGTGTGTGTGTGTGTGTGTGTGTGTGTGTGTCGGTGTGGCCGGTGTGTGTCACAGTGAGAGAGATGATGATGAAACGTTTTATTGACAGGATAAAGTTTTAGGCGAAACGCCTCTCTTACAAACTGTCCTGTTAGAAAAGAAACATTAATAGCAAAGAGTAAGAGAAACACAATAAATCGAAACATGAAGAAATAAACAAATGACTGAACAGAGAGAGAGAGAGAGAGAGAGAGAGAGAGAGAGAGAGAGAGAGAGAGAGAGAGAGAGAGAGAGAGAGACTCAGACTCAGACTCAGACAGTTTATTGTTCAGACAAAATGTCCATACAATGGAGTGAGACATTACATAATTTATAGTTCAGGTGTATATAAAAGCCATAAGGCGATGTTTATAACAAAACACACACACACACACACACACACACACACACACACACACACACACACACACACACACACACACATTTCCATTCGATCTACGCCAGCACATAATAGCCACTTTTGACCTACATGTAAAATGCGGTATCCAAATCCAGGGCCACAGCCGTGTACCACACAGACCAGGTCGGAGTAAGAACCACAGTTTGCACGTGGAATCATACAAGCATGCTGCTACGGAGTGTAAATGCATGAAATACAAATCTTGCTAAATCGGCAATAGACTGCGGGTTGGTAGTGTCTAGGATACACAATTCTTTCTTTTTGAGTTCTATAAGGTCAAACTTACATAGGTATTTGACACGCAGTTCATCGTAGAATGGACAGTAAAACATAAAGTGAATTTCATCTTCCACAGCCTTGGCACACAATGGACACACTTTCGTTACAGCATTGAGAGTACTATATCTTTGTTTGTTACTTTGCAATTCGGTTATGCCAAGTCTAAATTTAATGTATAGATTTTTGACATAGGTTGGCTTAACCAGTTCAAAATAATTTTCTTGGACAAGTGTATGTTTAAAACTACGATACACAGTAAAACGTTCACTCTCAGAAAGCTTCGATGACCAGTTTTGTTTGGCACAATCAACCATCCTTTGTTTAAACTTGTTTATAAAAGCATTCCTGTTTCCAACACCTTGTGAAATCCATACATGACCAAACCCATTTAGAAAAAGCAAATTCTTTATCTTTGACATCCATGTTTCTTTCCCTTTATCGTCTAAATCCTTAAGCATATGATAAGCCATATTTGCAAATCTAGTAACAGGTAAAGCGCAGAGTCGAAGCCAGTAGGAAACACATCTTACTGACGTTAATACTGACAGTGGATATCGACCAAGTTCACCATAAACCATCAGGTTCGGTGTGCGGAAGTTGACATTAAGAAAACGTTTACATGCAAATGTATGGACTCTTTCAATTTCGGCACACTCGTTTATACCCCAAATTTCTGAGGCATACAACAAAATTGGGACAACCTGCGCATCAAACAGCTTGAAAAAAACATCAGGACTAGCGCAGTTAATTTTCTTCAACATACAGAAAATATCGATTACACATTTTTTTGCCTTAGTCACTAAGTCATCAACGGATGTGTTTAAACTCAAACGTGTGGTAAAGTTTAACCCAAGGTACTTATACATATTGACAACTTCTACCCTCGTTCCCCCGTAAATCCATTTTTCATATTTTGACAAATACCCACCATTTCGAAACACAATTATTTTTGTCTTGTCTAGGTTAACAGACAAACCAAGCTTAGATGCTTCTTTGTATAAATTGTTCAGCTGAGTCTGAAGGCCATTGGGGGTTGATGAAAACAAAGCAATGTCATCTGCAAACATCAACAAAAACAGTTCTGCTGCATCGGCTTTTAGTTGGAAACCATGTTTACCATTTTCAATAATGTACACAGCAAGCTCGTTAATCAAAAAGGAGAACAATGTCGGCGATGCTAAACATCCTTGTTTTAAACCTTGGAAACACTCAAAAAACGCTGTACAATTCAGGCTGTCTCTAACACAAAATTTCACCGAGTCATACATTGCCTTCATAGCTGAAAGCATTTTGCCGCGCACTCCAGCCTTCAATAAAATATTCCAAAGCACACCTCTTTTAACAGTATCGAAAGCTTTGCGGAAGTCAACAAAAGCCACATAAACTTTCTTATTTTGTAGAAGTTGTTTTTGAACAATAGCATAAAGTGTAAATATATGGTCCACAGTAGAGTAGGATTTCCTAAACCCGGCTTGTGTTTCAGACAGAATATTATGTTCCTCAGCCCAGTCTGTTAACCTTCTGTTCAAAATGTAGGTATACAGTTTACTAACACAGCTAATCAGAGCAATACCACGATAATTATCTGGATTATTTACATCTCCTTTCTTGTGGAGTGGGAAAATAATAGCTTTAGACCATTCGCTGGGGAACAACCCTTTGTTGAATAGAGCATTAAAATACTTAGTGAGAAAGGAGATGATAGCTGGGTTGGAGACTTTAAGAACTTCATTTATAATTCCATCAGGCCCGGGGGCTTTTCCTGCTTTGGCATGTTTTATAGCAGCAATAACTTCTGCTTCTTCTATGTTGATATCTAGGTCATGAAATAAGGCTTCATCAGACTCAGAGTCTTCTGAAAAATATACATCATCATTATTTTCTTGCTGTGCTATGTTTTCATTTAGAATGCTAGAGAAGTGATCAAACCACTGCTTCTTTGTTATATTGTTTCTTAAACGACGTTTTCTTTTCCACTTCTTTATTTCCTTCCAAAATGCCTGAGAGTTATGTCTATACTCAAGAATTTTGTCAACAGCTTCCCTCTTAAAATTAACTTCTTTAGCTCTAAGTAATCTCTTGTATTGTTTTCTCTCATTAACAAACGTTGCTTTATTTTCCATGGTTTTATTTTTTGTGTATGTACGTAGGGCTTTACGCGTTCGCATTTTTGCATTTCTGCATTCCTGGTCAAACCAGGGGTGACTAGCGGTGTTTGTTTTGTGTGTATTGCCTGTGGAGGAATGAAATTGTTTTGTCATGCAACTAGCAGCGTCTTTGATAGCACATGTGAAAATGTCTAATGCACTATTAATATCATCATCGATCTCAGCAGTAGCAGCTACTAGAGCATCCTGGAATGCAGGAGTAGTTAAACTGTCGCTGAGCGTTTGGGCATTAGCAGGTTCCCAGATAATCTTATCAAATGAAAAACACTGCGTATCGTCATCAGAAACATCGTTGTGGGGTGATACACGTACACAAGACACAGTAAGGACCAGTGGCATGTGTACAGACTCTATCCTCTCGCCAACTTCAAGTTTGTCACACAAACAAATAAAGTCAGGAGATGCAACAAAATAATCATTAATACTACAACCAGTGGGAGAAATAAATGTCAGGTGCTTTGACAGATCAGGGCTACAGAACCCATTCAAAATCATCAGTTCAAAACATGCACACAAATCTAATAGTTTTCTTCCAAATGTATTTACAGTCATATCTTCAGTAAATCGTGAAGGTTCAAATAGAGCGGTATTAGTTAGTAGTGTTTCATCAGGATCAAGCTGAAACAAATATGGATTAGGCTGCAAATCCCCAGTTCTACCATTAAAATCACCACACATTAGGAAATGAATGTCTCCAAATTGC
This sequence comes from Semisulcospira habei, assembly GCA_036245525.1. Lineage (NCBI taxonomy): Eukaryota > Metazoa > Mollusca > Gastropoda > Semisulcospiridae > Semisulcospira > Semisulcospira habei. The sequence goes on along the minus strand of BTPG01000001.1, from coordinate 5,743,736 downwards.
TCGAGGGCACTAGCAAGACACTGTTCTAATTCTTCCAACAGGCAGTCGTACGGTAATTGTCTATAAAATGGTGAATCCTTGGGCGGAACATAGCACGCGACCAAAAGCACATCGCATTCAGTACCAAACAATGATCTGTCAAGTTTGAGAAAAACACTTTGAGCGCATGTCATGTTCACTTGGAAAACAAACTTGGCATACACATTTTTTACTAACACAACAACACCTCCCGAGCTTCTTCCTTGACGTGACAGTTTGACTGCAGGTAAGGAAAAACACGTGAAATCAGACCAGCAGTCAGGCGGGACGAAAGCATTGTCTAAAAATGTTTCAAACAAACACACAATGTCATAATTACTTACATATTGTAGAAAGTCTGGGTCAGATAGCTTGCTCCACAGTCCATCAACATTCCATGACAGAAAGGTAAGTGTATGCAACACATTATCTACTGGCTGCTCTACAACACACGCGCGCATCGGTGACACATCCCGTGCAATTGAGGTGGGAGACGCGGCTTGGCCGACATATCACGGGTCACTGGATTCGTCCCCGACCTCAATTGTAGGGGAACTGTGTGGCCGGCGCCGTTTTGCTGGTTTAGGTGAAGGCTGTAACGGGGATACCAAGTGTGACGCACGTGCCGGTGTTGCGTTGACCTGCTGACCAGTAGCTGCGGCGGCACCGAGTCCTTGGATACGGTTGTCCGGTCTTCTGTCGACGCTGTTGTCTGTCGCATGACGGCGGCCGAAGTTGTCGGTGTCGTGGTTCCGTTGCACTAGGGGTCCAGCGACGACCAGCTTGTTTCCCTTGTAGTACGCCCGCATGCCTTTTTCCCGGTGCAGTCTGATCTGTTCATGTTGCCGGTTGGTTAAGTCACCAGCAACATTAACCCCCTTTTGCTTGAGTGCAGCACGACCCTTGGTCAGGACGTCCATCTTGTCCCTCCATCTCGCGAACTTCACGATCATGGGGCGGGGCTTGTTGTTAGCTCTGGCACGGTTGGCTGCTACAGAAGCAAAGTCCGGTTTGTTCCCCACCCGGTGTGCGCGTACCAAATCGTCCTCAGTCCAGGTTTTATTTGGCACTGTGCCCTGCAGACATTCCAGTACTTTGGTGGCACAGGAATCGAAGGTCTCGCCTGGCGTTTCCACGATTCCAAAGAGTCGCAGATTGTCCCTACGTGAGAACGCCTCTAGCTTGTCTAGTTCTTCCTCGTAGCGTTTCCGCAGATCTTCCATGTCCTCCTGCAAGTCTTCTACAGACTCGGAAACCTCCTCCTGCTTCTCAGTCAGTTCCTTGCAGGTGTCCTCCAGGCTGCGAGCGCGTTGCTTCAAGTCAGCAATGTCGGTGCCAATCGCCTGTATAGAGGTCAGCACATCACAAAGGTCAGCACGAAGAGACCCCAGTTTCTCGTCAATCACCTGTGTCTGCTTGTCGATTATACGCTGAATGTCACTGACAGTAACTAAAGGTGATGTAGTTCCAGAGACCTCGAGTGGATATGCGGATAGAGCTTCTTTGTCTGCCATCTTAGCACAGTTCGATTCACACAACAGTGCTACACAGTAATACACAGTACTACACAGTGCACGTAGCTGGCAGTGTTGTACTAACAGTCACACCGACGATTGTCGTACTCAGTTCCGAGAGAGAGAGAGAGAGAGAGAGAGAGAGAGAGAGAGAGAGAGAGAGAGAGAGAGAGAGAGAGAGAGAGAGATGAAATGAAATGAAACTTTATTTCTCAAGGATAAATGATTAGGTACACAGATCTTTTTCAATCATGTCGTCCTTGCACACGCACTCACACAACACTCACGCGCGCGGCGCATCGTGATCATCGAAAAGGCTAATTTAGCAGGCACACACACACACACACACACACACACACACACACACACAGGAGCACAAAAGCCTCACAATGGCCGGTTACCTACCATTTCATGTGAAAATGGGTTCCCATATTTCTATTTATTCTAGGGCTCTGGAATTGATGCGAATGTTTAGAACTCACCTTATAACTAAGCTCTATAACTTAAAATAAAATAGACATTTTCTAGAAACAGAGCCACTAGATGCCGAAAAAATGGGTTTCTACCAATAAAGTGGGTGGGTGTCTCTCTCACACAAAAAAACTGGCATTACAGTCAAAATGGGTTTCACAACATTAGGCGTCTGTAATAAGGTCAAGTGCATGGAATACTTTTTTTTTCACTTTCATTTTTTTTTTCAACTTAATGTGTATGTATGCATTAACATTCTTAACATTGTATGGTGCAAAATTGAATGAACACAGGCCTGTAACCTTTCGATTATGATTTTTACAGAGGAAATCTTTTAAAGTCACATTGCTACGTTTTGTCATTCTGAAGCAAAACAGTTTATGCATGGCATTTATGTGAGAATTCTGGAAATTAAACGACTTAAAAAAAAAAAAAAAAATGTACTCTGCAGTTCGAGACAAACAGCAACAGAGCATTTTGAATATTAACCCTTATTATTCGGAATACACCAGTGTGTGCAACAAGTGTGACTAAAATAGTCCAAAGGGTAGTGGCAGAATAGCTTGGCGCCTCTAGGCGCCAAGCTATTGTGGCACCACCCTTGAACTAATAATGCCATTGGTCTATGTCCTCATCTGTAAGTTCTGTAATGTAGCTTGCATATATGGCAGTGTACAAATTTGAAGCTTTTAGCCTCAGTATGATGCAGGTTAAAAAGTGTGGGAAAATATGAAAGACAGAAAAAGACCCAGACGAAGAAACTAACACTTAACTTATTCTACCCCAGACACACCAGAGCAAAATAAAGATCGACCATGATAGTTCAAGGCTGATGCCAGAATAGAGTGGCGCCTATGGCCGCCAAGCTATTCTGGCATCACCCTTGAACTATCGTGGTCGATCTTTGTCCTGCCCTGCAACGCAGTTTTCAGAAGACGACTTCAACATTTGGGGATTCCGGCCTTGAGGTAGAATGAGTTAAAATGACAAAACAGAACACTGACATTAATTAATGAACTGACAACATAGGAAATCAATCACTTGAAACTCAGTTCAGCCTTTATTAATCACATCAAAGGTGCATGCATATAAAAACACAATAATTGTTTGTAAACACTTCAAATCAAACAATCAAGAGCAGTCAAACCTTTTTCTGCCAACTTTGTGATGAGGAAAACTAGTTTTTGCCCAAGTTCGGCATGTAAAGGGTTACTGCGACTTATGTACTTACTTACTTACGCCTGTCACCCCTACCCGGGTATAGGCCGTCGACGAGAGACCTCCAGCAACTCCTGTCCTGTGCTTCTCCTTCGATTCTACTCCAGGTGGTTCCCAGTCTCTTGATGTCTGCTTGGAGGTCTCGACGCCAGGAGTTTCTCGGCCTACCTCTTTTCCTCTTTCCCTGGGGGTTCCATGACAATGCCTGCCTAGTGATATTGGAAGCTGGCTTTCTCAGACTGTGACCGATCCATCCCCATCTTCTTCGCCCAATTTCATTCTCTGCTGTTATCTGCTCTGTTCTCTCCCAGAGTCTGACGTTGCTGATCTTCTCTGGCCAGTGGATTTTCAAAATTCTTCTAAGGCAACTGTTCATGAAGGTCTGTACTCTGTTGACTGTGGTTTTTGTCAATCTCCATGTCTCTGCTCCATATAGGAGAACTGCTTTTACATTGGAGTTGAAAATCCGGACTTTGGTGTGTTGTGACAGCTGTCTGGAACTCCACACTTTTTTTCAACTGGAGAAAGGCTGCTCTGGCTTTACCGATTCGTGCTCTGACATCTGCATCAGTGCCGCCTTTTTTGTCTATGATGCTCCCGAGATAGGTGAAGGACTCCACCTCCTCCAACGGGGTGCCAGCAAGCAAGACTGGTTCTTCCCTGGTTGCGTTCAGCCTCATTGTCTTTGTTTTCTGTTTGTGAATGGTGAGGCCCACTTGGGACGAGATGTCAGCAAGCCTCGTGGTCTTGTCCTGCATTTGTTGATGAGTGTGGGACAGTAATGCCAAGTCGTCTGCAAAATCGAGGTCGTCAAGCTGTGTCCACAGTGTCCACTGTATTCCACTTCGTCTGTGCTCTGTGGTCATCTTCATGACCCAGTCTATGGCCAGTAGGAAGAGGAACGGAGACAGCAGACACCCCTGCCTGACACCAGTTCTGATCTGGAGCTCTCTGGTGAACTGCCCTTCGTGGATCACGCGACATGTCATGCCATCATAGCTGCTCTTGATCAGGCGGACGAGCTTTGTGGGTACACCCTAGTGTCGTAGGAGTTTCCACAGAGTCTCTCGGTCCACGCTGTCAAATGCTTTCTCATAATCCACAAAGTTGACGTACAGCGGGGAGCTCCACTCCAGAGACTGTTCCACGATGATGCGGAGAGTGGCGATCTGGTCTGTACATGATCGGTTCTTCCTGAATCCTGCTTGCTGGTCTCTCAGCTGGGGGTCAACGGAGCTCTTCATTCTCTCTAGGATGATCCTGTTGAAGACCTTTCCTGGTACTGACAGCAAGGTGATTCCTCTGTAGTTGGAACACTTGCTGAGGTCGCCTTTCTTGGGAAGCTTGATTAGGTACCCCTCCTTCCAGTCAGCTGGCATCACCTCCTCTTCCCAGATCTTTCCAAACAGTGGGTACAGCATCTCAACTGTTGTCTCTAGGTCTGCTTTCAGAGACTCCGCTGGGATGCCATCTGGCCCTGCTGCTTTGCCATTCTTCAAAAATGCCACTGCTTTTCTGATCTCTTCCCGGCTGGGTCTGTCACAGCTGATGGGTAGGTCGGTCTCTGCCGGCTGGATGTCGGGGGGGTCGGGTGGGCTAGGTCTGTTCAGTAACTCTTCAAAATACTCGGCCCATCTGTCGAGTTGGTCTGCTCTGTCTGCAATAGGCTTGCCTTCTTTGTCTTTTACTGGTCTTTCTGTATGGCCATACTTACCCGACAATCTTCTGGTAATGTCGTAGAGCTGTTTCATGTTGCCGCTGCCTGCTGCCTTTTCTGCCTCTGCTGCCAGGCTGTCTGTGTAGGCCCTCTTGTCTGCCCTGATACTCCTCTTCACCTCGCGGTTGGCTTCCGAGTATTCCCCCTGTGCCCTTACTTTGGCTGCTCTCGTGCGACTGTTGTTGACCGCTGCTTTCTTCTGCTTCCTCGCTTCTATCTTCTTCAAGGTCTGTGCCGACAGCCAGTCCTTGTGGTGGTGTTTCCTGAACCCTACAGTGTCTTTGCAGGTTGAGTTCAGCGCCTCTCACTAACTGCCTTCCACTGCTGCTCTGTGGTGACCGCCTCCTCTTCATTTACTAGCTCCTGTAGCGCTTGAAACCGGTTGGACAGCACCAGTTTGAACTCTTCTCTAACTCCAGTTTCTCTCAGGAGGCCTACATTATAGCGCTGTCTTCTTGTTGTCTCTGTGCGGCTTTTCTTTAGCTTGAGCTTCATTCTTAAGGTAAGCAGATGGTGGTCTGAGGCGACATCTGCTCCCCTCCTCACTCGAACATCTTGAAGGGATCTTCTAAATTTCTTGCTAATGCAGATATGGTCTATTTGGTTCTCTGTTGTATGGTCAGGTGAGACCCAAGTTGCTTTGTGTATTCTTCTGTGTGGGAAGATGCTGCCTCCAATGACAAGTCGGTTTAGAGCTGCGACTTATGTGCCTCTATTCATAAAATGGAGAGAGAAATATAATACCGAGTTCTAGCAAGTGCGATAATAAAGCTTAGCCGAGTTGGTATACCTCGTCCCAGTGCCTAGGTTAAATGCACCAGTGGTGCCAATGTTGCTATATTGGCACCAGACCGGTCGTTCGGACTGGTCTGGTGCATCCGATCGGTTTAGAGCGTGTGCTTTCTGCACCTGTAATGGGCAACCTCGGAGAAAGAATCACGTGAGCTTCGTTTGACTGCTGCACTGAAAAATAACATGAATAAAGAATAAACCCTTTCCGGCCCCATGCAATCCAGCAATTATGCATCCATCCTTATGCTAGCACCATGAAACATTACGCGACGGCAGATTTTTAAAATAGCTTTTTAAAATCCTCAATGGAGGTGATTTTTGCGACATCTGCGTCGTTTGTGGCAGAAAGTACCGTCAAAGTTGAAGTTCGAGAAATGAGCGCACTACACATGTACAATAGACTTGATTCAGTGGTGTTGGGCATGACTCAAGCCTCCGCCATCTCTACACAAAACTGGCGTGTTCGGGGAGATAAAAGGCTACAAGTTAAAACCGCAAACGAACCTTTTTTTTCCCGACTGCGATCACAATCTTCTGCGTGAACGAACGAGACCACACTACAAGTGCACAAGCCAACCTGCGCGCGCAGTTCTGGTGCACATGACCGGTCCGGTGCGAAAATAGCAACAGTGGCACCGTGGTAGAGGGCGAGGTATACCAACTCAGCTAAGGTTTATGCTTCCTGTGACTTTAGAAACAATGCACAGTATGCAAAGTGTACTTTATAGTAACCAAAAAAAAAAAAGTTACAGACATTTCCAAAATGATCCAGCTTTAAAAACAAGCTATACACACTGAAAAAATAACACTCTTGTAATAAATGTTTATCATGTTGACAATGGTTTTCTTATCTTATTATTGTCTTTCGTTCTGATTGGTTGTACATTGCTGAACGTCCGGACGTGCCAGCACTGATAATGAAGGGGAAAAAAATAAAATAAAATCGAACAGAATATTGAATGCATGTCGCCAGCCAGTCTAATACGCTAAGTAAACCTAAGATCATTTAGCAACACACATCCAAAATCAAGAGAGATACACCACCACCACCCTCCCTCCCCCCCCCCCAAAAAAAAAAAAAAAAAAAAAAAAAACCCAAACAAACAAAACAACAACAACAAACAAACAAAAAAATTATTCAGACCCAAAAGGTGACTGCCAATCATGTAAAATGCAAAGAAGTGCCCAACGGAGAAAGAAACACGCTTAGAAAAGACGGTTACAACACAATTTAGTAAGATTTCGGGTAAATCCGCCTTGTCAAAACAGACAAACAAACAGAGAGATCAGTCGCTACTTATCTTTGTTCACAGAAGGAATGTGCCCCATTCCTTCTGCGAATGAAGATAAGTAGCGACTGATCTCTCTGTTTGTTTGTCCGTTTTGACAAAGCGGATTTACCCGAAATCTTAATAAATTGTGTTGTAACCGTCTTTTTTAAGAGTGTTTCTTTCTCCGTTGGGTACTTCTTTTCAAGAGATACAGGCAGCGCTGACAGCAGGGAGAGCTTAAAAAAGGAAAATACAAGTTAATTGACCAAGGGTAGACAGAAACACATGCCCCAGAATTGAGAGGAAAACCCACCCTTTGGGGCTGACCAGGGTGACCCTCGGAACTAAAAAGTAGTTGACCCCACCCAAGTCCCCCAGGGCAGACCTGGGTGGGGGCCACTGTTTAGTTGCAAAGTAAGGTTAATGAATGTTACACAATCCAGACCAAAAAGGTGACTGCCAAGCGTGTAATAAGCAAAGAAGTACCCAACGGAGAAAGAAACACACTTAGAAAAGACGGGTACAACACAATGTATTAATATTTCGGGTAAATACCCTTTGTCAAAATAGACAAACAAACAGAGAGATTAGCCGCTACTTATCTTCATTGGCAGAAGGAATGTGCTGCACATTCCTTCTGCCAATGAAGATAAGTAGCGGCTAATCTCTCTGTTTGTTTGTCTATTTTGACAAAGGGTATTTACCCGAAATATTAATAATTGTGTTGTACCCGTCTTTTCTAAGCGTGTTTCTTTCTCCGTTGGGTACTTCTTTAAATTTTAATGTTACACAGCATACAAAATGATCCAGGTGTACATCAGATAAAAACAGAGCTATACACGCTGGAAACAACCGAATAATAACGTTCTTGTAATAAGTCTTTATGTTGACAATGTTTGTTTCTTTTTGTCTTATTAATGTCTTTCGTCCCCAACCGCCGTTTCATCAGCAGTTCCATTTTCAAAGTTTTACATGTTATATACAGTATACAAAAATGATGCAGGCGCACCAACCCCATAGTAGCACCCTTGTAATAAATCTTTATGTCGACAATGGTTTTTTTACTCCTTATTATTGTCTCTCGTCCCCAACCCCCGTTCCATCAGCAGTTCCATTTTCAAAGTTTTACATGTTAAATACAGTATACAAAAGGATGCAGGCGCACCAACCCCATAGTAGCACTCTTGTAATAAATCTTTATGATGACAATGGTTTTCTTACTCCTTATTATTGTCTCTCGTCCCCCCACTTCCCCCCCCCCCCCCTTTCCATCAGCAGTTCCATTTTCAAAGTTTTCCATGCCCCTTATTATTGTCTCTCGTCCCCAAGCGTCGTTCCATTTGCAGTTCCATTGACAAAAACAAGCTAGACATGCTGAAACCAACCCAATAATAATGAACACTCTTGTAATAAATCTGTATGAAAAGGAAAATGACGCGAGTGTCAGAGAATCTCAATTCATTTCTTTTGTAACTTTTTCAGTCTGTTGCGGATGTAATCCTTAATGTTTGTCCAGCACCTATGTCTAAGTGCGGGGTCTTCTGCAATGGCCTGCTGTATCTCGGCCTTTCCAGGAAGTTTGTTCACGACGAGGTGTGTCTTGAAACGAATTTCAACAGCTTTCTCTTCAGCTTTCCCCCATGGTTTCCTTGTAAACCTAGCTTTATTTCGAGCAGGAGCCGACGCAGAACTGTCATCATCAAAACTATCTAGTTTGTCATCAGGCTCTGGACGTCTTTTCTCGGTCATGCTCAATGATTCCTGTGTTGTTGACTTGCTATTTGCTTCATTCACAGGTGCTGTTTCCCCAGCGACCTCTCTGCGAGTTTCTGATGTGTTTTCATTGTCAAAGTCAATCTCTTCATCATCGCCCAGTTCAGCTCTAATGCAACTCTCAAAATCTGTCATCCCATTGTTAACTGACAGAAGAATCTTTGCCACTTTTGCCTTCTGAAGGACGTCTTGAGGTTGGCGGTAGATATGGCGATGTATCCGAATATCATGACCAAGGAAGTCTGCCAGCTGATCCTGGTCTAACTCCGAGATGGCCATGGCCTGAGCCAAAGTTGCAACCTGCTTCCGTAACTGAGTAAATGTGAACATGGCTGGGTTTGACACTTGCGCTTGCAGTGCATGTTCCTTCAGAACATCATGGCCTCTGTAAGGCCTCTGACCAGAAGGTGTGGCAAAGATGTACTGGGAACCGGCGAGAGCTGACACTGATTGCCTCATTTGAAGGATTCTGTCCACAGTTGTCATCATCTTCTTCGTCAGCAAAATGGGAACACTCCTATTAAACTTGCCCCTGATTTCCACTCGCTGAAAATGATTCACCATTTTCTTCTCAACCTCTGCGAGACCTTTCAAGATATCTTGATTGGTGATCGATCCAATCTTAGCATTCTGGAAGTCTGATACCTTCATTCTCTGAACTTCTCCCCCTCGTTTTCGGTTGAAAAGTGATACAGCGCAAAGAGTTGCTTTAACCACTGTCGGATAATCTTCCGAAACCACCCTTGTCTCAAGAAGCTGTTGGACCTTCCTCACATCTTCACATGATGGGATCAGCTTGGGTTTGTTCATGGTCATTTTCCCGACCGACTGGGCTGCTGTAGCTGACACACAATCGTACCAGTCCCCGGTGAAGACAGAGTCAAAGCGTTGCGCCTCAGAGAGCTCCTGTCGCCACCTGTCATCTGAACCATTCCCAAGCTGTTTGGATGCCAGCGACTGTTTGATCTGTGAACATTTTTTCAAAGCATGGCCTATGCGCATTGCAAGATTGCCTTTTTTGAACTGATGTGTGTCCTCATCAAATTCTGCTAGCTCTTTTACAGCCAGTACAACATGATCAAAGCTAGCTGCATTGACCACAGCATTTAAACTTGCGATTTTCATTTCTGACCTCACTCTAAGAATCTTTAATAGTCTCCCTAACTCCCGCATCCTGGAGCTGATTTGCCCAGCCGTGTGTTCTTCAATGTCCCTGCGGTCAAATAATCTCTTTCCATACTCCAAAAGCAAGGTGTCAGTTCTGATGAGACGGCTTATCTCATCCTGTCTCTGCCTGGCTAAAACCTTATGATAGAAGGAAAAGTCAACGTCTAAAGGTATTGGAAGCATTAGCCGCCCACGTTGAGCAGCCTCACCTCTCTTAGTGAACTGAAACAATCCTTGTTTCTGACAGCAACGTTTTGAGTGTACAGAGATCAGCTTTTTTTTGATAGAGCCCTTTGCAATGGCTACAGGCGAGAAGGTCGTCTACCTTACTAGTTTTGGTGCGATACTTAGGAATCAAACATCCTGATTTCTTTTCAAGAACTGCAACATTATGCATGTAATCCCCCTCATCTTGTATTCTGATCCATGCTTGACGTCTCTGCTTAGTAAGGCAGCACAAGGATAACGCATGATGCCTGTTACTCGAGTGATGCGTTACAATCACACACACACACACACACACACACACACACACACACACACACACACACACACACACACACACACACACACACACACACATACACTTTCAGTCAGATATAAGGCAGCACAAGGGTAACGCCCCGCATGATGCCTATTACTCAAGTGATGCGTTACAATTACGCACGCACCAACACATACAGACACATACACATACGCACGCGTGCGCATACATTATATTTAAATAAACCTAAAAGCGATAATAGATTATATGAAAGAATATTAACTCTAAGATTTCAACTAAAAACTGAAAGAGTAAAGTTAAAACTTCAAAACTAGTATACTATTGAACACTAACCGTCAACTGTAACTATTGAACTGAAAATATCACACATACACACACACACACACATACTGACACCACACGCACATGCGCACACGTGTGCTAGTTCAAGAGAGAGAGAGAGAGAGAGAGAGAGAGAGAGAGAGAGAGAGAGAGAGAGAGAGAGAGAGAGAGAGAGAGAGAATGAGAGAGAACATGGCAGGATATACTTAGGACCATTTTTAGCCAGACTAATTTATTACTAATTTATTACGGATGAAGGGGTGCACGGTAGGCCGATCTGGTTTTTGGACTAAGATGTTAGGCGACTTGCCAGTGTATTCTGTGCAAAAACAACATAGAGGTAACTTACCGATTTTCATGAGCCCTCGTGTTTAGCTGGGGCTCATGAGAATCTATACATCTTGCAGGTGTTGGAAGTTGTGCTCATTGACTCAGTTTTGGGGCCACGTGAAAGGTTAATCTCCAAGACGTCATTTGTCATTTAGTAAGTGGAGAAATGGCACAGTTTTTCGAAGCGAACAAAATAGGCTTATTGACCTCTTACTTTGGCGACTTGACTGATTACTTTGTCGAGTTGACTCGTACCTTGGGCGAGATGGCACTAGACAAGTTGGCATATGGGCGAGTTAAGCGGCGAAGGACCTTTGGACAGGACCATTTGGGTAAAATGACGGACCCGAGTAAGTCAGTGACTTCCCTTGCCATTATGGCGGCAAGTATCTGATAAAACAGAAAGTCAGCACAGGCAACGTGTTTCGGACGGCTGAAAATATCTGTCAGAAGTAAGAGTGTGCGTCTGTAATCACTATCGAATGCATTACTGATTCATTTCAGTTTTACATATGATCAACCTCAACAGCCTTCATTTATTGGTACCAACCCCACCCTCATCTGATGAGGTTCTACGACCAGAGCAAGCAATACGCAAGTGCTGCACCCAGTTTAGTGCAGTCAGCAATGCAGGAACTAATGAAAATCGCTCTCAGTGACAATGACAGACATTGTGAAGGACGAAATCCATTGAATTTCCAAAACAACTAGGTACATTGCATTGCCCATCTGGCAACAAAATATTAACCCTTTTAGCCCAACTGGTGCTCTTTCCAAAATTTGGAAGTAATGGAAGTGTTCCTTTACGACTATGTTCCAGTTGCAGGAGGTTGATTGACCATAATAATTCAAGGGTAGTGCCAGATTAGCTTATCTGGCACAACCCATGAATTATCATGGTCAATCAATCTCCCGGTGTAGGGACTCGGGGCTAAATGGGTAACCCAGTTAAAGTGACCTACTTCAAGCAGTTAAGGATTCATAAATCTATCACAATATCTCCTTTATAAACGTTCTTAGCAGGTCTTACAATGATGCTGGACAAAAGGGCTAACTTAAATGATAAAGTTTGAATGTCGTAAAATGAAAGACTTTTCTGCATTTCTTGAATTCTTCTCCTTCATACACAGGAGAGTTCCTTCCGTTACACTGAAATGGCAGAGGGCAATGTCTGTTAGGTGTGCCCATGGATTGTGAAAAGAAGGGCAGAAAATCTTAGTTGAGGCAAGACTATTGCAACTCCCTCCTTTCCGGCCTTACTCACTCCACCACTTTCACTCTCCAGCGCTTCCAGAACAATGCTGCCCGCCTCGTCCTCAGAAAGACGAAATCTGACCACATCACTCCCCTGCTCAAAGTCCTTCACTGTCTCCCCATCCCTCAGCGCATTCAATACAAGATTCTGTCTCTCTGCTACAGTACAAATCCCTCAACAACTACGCTCCTGCCTATCTCTCCAACTTACTTCACCTCTACACTCCTTCCCACTCCCTCCGCTCTGCCTCTGACCCTCTCCGCCTCCACATCCCCCGCACCAAACTCAGCACTTTCGGACCCCGCTCCTATGGTCCATCCACCTGGAACACTCTCCCACTCTCTCTCCGTCAGAAACACTCTCTCTCCTCCTTCCAGTCCGCCTTCAAAACTCACCTCTTTCAAAAGTTCTAGCACTAATAGTATATGCCATCACGCTCCCCACCCTAAGTTGACTGTCGTAATGTATTTGTGGTACGTGAGGCATTGTCAAAAGCGTGCGCATGCGTGCACGAGTTGTGAGTGCGCACTTAAAGTTATAATTATTATAAGATAAGCGCATTATAAATACCGTAATTATTATTATTATTATTAAGACATACATTGATGACCCATTGTATTGGCACATTTTAGCAATCAAAGCCCGACATAGAGCAGATCGGTTTAAATAATGTGGAATTTATTTGTGTTGCTCGAGGAATGGTGAATTTATAATGCTTGCTGCGTGCACACCATGGAGCATCCGCATAGAGCGCAGATTTCCTACGTCTGTTGACCTTGAACAGGGATGCAAATAGGTTTCGGACATCGGTCATGGTCCGATTGCATGGCTGAAACGTCCGATTAACCCTCTTGACCCCATGACCACGTTTCCAAAATGACTATGTGCCACTTGTAGAAGGATGGATTGATCATGGTAATTCAAGGGTAGTGCCAGATGAGCTGGCGCCTGACGGCGCCAAGGTCATCTGGCAATACCCTTGAATTGGCATGATCAATCCATCTGCTGCTGCAGCGTCCTGGGGCTAAAAGGGTTAATGTAGGTACCACTACCAGTAGGTCAAGTGTCCTGTTGTAATTGCTTTGAAGCTGCCTATGTCTGACTCTGATCACTTTTCTGTTGTCTTGGACTTCACATTTCACGTAGCACATTAGCAGTCTAAAGTCTGCATTGCATGCAGTAACCACTCATGAAAAACTATTTTATGTGTGTCTACTGTACTAATGAGCAAAAGAAAATGCGCCATCATTCGAGTCATCGGAAACACTGCAAAAGAAATGCAACATCATTCGAGTCATTATAAACACTTAAGTGTTCCCGATGACTCGAATGACGTTGCATTTTATTTGCTCGTCAGCATTAAATTTCTATATTGCGGACATATGTCCTATTCATTTTGGTAGACCCAGGACATTTGACCCATCTGCGGAAATGTCCAGCTGCATCCCTGCATGAATGATGCTGTTATTGTGATTTATTATTTCCAGAATCGGGATGCCAAAAAGGAATGCAGCACCTGCCGGTGCAGGGAAGCAAATCACCATTTCCAAATTTTTTGCTCCAAAACAGACGCAAGATCAGCAGGCCAAGAATGGTGTGAAAATCGTCACTGATGCTGACGGTGACTCGGATGACTTAGCGGCAAATGGTGAAGTGAGTATCACATTTACCCTCCGATGCAGCATGGACAAAGGGTTGATATCATTGCGACATTTGTATTTAACCCATTATATACTGAGGCTGATTTTGTAAAAATTGCTTATTGTCCTACGAAAGCTACATTACTGATTAGGAGATAGATCAACTGCTTTCGTTCACGGGTGGTGCCAGAATAGCTTGGCGCTTCAGGCACCAAACTATTCTGGCATTACCATTGAACTATCAGTCAAATTTATTTCAAGCATTGGGTGTATCAGGATGTAAAGGGTTAGGTAACCCTTTGGCTGTTGGTAGCATGTTTGGTCAAGGTGATTCCTGGAGGAATCACCTCGACCAAACATGCTACCAACAGCCAAAGGATTAGTAATGATTTTGTTATGTTTCTCTCATTCATTTTTTCATTCATTATCTCCAATTTAAAATCACGTAAAGAGAAATGAACCAGGATGGTTTTTTATCTTAAGTTATCACAGTTTTTATGTGGGAAGCTGCCATACTGTCTCTAAAAAAATGTGACTAAGGGGTTCTTTTGAGTTTTTTTTTTCTTTTCATTTTCTGTAGAAAGATAACATCACCGCCTTGAGGCTCTGTTAATGTTAAAGACTTAGATGTTTCATTTGTGTTTAACTTACAGCCAACTTTGGCAGGGGAGTCAACCCAGAAGAGAAGAGCATCCAGAAAGGCACCACAAAAAGCTGCCAAACGACAGTGCCGAGATGCTCCTACCCCACGTCATGGACCCACAGCTGTTAGTGTTGATGTCGATTCCAAGACAGAGCTGCCATCTCCAGGACCGAGTGCAAAACAGATCCCCTGCCGTGCAGAGACCAGAAAAATCACAGCGCAGCGTCTTAAGTTGTTTGCCCTGGATGAAGATACAGAGAGGGGGTCAGAAACCAGAACGTTGTGGCAGCCGAAAGACTTGCCATTTCTCTCAGATTCTCAGTCACAGGATGATGATGAAAAAGATGCCACGGTTGTATCAGACAGTGACAGTGATGCCGATTTCCAGCCAAGCTCAGGCTCTCCCGACAAGAAGACTACCTCAAGAGGAAAGAAGACATCGACTAAAACAAAATCATTGGCCACTCCCAGCTCAGCAGTGGCATTGCTGGGGAAGTTTTCCGCGTCCCAGTCATCTGCCTCGCCTGCGTCGTCATCGTCATCTGTGTCGTCGTCTGTGAACAAGAAGACAAAGACGAAGTACACTCCACTGGAGCAGCAGTACATAGAAATCAAGGAACAGCAGCCTGATGCCATACTGCTGGTGGAGTGCGGCTACAAGTACCGCTTCTTTGGCACCGACGCTGAAGTAAGTTGAAATCAACCCGTACGCTGCCAGTGGATGGAGACTGTGTGTTTTGGAAATCACTTTAAATTCAACGCCAAAGATCCTGTCAAAGGAATACAAAGCTGTTTCAGCAAGAGGCATAGATCTATACCTCTTGCAGTTCGGTGGTCTTCCGATTTCTGTCAAAGGAATACAAAGCTGTTTCAGCAAGAGGCATAGATCCTCATGAGCCCCCGCAACTGTGGGGGCTCATGAGGATCTATACCTCTTGCAGTTGGGTGGTCTTCCGATTTCTGTCGAAAGAATACAAAGCTGTTTCAGCAAGAGGCATAGATCCTCGTGAGCCCCCGCAGTTGCTATGCAGGACCGTTCATGAATAACAATGTCAGGGAGGCAGTCTGTGTGAGGTCCGGTTTGTGATTTTGGACTTACATCCATGGTCGTATGGTCCAAAGTTACAGAGCAGCACACACATTTGGGGGAGTGTGCCTACAGTAAAAGTAGTGCCTCTTTGGTAAAGCCGATGGTGAGGTGAGTAACATTTCTTTGTGCCGCCTGAGAGGAATGAAGGCATTTTTTTTAACCCTGACCAGAGTGTCATGATAATGATATATAATGAGTGCGTGTGTTTCTGTGCATGTGTGTTTGTGATCCTGACCAAAGTGTCATGATAATGATATAATGAGTACGTGTTTTTCTGTGCATGTGTGTTTGCAGGTTGCAGCCAAAGTGTCATGATAATGATATAATGAGTGTGTGTGTTTCTGTGCATGTGTGTTTTTGATCCTGACCAAAGTGTCATGATAATGATGTAATGAGTGTGTGTTTCTGTGCATGTGTGTTTGTTTTCTCAAGATACGTTATCGATGGCATTACTATGGAATACACTCTATAGCCTATAGATTTCAGTCTAAGCCAAGTTGTGTCCCCTACACAACTGGGGAGAAGACACCGGGGGTCCATGCATACAAGTCCGGGTGGCCTCCCCTTACCACCCTATCCGGCAGCATACCATAGGGCGAAAGCCCGGCAGTTTCACTCTTAGCTCGACCATGGACGGCCAAGCGTTTGGCCTTCCTCTGTTTGCGACCGGTTTCAGACTTGTGCTATCGATTCTACTGTGAACTTTCTCCTTGGCTTTCGGACAGGACTGGGTGTCATGTGTGCTGATTGGAGAGAGGACCAGTGGTCTCACCTTTGGGATTTCTATCGCCGCGACCATCCGTCCCGGCCCCAGCAGGCTGCCCAGGCTTCCCCGAAGGAGGTCGTCACTCCGTCACCTCATAGGGTACCCCTTCGCCCTGTCGTTCTGGCATTCTGGCATTCTGGCCTGCAGGTAAGTCTTTTTCATGTACAGTATCCACGCAGATGCTCCCTCCCCGCTCTGAGGCTTCCGAGCAGGGCAGGCGAGTGTTAGAGTCGCGTCCCCCCCACACTCCGTCTCTTCCGAGTGTGGCCCGAGCGCCTTGGTATTACCCCCGCACCCCGCTCTGAATTGTCTGAGCGGGCCCGGCAAGTTGAGCCTACGTCCACGCCCCCCCGCTCTGAGTCTTCCTAGCGGGCCCAGCAAGATGTGCTCAAGCAATAGTGCAAAGAGACGTAGAGAAAGAGAGTTAATAAGAAAAGATGCTCTCCCTCACGCTCCGATTCGTATGAGCGTGACCCAAGAGCCATAGTCGTGCCGACCCCCCGCTCTGAAGTGTCTGAGCCGGTCCCGGCGAGTCGAGCCTACGTCCACCCCCCCCCCCCCCCCCCCCCCTCCCCGCACCGAGTCTTCCGAGCGGGCCCGGCGAGATTTGCTCTAGCATAGTGCAAAGAGACGTAGAGAAAGAGAGTTAATAAGAAAAGATCCTCTCCCTCACGCTCCAATTCGTCTGAGCGTGACCCGAGAGCCATAGGCGTGCCGCTCCCCCCCCCCCCCCCCCCCCACTCCGAATTGTCTGAGCGGGCCCGCCGAATTGAACCTACATCCACGCTCCCCCGTTCTGAGTCTTCCGAGCAGGGCCAGTGAGATTTGCTCAAGCATAGTGCAAAGAGAAGAGTAAGAGAGAAAGAGTTAATAAGAAAAGATGCTCTCCCTCACGCTCCAATTTGTCTGAGCGTGACCCGAGAGCCATAGATGTGCCACCTCCCCGCTCCGAACTGTCTGAGCGGGCCTGGCGAGCCACACTTATGTCTGGGCAGGCCCAGAGCGACACGTACACAATCCCCCTCCGACCCCCCCCCCCCTCCTCCTCCTGACCCCCGCCCCCCCCCCCCCCCCCCCGTTGTTTCTGAGTGGGCCCAGCGAGTCTCTCTTTCGTCCCCGCCCCGTTCCGATGCTTCTGGACGGTCCCAGCGAGACTTTGACACGCTCCCCCCACACACCGTTTCGGCTGAGCGTGGCCCGTGAGCGCCTTTGATGCTCCCTCCCCGCTCCAATTCTTCTGAGTGGGCCTGGCAGAGTCTTTTGCGCAAGATCGGATCTGCCGGGTTGCTGACAAGCTCGCCCCCCTCTCCCTTTCTCCTGAGCAGGCTGGGCGAGCCAGGGATCCCCTACCGCCTCCCTTTGTTAGCTCGGAGCGCGGTCCCCGGCACCCGCGATCCCATCACCGACGCGTCGTTGACGACTCGCAGCCCCCCCCTCTACCCGCCCTTTGGCAGGTAGGGCGCTTCTGGAGCACTCCTTTGCCTCTGGATGTCATTCGACCGCAGTTTCTCCTTCTCCGCGTCACCCTTCCTTAAGGCTTCGCGTGCAGCTCCGCCTGTCCTTCGCTCGTGCTGCAGCCTGCCACTGGCGGCTGGTACTCGCTCTCGTAGCCAGTCGCACCTCCATTTGGCTCAGCGCGACAGGCGGCATTTGGATCTTGACCCTGACATCCTCAGCCTTCATTCAGGGGACTCAGCTTCAGAGATTTTCCTTCGGGACTCTCCAGCCGGCTCCCCCGCCCACCACTCGGTGGTGTCTTCGGTTCCTCCGCTTCCCCAGACCGCGGGCCTACACTGAGTTCCCAGACTTTTTGTTCCTAAGATGAGGCTTCCCAACTTATTTCGAAAATCCTGCCCGCCGTCTTTCCCCAGTGAAGAGACTAGCTTCCGCCACGGTGGATGCGCAGTTTTCTGCCAAACGTCGCAAGTCGCTCCCTCAGCCAGCTGGCTTCTGTGGTCTCGCGGAGGCGATCTCCACACAGCTCCGCCAGGACAGCTTTGGTGGAAACTGGTTTTTTTACGGATTCCCGGTGGCCCGCAGGGATCAGCATGAACTACCGCCAGTCTTGGTTCGCGGAACTCTCCCAAGCCTTTGCCTAACGACATGGCGGCGGCCATCAACTGTGACCTCGGCGTCGGGACACCCTCCTTCGACTCTGCTTGGATCTAACCAAGACCATGAAGTCGCAGGTCCGTCAGCCCGATAGGCGGTTCGCAGCTGTTGGGGACACTTGGCAGACAGTTAAGGAGGCGTCTAAGGATCTTTGGCCCCAACCAGCCGCCGCCCCTCTACTTTAGCTCTCACGCTCCCCGCTCATCCGTGGGTCGCGCCCTGCGGTTTACCAGGCCCGCCTCTCATGCAGCCAGCGCCCGCGGTAGAGCTCCTCCCTTGAGGTCCCACATCAGTCCCTCCCTGCCTCCTGCCCTTCAGCTGGTTTTCCAGTCCCCTCCGCAGGCCTCCCCTTTGGACCCAGGCTCCTCACGATCGGCTCAAGGCAGACCCTCTTTGCGGAGAAGTCTTGCACATCAAGGCGGCGACGGAGATAGTCTCTTGGCATGACTCACCGGCGTTTCACAGCCGACTGTTCCATCGTCCTCATCCCAGGCGGCAAGTGGCGTCTGGTCTTCGCTTTCTTGGCGCTAACAAGTTCCTTGCGTCGCCGCACTTTCGGATGGAGATTGCCAGGATTCTTTGCGCAGCCGTCCGGCCGATGGACTTCGCTATCAGCCTCAATCTGGCGGACGCTTATCTGCATGGGCCCAGGCATCCGGCCTCGCGTCGTTTCTACGCGTGGCCTTCGCAGGGATCATCTACCGGTTCCAAGCCCTCCCATTCGGCCTCAACATCAGTCCCTCGGTTTACACGAGGCTTCTCGACGGGGGGATGGCCAGCTTCTGACAGCGATCGTTGAGTCCGGCCTCCATTATCTGGCCGACCTACTGCTGTGCAACCAGATCACCACGGCTCTGGGGGAAGACAGAGACGAGCTGCTCTCTCTCTCCTTCGCGGGCTAGCGTTATTGTCATTCCGGGCAAGTCGAATCTCACCCCTTAGCGGCGTTTCCTGCATTGAGGGTGGAATTCCTGACCGACCTCAACTTGGGCCGCCTGCCTTTGGCACGGCAGCAGAAGATCGCCGAGCTCGCCTGGCAGATGGAGCTAGGAGCCTCCTTCACGGCCAGGGTATAGCTTCAGCTCTTGGGGGTCTTCTCGGGACTCCGTTCTTCATCCCCCCCCCGCCCACTTGGTACAGTCCGGCCACTTTCAGATTTCTCGTACTCTGCTGAGCACTCGTTTGCTTGTACTGTTTGTCCTGGCGTAACCGTGCTGTTCGGAGTGCGTGTGTGGTTCAGCCGGCGCTTGAGTCGATTCCCCAAATGAGAACGCCTTATAATCGGTTTATATTAGTACTACTCGGCGGCAGCGGTTTGTTTCCCTGGCAGCTGTACTGCCGCTTCAGCTCCACCTCCTCCCTACTGGCGCTAGGCGGATCGGTTCGGTACCTCGCTAGTCCGCCCCCACCTCCAGGGCATACCTTTGCACTCCCCTCCTACCCGGTGGTCCCTCTGCACCGACGTGAGCCTGTCGGGATGAGGCGCTCACCTCTTACCGGACCTTGTCTCGGCCTCGGGCCCTTTGGCCTCGGGACTTTGCGGACAAACACATCAACTGGCTGGAGTTGAAGGCGGTGTGGTTGGCCCTCGTCTCCTGGCAGGAGAAGCTGACCCACCAGGAGGTCCTCATACTTTCGGACGACTCGACAGTGGTGGTCTACATTCAGAACCAGGGGGGCACTCGCTCGCCCTCCCTGTGCGTCCTACTGTACCATCCTTCGCTCTGGTGCAGGGACCGGGGCTTTGCTCTTCGAGCCCGCCACTTCCCGGGTCACCTGAACGGGGTCGCGGTCAGCTTCTCCACACGGAGTGGTCCCTGCGCCCAGACATCTTGCCTGATCTGCTAGCGATGGGAGACGCCTCTAGTCGACCTGTTTGCCACCAGGTGGAACATCCAACTACCGATGTTTGTCTCTCCCATTCCGGGCCCGCTCGCATGGTCGGTGGACGCGCTCTCCATCCCTTGGGACGGCTTGATCGCGTATGCCTGACCTCCATCAGTACTGGTGCCGAAGATACTATGGCAATTGCAGGAAGGCTCCGTGGTTGTCTTGTTGGTGGCCCCTCTTCAGCTGGACCAAGAGCAGGACCTCGGACCTGCTCGCTTTAGCTACGGACCCGCCCTTGGAGCTCCCCACCCTGCCGTCGATGCTCAAGCAGCTCTGGCATGCGCTCTTCCACCCTTGCCCGGAGTGACTCCTCCTACACGCCTGGAGGTTGTCCGGCAAGCCCTCACCGATAGAGGTTTCTCGGATGCGGCAGTGGCTGCGATTACGGCAGCCCACAGACTGTCAACCCGGAAGGTCTACGAAGGCAAGTGGAGGGTCTTCCAGTCGTGGTGCGCCACCCAGCGGCTCCCCCCCCCCCCCCCCCCCCACACATTTAACTACCCCCCATCTGGCGGAATCCTTCCTGTGGCTCTTCGATGACCAAGGCTTAGCGCCTATTACCATCAAGGGTTATCGCGCCATCCTTGCAGACACTTACCGCCACTTGGGCCTCCCGGATCCGGGCACTTGCAAAGATCTCTCAGACCATTTGGCTCATTTTGAACTTCGACGTCCAGTCTCTCGTTCCCTCATACCTCGGTGGGTCCTCGCATAGGTATTGACGTGGCTAAATTCGGATAGCTTCGAACCCCTGCCTTTGGCATGGTTCTCTGACTTGACCTGGAAAACATGTTTTCTCCTGGCCGTCGCCATGGCGTCCTGCGTGAGCGAGCTTTATCCACTCTTGGTATGCCCAGCGTGTGTTTGCAGTTCGAACAGATGGCTCAGCTCAGCTGCTCACTGACCCGTCCTTCCTGGCCAAGAATCGACCGCCCTCGGCTGTGCCCCAGACGTTGACCATACGTCCGCTCAGAGGAATGGATCCTTCCAGTGGGGCGCCGCAACAGGTTCCGGTCAGGGCACTAAGGTTTTACTTGTGTCGCGCAAAGCCGCGCCGCCTCGGTTGCTCCCAACTGTTCCTACCGCTTCTCCAGGCAGGCTGGATATTCGACCCAGACAGTTCGTCCTGGCTGTGGTGGGTGATTCAATCGGCCTACAAAGACTCTCCCTGGACGGGGATAGACGGTTACAGATCCGTGCGCATGAAGTACGAACAGTGGCCACAAGCGTAGCTTTGACCGCTACTGCTTGATTAAGAACATTGGGACGGCAGTAGGTGGGCGGGCAGTCTCCACCTTCGCCTGCTTCTACCTCCGTGACCTATCCGGCAAGCGTGACTCCCTGGCCTTGGTGGGCGACATCTACGCGGCTCAGCTCTCCCTCCACGCGCCGCAGGCGCCTTAGGCACGTCCTAGCTGAAATCGTCGGGAGTTCTTTCTGTGGGCCTGCGGGGGTGTTAATTACTGAGGGTAACGGGGCGGCACCCGCCTCCTCTTCATGATTCTTCCATATAGTAATGCCATCAGTAATGTATTTTGAGAAAACAAATGAATTTTTGTCTAAAATGTATTTTTTGGATAAATACTTACCGATGGCATTACTCGGACAACCCTCCCTCCTGCCCCGCTTGCCGCTTTGGCTAAGTGTGAAACTGCCGGGCTTTCGCCCTATGGCACGTGGCCGGATAGGGTGGTAAGGGGAGGCCACCCGGGCTCCTATGCATGGATCCCCGGTGTCTCCTCCCCAGTTGTGTAGGGGACACAACTTGGCTTAGACTGAAATCTATAGGCTATCTAGAGTGTATTCCATATAGTAATGCCATCGGTAAGTATTTTTCAAAAAAATACATTTTAGAAAAAAATTCATTTTTGATTCTGACCATAATGTCATGATAATGATATAATGAGTGCGTGTGTTTCTGTGCATGTGTGTTTTTGATCCTGACCATATTGTCATGATAATGATATAATGAGTAGGTGTGTTTCTGTGCATGTGTGTTTGCAGGTTGCAGCCAAGGTGCTGAATATTTTTTGTCACCTTGACCACAGCTTCATGACAGCCAGCATCCCTGTACATCGCCTGTTTGTCCACATTCGACGTCTGGTTGCTGCTGGTTACAAGGTATGTTGACCCCCCCACCAAGACAAAATACAGGCCAAACGCTCGACTGCCAAGCATGTAAAATGCAGATAAAATCCTAACGAAGAAAGACACGCTTAGAAAAGACAGTGAATTACACAACAGCACAATTCATCAATATTTGTGGTTATCCCTTGTAGCCCCAATATCCCATTTCTCAAATGTTGGAGGTGTTGCCTAACGACTATGTACCAGTTGCAGGAGATGGATTGACCATGATAACTGATTAATTCAAGGGTAGTGCCAGATTAGCTTGGCGCCTGCTGTAGGGATCCGGGGCTAAAAGGGTTATAACCCTTTTCAAAATTGACAATGTGCTTCTTTTCTTTTCTCTGGTGATCGAAAGTGACACTTTCAATCACCAAAGAGAAGATATATACAGAGTATTTCTGTCTTTGTGTATCTGCAGGTTGAAGTAGTGAAGCATCATAATTCATATGTACTCTGTATTTCTGTCTTTGTGTATCTGCAGGTTGAAGTAGTTAAGTATCATAATAAAATTATGTACTCTGTATGTCTGTCTTTGATTGTGGAAGTAGTGAAGCATCATAGTACTCTGTATGTCTGTCTTTGTGTATCTGCAGGTAGTGAAGCATCATATTCATATATGTACTCTGTATTTCTGTCTTTGTGTATCTGCAGATTGAAGTAGTGAAGCATCATATTCATATGTACTCTGTATTTCTGTCTTTGTGTATCTGCAGGTTGAAGTAATGAAGCATCATATGTACTCTGTATTTCTGTCTTTGTGTATCTGCAGGTTGAAGTAGTGAAGCATCATGTACTCTGTATTTCTCTCTCAATGTGTACATCTGCAGGTTGAAGTAGTGAAGCATCATATGTACTCTGTATTTCTCTCTCAATGTGTACATCTGCAGGTTGAAGTAGTGAAGCATCATATGTACTCTGTATTTCTCTCTCAATGTGTACATCTGCAGGTTGAAGTAGTGAAGCATCATATGTACTCTGTATTTCTCTCTCAATGTGTACATCTGCAGGTTGGAGTAGTGAAGCAGACTGAGACAGCAGCGCTAAAGGCCGCAGGGGATAACCGCGGTGCTCCATTCACGCGTCGTCTGTCAGCACTCTACACAAAGTCCACTCTTATTGGAGAAGATATCTTTTTGTTTCAGACTTCTTTTTTTTTGGGGGGGGGGGGGGTGGGGAGGTGGACGGTGGGGGGGGGGGGGGGGGGGGTTGAATTTGTACATTTCGTTTCGCAGGCCATCAGTCAAGGCTGACAGGGGAAAATAAAATCACTAAAGAGCTGTTTGGAGATTTTCAATTGTCATCCTATTGTAGCTGTATGTGCATAAAGATTCAAAATTCACAAATCTTTATTGTCCATTAAATATATTTGTATAAAATGGAAATTTCTTTTCGGCTCACAAACATGAACAAGCAATTAAACACATATTTAAATAAAATCCCTCCCCACGCCTGTTAGAATATAAAATCCTTGCCGAATCGCATTCTGTTGATCACTTTGAATCACATTATCACCACTCCCCCTCTATCACAGCACCATCCCTTGCTATCACAACTTATCACAGCTTTTGATTTGTAGATGAATAGTTTAACCCCTTTTCTGCTGAGAAAAAATGAAAACCACCTAACTGCAAGAGGCATAGAGCCTCAAGAGCCCCCGCAGTTGTGGGTGCTCATGATGTATACCTCATGCTGGCCCTGTTTTGTATCCTCGTTCCATAGACAGTTGAGGTTCTTTGGTGTTGCGTTTTCAACCTAGATTTCAGAGCTGTAATCTGTGTCAGTGGCAGGGAAAGGGGTTATTTCAACCAGCCGTGAGTTGATATTATTTAGATCAAACACGATTGGTGTTAACTCTTGGGATGTCGGTACACTTTTGGTTGAGGTGATTCCTACAGAAATTACCTCAACAAAAAGCAGCACCAGCAAGGTTAACGCATTTAACCCCAAGGCGGAATTTCCCAAATTCTGAAGGTGCTACCCCCACGATTACCAGTTGCAGGAGATGGGTTGACCGTGATAATTCACTTCAATCCGTCTCCTGCTGTAGGACGTCAGGGCTGAGTGGGTTAAGGAGTGTTACTGATGACATCAGTTGATTATAACGGGGGCGATCAGACCTTGATGACAGGAATCGCTGACTGTGATAACGTTCACCCTTAACTCTCCCACATGTGGACCCCCTCTCCTCTGCTGCTGACGGTGAAGGGGAGGCGACCCCTGCCTCAGGGTTCCGACCCAACTCCTACCTCATGTGCGTTTACGATTTCGCTGCAGAGTCCAGTGCCAAACAGCAGCAGACTGGAATAGTGGTAAGACAAACTTTGCAATTGTATTGTTCAGTCAAGGGGAAAAAACTGCAGTTCTTAACCCTTGTGGCCCCAAGGTCCCATTTCACAAATTTGGAGGTGTTGCCTAATGACTATGTACCAGTTGCAGGAGATGGCTTGCCCGTGATAATTCAAGGGTAGTGCCAGATTAGCTTGGCGCCTGATGGCGCCAAGCTAATCTGGCACTACCCTTGAATTATCACGGTCAAGCCATCTTCTGCTGTAGGGATCCGGGGCGAAAAGGGTTCAAACACACTGCACGGTGACGAGATAATTGTCGACTGTGGTGGTTGTGTTGGTATAGCAGGACGGCACTAGCAGGCGTGGTGTGTTGATTGCAATTGATTCGCCATTTAACACACTGAATCCTGGTACACCACAACAAGATAATGATCGTCCATGATGGTTCAGGGACAGTGCCAGAATAGCTTGGGGCTGGTAGGCGCCAAACTATTCCTGCACCCCCCTTTTGCTATCATCATCGGTGCCAGTGTTCAGTCTTGGAGACTGATTTAGCTTTCTAAAAATCCCAGAGAGTTCAATTTCAGAGTTACAACAGCTTTCCATCCATCCAGCCTGTTCCACCAGCAAAACACATAAGTTCTCATGAGCCCCTGCAATGGCTGCCTCGTGTTCCATGGCCATCAAGACACATACATTCTCACACTGTGCATTATGGTTGATCTGCCTAGAGGATTTGGAAAATGATACCATTCGCTTCATTTATGTTTATATACCTTACGGCTGTTGTTGCCGACCTCATTTTCAATTACAGCTGACTGCTTTTGGCTTTTCCAGGCTGTGGACCCAGCAACAGGTGATGTGGTGTATGATTGTTTTTCGGATGGAGACGGCCGGGGAGAGCTTGAGACGAGAATTTTGCATTTGTCTCCAGTAGAGATCCTTCTCTCAACCTCTCCGTCAGCCAGCACTGAGCGACTGGTACAGGGACTTGTGGCACTCAGGTAAGAAATAAGTATAATAATAATGATACTAATGAAATAATGCTGATGATAATAAGTGACAATAATGCATTTATAATGATTTATAGAGTGCTCTGAGAAAATGCTCTAAGTGGTTTGCAAAACTGACAAGATGACATAAACCTCGCGCACAACAAAGAGAAAGTACCGGCATTTAAGTACATCAAACCCTAGTGCATAACAACAAGATACGGATTGAACATGATAATTATTTATTATTATTATTACATGGTATTTATATAGCGCATTTCTCATATTTATAATATAACTCAATGCGCATACTTCAAGGGTAGTGCACTGGAATAGCTTTTTCACCCTTGTATAATGGAAATGTTTTATAGGAGGCTAAGATGAAAAACAAGTGTCGAACATGTGTTGTATTCTTTAACCTTGTGGCTGTCAGTAGCACTTGTTGTCCAGGTGATTCCTGCAGAGGGTTAACCCATTTAGCCCTAACACACTACACCATGAGATGGATTGATCATGATAATTCAATTTTAGTGCAAGGTTAGCTTGGCGTCTGACAGTCAATTGGTTGTCTCCTGACGGTCAATTGGTTGTCTCCTGCAACTGGTGCATAGTTGTTGGGCGACACTTCCAAAAATTGGGAATTTTTAAAAATTGTTGTTCACAGCTCTACAGATGATGATCGCACACGGATAGAGCGTTTGCAGGAGGAACAGTTCTCCTACAGCCGAGCCTTTGAGACCGTGTCCCAGTTTTATTCATCTGAATCGAGTGAGTTTGTTGTACTGTGACTGTCACCTCGATTTAACACATTGAAACCCTAAGGTCAGAGTGCCTGTTGTTCTCTGAGGACTTCATTAACCCACTCAGCCCCAATGAACTACGGCATCGAATGGGTCGACCACAATATACGGCAATGGGTCGACCACAATATACGGCATCGAATGGGTCGACCACAATATACGGCATCGAATGGGTCAACCACAATATACGGCATCGAATGGGTCGACCACAATATACGGCATCGAATGGGTCGACCACAATATACGGCATCGAATGGGTCGACCACATTATACGGCATCGAATGGGTCGACCACAATAATTCATGGGTGGGACTTTCCCGGCTACAACCGGATTTCCGGATTCCATTTTTTTTTTTTTTTCTTTTTCACTTAAAAAGTGCCCCAAGACCCTCGCTTCAGGATTCAACTTTTTTTTCGGTCCCACCCATGATAATTCAAGGCTAGTGCCAGATTAGCTTGGCACCTTCAGGTGCCAAGCTAATCTAGCACTACCCTTGGATTATTGTGGGTGATCCATCTCCTGCGACTGGTACATAGTCGCTAGGTGGCACCTTATGGGAGTTAAATGGGTTAAGGTTCAGTTGGTACTGACAGATCAATCAGCTGTGTTAAAGCAGGACCGGCCTTACAACAGATCACCTGGCATTAACCACTTCACTGTGGAAAAAAGTGAACACAATCCAAGTGCAAGAGACATAGATCCTCATGAGCCAGTTGCTGGGTCTCACGAGGATCTATGCCTCTTGCTGGCACTACTTTGTACCCACGATCCTTGGGTGGCTAGGACTCACTGGCATTTAATTTACGAAGCTTTCAGAAACACAATCTGTGTCCACTGCCAGTGAAAGGGTTGAAGACTGTCGGTCAGATGGTTGAGGCCACTTTAACAAGGGTCTCTGAGGACAGGTTCGAAGATCTTGCCTTTCTCGAAAAAGACCAAGTGTCTGTCAGGCCACTCATTCATGCCAATAAGGTGGTTGGTCAAAACAGTGGTGTCAGAGCAGCTTTGTTATATCAGACTGTTAATTATATCTGACTTTGTTGTACTCATACGTAATGTTGATTCAAAATAATTATGTGTCTAACATTAGTTTAACTCTTGCCTTGTTAGCAGCAAACATAAACTGAACTGTTCAAAACATGTGTATATCGTGAACGCAGTGGCCTCTCCGTAGATGGTTTCGTTTATCTCCTTTATTATGTTTGTTCAGGGGGCAGCTTGCAAGAAGTTCTGGCGTTGCCGAAACCTGTGGTGTGTTGTGTGGCCGCTCTTATCACTTACCTCCAGGACTTCAGCCTTCATAATGTCCTGAAACTAACGAGGTGTGTCAAGATTACACATTTGTTTCTTCAAAAACATTACCGATGACATGACTATAAGGAGTGTCTACTCCTTGCTCAATTCTAGCCTAAGAACCGGTTGTGCCACACAACCCGGGAAGCACTCGGGGATCCCGTAGAGGGACCGAGAGTTGTCTCCCGCTCCTACCCATCAGGCCTGTTCACGTGTGAACTCCAGTCACGCTTCTTAGGCTCACGCGCTCAGACGTGTTTTTCTCTAGCCTCTACACTTGGAGTGTTTCGACCGGTCCTACTCTACCGTGCTTCGTTGTTCACTGGCCTCTGGCCCTTGGTTCTTCTACCCTTTTGGTGAAGGCTTCGCTTCCTGATGGCGCCGCTCGTGCAGTGCTTGCCATGGAACCTTCTCCAACTCGTTCCGCGCCGCCAGAGAGGTAAGGTAGTTAGAGGGCTTCGGCCCGTTGCCCGGGCGGGGCACAGGCTTGAGCAGCGTACCTTTCTTGCTTCCGCGTCGCTGGTGGTTGGGTCGTCCTAGCGGTGGGCCCTCTGCTTCGCTTCGCCTGGTTGGCTGAAGAATTTTACCGCCCTGGTTTGAGCGGGATGTCGCGCCATGACCAGTGGCGGTGAGTGAATCGCGGGGCCATGCCGGTTGTACTTGGGCAATCGTTACATGCTTTGTTGATTGTGTGCTTTCGCCAGGGTGGCCTAAGCGGAGCGGTTACCAGGCTGGTACTACGCTCCCGCTACGGTCGGCCCCGATACAACGTTCTGTATGTTTTGTGGGTCAGGCGGGCCCTCTCCATCCTTAGGGTGGGCCCTTGAAGACACCCGCCGAGTGCCTTTGTGTTTGTGTGTTGCAGTGGCCTGCTGGGGACCTGCACACAATGCGGAGGATTTCAGTGGCCGTCGGATACCCATGCAGTCTGCCTCCTCTGCGCTGGGTGTGCTTCTGACCACGCATGTGACGTCTGTGCTACCTGGCCGGAGCAGCGCTGGTCCGATCTCTGGAGCTTCTATACTAGAGAGCCCCCTAAGCTGTCGGGTGCGGTGAAGATCCCGGAGACGCCCTCCGACGTGCCACCGGCACCGGACGAACAAGCCCTTCTCGATCCGACGCGACTGACGCCACTGACTTGGCAACGGACGGCTGCTCAGGGTGGGAACTCGTCCGGCAGGTCCGCCACAGCGAGTAAGCACGCCAGGATGTATACGTTGACGAAGCAAAGAACCCGCCTCTCCCTAGAGCCTGGTTTACAGAAGCGCCCTTGGCGCCCTTCGTCTACCTTCGTTCCCCACGTGTCTCTGAGGAAGCCGCAGGGATCCCCCTGCCGGCTAGAAACCCGCCTCTCCTTAGAGCCTGGTTCACAAAGACCTACGCACTGTCGTCCGGAGCCTCCGGCGGACGAACTTCGCACGCACCGGGACCCTGCTCGCCGTTTTCGTTCGCCTTCACAGAGATCCACGCGCACTCGTCCGGAGCCTGCTACCGAAGTACGCACGCACCGGGACTCTACTCGTCGCTATCGTTCGCCTTCACAGAGACCCGCGCGCGCTCGTCCGGAGCCCCATGCTACAGAAGTACACACGCACCGGGACTCTACTCGTCGCGGTCGTTCGCCTTCTCGGGTTCTTAGGAGGACCTCCGTCTCTCACCGTTCGACAGGTCAGGATTCCCCGCGTGGTGGACGCGGTTCTCACTCTCGTCGTTCCCGTTCCCGTGCCGATTCCCGCTCGTCCCGTTCCTCTTCCCGCCGTCCGCCCCCTTCCCCCTGGCCTCTGCCTCGCCGTCCCGCTCCGTCTCGTCGCAGCCGTTCACCTCTCCGGAGCCCTCCTTCGTCGCGCAGGAGACCTTCGCCACGGCCTTCCTCGCTCCGCTCCCCCCTGCGGAGGGGGTCGTCGTCCTCTACCGTTCGCCGTCAACCGGTTTCCCGCTCTAGGAGCCCTCGTCACCCGCCTCGGTCACCGGTGGCCAGACAAGCGGACGGTGATACGCTGAGTTTGGTGGCAGATGGTCCCGCGGACTGGCTGCTGGGACGTCGCAGCCGCTCGCCGGCCTCCTCGTCCGCGGCTTCCTATGTCTCCGCTGCTCCCGGACCTGCTTCGGCCCGGATGGACACCCGGCTGGCACTGGACGAGGCTTCCAGACTCATCGCCGCCGCCCTGCCGGTTGAGGTCTGCCCAGCTTCGCCTCCGGTGAAGAGGAGGATCTCCGCCGTTGTGGATGCGGATCGGACCGTCAAGAGATTCAAGTCCCTTCCCCAGCCTCCTAGTTTTTTGGACCTGCGGGACGCCTTCTCGTCTCACCTCCTGTCAGAGACGCGGAACTCGGACTTCTTCACGGAAGGGAGATGGCCCCCCGCTCTCGACATTGCCTTTCAGCAGAGTTGGTACGCCGGTCATTCACAGTCGTTCCTCTGCCCGCTTCCCCCCGTGGACCCTGCCGCTCTGCTCCAAGCTGGAGGTGGTTCCCTACTCAAGCGGTCCTTCCCGCGTGGTTTGGATAGGACGGCGACCCTGGTGCGGAACACGCTCGCCTGCTCGGGGTTCCTGGATTTGCTGACCCAGGCATTCATCCGGCGTCTAGAGGAAGCTTGGCAGCCTGACCTTTCTCCCCTCCTGGGAGACCTACTGGTCATGGCTGAGGCTGGGAATCGAGCAGCTTACCACTCGTCGGTTAACGCGATGGCCGCCGCGTCCAACTGCGACCTTTTGCGACGAGACGCTGTTTTACAGTCCTGCACTGGTATGCCGTCCGACCTGTGTACGCAGCTTCGTCGGGCCCCCCTGGGAGGATCGCTGCTGTTTGGTGAGACATGGCAGGCGGTGAAGGACTCCAACCCCGACCGTTGGCCTCGCAAGTCCGTCAAGCTTCGTCTCCCCACCGCTCGTGCGGCCCTGGGCCGCTCCTTACGCTCCCGTAGACCTGTCCCCTCGGACCCGGCTGCCCCTCCACGAGCTGCACGACGCCGACGCCCTCTTTTCGGCCGCCCTGGACCGTCTAGCGCCCCTACCCCCTCCTGGCCCTGGACGGATCCCCGGTGCCGCCTCCACCGACTGTCTTCGGGGCTCCGGTCGGCGGGAGGCTAGCGAGATTCAGCAAGCAGTGGCACTTGCTGTTTCGAGAAGAGCCCTGGGTTTTGGACGTCGTCACCAGAGGTTTGCGGATCTCTTTCCGATCTCCCCCGCCCTTGCGCTCCGCCCCGCTGTGGACGGAGGTACCATACGACGACCTCAAGGCCGCCGCCCTACGCGGAGAAGTTGCGGCTCTCCTGGAGAAACAAGCCACGAGGTGGTGCAGCGCCCGGACTCGCCCGCCTTTTACAGCCGACTGTTTGTGGTCCCCAAACCCGGCGGCAGGTGGCGCCCTGTCATAGACCTGTCGGCGCTGAACGCCTTCATCGCGGCCCCCTCCTTTCGGATGGAGACGACCAGAGCTCTCCGCGCGGCGGTCCAACCCATGGACTTTGCGGTCAGTCTAGACCTGGCCGACGCCTACCTGCATGTTCCCATGCACACGACCGCCAGGAAGTACCTGCGCTTCGCGTTCGAGGGAGTGGTTTACCAGTTCTGCGCCCTGCCGTTTGGCCTCAACCTCAGCCCCTGGGTTTTCACCCGCATCATGGACGCAGTAGTCGCCAAGGCAGGGCAGTCGTCTTCCAGCCCGACGTCGAATTACCTCGACGACCTGCTCTTGAGGAATCAAGTGGAAGCCGCCCTTGCCGCGGACAGAGACGCCCTGATGAGGTTACTGCACCAGTTGGGGTTCCTGGTCAACACGGGGAAGTCCGACCTCTCCCCGACGCGCCACTTCATCCATCTCGGCATGGAATTTGTCACGGACAGCAACAGGGTGCTCTTACCAGAAGCGCGGATTGTCAAGTTATCCTCCCTCGCCGCGTGGGTCGGGCAGCAGACGACAGCACCCGCCAGGGTCTGGCTACAGCTCCTTGGCCTGATCAACGCAGCGGCGGACCTTATCCCCCTCGGTCGCCTGTACTCCCGGCCGCTGCAGCTCCATCTCCTACTCCTCTGGCGTCCCTCCTCGGGCGACCTGACCACCTTGGTCCCCGTCTCACCGCTGGTCCTCCCCCATCTCTTGCGATGGTCCGACAGGACGTGGTTGGCCCAGGGAGTTCCCCTCTCTTCCCCTCCCCCGACCCTCTCCCTCTGTGTCGACGCGAGTCGGGCTGGTTGGGGCGCCCACCTGCTCCCACAGTTCTCCACAACGTCCGGCCTCTGGCCCCCGGAGTTTGCGGACAAGCACAGCAACTGGCTGGAGTTACAAGCAGTGTGGCAGGCCATCATCGTTTGGAAGGACCAACTGCGGCACCAGCATCTCCTCGTCCTTTCCGACAACTCGACGGTGGTGGCGTACATACAGAAACAGGGAGGAACCCACTCACCCGAGCTGTGCATGCTTCTTTATCGCGTGATGCGCTGGTGCGAGGACCACGACCTTACACTCGGCGCACGCCACATTCCCGGACGCCTGAATGTGTTGGCGGACTCGTTGTCCCGGCGGGGACAGATGATTCACACGGAATGGACCCTTCGCCAGGACATTTTCCGTTTGATTTGCTCGCACTGGGAGACCCCCGTGGTGGACCTTTTCGCCACGAGGTGGAATCACCAACTTCCCCTCTTCGTGTCGCCAGTCCCGGATCCCCTGGCCTGGGCTGTCGACGCCTTGTCCATCACTTGGGAGGGGCTCATCGCCTACGCATTCCCCCCGACGGTCCTTGTCCCCAAAGTCCTCCAGAAGCTTCGAGGGACGAATGCGATCTTACTCCTGGTCGCCCCGTTCGCTTGGACCCGCTCCTGGTCCACCGACCTGATCAGCCTCGCCACGCACCCTCCTCTACTGCTCCCCACCCCCCGCACCATGCTCAAGCAGCCGCGTCAGGCGCTGTTCCACCCTTGCCCGGAACGCCTGCTGCTACACGCCTGGAGATTGTGCGGCAAGCCCTCTCCGCTCGAGGCTTCTCGGGTGCTGCAGTGGAAGCGATCGCTACAGCCCGCAAACCCTCGACTAGGCATGTATACGAGGGAAAGTGGAGGGTTCTCTGTGCCTGGTGCAGTGGACGTGGTCTCTCCCCCACCGATTTGACAATTCCCCAGCTTGCGGACTTCTTCCTCTGGCTCTTCGGAGACCAAGGACTGGCCCCTATTACCATCAGGGGATACCTCTCGATGATCGCCGATACCTACCGGCATCTCGGCCGCGCGGATCCCGGCGCTTGCAAGGACCTAGCGGACCTTATGTCGCACCTTGGCCTACAACGACCTGCCTCGCGTTCGCTACTGCCCCGCTGGGATTTGCCTTGGGTGCTTACCTGGCTTAACTCGCCACGCTTCGAACCCCTACCACTAGCCAACCTCGCAGACCTGACACGGAAGACATGCTTCCTGCTAGTGCTCGCCACCGCGGCTCGAGTCAGCGAGCTCCACGCCCTGTCAGCCCGCCCGTCCTGCCTACAGTTTCGAGCGGATGGTTCCGTCCAGCTGGTGACGGACCCTGCATTTATTGCCAAGACAAGGTCTCCGCTGACGGCACCACAGGTTATCACCTTAAGACCGTTGCGGAACATCCACTTCCCCAAGGAGACCAGGCAGCAAGATCCCGTACGAGCCCTGAGAGTGTACTTGCGCCGCACCAAAGCAGTCAGGAGAGGACGCTCACGCCTCTTCCTACCCTTACGACCTGGCAGAAATGACATTACTGCCCAGACAATCTCTTCATGGCTACGCTGGGTCATCCGCTCAGCCTACGCCGAGCTCTCCCCACAGGGAGCGAAGAGGTTACGAATTCGGGCGCACGAAGTACGAGCTATGGCCACAAGCGTCGCCTTTGACAGGAACTGCGCTGTCAAGGACATTGTGGCTGCAGTGGGCTGGCGGTCGGAATCCACTTTCGCCCGCTTCTACCTACGGGATCTGGCCGGGCAGCGAGACAACCTCGCCCTCTTGGGAGGAATCACGGCGGCACAACACTCCCTCCCGGCGCCGCAGGCGCCGTAAGTATGCACCTTTTGGGGACTTTAGAGTGTCCGAGGGGAGGAGGGGGTCATGATCCTAGAAAACACTCTAGACGTGCGGCACCCTCCTCCTGTTCGGCATTCTCCTTATAGTCATGTCATCGGTAATGTTTTTGAAGAAACAAATTCATTTTTCTTTAAAAGGTATTTTTTCGAAAAATACTTACCGATGACATGACTCGAAGGACCCTCCCACCTGCCCCGCTTGCCGCGGGTGAGCCTAACTTCGTGACTGGAGTTCACACGTGAACAGGCCTGATGGGTAGGAGCGGGAGACAACTCTCGGTCCCTCTACGGGATCCCCGAGTGCTTCCCGGGTTGTGTGGCACAACCGGTTCTTAGGCTAGAATTGAGCAAGGAGTAGACACTCCTTATAGTCATGTCATCGGTAAGTATTTTTCGAAAAAATACCTTTTAAAGAAAAATGAATTTTTGCCGGTAATATTGACACTTCAGACATCACCGCGGGAGGTGCTTGCCAGGATAGTGCGAGATCAGTCTGCCGCCTTCTAGTCTGGCACTGTCGCTTTACTGCCACAGGACGCTAATTGTGTTTTTGAAATCATTGTCAATTCAACGGCAAAGAGCCCCAGATGATAAAGGAACACGAATACAAAGTGGACTCAGCAAGAGGTATAGATCCTCATGAGCCCCCGCAATTGCAGGGACTCATGAGGATCTGTACCGCTTGCTGTTGGGCTGTGTTCAACTTTTCTCGACAGTGGTGGAGTTAACCACTTGGCAGCACTGACTATACTGTTTGGTGAGACATAGGCATCTCTCCCACCGGGCAATATTGTAGGTGTCAGTCAAGGGGTTAAATATCATTGTCAGTCCATATCTTGAGTTTGTGCATCAGCAAGTTGACCCATTTAACCCCGATCCACTATAGGAGGAGATGGATAAACCATGACAATTCAAAGGTAGTGCCAGATTAGCTTGGCTAATCTGGCACTATCCTTGAATATCATGAGAAGAAGTACCCAATGGAGAAAGAAACACGCTTAGAAAGATGGTTACAACACAATTTATTAATATTTCGGGTAAATACCTTTTGTCAAAATAGACCAACAAACAGAGAGATCAGTCGCTACTTATCTTCATTCGCAGAAGGAATGTGGCAATATGGAGTAAGTTCCATATTTATAATCTTTGGCCATCATCTAGTCCGCTTTTCAGCAGTTTTCATTAATTCTCAGTATTTCCCACGTTCACAGATGTAATCCTTTTCCATTGTCTGTTCCAGCAATTTTCACCAGTTTTCAGTCAAGTCCAAGTTTCTGCACCTGCCGGCTGCGTGCCTGCGGAACTTGGAAGTGTTCCAGAATTCCACGGACCGATCGGAGCGAGGCTCCCTTTACTGGCTTCTCAACCACACCGTTACTCGCTTTGGGGCCCGCTTGCTTCGCTCTTGGCTGGCACAACCCCGTCGAGATGTTGGGTAGGCATTTAGCCCACGTGTCACCGACACACTACAGCAGGAGATGGATTGACCATGATGATTCAATGGTAGTGCCAGATTAGCTTGGCGCCATCAGGCGCCAAGCTAACCTGGCACTACCTTTGAATTATGGTCAGTCCATCTCCATTTGCCCTGCGGTTTGGTTAAATGGGTTAACCCACAGGGCGCTCTGCACCGTAAGGCCCAGTACCACAGCCCTGCACATGGTGATGGTCCCTAACCAACTGTTGCAGAGAAATCACAGCGCGGCAGGAAGCCATAGAAGAGTTGTGCAATGGTTCGTGTCCGGGGCTGATGAAACTAAGAGACAGTCTGGCGCGCGCTCCCGACCTGGAGAGAGGTCTCTGTTCCATCTACCACAACAAGGTCAGCAAAGGTCGGCATACAGCAGTACCTGTTATGAGCGACCACCCTTTCGAGATGTCACCTCTCATTAAAGACCATTGTTTAGGTGGCTGTAGCCACTAACCCGGAAGGCCCCAAGCTAATCTGGCACCACCTTTGGATTATCATGGTCAATCCATCTCCTGCTGTAGGGACTCAAGGCTAAATGGGTTAAAAAGAAAAAAAAATCCCTTGAATTACATGTATGGTCGATCCTCGGCCTCCTGCTGTAGGGCATAAGGGAAAAACATATTAACCCTTTTAGCCCCAAGGTCCCATTTCTCAAATTTTGGAGGTTACCTAACGACTATGTACCAGTTGCAGGAGATGGTTTGACTGTGATAATTCAAGGGTAGTGCCAGATTAGCTTGGCGCTTTCAGTGCGCCAAGCTAATCTGGCCCTACCCTTGAGTTATCACAGTCAAGCCATCTCCTGCTGTAGGGATCCGGGGCTAAAAGGGTTAACCACACAACCACCAGCACCCTAAACAGTACTTGTGGTTGCACACACTAGAGACTTAAGAAAGCAGTTTTTGTTTCACTGTTTACAGAGCTCTGCGGTGGAGTTTGTGTGTGTGGCAAAATCGCTGTGTAAGCTGTGTCAGGAAGTCCGTCAGTTGCAAGGGACCGAACTCCCTCATTTGCACTCTGCACTGCTGAGGGAGGTTTTGCAGCAGGTGCCTGATTTATTGGATGATGTTCGTGAGTTTTCAAAAGCCATCAGCGAGAAAGCAGCAAGGTAAGAGATCTGAGTGAATGCACTCTTTCTGTTTGTTTGTTCATTCAGAAACAAACAAAAAGTAAAACTTACGTTACCCCCAAATTGTCTGCCTTCAGGCTGGCCTACTGTATTTATTTATTTTTTTATTTATTTTAACAAAAACTGTATTTTATGAAGTTTTTATAAAAAAAAATTCAACTAAGTGAAAGCCATTGGCCAAGAATTACAAACCCAAGTGCCCATGTTTATTGTACGTATACATTTGATTTGTTCCTGTGGGTAGATATTATATCTGTTTTTGTTTTTTATAATCTAATGCAAGCAGTCAATGATTGTTACACTGACTGCTGCTGTTACTCTTCTGGAAGCGAAAATCCTGAGGCCACTGTCTGCCTCACCTGTCTTGCGCATAGCTGTGTGCTGTACAGCTGAGTTAGCTGTCGACTGATGACCTTCTGCTGACTGGGGTTTTACTCTTCAACGTGTACATGACATGTTTCACCCACTTGACCCCACGGACACGTTTCTAAAAATGTGGAGGTTTCACTTATTGACTATGTACCAGTTGCAGGAGATGGATTGACCATGACAATTCAGGGATAGTGCCAGATTAGCTTGGCGCCGACATGTTTACAGTACCAGTGACAGTAAGGGGTTTTTTCGCCATTCCTGTGTGTGTTAATAGAGAAAACGACAAAGCGAACCTGTTTGTGGATAGCGGTAGATACCCAGAGGTTGCGAAGGTCAAACAGGAAATTGGCGACGTCTTGCAAGAATTGAAGGATTATCGTCGAGAAATCCGCCTGGCTCTGAGACAGCCGTCCATTGACTACATCAGTGTTTTGCAGACAGAGGTAGCTATGAGTTACTGCTCTTTATACAAATGACTTACAATTTTAAAAAAAAATCTAGATAAAAAAGGTGACTGCCAATTTTTTTTTAAAATCTAGATAAAAAAGGTGACTGCCCTGCGTGTGGAAAAGACAAACAGAACATAATTAATCACCTTTTGTTTTCCATGGGTATTTTGTTGACAGTTTATTTTGCATTTTCTATTGAGCACTGCATGTAAAACTCGGACGGATCTGACGTTGGCCCATTTAGCCCTGATGCACTGCAGCAGGAGAGGGATCAACCATGATAATTCAAGGGTAGTGCTAGATTGGCTTGGCGCCATCAGGCGCCAAGCTAATCTGGCACTACCCTTGAATTATCATGGTTGATCCATCTCCCGCAAGTGGTACACCTCCAACATTTGGGAAATGCGGATTTGGGGTTAAATGGGTAAAAATCCAAGGCTCTTGATAACTTTTTTCAAATCTGCATTAGACAGTCTTGTTTGATGGAATATCTTTTCTCTTGCATTTACAAATTGTTGATTATTTTGAAGTATGACTCACAGTCTTGTTTGAAAGTACTTCTGGTGTGCGTTACTCGTGTTTCTCTCTCCTGTGTCTGTCAGTTTCTGGTTGAGGTGAAGAACACACAGCTTCGCAGCGTACCATCAGACTGGGTTCAGGTCAGCAGGTATGGACACGAATGTCTACACAGTAATGATGTATGAGGAAATATCCAAAGTCAGAGACAGAAAGTGTGCGGCCTTAATAATATGGCTGCCTTTGCCTTGGAATACTTTTGACGACATTGCACTTTTTAAAAAAAATGAATTTTTCTCTAAAATGTATTTTTTCGAAAAATACTTACCGATGCCATTACTACAATGGAACAACCTATAGCTTGCGTAATTTTAGCCCAAAACACTTACGATGTGTACCTTTAGGGCCAGGGGAGGCCACCAGGGGTGCCGTGACCAGGTACCCGGGTAGCCTCCCTTCCTACCCCATACGGGTAACTGCCAGCGCAGCCAAGCCAAACCAGTTCTTTTCGTT
Source organism: Semisulcospira habei (assembly GCA_036245525.1). Classification (NCBI taxonomy): domain Eukaryota; kingdom Metazoa; phylum Mollusca; class Gastropoda; family Semisulcospiridae; genus Semisulcospira; species Semisulcospira habei. The sequence goes on along the minus strand of BTPG01000001.1, from coordinate 5,705,243 downwards.
CAGCTGACTAGCGGCGAGCGGGACAGGTGGGAGGGCCATCCGAGTAATGGCATCGGTAAGTATTTTTCGAAAAAATACATTTTAGAGAAAAATTCATTTGTTTCCTCAAAAACATTACCGGTGCCATTACTACAATGGAGAATAGCGAAAAGGAGGAGGGTGCCGCGTAACCCAGTGACCGACCGAGCTAGCGAGACCCGTCCTCCCTGGCGCAAGCTCCCGGTAATTTTAGCTAAAGGATTACCTACGGCACCGAGGGTGCCGGGAGGGAGTGTTGCGCCGCTGCGATGTCCCCCACCAGGGCCAGGTTATCTCGCTGGCCAGCCAGGTTGCGGAGGTAGAACCGGGTGAAAGTTGACTCAGTCCGCCAGCCTACGGCAGCCACAATGTCTCGGACAGCACAGTCGTGGTCGAATGTGACGCTAGCAGCCATGGCTCTGACCTCGTGGGCCTGGATGTGTAGTCGCTTGGCAGCATCAGCATTATTGTCTTGGTAGGCGGAGCATATCACCCATCTTAGCCAGGAAGAGATCGTCTGGGCTGAGATGTCTTGTCTACCTGGGGACAGAGGGAGAAAGAGGCGGGTGCGTCCCCGGCGGAGCGGCTTGGTTCGGCGTAGGTACATGCGTAAGGCTCTCACCGGGTCCTGTTGGATCCGCGGTTCCGGGAGTCGCACCAGATTGAGGTCCGTAAGGAACTCCATGCCAAGGTGGATGAATCGGCAGGACGGGGCGAGATCCAACTTTCCTAAATTGACGATGAAGCCGAGGCTGTCGAGGAGGGCCAGCAAGGCGTCTCGGTCCCTCTCCAGGGCAGGTGCCGACTGGTTGCGCAGGAGCAGATCGTCGAGGTAGTTCGAGGAAGGACTCGATGAAGTCCGCCTGGCCTTGGCGATGACTCCGTCCATGAGACGGGTGAACACCCAGGGGCTGAGGTTGAGGCCGAAGGGGAGGGCGCGGAACTGGTAAACGACGCCATCGAAAGCGAAGCGCAGATAGTGTCTGGAAGCCGGATGCACGGGTACATGTAGGTCTCGGTCCCTCTCTAGGGCAGGTGCCGACTGGTTGCTCAGGAGCAGATCGTCGAGGTAGTTCGAGGAAGGACTCGATGAAGTCTGCCTGGGCTTGGCGATGACGCCATCCATGAGACGGGTGAACACCCAGGGGCTAAGGTTGAGGCCGAAGGGGAGGGCGCAGAACTGGTAAACGACGCCATCGAAAGCGAAGCGCAGATAGCGTCTGGAAGCTGGATGCACGGGTACGTGTAGGTAAGCGTCCGCTAGATCCAGGCTGACAGCGAAGTCCATGGATTGAACCGCGGTGCGCAGGGCTCTGGCGGTCTGCATGCGAAAGGACGGCGCTGCGATGAACGCGTTCAGCGTGGAAAGGTCGATAATCCGACGCCACCTGTTGCCGGGCTTGGGGACGAGGAAGAGGCGACTGTAGAAGGCGGGTGAGTCGTGACGCGACACCACCTCTGTGGCGTTCTTCCCCAGCAGAGCGGAGATCTCTTATCGGAGCGCAGCAGCCTTGAGGCGATCCGAAGGGGCGGACGTCCAAACGGGGCTGCGCCGCAGGGGCGGTGGGGTCCGAAAGGAGAGCAGGAGGCCCTCGGAGACGATGGATCGGATCCACGGGTCGTCTGGGAACAGCGACCGCCACACGTCGCTGCAGGTGGCAAGCCTCCTGCCGACTGGAGACCTGGGAGCAGTCGGCGGGGGCGCAGGAGGGCGGGAGTCACCGGGCCCGGCCCCGCGCCGGGCAACGGCCGGGCTTGGGCCAGGTGGGGGCTGAGGCGGCATCAGGGGGCGGGTGGGCGCGGCGAGCGGCGGGGACACGCAGAGGAAGGCGGCGACGCCTTAAGCGCGGAAGCTGGGCGGGTCTGGCGGTCCGCAGGGCGCGACCCAGGGCCTTGCGGGCGGCTTGAAAGCGGCTGGAGGTGGCACGGGCAGGCCAAAGTTCCTTATTCGCGTCCTTCACCGACTGCCAGGTAGGACCGAAGAGGAGGGGATCGCCGAGCGGAGACTGTCGCAGCTGTCTCCGTAGGTCCTGCGGGAGATCGGGGCAGACGGCAAGCATGGCATCCCAGCGGAGCAGGTCGCAGTTCGCGGCAGCGGCCATAGAGTTGACGGAAGCGTGGTATGCCGCACGGTTGGCAGCCGTGGCTAGAAGTGCCAGTTCCGCTCCAGAAGGTTGACGACCGCTTGCGTGGCCAAGTCGAGGAATCCAGCACAGGCGAGGGCGTTGCGGATGAGGATCGCCGTCCGCTCCAGGCTGGGAGGGACGCAACGGCGGGAGGCGCGAAGTTCACCAGCTTGCTGCTGAGCGGCAGGATCCACCGCAGGGAGGGCAGCAGCAAAGGCCTGTGAGTGTCCGGCATACCAGCTGTGCTGAAAGGCGATGTCCAAGTCCGCCGGCCAGCGGGCATCGGAGAAGAAGAAGGCCGTGTCGGAGCCTGAACCCGGCTGCAGGAGAGCGGAGAAGGCGTCATGAAGTCCTTGAAACCCCGGGGGTTGTGGCAGGGACTTAACCCTCTTGGAAGGGCGATCAGCGTCCACGAAGGCTGAGAGCTTCCTCTTGGGGGGGGCGGCGACCGGGGACAGGCGTCCGGGGGAAGACACGAGGCAATCAGGCGCACGGCCTCATCGAGCGAGGCAAGGGTCTCCGCCCTGGTCGTCCGCAACGTATGCGACGAGGGAGCCGACGGCGAGAGAGCGCGCGAGGAGGTCGAGCAGTTGAAGAGAGCCGAGTCAGAGTCCTCCGGGGCGATGCTGAGGGAGTCCACATCGACGGGCGGTGCAGGAGGCCGACGCACCAGGGGCTGGGGAGGCGGGTGCCGCCGCGAGGAGGAACGAGACCGGGGCGAGCGGCTGCGACGGCGCGAGCGGCGAGACCGACGAGTGGAGCGTCCGCGCGAAGGCGAGCGCGTGGTCGAGGGTGCGAAGGGGAGGGGGAGCGGGGAAGGCGGGGGGAGGGACGCTGGGGAGGGGGGGGGGGGGAGACAAAGGCCGGGAACGAGGAGCAGCACGGACGACCGAAGGGGACACCCACCGGGAAGAGCGCCGACTGGAAGAAGGAACCTCCGAGGACAGAGGGGAAGACAGACGAGGAGGGCGTGACGTCCACGAAGCTGAAGCGCCGGGCGAAGCCGGGCGCGAGGAGCGAGCAGAGACCGAAGAGTGCTTGCGGCGGGAGGCGAGGACCGAAGACGAAGGGCTGCGGGTCCGAGGGGGCGTACGCGGGCGAGGGCTGCGCCGCGAACGGGCCTCCGAGGGGCGAGAGGTAGAGTCCAGGCGGTCGCGAACCCGGGGCCGCACGTCGGGGTCGTACGTAGAAGCCGAGGGTCCGGCGTCGGGGAGAAGCGGCGTTCACTTCTGTCTGTGGTCTTGTGAGGCTTGGGTTCTGCAAGGCGGGACGAGCTAGCTCGCTGTGGACCTGGCTCGAGCGAGCTGGTGTGCAAGGGGGGAGAAAGGCGTCCCCCAACGTCGAGAATTGGGGCTTGTTTGTTTTCCGCAGAGCGGGGCGAGTGGACTCGCTGCGGACCTGACTCGAGAGAGTGGGTGCGCAAGGGGGGAGCCTTTGTATGCCGTCCCCCAACGGCAGCGTAGGTGCGTCTTGTCGGATCCGAGGCCGATGCATGCTCGTGGCTGCGGGCGGGCGGCGGTCCTCTGTCACGCCGTTAAAAACTCCACAGCTGGGCCCATTGTTCCTCCACCCAGAGAGCGCGGACATCACAGGTGTGGCCCGAAGCACAACCATGCTTGTCACTCGGCCACTGAAAGTCGCCACATCGTTTGCAGGTGCGGACTTGACAACTACAACATAGAGCGAAAATACAAGGCGTCTGGTCGTAGCAGAAGGCCACGAGACAAAAACTGCGCACCACCCCTCACCGTTCCCCACTATCCTACGCCAAGTAATATCGAACAAGCAACGATATAGCAAAGGATGCCGGTGCATGCCGCCAGAGGCGCGGCGCGCTGGCAAACACCGAGACCTTACCTGGACATCTCGCAGGGGGCAGGGGAAAGTAGCATCTGTAGCCGAAGAAGAAGAAGAAGCGGCGCTCACGTGGCTGAAGACCAGACGAACAGGAAAGGAGGCTGAGTCCTCGACGAAGGTCCCGGCAGTCCAACCGGCGAAATGACTGGGGAGGCCGAAGCAGGAGCACACCGGACGCCAGGCGAAGGCTCCGAGAGGCACCACACAGGCTCCAAAGTTTCTAAGTGCCGGAAAACCGGTGCAGAACAGAGCCCCTACGTGGGGTGAAGACCAGCTCCACGGCCCGGAGAGACCGGGAACCAAGTGTCTTTCCGGCAAAACAAGCACAGGAGCACGAGTGACACTTCCTCCCTAGAAAGGCACACAAGGGCAGAAAGAGTTCCAAGGCAGGGCGAAAGCACAGGCCGGGAACGAAGTCCACTTTCGAAAAATCCACAAGTAGCTGACCATACACAGCCGAAGGTAGCACTGCAGAGGGCTATAGCTAACACGTCTACACGCTGCAAGCTAAAGGAAAGAACTGGTTTGGCTTGGCTGCGCTGGCAGTTACCCGTATGGGGTGGGAAGGGAGACTACCCGGGTACCAGGTCACGGCACCCCTGGTGGCCTCCCCTGGCCCTAAAGGTACACATCGTAAGTTTTTGGGCTAAAATTATGCAAGCTATAGGTTGTTCCATTGTAGTAATGGCATCGGTAATGTTTTTGAGGAAACAAATTCACATTGCATGTGTTTTGAAGCCATTACATGTGGGTAGCACTTTTTGTCGCGACGATTCCTGCAGGAATGATCGTGACGAAAGCGCTACCCACAGCCAAAGGGTTAAGATAAATTTGACACTGTTGTTGCGGAGACGCACGAGCATCTATGCCTCTTGCTGAAACCACTTTGTGTCCGTGGTTTTTTTTGACGGCTTGAGATCTTTGATGTTGAATTGTCAATGATTTCCAAAACACTGGCAGTGAATATCCAGTTAACCCATTCAGCCCTGACACACTACAGCAGGAGATGGGTCGACCATGATAATTCAAGGGCAGTGTCTGATTAGATTGGCACCTGTCGGCGCCAAGCTAATCTGGCATTGCCCTTGAATTATCATGGTCGATCCATCTCCTGCATCTGGTGCATAGTCATTAGATGACGCCTCCAAAAATGGAGAAATTAGTGCGTCGGGCTGAATGAGTTAATGCTTTGTGTTCTTTGTTTCCTGTCTCTGTAACCTGACAGAATCTCTCGTTCATTTTAATGCAGCACAAAGGTTGTGAGTCGATTCCATCCACCATTTGTGTCCGGCAAATACAAACATCTGTGTCAACTCCGAGAGCAGCTGGTTGCCACCGTCACGGACGCATGGCAGCAGTTCCTTCGGTGAGAAATACCACGTGCATACTGGCCATATTTTTAGCGTGCATGATTTGTCACAGCGCAGCAGGAGATGGCCTGATCATCATAGTTCAAGGGTAGTGCTAATTTAGCTTGGTGCCTGATGGCAGAGGTCATCCATTTCCCTTGACTGTTTACCCCCCATTGTAATCCCCACATCCCCCCCCCCCCTCCCCTCATAACATGTTAGCACACTGAGTCCTCAAGGTTGCAATTCCCAAACTTGGGAGCTGTCCACTGGAGACTATAGACCAATTCTGGAGACAGACCAACCACGATAGTTCATAGGTATTGCCAGAGCAGTCTAGCGCTGTCCATGAAGGTCATTCTCCATATGTCTCCTGTCGTAGTGTCTCATGACTCGCGTCTCCTTCAAGGAAAGTCAACGCAACCCAACTGCAAGAGACATAGATCCTCATGAGCCCCCACATTTGCGGGGGCTCATGAGGATCTATGCCTCTTGCTCAGATTAATTTGTGTCCATGTCCCTTGAACATTTATTGTAGCGTTTTCTTTCTTGTACTTTTTGTTCTGTGATTTTTGATCTTGTAAAGCGCTTAGAGCACCATTCATGTGGAGGTCAAGCGCCAGATTAATATACATTATTATTATTATTATTATTATTATTTGTGGTGTTTGCTCGTTAAATGAACGAAGACCTCCGAAACAAAATTCACGTCCTGTGGCAAGGAAACGGTTGAATGGACTCTATTCAGTTACATAGTTTCTTTGTCTGCGTAGAGAGTTTTCCGATGGCTTCCTGCGATACCGCAAGGCTGTTCAGCTGCTGGCGTTGTTGGACGTGCTGATGTCGCTGTCACACCTAGCACAGCAAGACGGCTACTGCAGGTAATTAACTCATTTAGCTTTGACTCGCTACAGCAGGAGGTGGATCAAAAATGATATTCCAAGGGTAGTGCCAGACTCGACCTTGATAATTCAAGGGTAGTGTCAGATTAGCTTGGCGCCTGATGACGCCAAGCTAATCTGGCACGACCCTTAAAATATCATGTTTGCTTCTTGTTGTATTTGTTTAAAAGTTCAAATCCCAGTCTATGTAAAAATGTATAGGCTTGCTACAGTATTCTATACAGGTCAGTCAAGAGAATTTGTTTAAAACTTGCTAAATCTTTGATTTTTGGAAAGGAATGGTCCGATTTGATGTGCCTTAAGGGGAAACGGTACCTGATAACCTGCATTTCTGTTTCCTAAAATGTATTTAGACCCTGCATGGTGGAGGACTGTGCCATGATTGAGATTGAGGATGGCCGCCACCCGGTTATCGATGCTATGAGGGGGGAGCACGAACAGTACGTCCCTAACGGCACACAACTCAGCGTAAGTCACATCTGTTTTTTGTTCACGTGAAATGTCAAATAGAGTTTTTTCCTTAGTCAGACAAAAGAGGCCACAGAAGGAGGGTATCTTAACCCTTTTCATCCTGATACACTGTTGCATGAAATAAATTTACCTTTGACAGTTCAAGGGTGGTGCCAGAATAGCTTGGCGCCTGAGGCGTCAAGCTGTTCTGGCACCGCCGTTGAACTGAAATGGTTAATTTATCGCTTAATCTGTAATGTGGCCTTCATAGGACAATAAGCAAATTTGTAAAAGTCAGCCCTAGGATGTAATGAGTTAAATAGAAGTGTACGAGTGACAGACTTCCCGCGCAGGTCTACCTAGGGTGTACTCCCAGAAACATGACAACGCAGAACGGATTCTCCGTACGCCTGTACCTGACATATCCCATTTGGCCCCAGCGCCCAACAGCAGGTGACGAATCGACCATGATAATTCAAGGGTAGTGCCAGATTAGCTTGGCGCCCGACGGCGCCAAGCTAATCTGGCACTACCCTTGAATTATCATGGTCAATCCATCTCCTGCAACTGGTCCATAGTCGTTAAGTGACACCTCAAAAATTGAGGAGATGTGGTCATGGAGTCAAATGGGATATTCACCAAACCGGTTAGAACCTCGTGAACCCTTGCAGTTGTGGGGGCTCAATCATGTTGGTCTATGCCTGTTGCTGGCCCCTTGTAAGGCCTGAAACAAAAGGCTGCCGCTGTGTACTGGTAGTTCTCTCTGTTTATCTGTGTAGGCTGAGGGTCAGAGAGTTATGATCGTGACGGGCCCTAACATGGGAGGCAAGAGCTCGTACATCAGACAGGTGGCGCTGATCGCAATCATGGCGCAGGTCGGATCCTTTGTACCAGCCGCTTCTGCTCGACTGGGCATTCTGGACGCTATTTTCACCAGGTGAGTTCTGCAAGAGATTTATTCTCACTGTTGTGACAGGATACTCTGCTTTTTGAGGGCACCGGGAACCAAACTAATCAGCTGTACACGTGTGCATGTATTTTTACTGTTTTTAAAAAATATATTTTATAAAAGTCAGCTTTGTTTATAAGGTTGGATTAACAAAGTTGGATGTAATTTTTTTTTAGAATTTGTATTGTATTTATTTAGTTAGTTTTTTTCTGTCCCACCTAGACTATTTCTAGTACTTTTCTATCACTTTTCTTATAACAAACTCGGTTATCACAAATTTAGATATCATGACACTTTTTCTGAGGTCCCGACTGTACCCTTCTATTTAACCTTTAGCACTCTGCTTTCCGCTGGCAGTTCTTTTCCCTGCAACTGCATTCTTTTTGAGTGGGCTAAATCCAACGCTACCCTACTTACTTCAAAAGCCTACAACTTTTTCTTTTTTCTATGTATGATTGTGGAATTTGGCATGTATGTAAATAAATGAATCAAGATTATGTCACAATTCTTAAAACTGTGTTATTATCCTAACAAAAAACAAAAAAAATCAATGCTTACTACGCACCGTTTACGCGTTCACTAGCACTCGATTCAGAATCACTCCTCTGCCCATCACCACTATCTCCCACCCCCCCCCCCTCGATCTCAAGTCTTCTGGCAAAAAGCCAAGAAAATCTTCATCATCGGAATCTGACTCCATAAAAGTATTCCTTGATGAATGCTTCTAATTCCTCATCGGTCATCTTTTGTCAAAATGAAGCCGTCCGAACAAACTCTCGCTTAGAAAATTCGAATCGCTCAAACACACTTGAAGTTAGCAAGATGGCCGATATAGAATGGAAGCAAGCCTCATTTACAATCACCCACAATCCTTTGCAAAGGCTTCATAGTAACCCAGGGCGTTTACCATAGCCGATTACGAGCAGACCACGCGGTGGCGACATATGTCGCCATCCGATAATGAAGCAAGATAGCTGCTGGCGACAAATGTCGCCACCAGCGTGCTAAAGGTTAACCCATTACATTCTGAGGCTGGCTTTGTAACATTTGCCTATCGTCCTATGAAGGCCACATTTCAGATTAGGAGATAGATCAACTGTTTTAGTTCAAGGGTGGAGCCAGAATAGCTTGGCGCCTCTGGCGCCAAGCTATTCTGGCACCACCCTTGAACTATCAGTTCAAATTTATTTCAAGCAATGGGTGTATCAGGGCGAAAAGGGTCAAATTACTTTGCTAGTAACAAAGGTTGGATAAGAAGAACGAACAACTTTGGGTCCCCTGGCGTCTTGTTGCACTTGACGCTTACTGTAAAGTCTACCAACAACAAATATGTTTTGGCCCTCTGGTGTTCTGTTGTACCTAAATTCAGTGCGTTTGATTTTGTGTTGTGTTTTATTCAGGATGGGAGCAGAAGATGAAATTTTCCGCGGCCGTAGCACCTTTATGGTGGAACTGCAGGAAGCAGGGGAGATTCTGGCTGCGGCCACAGAGCGTTCACTCATCATCATGGATGAACTTGGCCGAGGAACCAGCACCCACGATGGGGTGGCCATAGCGTACGCCACTCTGCACTATCTTATTACGCAGGTAAAATTTGTAATTATACACAAAACAATATAAAAAAAGTGCTTGTATGGTAAAGTGAGTCCTGTAGGCTCCAAGCTGTTCTGGCACCACCCATGAACTATCATGGTCGACCCTTTGGGGTGGGGGGTGGAGGTTTAGCCATACTATTTTGTTTGTTATTTTGTAGCGTAAAATTCATTTTTCTCTAAAAGGTATTTTTTCGAAAAATACTTACCGATGACATGACTTTGTAGTAGTAGACACTTCCACAAAGTCATGTCATCAGTAATGTTTTTGAGGAAATAAACCTGTTTTGAGTCACCACCATTGCAAGATAAACGACAGAAACAACAGGTGGTCTGTCAAGAGAAGCGTTGAAGGGCAAAGAATGTCGCCTGGTGATCTGTCATGAGGGTGGTCGCTGAGAACAGTCTCTGCTGTAATTTCACCCTTTTAGCCCCAAGGTCCCATTTCTCACATTTTGGAGGTGTTGCCTAACGACTATGTACCAGTTGCAGGAGATGGCTTGACTATGATAATTCAAGGGTAGTGCCAGATTAGCTTGGCGCCTGACGTCGCCAAGCTAATCTGGCACTACCCTTGAATTATCACGGTCAATCCATCTCCTGCTGTCGGGATCCGGGGCTAAATGGGTTTAAAAAAATATTGACATCTGTCTGTTCATGCAGGTGCGCTGCCTGACGCTGTTTGTGACACACTACCCGCTACTGGGGGAATTTCAGCAGCAGTTTCCGGACACTGTGGGCAACTTTCACATGGCCTTTCTCCTCTATGATGGTCAGATGGTCATTTGAATTGCTTCAGTGTGGAATAAATACAAAAACCTTTTTTCCATGTGAATTGACTCCCACTTCACTCCACTTCATATACTGTCGAGCAAAAGAACTGCTACATTTTGGAATCATTGAAAACAAGTGCTTTTTGTGATTCTGAAAATGTCATTTCTTTTGCTTGTCAGTATAGTTCTGTGCAAGATTTGTGGACAGGGCTTTGGCCCTCTTTTTCCTTGTTTATATATAACATGAGAAAGTAGTGTGTAAATAGGTCACAAATTAGCATTACAGAAAGTAATGTGAAAATAGGTCAGATATGGTTGAATACTAGTTACTGCTTTAAAATATGTATATTATTACAATGAGATACTTAGGATGTTTACTATTATTATTATTACTATTATTGTTTGATTCCTTTTCATGAGTAAAAGTTGGCAATGTTTTTTTTTTTTGTTTTTTTTTGGGGGGGGGGGTGAGGGGGGGTGTGACAGCAGGCTTAATTAGGTCCATCCACTCAACTGGGCTGCCAAAATGATTTTTTTAGCATGTTTATGGCACATAATGCAATCAAGACATATATTTCCTGTTTTTGCTGTTAGCGCTAGCAATGGTTTATATTTTAAATCTATGCACGCTGAACTTAAGTTTTAGGTTTTCACTTTCATTTTAAGCCATGCAATTGCAAGAAAAATCAAACATTGCCATTCACATGAATGATGGCGCTGGTTAATATATCTTTATTTAACCCATTATATCCTGAGGCTGATATTGTAAACTTTGCTGATTGTCCTGTGAGGGCTACATTACAGATTAGGAGATAGATCAACTGTTTTAGTTCAAGGGTGGTGCCAGAATAGCTTGGCGCCTCAGGTGCTAAGCTATTCTGGCACCACCCTTGAACTATCTGTCAATTTTATTTCAAGCAATGGGTGTATCAGGATGAAAAGGGTTCAAAGAGCATTTTTACCCTGCTTACCCTGCTAAACCCCGCAAGAGTGAGCTCAAAGTTCCTTACACACACAACTAAACCCAGTCAGACATAACGAGTGAACATCTTTCTTTCATCCAGGCAGTGAGGATGAACAGGACAACAACGCCAGTAAAGAGAGTGCGGAGGAGAAAATGGACGAAGAGAAGGGCGAATTTTTGACCTTTCTGTATCAGCTCACCCCAGGGGCGGCAGGCAAAAGTTATGGATTAAACGTGGCACGTCTGGCCCAAATTCCTCGTGAGATTCTGCAAGTTGCGACAACCATGTCCCATCAGCTGGAGGACAAGATCGCCAAGCGCAGGTTGGAGCAACTGTTCTTATTTCATTTTGAATGTGCCTGTGTTATCATTTCTCACTCCTCAGTTTCCTGTGGGATAGGTCCAACACATTCACTCAGGACGCCACTGCAGGAGATGAATGGGGCATGATAGTTCGAGGGAAGTGCCAGATTGGCTGGGCACCTGAAATACATCGAGCTAATCTGGCACGACTCTTGAACTACTGTTGCGTATGTATGCACAGTTCCAACCCCTTGACTGCTGAGAACAAGTGAACACAGCTGCAAGAGACATAGGTCCTCACGAGCCCCCATAGTTGCGGGGCTCATGAGGATCTATGCTGTTTGCTGACACCACTTTGTGTCCTTGTTCCGAGGACGGTTCGGGCTCTTTGGCGTTGAAGTAACAAAGATTCCAGAAACACTATGCATCTGCTGGGAGTGAACAGTGGTTTTAGGGTCTGCAGATGGTCAGTGTGTGTGTGTGTATTTGTGTGTGCCTGCATGCATGCATGTGTTTGCATGTGTTAACAGTCACTCCATGTTTGTCACAGCATTTTAAGACATAAGCTTTCAGCCGATCGGGACGTTCATTTTATGTTTGTCGTTGCAGACTGACGCGGGAGATGTTTGCTTCGGCATACCACTCGTCACCAACTTCGGTAACGGACACGCTGACACAGATATCTGATAGTTCTGTCTTGTGAAACACAGCCCTTTTCTCAACCAGCCAGAGTGCGCAAGAGGCATGAGATTCTCAAGGGGCCCTGCAGGTGCAGTGGTTCTTGAGACTATTGCTTATTTCCCCTCAAACTGCAGAAGTCATTAGAGGTCATTTGCGCTTAGTCCTGAGCCAGCCACTAAGCAAGGTGATCGGCTATAGCGCCACAACACTCGCCCCGCTATAGCGCCACAACACTCACCCCGCTATAGCGCCACAATATTCGCCCCACTATAGCGCCACAACACTCACCCCGATATAGCGCCACAACACTCGCCCCGCTATAGCGCCACAAAACTCGCCCTGCTATAGTGCCACAACACTCACCCCCGCTATAGCGGAGCACCTTGCTTTGTGGCTGGCTCAGGAAATGCAACTGACCCCAGTGTCTTACATCTGTGACTATTTCATGGTTACTTGTGTGTGCACCTCACCCTTTCTATGTCGGTAGCGACAAAACCCGCTACTGTCAAAGTGTTAATATTGTTTACAGTGCACTGTATTGTAGGGCATTGGCGTAAAGAATAAACAGTGTATATATGATGTATTTTTGTATAAAATGCATGATCGTGAATATTTTGGGTCATATGCTTACACAATTTTTATGTAATATAATTATCTATAAACCTTCTTTCTGACTTTGAATGTCTTTCTGTGTTTGGCATGATGTCTGAATATGATGTCTGAATATGATGTCTGAATACCAGTTTTGAGCAACTTGTGTTTTTGCCAGGTAAGACAGGTCCTCTGTCAAGAGAAGCCTTGAAGGGTGAAAAGTATCGCCTGCCATTAAAGACCAGCATCTAGGTGCTTACAGCCACAAAACTGATGTTTGTTAACCCATTTAGCCCCGAGTCCCTACAGCAGGAGATTGACTGACCATGATTCAGGCGCCAAGCTAATCTGGCACTACCCTTGAATTATGATCAATCCATGCGTGCAACTGGTACATAGTCGTTAGGCAGCACCTCCACAATTTGAGAAATGGGACCTTGGGGCCGAAAGGGTTAATGACAGGTGGTCTCTGATCTTGGTGGTCGCTCAGGACAGGTTCTGCTGTAATTACAAAACTGCCTTTCATTTCAAACACACATTCACACAACCTTTCAATACATGATCAAAAGCTGGTAAGGTTATACATTATAAGCAAAGCTTTATTTCAAAAAGAAATTTAAACAATTATAAATAATTCATTTAACAAGAGTAACAAGTTGATTTCAACAGAGATCCCATTGACAGAGGTGCCTACCCCTCTTAGACCATTTTGTGTAATGGGCTGCTTAAAAATGTGTATTTTGTGTAATCATTTCAGCACAACACGCAACGAAAAAAAAAAATACACCACAGCAAGCAAATTAAAAATAAAGACATTTATCCACACTATTAGCTATTTTATTCACACAATATCGGGTATCGCTGTAGCAAGTTTGGGTTTTAAGTTGTGAATAGTATTTGGGGAAAAAAAAACCTCTCTTTTTTGTAAAAATGTGACCCGCCACCACAAAATGAGTCTTAAGTCACCTTTTGGACATTTTGAGATATTGATATCAGCAGAAACTAGAAAGAAAACCCTTTTCAATGGTGCCAATAACATGTGAATCAGACGATTGCTCACCGAGTTATGGTTTATAGAACCTGGGGACCCCGCACATGTACCCGACCACGCCACCCGACAATTTTCAAAATGAGTCTAAAGTCACTTTTTGGACATTTTGATATATTGATATCAGCAGAAACTAGAAAGAAACCCTTTTTCAATGGTGCCAATAACATGTAAATCAGACGATTGGTCACCGAGTTATGATTTTTAGAAACTGGGGACCCCGCACATGTACCCGACCATGCCACCCGACAATTTTCACCAATAGCGGGAAATCGGGTCAGGGACATTACGACTCATTTCGTGGTGGCGGGTCACAAATATGGTCTATTTTGGACATTTTTCTTGAGCTCTTGTGACCCTTGACTTTTCCGAGGGATCAACGAAATTAGTGTGCATATAAAGGTCTTTTTATCAGGTATCTTTGTACCAAGTTTGGGTTTGAAGTTATGAATAGTATTTGAGAAAAACGAAATTATGTCCCAAATGGCTATTTTTGATATATTTCCTGATCATCTGTGACCTTGACCTTTGTGAGAAACTGTCACTAAAATTGGCATGTATAAAATGGTCTTACTACCCGTGAGAGTTCAGTGTCTCGGTGCACGCTTGGCACGCTGTGTGCGAGTATTTTTGCTGCCTTGGCTAGACAGTGCCGGCGTAGCGGACTACACGCGCAAAGCTCAGTGACATAGTCTCTGGTTCCCGAGGCTGGGAGCCTATAAAGCGGCCGATCTTCAGTCCACAATTATCCCCCCCCCCCCTCCCCCCCTGTAAATTGCGTATTTTAGAGGAACTGGTCGTACTCGCGTAATTTGAGCCGAAAATGCCTAAAATTACGAGCTAGCACGTAAGGTAGGCACCTCTGCATTGATCCTTTGGGTTTTTAACCCTTTGGCTGTCGGTAGTGCGTTTTGTCGCCGTGATTCCTGCCAGAATCATCGTTACAAAAAGCGCTACAAACGGTGGACGGCTGAACAACATTCATTTGCTTTTAAAATTTGGTTTTAAATGCACACAAGCCATAATACATGCAGGCATTAAACTAACATCTAGTACACATAATTAATTTAGAAAACAATATAACGGCTACGCCCTATATAATTCTGCATTATGACTGGAGTGGATAGATGGGTAATGGGTGAGGGCGTCCTACTGATAATTCTGCATTATGATTGGATAAATGGGTAATGGGTGGGGGCGTCCTACTGATAATTCTGCATTATGATTGGATAAATGGGTAATGGGTGGGGGCGTCCTACTGATAATTCTGCATTATGATTGGATAAATGGGTAATGGGTGGGGGGGCGTCCTACTGATAATTCTGCATTATGATTGGATAAATGGGTAATGGGTGGGGGCGTCCTACTGATAATTCTGCATTATGATTGGATACATGGGTAATGGGTGGGGGCGTCCTACTGATAAAATAAATGCAGTTATGGGAAAGCATGACCAGACCTGGACAATACTGTCACAAATATATTTGTACGAAGCAGAAAAATTCATAGAAACAAGGCGACTGCCAAGGATGAACAAAGCAGAAACATACTTAGAAATGGCTAGTACAGACGGCCGGTTAGCAGGTGACTATGGCCATCTGATCTCACGGCGGTCATGTACAGATATGCAATGGAAAATGTATCTTTCTTATGCAAGTACCAGCAATCCCAACTTTAACACACTGTGTTGTACTTGTCCTTTCTAAGCGCGTTTCTTCCTTTGTTAGCTTTTTCTTTATCGACCATTTAGCCCCGATGCACTACAGCAGGAGATGGATCGACCATGATAATTCAAGGGTAGTGCTAGATTAGCTTGGTGCCATCAGACGCCAAGCTAATCTGGCACTACCCTTTAATTATCATGGTCGATCCATCTCTTGCAACTGAACATAGTCGATTGGTGACACCTCCAATATTTGGTAAGTGTGGCCTTGGGGTTAAATGGGTTAAAAACACAACAGAAAATGAATCGGCCAGGACAGCTGAATATGATGCCCGATTAGTTTGTAGCATTTAGGCCGCCCTTGAACTATCATGTTCGACCTGTGTCCTGCATGTCATGTAAGATACAAAATCCAGACCAAAGCGTGACTGACAAGCATGTGAAATGCAAAGCAAATCAAAAGAAAGTACAAAACATGCTTGGGAAAGACAATTACGATTTTTATTTATTTATGACATAGTGGATAAAAAAAGCTGGTAGAAGCTGACCTGATCCCAAAATGGTGCTGGGTGTTTTTTTTTCATGACGCTATTTTTTTACGGAGTTGAATCGTCTTTTCTAAGAGTGTTTATTTGTTTGTTGGGATTTCCTTTGTGTGTGACTTGCAAATTGGGCGTTTCACCCACAGGGTTCGGCGAGATCAGTAAAACAACATGGGTGACACGCACAGTAGAACCTCTTTAACCATTTTAGTCCCGAACCTCTACAGCAGGAGATGGATTGACCATGATAATTCAAAGGTAGCGCCAGATTAGCTTGGCGCCTTCAGGCGCCAAGCTAATCTGGCACTACCCTTGAATTATCATGGTCACTCCATCCCCTGCAACTGGTACACGGTCGTTAAGCAACACCTCCAAAATGTGAGAAATGGGACCTTGGGGCTGGAAGGGTTAACAGTACAAAGCAGTGACATAATTATTAACCTGTTTAACCCCACGGGCTCATTTCCCCAATTTCGGAGGTGTCGCCTGACGACCATGTACCAGGAGATGGATCAACCATGCTAATTCAAGGGTAGTGCCAGATTAGCTTGGCGCCTTCAGGCGCCAAGCTAATCTGGCACTACCCTTGAATTATCATGGTCGATCCATCTCCTGCTGTTGGGACTCGGGGCTAAATGGGTTAAAGACCATCATTCAGCTGCCTACATGATGGTCTTTAATGACGGGTGATCTCAGAAGGGTGGTCACTCAAAACGGGTTCTACTGTAACAACAAAAGTGAAGATCCAGATAGTAATACTGAATGGTTAATACTGTCATAGTAGGCAGGCCAGACTTAACCCCTTTGGCTGTCAGTAGCGCTTTTTGTCACGATTCCTACAGGAATCATGGCGACAAATAGCGCTGCCGATAGCCAAAGGGTTAATTCAATTATGAGCGGGACTTTCACCAAGGGGGAGGGAACTTGTGACCAGAAAAGGAATAGCATACACAAGTATAATTATGTAAGTCTGCTGGTTTGATCAAAGCAATATAAAATCAGGGACCAGTAATCTTCGCGCGTGACATGTCCCATCTCCAAAGTTCAATATAACCACATTGTTTGGAATATCTTTGCTGCATCTTTTCTTTGTAACTTACCTTGCTAATACAGGTAACAAAATGTGGATATAACGACAAAGAAATTTGGATCCCTTAGCGTTTCGTCATATCTGAAGTTGACCGCATCTTGCAAAAAAGCAAATGAAAGACCAAGCATAAAATTGAGCGCTCAAGCAAAATACCCTGTTCCAAATAAGCAGAACTGAAAAATATACATAAATAAAGGGCAAGTTTTCTTCGGTTTTTACCCCACTTAACTTCACAGCCGCATTTCCCAAATGTTGGAGATGTCATCGAATGACTGTGCCAGCTGCATGCAGGTGATGGATCGACCATGACAATTCAAGGATAGTGCCAGATTAGCTTGGCGCCTGATGCGCCAAGCTAATCTGGCACTATCCTTTAATTATTATGGTCAATCCATCTCCTGCTGTAGATCATTGGGGCTAAATGGGTTAAATTCCTGCCTGTCAAGCACATGAGTGCACACATGCAGAGACAACAGCCGCTGCAATTGCCCTTTTTGCCAAACAATATTTGACCCGAGGACGCATGTCTCTTAAAAGCTAGTTAAACATATAGAAACATCAATGAAAGCAAAAGGGATACATCATTTAGATCGTGTTTGAACAGGTGGATGGGTTGTAAAAATAAACCGTCCGCCTTGTAACACAGCCACAAGTACTCGAAAACAATACTGGTGGCTGCATGCACTCAGGAGCTAAAGTATATCTGCTGTTTTATGGCAAAAGCCAATACACCCATTTTTGAGAAAAGCTAGATTTAGCGTTTTTATAACAACAAAAATCTTGTTTTTCCTCAAAAATAGACGCACTGGCTTTGCCGTAATTATAACGGCAGATTTGGCGATCATTCCAGATTCAGTTCGTCTCATTTGAGGTCCATTCTCTTTGTGCAGTCACTTTTGAGTTTATCCTGCATTTACTTCTGTGCTAGGGTGAGTGCCAGGTGAGTGCCTGCAAAGGAACCATGTGTAGATAGGGTGGTTCTACTTGTGACCTGTCATGAATCGTTAGTATTTTTAGTCCCAGGTCACCTGTCAGCCCACAGGGTGGTTTTTCTCTATTCGGGCATTGTTCTGTCTACCCTTGTCCATCACTGTTTTGCCTTTTAAAACTCCCTACTGCTGCACTGCTGTAGCTCTGATATTGATGTGTTGCTAATGGTCTTAGCTTATTTAGACCCATGTGTAGTTTATTAACGATTGACCGGCGACATTCATTTCTGTTAGTTTTTTTCACAAGCAGTGCAGCACGTCTGAGAGCTGTTGCTGTCGGGACGTAAGCAATGACAATCAATCATGGATTGTTCGGCTGCATAGAATGCCCGTTTGAGCAGACGCCTTTCTTGCAAGGAAAAAAAAGAGGTAAAAGACAGGTGCTCGCTCAAGATGAGTTGAAAACTGACAAGCAAACATTTTCACCTGTCATTAAAGACAATCATTCAAGTGGCCACAGGTGGTCTTCTCGCTCAAGACGAGTTGAAAACTTGACGGGCAAACATTTTCACCTGTCATTAAAGACAATCATTTAAGTGGCCACAGGTGGTCTTTAACCCATTAAGCCCTTATTACACTACACAAGGAGATGGAGTGACCATGATAGTTCAAGGGTGTGAGTGCTGGGCTGTTCTGGCACCACCCTTGAATCATCATGGTCGACCTAACGTTTGAACTGGTTTGTAATCCTCAGAGGACAATTTACAACTTTTTTCCAGCTTGGGGCTTGAAAGGCTAATGACAGGTGGCCTCTCTTAAGGGTGGCTGGTTCAAGCAGGTTCTGCTGTACCCTCCAGCTGTCATGTTTATCCCTTTGTGCATGCAGCTGCTGGTACTGTTTACAGTATTGTATGATGGTAATGTTTACAGTAGTGTGTGATGGTACTGTTTACAGAAGTGTGTGATGGTACTGTTTACAGAAGTGTGTGATGGTACTGTTTACTGTAGTGTGTGATGGTACTGTTCACAGAAGTGTTATGGTACAGTTTACAGAAGTGTGTGATGGTACAGTTTACAGAAGTGTGTGATGGTACTGTTCACAGTAGTGTGTGATGGTACTGTTTTACAGTAGTGTGTGATTGTGCTGTTTACAGTCGTGTGTGACAGTACTGTTTACAGTTATAGTGTGTGATGGTAATGTTTACAGAAGTGTGTGGTGGTAATGTTAACAGTAATGTGTAATGGTAATGTCTACAGAAGTGTTTGATGGGTACTGTTTTACGGTAGTGTGTGATTTTGCTGTTTACAGTTGTGTGTGACAGCACTGTTTACAGTAGTGTGTGATGGTAATGTTTACAGTAGTGTGTGATGATGTTTACAGCCGAAGTGTGTGATGGTACTGTGTACAGAAGTGTGACAGTAGTATGTTATAGTTCTGTTTACAGTAGTGTGTGATGGTACTGTTTACAGTAGGGTGTGATTGTACTGTTTACAGTAGCGTGTGATTGTACTGTTTACAGTAGTGTGTGATTGTACTGTTTACAGTTGTGTGTGATTGTACTGCTTACAGTAGTGTGATTGTACTGTTTACACTAGAGTATGATTGTATTGCTTACAGTAGTGTTTGACTGTACTGCTTACAGTAGTGTGTGATTGTACTGCTTACAGTAGTGTGTGATTGTACTGCTTACAGTAGTGTGTGATTGTACTGTTTACAGTAGTGTGTGATTGTACTGTTTACAGTAGTGTGTGATTGTACTGCTTACAGTAGTGAGTGATTGTACTACTTACAGTAGTGTGTGATTGTACTGTTTACAGTAGTGTGTGATTGTACTGTTTACAGTAGTGTGTGATTGTACTGTTTACAGTAGTGTGTGATTGTACTGCTTACAGTGCGGGTGGCTGCATGCACAAGGGGGTAAATCCATCTGCAGACATGGGGTCGTACTAACCTTGAGAAATCCTACTCATTCCATCTCCCATACCAAAATTCTAACAAGCTAGGTACGCGCAGCAGGAGGCATTGTGTCCCTCAGCAGTTCCTTCTGAGTTTTTGACAATCTGAAAATGGGAAGTTCCTGGCGAGAAGCGTGTGATGTCATCCCCTTGCGAGCCATCTGGTCACTGCTTGCACGTCTGGAGCGAATCAGGCTCATGCAGTTCAATTCATTCTGAACTTCAAACCAGTCCCAGCTTTTCTCATTGATGGCCCTACAGTGAGCGAAACAAACGAGATCAGTGCATTTGTGTGCAGGGGTTAGAGCAAGGGGTAGATAAACATTTCATACAGACTCCCAGGCTTTTCCCACACATTGCAAAGATGTCTAAATTCATGTGCAGTGATGAAGGTTGTGCGGTCTCCGCCACACTTCAGACTGTTTTGTTGCAATGACAAATAACGATCAGCCACTGAGGTGGAGTAAAGTAACAGCAACCCAACTGTGGCATGGCACCATTTTAAAGAAAAAAGAACATGTCACTTCTGCGTTTGAAACCCTTTCATAAGGTCACGTCAATTCATATTACACTTACAGTAGAACCTGATCTGGGCAGTCATGTATTTTTACAGCCACATGCTGTTTACGGTCTCATTTCTGTCACACGGATGATGTTCACTAATATAAATTGCCTTGATCTTATGCCTCAGTAGCAAAAGGTCTTCGGGCCTGCAATGGCCGCAGTGGGCCCAAGGACCTAAGCTTACTGTGATGGCCACCTCAACTGCTGAATGCTATCAGCAGTCAGTGTATCAGAGCCAAAAAACGCAAAAATACCTGCGGTTTACAACCACAGCCAGACTGGCATAGGCAGCCACGTGAGACAGTGCATGCGCATAATTGTGCTTTGAAGTGTGATTTTTTTACCTTTGTGACCTACAGCCGTAAGGTTCAGAACAACATACCAGTGCATGTTACCCAGTAACCAAAGGTCCCTGGGCCCAAGAGGGCCGCAGTGGGTTTGTTCATGGCTATGTGCGGGCCCATTGCGGCCATCGTGGGCCCGAAGACATTTTGCTACTGGGGTACTAAAGAAACACAGGATACCGACCTGAGAAGCTTGGTGTAGATCGACGGCACAAGCGGTAAAGCGAGAGATGCAGCTGTGTTCAGCATTTCCTTGGTCAGAGGTCGTCGCGCCCATGCGTTCATGTCCTCAGCAAGCAGTTTCTGTCGGAAGATCAGGCAGGATTTAGAGAAGCTCAAATGGAGGTACATGCATGTCCAACATTTGTTCTGTTCTTGTCTTTTTTTCATATTTGTCGATTACCCATTTAACCCCATGGGTGCATTTCCACAATTTTGGAGGTGTCAGCAAATGGCTGTGTCCAGTCTCAGGAGATGGATCAACCATGAC
The DNA here is from genome assembly GCA_036245525.1 of Semisulcospira habei. Lineage (NCBI taxonomy): Eukaryota > Metazoa > Mollusca > Gastropoda > Semisulcospiridae > Semisulcospira > Semisulcospira habei. The sequence goes on along the minus strand of BTPG01000001.1, from coordinate 5,684,062 downwards.
AATTCAAGCATAGTGCCAGATTAGCTTGGCGCCAAGCTAATCTGGCGCTACCCTTGAATTATCATGGTCAATCCATCTCCTGCTGTAGGGCGTTGGGGCTAAATGGGTTAAAAGACCAAATACCACTACACCCACCTGGCAAACCACCGCCACTCTACTCTTATTCATCCAGTTTAACCTTAGGAAATGAATTGAAGAACGGTGCTTTAAAAAAAAAATGATGTACATTTTTTACAAATTTATATATTTTTTATTTCAAGGCTAAAAAAAAGATTCAAAAACTCTCCTATACTTATTTACTGACTCTTTGATTGGTCTACTGGTTCTACTTGCAGTGTCACAAATCCTTTGATACTGCACGAACAATGGAGTATCTTCACACAGATTATCATCAACATTGTCATCATCACCATCATCATCGGAGTCATCAGTACAAACAGTGACCATCGTCATTAAGACCATCATCGTAATAACTGGAAGTTTTACCTGGAATTGTGGACAGGGTGAATACTGCTCAATATTGCATTTTTCACAGAGCGCTGCCAGAGGTACGCGGCGCCCGCACAGACCCAAATTCTCCATCACTATTGAGTACGCCACCTGAAAATAATGAGCATGCTCAATGCTTAGGAAATACAGGTGTCACAGATTTTTCATTACATCAGTCCATTCAGTGCCACAACAAGATACAGATCGATCATAATAGTTCAAGGGTGGTGCAAGAATAGCTTGGCGCCTCTAGGCACCAAGCTATTCTTGCACCGCCCTTGAACTATCATAGTTAAATATTACTCCTGAACTGCAGTGTAGTCATCTGAGGGCATTTTACAAATTTGGGAATTCTGACCATTAGAACTCTTGTGAACGAGTTACATGTACGTTCAGTTTAGCCCCTACGCGCTACAGCCGGAGATGGATCGACCATGATAATTCAAGGGTAGTGCTAGATTAGCTTGGTGACGGTTGGCGCCAAGCTAATCTGGCACTACCCTTGAATTATCATGGTTGACCCATTTCTTGCAGTGGGTACATAGTTTAATTTTCAAAATTTAGGAAAAGTGGCTGTGGCGTTATATTTTAATTTATGCCATCGGATTGTCATGTTTGATTGTACGTACCTGTGTATCGAACGAGTTCTGTAGAAAAATCCCAAACTGAAAGTGCAGATTGGCAGCCACTGGAGCCGAGTTGTGGACCACCTGGAGACAAATAACAAAAGGAATAATTATCCCTTTGGATGTCAGTAGTGCTTTTTGTTGAAGTGATTCCTGCAGGAACAAAAGGCACTACTGACATCCAAAGGGTTAACCTCATTGATCACACAGCCCTCGTTACTGTAGACAGGTGGGTGCATGTGCAAGGGACTTGATAATGACAAATATACTTGTCTCCAATGTTTAATCACTATAATAATAATAATAATAATAATAATACCGGTTAATATATAGGCACTTTACCCAATTCTGTGAATTGGCTCAAAGCGCCGTGATCTGAACCCAACACGCACGCTCACGTGACACTCACGCATTCACTCTGAAGACAAACACAGTATAAGACAGACGCGTTCACGTGGTGCGAAGGGTCAGCTCAGCTACTGCAGTTTTGGAAATTTTGATCACTTGTATTTGAAATTTATAAAGTGGCGTGAAACCAGTACCAGAGTTGAGACGCTGGAACCCGCTATCGAACCTCGCACCTTTAGCATTGGTGGCAGGCGCCTTTACCACTGCGCCACAGACCGCCCACTATGATCATTATGAGAAAAATCAACAGTTTTCACTGGATCAGGCGGTTCTTGGGGAAAATCCATAAGTTGCATGTGAAGTAAATGTGGTTCAGGTTAACTCATTCGCGGCCCGCCGCATCCGGATGCGCGGCATAAGCCGCGCATCCGGATGCGGCAGGTCGCGAATGAGTTAACCCCTCCACTACTGGAAGACTGTGAGCAACACCCACATGCAAGAGGCACAGATCCTCTTAGGCCCCCCCCCCCCCCCCCACAGTTGCTCAACTGGAGCTCATGAAGATCTAAGCCTGTTTCTGCCACCACTTCCATGCACATTCCTTTTACACCTGCAGCTCTCAGACGTAGAATTAAAAGGGATTTCAGTAACACAATGTTCATCCACTGGCAGTGAAAGGATTAAAATGACCAACCCATTCCCCTCTCCCCCCCCAAAAAAAAAAAAAAAACAAACAAAAAAAACCCCACAACAACAAACAAACAAAACCAAAACAATCGTATAAACAAAACCAAAACAATCGTATAAACAAAACCAAAACAATTGAACAAACAAAAACACGCACAAAGGGAAGTAAAAAGGAAGGCTTGGGCCCCTTAACCCTTGTCATTCGGAATACACCAGTGTGTGAAATAAGTTTGACTAAAATAGTTCAAGGGTAGTGCCAGAATAGCTTGGCGCCTCTAGGCGCCAAGCTGTTCTGGCACCACCCTTGAACTAAAATCATTGATCTATATCCTTATCTGTAAGTATTATAATGTAGCTTGCCTATGGCAGTGTACACAGTCATTTGAAGCTTTTAGCCTCAGTATGATATGGGTTAACCGACTCCCACCTAAGAGTTGCTACACACAAACACATCCATCCAAGGTACTAAAACAAACACACACACACACCTTGATGACATGCACAGACTGCAGCAATCGACCCAGACCTTGGTACATAAGGTCTGGATATTTCTTCACATCAAATGCAAACACGTTGCCATCGCTCGTGCTCAGCATCACCAGGCTCAGTTTGCCTGCAGCCAACAAAGTTAACCTATTTAGTCCTGATGCCCTACAGCAGGTGATGGATTGATCATGATAATTCAAGGGTAGTGCCAGATTGGCTTGGCGCTGTCAGGCGCCAAGCTAATTTGGCACTGCCCTTGAAATGTCATGGTCGCTCCATCCCCTGTAACCGGTACAAAGTTGTGAAGTGATGCATCTATTATTTGCGAAATGCGGCCGTGGGGTTAAAAGCGGTGTTAACATAACTGCACCTTGCATACACCAAAAATCAATACATTAACCCATTCAGCCCTGACGCACTACAGCAGGAGATGGGTCGACCATGATAATATGGGGCATTGAGTTATATCTGCGCATCGAGTTATATTATAAATATGAGAAATGCGCCATATAAATACTATGTATTATTATAATTCAAGGGTAGTGCCAGATCAGCTTGGTGCCTGTCGGCGCCAAGCTGACCTGGCACTGCCCTTGAATTATCATGGTCGATCCATCTCCTGCAACTGGTGCACAGTCATTAGATGACGCCTCCCAAATTTGGGAAATATGGCCGTCGGGCTGAATGAGTTAAAGTCACAGAAAATAATTATATGAACAATGACAACCCATGGATAGTGCAGTGCTGTACCTTTCAATGACAACCCATGGATAGGGCAAGGCTGTACCTTTCAATGACAACCCAATGGATAGGGCAGGGCTGTGTCACGACACGGGTTTTTTTCGCCTATTTTTGTGGGGAGTAAGTTTAGAGGAGTGACAGGGTTTAGTTAGTCACCGGGTAGCGATAGCATAGGTGTCTAGTATTTGGCCTGTACACAAGTATTTGCTGTCGTGTGAGAGTTCGAAGGTCGGTGTGAAGCACGTGGCCGCCCAGTCTGAACACCATCGGGTGGTTAGTGTTTCACGTGATTTCACATCGCATGATGCAGTGAGCGTTTTTTTGTGAACCTAAAAGTTATCCAAATTTTAGGGAGTCGCATTTCCACCAGCGAACGAGTCAGTCGTTTTTTCAACGAGGTCTCTGAGGGGAGTTTGTGCGGGCGTGGTTTTCCATTAGCCACCGCCTCAAGTAGCTGTGTGGTCCCACCTGTGGTGTCCCTACGAAACGGCCCTGGTCGAGCCCGGGAGTCACTATGACGAGAAGAGAGAGCTGCGACGACTTTACCCCTGGCTTGTCTTGTCTTGTTTGTCTTCGTCCTAGCCAGGGCGTCTTCACAGATGACAGTGAGTACACGCGACAATTCTCTAGTGGCCATTTGCTCGGGGGGGAGGGGGGGGGGGGGGGGGGGGGCGGGGGGGGGGGGGGTTGTTTGTGTTTGCTTGTTCTGTATTCTTATTTTGGCTAGTGTGTATTGGGGGCAGGGCTAGAATACAAGAGAATAGAATGTAGAAGTGAATGCCGTTTGTTGTATGTTGTAGTTTCTAGGGTAGTTAGCGTCAAATTAGTTATGAGGATTTAACGCCGAGCGGGCAACTAGGGCCATTTCACTATTTAGCGTAGGAATGTAAATATCGGAGGGGGGTCATGTGGTGACGTGTAAATATGTATTTGGTTGAGGTTAAATTTGTCGTGGGGGAGAGAGGTGAAGGGAATGTGTTGTGATTGAATTTATCGTTTTGGGAAAAAGGTGAAGGGAATATGTTGAGATTGAATTTACCGTTGTAGGAGAGAAGTGATGGGAATATAAAGACGGCAATTAAAGTTGCAGGAAAGGTGATGTGATTATTTTGTTTCTTTTGTTAGTTATTTATGTGTATTCTTGCACCTATGTTTTAGTGCATCCTATTTCCAACTGGTTCCTATCCTAATCCATTGGTGTACTGAGAGTGGAGGCTGACTGTCACTCCGCCTTGTGGGGCTACGATGCCGAACCTGAGTGCCTTCGCGAGTGTCACGGCGCGCCTCGTTTAGTCAGGTCGGGTCGTCCCGTTTAAATATTTCTAACCTGTTTAAGCAAAGTTTTGTTTGCATATAATCTTGTAAAGAACATTATATTTATTTCGTCTCCTCGTAGTGACTGTATTGCGAGAGAAGCTTTGTCACAGTGACATTTTGAGTTATTATTTAAAAGCAGCCTGTGTTACGGAAGACCTTATCGCAGAAGCAAGAGCATCGAGTTGAGCTGCGCTTAACGGTTGTGCTTCTGGCGAGAAGGTCCCATGACGTGAACTATATTGAGTTATTCAACTTTCATTCATGTTACGTTAAGGACATATGTTCCACTTGTACATGTGATATTGTTCATTTTGAAACGTTGCTAGTTAAAAGAGCCTTGTTCATTCTGAAATGTTGTTAGTTAAAGGCGCCTTGTGTCGTGAGTGTCTAGTGTACGAAAGCTTGTTTAATTCGAACTTGTTGTTCGTGATCCCACTGGGGAGATATAGTAGCGTACGGATTGTATTCATTTTTTCTCGATCTTTATTTGTGTTAGTAAGCAAGCATATTTGGTTCTTCGTATATTTGATGGTGGTGTTTTGAATACTGTATGACTTAAGGAGCCATATGCTGTGAGGGACTCTTTGCAGAAGCAAAGGCGTTGTCTAACTGGCGTTAGCGCTGACGCTTGTGCTTCCGTCGGGGTCAGTGGCTCGCGACTTAAGCTTTTCAGCCTGTTTCTTTTGCATTTTTATTAAGGATAGTAGTTTTATTATGTCATTTTGTACTTTATTTAGGATATTTAGTTTATTTATGTGTTATTTCGTATTGTGTATAGTGGTTATTTAGAGTGGGGAGTTTGGACGTATGTGTGTGTGAATGTGACATGTGAGTGCGTGGTTAGGATTGAGTGTGAAAAGTTGGTGGTTGTTAGGGTTTTATGTAATAAATGTCGTCGTCGTTGTTCCTCTGGTGTTTGTGTTAGGTTTGTGTTAGTGTGGGTTGGGTGTGTCTCGAGCGGTAGCGCTCATAGCTCGCACCCCGGAAGCGGGGTCGTGACAGGCTGTACCTTTCAATGACAACCCATGGATAGTGCAGGGCTGTAGCTTTCAATGACAACCCATGGATAGTGCAGGGCTGTACCTTTCAATGACAACCCATGGATAGTGCAGGGCTGTACCTTTCAATGACAACCCATGGATAGTGCAGGGCTGTACCTTTCAATGACAACCCATGGATAGTGCAGGGCTGTACCTTTCAATGACAACCCATGGATAGTGCAGGGCTGTACCTTTCAATGACAACCCATGGATAGTGCAGGGCTGTACCTTTCAATGACAACCCATGGATAGTGCAGGGCTGTACCTTTCTTACACAACAAACACAGATACAGGCACCTTTTGTTTCTGCAGATGCAACTATTTCTTTTTACATGTGTGCATACCGTTTTAATCAAGTAATTTTGAAGACAATAAGCTATCATCCAAGGATTAAGGATTAACCCATATAGCCCCACAGCTTCATTTCCCCAACTTTGGAGGTGTCCCCAAACAACTATGCACCAGTTGCAGGAGATGGATTAACCATGAATCAATCAATGAACCTTTATTTTAAAACAGTGAAACTATTAACAGTCGGTGACAATGCCATTTTTCGTACCTGCCGTTGCTAAAACTACGACTAAGTACAAAATATACATAAAACAGGAACATCAAAGCACAGTGATACAAAATATACAGTCCACTAAAAAACAAACACACGCATGCACGCAGAAACGAACATACACGCGCGCAGACTGCAGATTGGCAGCCACTGGAGGCCTTGCCTAATGACTATGTACCAGTTGCAGGGCATGGATTGACCATGATAATTCAAGGGTAGTGCCAGATTAGCTTGGCACCTTCAGACATCAAGCTGATCTGGTACTGCAGTTGATGTTGATCTATCTCTTGTTTGTCATGCTTTGGGGCTATATAATGGGTTATGAGACTGATTTATTCTTATACTGAAAGTCAAACTTTAAAAAAACTACAAATTACAGACTTTTGACAAATATTCAATTACTTCTCATCTTCTCATATTCATGGTGGCGACAATTCATAGATGTGTACCTTTTGGTCCAACATTAACTCCAGTACAGGCCAGGCCTACGATGGGTTCCCCCAGCAAGATGCGCTGTACAGCATTCTCCGCTCCCTCACTACACACAACCAGGTGAATCTTGCCCATGCTCACTCTAACAACAAACACAAACACGGTGCACTGACATTTCTTGTAGTCTAATATACCATACAAAGAGTACATACAAGGAAAACAAAAATTGTAAACGCACGAAAAAAGAAAAAAAAATGAAGGTCGGGTCATCCTCATTGCTGCATACACCTGTATTGTGAAAATGGACGTAATGTGCACATCTGGCCCCTGGGCTAAATGTCGGCCTTATTTGACCCTCTCCAAAAAAAAAAAAAAAAAAAAGTGACTGCTAAGTGTAAAATGCAAGGACAATCTTGACAAAGAAAGGAGCGCTCTTGCCAGTGAAAAGGTCAATTACAACACAATTTGTTAAATTTTAATGTGATGTAAAAAGCACCCAACACCAAAATTTATTAATTTTTTTTTTCCAAATGGACTTGAGACAGAAATGCGAACGTCACCCAACTGCAAGAAGCAAATGCGGGGGCTCACGAGGTTCTTTGCCTCTTGCTGACTTTATATCTGTGTTCCTGGCACTGTTGGGATTATTTGTTAAGAAAACAATTTGTTTACAAGAGCAGCAAATGAAAGATAAGTAGCCATTTTTGTTGTTGTCAATATGTCAATTTTGAAAAAGGTTTCACACCCGAAAATGTAATAAATTGCGTTGTAATTGCTTGCACATATTTGACCGCTAAGAGTTTTTTTTTTTCTTACTGGGTAGCTCAGTGTGTTTTCCACAGAAGCCTCTGTAAATTTACAATGACATTACCGTGAACGTGAATAATACCAATTGTCTTTTTGTTATCATGATATACATGCACATGTATTGCAAAAGAAGCCCACATGCCACTACTGTGTGTGCCTTTCCCAAGTACAACAGGTCAGCCTCGGTATTACGTGCTCCACTAAACAGCTGTATCAGATAATTATGCACAAAGTCTCGTTTTCCCTCGGGATGCTGGCCAGTGTGCAAAAGATACTCAGGCTGATGTCAGACTTAGTTGATGTCTGCCTGAGGACCGTGGGGTTACCAAGTGGGGTTTCTTTTTAAGCCTACCTACATTCACCACCACAACAACTCAATCGTGAATGGCACACTTATTTTATGGCTCGCAGGTACCATGATACACTGAGGCAGACCTGTATATAGATAAGTAACCACTGTACAAGCATAGTTCCATATGGCACACTGATCTTCGCTTGCTGACAGCACACAGAGACATGCGTCTCTGCTGCACAGTACTGTGTATCTTTGTGTACGTATGAGGTTTGTACAAAATCTTTTTTTAAAAAAATATTTTACGCTGTAAACGATATAGGAACACTAAACTCAAAGCAGTACCGTGCGAGCTCTGGATTACCTCGGAACAAAACAAAGCAGTACCACGAAAGCTCTTGTTTAACTGGAAACAAAACAAAGCTATACCGTGCAAGCTCCAGGTTCCAGCAAGTGCTCGTGTTCTCAGTTTCCAGGGAAGCTTAGACATGGGACGTAACTGCGGCACCTATTTACAAAATATCGAAACAACTTTTGTACTTCGATTTAATGTTGTAAAACTCCACTTCATCATTAACATATGCTGACAAACCGTTAAAACAGCGAGGTGAGTAGGATACTTTGATGGTTTGGTTTTATACACATTAAAGTGTAAACTTCTGATCCTAGCTTTTACTTTGCCCAGCAGATGTGTTCGAGTATAAACCTTGGCAACAGCATGAACTGGAGAAAAATACCGCAAAATACTTAAAATAGCCCTTCGGGAGGATGTGGTAGCATTTTGAAAAATACGGTACGTGTAATTGTACACTCACTTGTTGTTGGGTTTCTTGATGCTCGCTTGTTTCTATTCAGATTTATTGATTATCGGGTCGTTCGCTGTCGGGAAGGTAAACTAACATGGCGGCGAACACTTGAAGAAAAATGAAAACAACGGATTTGTTGACTCGGTGTATGCTTGAAGCTAGGAATTACATTTGCGTTGAAGGTAAACCAGCATGCTTGCAACACGGCCCAGAATATGGCCCTGAACGAGGAGGGTTGTAACTGTAGTTGCAAGCCTATGTTGCTTCTTGCTATTTACATGTTGTTTATATCATTACAAATCTATCTTAAAAGACATATTGAAAGACATCAATAGACTCACCCCAACCCCACACACATAAGGGAAGTAAACAGTCAGATAATAATACTGAACTTTTTCGCTGCAATTTATTTTGTTACTTACCAGTTTGTAAACACACAAACCCAAGACAAACCCATTTCTGGCAAAGGTCTGCACCCAACAGTTTGACTGGTTTTATTGTTGTTGTTTCTCCATAGACTGAGTTGCTCTTGTACTTGTAGTATTAACATTTTTCTGGTGTGTAGGATTTTGTTGCCGTGTTCAATTTGTTTTGATAATTAATTTCAGTTGTTTTAACCCCCTTATTGTTTGTCATGTATCACCACTTGTTGTACTGTTGACATTACTGGCAGCTGCATGCACAATGGGGCCAATAACGGATTTTGTGTTGGCCACAGGCAAAGTTTTGAAAGTGAATCAAAATGCCAACATCCAGGGACAAGCGAGCCCAGCGGCTCATGTTCAAGTCGCAGCTGGAGAACCTGCAAATGCCCAAGTTTGTGTTCAAGTCTGTCGAGCCGCCAGAGAAGGACAATGACCTCTACCCCCTCAAGTGGCCTTCTGGTGGCAGTGTAAGTCTTCAGAATTATGTGCACTGATGTACAACTGACCAAAATGCATTTTCTTTCTGTGTCCTGTTGCAAACAACCTCCTCACTTCTGTGATGTATGTAAACAAACACATGCACGTATTGGCTGCCTTTCCCGAGAACTTGTTGGGCCCTATGGTCACCTAGGGGCCTTCTAGGGCAATTTAACACTTTGAATGTGTGTAGCGGTTTTTGTCCAAGCACTTCCCTTGAATTATAGGTGATTACCCATCTCCTGCTGCACTGTCAGGACTAAATGGGTTAACTCAAGGCCTGTTTTTGTTGCAGGTGTAACCGAGTGCCAAGTTGCGGCACAATGGTTAATTGAATCTGGGGGCAGAGTGCACTCAGACAGCTGAGAGTTGGATCATATTACTGACCTTTTAAAAATGGATTGTTTGAAACATGATGAGATAACTAATGTGCAAAAGGCCATTGGGCCGACGTCGGCTGCTGTTGGCCAGCGCACAGTCGTATGTGAGCCAACGGTGGCCGACATTGGCCTGAGGGCCTTTTGCGCATTGCGTAAGCATTGGTCCCAACCCTAGCCAAATAACACACAACAAAATCCATGGGCATTTTCCCAAGTAGGTTTTGTGAATGACACAGCAGGACAACCCGGCTGCTGATACCCTTGCACTATTTAAAGTTAACAAGGGCAGCAGCCTGTTGCCAGCGTTGTGTGACCTAGATGGAAGCCATTGTGACCCGGTCACACTCCCCCCTGTTTGAATAAATTTTGTCCCCAAATTGCCTCAGTCCTGTTTGGCATTTAAACCCAGCTACAGGATGACATCCAGGTGGTGGAGGGGGGGGGGATGTTGGGAGGGTGGGGGGGGGGGGGGGGGGCGTTGCAGAGAGTGAAATTAACACTGTACTGTAGGTAGCACATCCTTTGATCACAGTGCCAAGGGTTTGACTCTGGGGGCAGAGCACACTCAAACAGTGGAGAGATGGGTCATGTTAGTTGTTATGGACCCTTTCATAATGGCTGTTTAACCTTCCCGAAGGAAAACTGAAACATGATGAGGTAAGCATTGGTCCTGTCCATATCTAATCAACACACAAGAAAATCCAAGTGTGGTTTGTGAACGACGCAAGGGGAACAGCCTATCTGCAGATACCCTTTGCACTAATTACAGTTAACAAGATCCTGTTGCCAGCATTGTGTGACCCAGATAAAGGCCAGTGTGACCTCATCACACTGGTTACCTTTGTTTAACAACTTTATTCTGCCATGTGATGACATTTAGCCCTGATGCGCTACAGCAGGAGGTGCATCAACCATGATGATTTAAGGGTAGTGCCAGATTAGCTTGGTGCCTGGTGGCGCTAAGATAATCTGGCACTACCCTTGAATTATCATGGTTGAGCCATCTCCTGCTGTAGTGCGTCAGGGCTAAATGCGTAGAAAAAGTGCATCTTTAATCTGCCATGTGATGACAAGAGACAGGAATGTCGGTTTGTGTGGGAAGCAAGATTTTCATTGCAATTGTGTAAAGCAATATCTCCTGTCTGTTGCCTTCTCAGAGCAGTTTTGCTGTGTACTGTCTACACGTACCTCTCACTGATACTTTTTTTTTTTTAACCATGTTTAAGCTCAACAAACCATGTTTTGTTTTGCAGAATGAAGTCCAGAATAGAATCAACAAAGTCCTCGGGCCTCTCTCATTGTTTGCACCTTACCCACATGAAGACGGTGAGTTAATTCCTTTGCTTGATTACTTTCGTGTAGTTGCGTGCTTGTTTGTTTGCTTGGTGTCCTGGAGGGTCGTTTGGTTTGTTCAGTTCTCCTGGTGTGTATTCAGATATCTGGTTGTAATTGTTGATTTTATTTGATGTGGTCATTATACTTGATACTTAACCCATTTCATCCTGATACACTACTGCTTGAAATTAATTAGACTGTCTGGCGCCAAGCTATTCTGGAACCAACCTTGAACTAAAATGGTTGATCTATCTCCTAATCTGTAATGTACCGTAGCCTTCATGTGACAATAAGCAGATTGTTAAAAATTTAGCCTCAGGATGTAACTTGTTGATGGGACAGTCCAGGATTTCCCACTTTCCTTTGTGTCCTGTTTAACTACACTTTTATTTCAGAGCCTGAGCCAGAAAACTTGGAGCTGGAGAGGCCTGTTACCCCTATCAACGTGAGTCCTTTATTTGTTTTTGTAACCCTTTCACCACTAGTGGATGCAAAATTATTTCTTTTGAGAGGAGGGCAAATTCAACACTGAATAATTCCATCCATCTAAGGAACATGGATATGAATATGGTCTGCAAGAGGCCCAAAATCTCATGAGCCCCCTCATCTGCGGGGGCTCATGATGTTCTTCGCCTCTTGCAGTTGGGTGGTGTTCACATTTTTCTGGCGGTAAAGAGGTTAAAGAGAAGACCAGTATGTCGTGAGCCATGCTAAAGATTTTGTCATGTCTGCCTGCAATATCAGAAGTTTGAACGAGTATTGATTGGGTACCAGTAAGCAATCACATGATCATTTTGTTTGAAGGAGGAGATTAAAACACAGCCGACAACATTTGACAGACTTTCAGCATACGTGCGGAGGCGCATTGCAGCGCGGGAAGATGTGCCATACCTTTCTATTGAGGACCAACATAATCTGGTGAGGACATTTTGTTACAATCGTTGTTGTAAACTTGTGTTATTCAAATTTCAGTATCCTTGATCATCATGAGTATTTTTAGTCCGTCTAAAAAATGTTCAATCTAAATTTCATCATCTGTTTTCTTTGTGACCTTTGCTGTTACGTTGTGCACTTTCTGCAGCCGGTGGTAAATGCTGACAGATCTTAACAGTCCCTCATTCAGCTCAATCCATTTTCAAGCGACATAGATTTACATCAAAGAAGTACCCAACGGAGAAAGAAACACGCTTAGAAAAAACGGTACAACACAATTTATTAATATTTCGGGTAAATACCCTTTGTCAAAATAGACAAACAAACAGACACCGGCATTAGCCTCTACTTATCTTCAGATGCAGAAGGAATGTGGCCACATTCCTTCTGCATCTGAAGATAAGTAGCGGCTAATGCCGGTGTCTGTTTGTTTGTCTATTTTGACAAAGGGTATTTACCCGAAATATTAATAAATTGTGTTGTACCGTTTTTTCTAAGCGTGTTTCTTTCTCCGTTGGGTACTTCTTTGCATTTCACACGCTTGGCAGTCACCTTTTTGGTCTGGATAGATTTACATCAGCATTGACAGCTGCAGGGACTCGTGAGAATCAGTATGCCTCTTGCTGACCAAGACTGTCTCAGGCTGCGTGTCAAACTGAGGGCGTTTATTGGTGTGTTGAGTGACTCACTCAGCACTAATAATAATAACCCATTACATTCTGAGGCTCTAATTATCAATTGTTTAGACATCCTTTCAGGTCAACGTCATAGTGCTGGAGACAGATCGACCATGATAGTTCTAGCTTGATGCTACCAACGCTGAGTCATTCTGACAAATGTTTGACAAATGGTCAGGGCACATAATTCTGTAGCATGTCAGGGCTTTCTGGAATAATAATAATAATATTAATAATAATAATAATAATAATGAATATTTTTATTATGCTTATTCCAAATGGCACTAAGCACTTTACAATTTGAAATATACAGTAAACATAAAGGGCAAAGTTCACATATGTGTCTGAACATGACAAATTTAAAAAAAAGCATCAACATCACATAGTCCACAGACCAACAAAACGTGTACAATGTACATTAAAGATACGTAAAAGCAGCTTGATAAGAATAATGACTTCAAAATCAACTGCTGCACATTAAAATGGTAAATGGCAGCTAGAAAAGGTCTACAGGTTTGAAAGCAGCTGGAATGGATTTGCTGTGGGAGCCGATACATTTGTCAGTGCTTACATGATCTCGACACTCTTGTTTGCAGGCGGCCATCATTATGGGAGAGGTGAACAGCATTTGGCCAGACATACGTCGACAGATTGATGATCCTTTCCTGGTACGTTTGAATCTTTTGTTCTTTGACCTATTTTCTGCCCTGATAAATCCCCTTTGCCCAAGAAGCTATAGTTGATCAAAACAGTTTTAGTGTACAGAGAAAAATGTTTGCAAGAAGAAAGGGCAATGGAGAGCATTTATGTAATGTAAGGAATGATAAGTTTCCTTGGCCAAAGTGTATAGTGTACAATACAATACAATACAATACAATACAATACAATACAATAATAATTCACAATTTCCCCATGAGGGATTAATAAAGTATTATTGTATTGTATTGTATTGTACTGGTCTCTTGTTTAGGACCTTACCATCATAAGTCATATTTTATTTAACCTCATTCTACCCCAACACCGAAATCCCCAAATTTTGCCGTTGTTCTCAGAAGACTGCATTGTTGTGCAGGACACAGATTGACCATAATAGTTCAAGGGTGATGCCAGAATAGCTTGGCGCCCATAGGCGCCAAGCTGTTCTGGCATCACCCTTGAACTATCATGGTCGATCCATATCTTGCTGTGGTGTGTCTGGGGTAGAATGAGTTAACCGCACGGTGGCATTTCTCAATTTTTCAAACGATTATGTACCAATTATCAGGAGATGGATTAGCCGTAATAATTCAAGGGTAGTGCCAGATTAGCTTGGCACCTGACAATGCCAAGCTAATCTGGCACTACCCTTGAGTTATTGTGATTGATCCATCTTCTGATGTAGTGCGTCTGGGCTAAGTGGGATAAGGTACAAAATCAGAGCGCAGCACACATTCATGTGATGATGATTAACCCTTTGGCTGTCAGTAGTGCATTTTGTTAATGTGATTTCTGGGGGACTCACCTCAACAAAACATGTTACCAACAGCCATGATGATGATGATAATATCAGTGTGTGTGTGTGTGTGTGTGTGTGTGTGTGTGTGTGTGTGATTTTGTGTGATTGTGTGTGTGTGATTTGTAGTCGCCAGAAGAAAACAAAGAGTTGAACCGCCGCATCGCAGTCCACATTGTGACAGTGTGTGAAAAATTGTTTAACCACTACCTGCACAAAGCGCAAAGTGAGTTGTACTCCAGGGTAGCCTCAGTATTTCATGTTTTCGAATACCAGATTACTGGTAGCAATCATGTGCATTCTTTCACCTGCGCTGTTTACGATACCATGCTTGCACAACAATCATGTGCATTCTGTCACCTGCTCTGTTTATGCTACCATGCTTGCACAACAATCATGTGCATTCTGTCATCTGCACTGTTTACGATACCATGCATGCACACCAATCATGTGCATTCTGTCACCTGCACTGTTTACGATACCACGCTTGCACAACAATCATGTGCATTCTGTCACCTGCACTGTGTACTATACCATGCATGCACAACAATCATGTGCATTCTGTCACCTGCACTGTTTACGATACCATGCATACACAACAATCATGTGCATTCTGTCGCCTACACTGTTTACGATACCATGCATGCACAACAATCATGTGCATTCTGTCACCTACACTGTTTACGATACCATGCATACACAACAATCATGTGCATTCTGTCACCTGCACTGTTTACGATACCATGCATGCACAACAATCATGTGCATTCTGTCACCTACACTGTTTACGATACCATGCTTGCACAACAATCATGTGCATTCTGTCACCTGCACTGTTTGCTATACCATGCTTGCACAACAATCATGTGGCATTCTGTCACCTGCACTGTTTACGATACCATGCTTGCACAACAATCATGTGCATTCTGTCACCTGCACTGTTTATGATACCACACATGCACAACAAAGCTGATAATGTGAACTAGCCTCCCAAATAATAATAATAATAATAAAATAATAATAATTTAATGCTTGATATAAATAAATGCCCAGTGAGTAAATTTTTAAAGGTCCTCTGGCTGACATCAGAAATAGTTGGCTTCTGCTGACTAGATGGCAGTCATGAGCCTATGTATATTTTGAAGTTAGCAGAAATAGTGTGGACACTTGTGCAGTCTGCCTTTTCTGAGGGTGACCTGTATTCTGGCTTGTTCATCAGTTGTCTCATAATTATACAAGTTTCTTGCTTTGTACATTTTCTTATTAACCCATTTTATGTCATGGGGCCTTATTTCCAAATGTTGGAGGTGTCAGCTAATGACTAAATACCAGCTGCAGGAGATGGTTCGACCATGATAATTCAAGGGTAGTGCCAGATTAGCTTGGCGCCGACAGGCGCCAGGCTAATCTGGCACTACCCTTGAATCATCATGGTCGATCCATCTCCTGCTGTAGTGCGTCAGGGCTAAATGGGTAGAAAAAGTGCAGTGAATGGTGAAAAACTTGGACAGAGTCGCTCTTTCTCCTTCTTCCCATGCACTTGGTGCCTTGTGCCTTCCATTTTCAAAATGGCTGCAACGGAGGATGGACAGATTAGTTATACAGATTATGTGTAACCACTACAAAGACGATCAGGCTGCACAGGGTCCCCATTCAGACTTACTAGAAACAAATACAGTCGACGTCACTGACAACAAGATTGGCTATAACAAGAGTCGGATACGACAATGTTTTTTTTTCAGAGTTCCTCATCAGTCTTTTTCTTTGTAAATCACTTAGCTTCTTACAAACTGCAGTTATGAAAGCAACACAATTTCGGTCCTCTGGCGTTCTGTTTTGTCCGAAGTTTACTGTGGTTTGCGTGATTTGTGTTTTTTTTTCAGTACTGAATGAACGTGGGGTGTTCAGTGGACCGGCAAACATGAGTCGACTGAAGGCGCAGCTGGCTCTCGACGCCGACAAATTGTAAGAGCTATGCAGAAATTCCCAGCAAAAAAAGAAACCTGTCTATCCCATAAAGCCCTGACATGCTTTGACAGGAAGTGAGTCGACCATGATAGTTCAAGGGTGGTGTCAGAATAGCTTGGCGCTGGAGGCGCCAAACTATTCTGACACCACCTTTGAACTATCATGCTCAATCTGTTTCCAGAACTGTGGCAATGTCATCAAAGGATATCTAAACAAATTGATAATTTCATCCTTGGGTAATGAGTTAAAAAGGACAAGTGTGTTGTACTTGTCCTTTCTAAGCGTGTTTCTGTCTCAGGAGTTTCTGTTCATGTTACATATGTGCTTGGTAGTCACCTTTTTGGTCAGGATTCTGTAAGAATGTTTCAGTGTGGAAAAGAAAAACAAAATTATTCACCCTTTGCATGTTGGTAGCGATTTTGTGGGTCGTTATCATTCCTTGCCAATGTTTGATAATATTCGATGTGCTTTCTTTCAAAATACACCCACAAACATTTACTTTTGTCGTCATCTATCGTCATTCATCACCATTATCACGTATGTCACTGACAAATGTTTTAAGTCATACATTGCGGTCAGTGTGTGTGGTCAGTCCAGTTTGGTGTGATTAATCCTGGATCACTGTACATAGAGGCTTGATATATTGAGTCTGACCTGTACATTGTGTGCATACGTACAGCCTTAACGTGCTGACGATGCGGCGCTACTTGGTGGCGGACATGCGCGGCTACACCAGGGACAACACATCAGAAATTTCCAGACTTCACGCGGCACCCCCGCGCACCCAGTCCAAAGGTCGCATCCAACCACTCACACACATCGACATGGTAGGTTTTTGTATTGCAGCATACTTAACCCGTTCACTGCTGAGATGGCTGGATGCATGTACGGATGGATTACTTAGATTTTGATTGGGACTGGGTTGAATGGATGATGGTGTTTTAACTCTTACGAGACATGGCACAACCGGATTCGCAGCATAAAGCCGTGAATCCGGATGCGACACGTCTCGAAAGTGTTAACCCATTCACGGCGCCCAGCATCAAGAGATGCAAAAATGTCACATAGCTTTGCTGCCAGCAGTCGCTATAACACTTCCACAGCTATTGATGGGTGAAGGGGGGGGGGGGGGTACCTTGAATGAGTTAATGCCAAGCAGCCATGCAAGAAGTGGTCGCTGTCTCACGGACTGATGAGATACAGTGAACACAATCACACCGCGGGGGCTCATGAAGTTCTGTGCCTCTTGCTGACCTTAGTTTGTATTTTTGTTCCTGGAAGGGATGGGGTTAAGTGCACAGTGATTGCTGGCAACGAAGGGGACTTGTGTGACAGCCATGTTTACTGGCAATGATGGGGACTTGTGTGACAGCCATGTTTACTGGCAACGAAGGGGACTTGTGTGACAGCCATGTTTACTGGCAATGATGGGGACTTGTGTGACAGCCATGTTTACTGGCAATGACAGGGACTTGTGTGACAGCCATGTTTACTGGCAATGACGGGGACTTGTGTGACAGCCATGTTTACTGGCAATGATGGGGACTTGTGTGACAGCCATGTTTACTGGCAATGATGGGGACTTGTGTATCAGCCATGTTTACTGGCAATGACGGGGACTTGTGTGACAGCTATGTTTACTGGCAATGACAGGGACTTGTGTGACAGCCATGTTTACTGGCAATGACGGGGACTTGTGTGACAGCCATGTTTCCTGACAATGACAGGGACTTGTTTGACAGCCATGTTCACTGCTCACACAGTCCCAAAACGAAAGGACTGGAAAACGATTTACTCTCACTGAAACCTCATATGAGGCGTGCGTCATACATTCCCAAGAAGTTCATTGATCTTAACCCATTTAGCCTCAACGCCCTGCAGTAGGAGATGGACCATGATGATTCAAGGGTAGTGCCAGATGAAGGCGCCAAGCTCATCTGGCACTACCCTTGAATCACCATGGTCGAGCCATCTCCTACAGCTGGTACAAAGTCACTAGGTAACGCCTCCACAATTTGGGAAATGCGTCCTTGGGGTTAAATGGGTTAATTATTCACAAAGAAAGACAGACTAAGACTTCCTTGATGAGAGGTTCTTATAACTCTGATTCACTGTGTGACACAGGTCAACATCAGGTGAAACTGACATGACATATTGAGATCTTATATTCAGGTCCAGTTTCACGTGGCTTTGTCACTCCCACGTGACTTTACGCTGAATCGAGACTAGTCGCAGTATTTAACCCTTTCACTGCCCATACCCACAAACAAGAATTGTTGAAACTGTCGCACACTGACAGCTGTCTGCTTGAAACCACAGATATAAACGGAACCAGCAAGAGGGATAGACCCACATGAGTCCCTGTAAATGTGGGGCCACATGCGGGTCTTTGCCTTTGTTTCCTCAAAAACATTACCGATGCCATTACTACAATGGAAGAACCTATAGCTAGCGTAATTTTAGCCCAAAAACTTACGATGTGTACCATTAAAGCCAGGGGAGGCCACCAAGGGTACTGTGGCCTGGTACCTGGATAGCCTCCCTTCCCACCCCAACGGGTGAGTGCTAGCGCATCCAATCCAACCAGTTCTTTCCTTTAGCTTACAGCGTACGGATGTGTCAGCTTAGCCCTCTGCAGTACTACCTTGGCTGTGTATGGTCGGCTTTTGGTTAGCCTTCTGTGGTTTCTACCTAGCCTGTGCCTTGGAACTTTCTGCACTTGTGTGCCTTTCTATCGAGGAATGTTACGTGGACTCTGCGCCTGTGTTCTTCAGAGACGGAATAGACTTTGTGGAAGCGAGAGAACCGGTTTTCGGGCGTGGAGCTGGCCTTCGCCCCACATGGGGGCTCTGCCCTTCACCGGTTTTTGAATTGTTGTGGCTTGTGTGGTGGCCTCTCGGAGCCTTCGCTTCGCTTCTCAGGTGTTTCTTCTACTGCGGCCTCTTCGGTCAAGTTCGCCGTTGGCTGCCGAAACTTCGTCGAGGAACTACCGTCCCTGTTCGTCAGGCCTTCCCGTGTGTGGGCGCCACTGTTACTTCTTCTTCGACCTCAGGTGTTTCCTTCCCCTGCCCCTGCGACATGTCCAGGTAAGGTCTTGATTTTTGCTAGCGCCCGCGCCTCTGGTGACGTGCACCAGCTTTCTTGCCTTCATTGCTTGATGTACTCGACACAAGTTAGTGGGGATGGGGACGGTGTTATGACGAAGTAAGAAGTGTTGGTGCGCGGTTTCGTCTCGTGGCCTTCTGCTACGACCAGTCGCCTTGTAGTATCGCTTTATGTTGCAGTGGTCGAGTCATCTGCACCAGATGTGGTGACTTCCAGTGGCCGAGTGACAAGCATGAAGTTTGCCTCCTCTGCACTGGTTGTGCTTCGAGCCGCACCTGTGATGTCTGCGCTCTCTGGGTGGAGGAACAGTGGGCTCAGCTGTGGAGTTTTATCGGCGTGACAGCAGAAGACCGCCGCCCTCCAGCAGCCACAAGCATGCTTCGGCCAAAGACCCAACACGCACCTACGTCGCCGTTGGGGGACGGCATACAAAGGCTCCCCCCTTGCGCACCCACTCTCTCGAGTCTGGTCCGCAGCGAGTCCGCTCGCCCCGCTCTGCGGAAAACAAACAAGCCCCAACTCTCGACGTTGGGGGATGCCTTTCTCCCCCCTTGCGCACCAGCTCGCTCGAGCCAGGTCCGCAGCGAGCTAGCTCGCCCCGCCTTGCGGAACCCAAGCCTCACAAGACCACAGACGCTGTTGGACGCCATGTTTCGCCGTCGCCGGACCCTCAGCTTCGTCCTTCGACTTCTGACGTTCGTCCCCGAGTTCTCGACCGTCTGGATCCAGCCTATCGGGAGGACCGGTTGCGTCGCAGCCCTCGCCCGCGCTCGCCTTCTAGGACTGCGTCTTCCCGTCTTCGGACCCATAGCCCGTCGTCTTCGTCTCGCTCCTCCTGCTACAAGCCTCCTTCGGTTCCTGCTCGCTCTTCACGTCCGACTTCGCCCGTTGCTTCAGTTTCCCGGACGCCTCCTCGTCGTTCTTCCCCTCGGCCTGTTGAGGTGCCTTCTTTTGTTCGGCGCTCTTCCCGGTGGGGTTCTCCTTCGTTCGTCCGTCCGGCTCCGTGCCCCCGGCCGTCGTCTTCCCCCCACCCTCCCCGGCGTCCCTCCTCCCGCCGTCCCCGCTCCTGCTCCCCTTCCCGTCTTCGTCCTCGCTCTCGCCGCTCCACTTCGCACGGACGCTCCGCTCGTCGGTCTCACCGCTCCCGTTCGCGCCATCGCAGCCGCTCACCTCGGTCTCGCTCCTCCGCGTAGCGGCGCTCGTCTCCTCGCTCCCTAGTGCGGCGGCCTCCTGCTTCGCCAGTTGATGTGCTCAGCATCGCCCTGGAGGACTCTGGCTCGCTTTCGGACCGCTCGACTTCCTCGTGCGCTCGCTCGCCGTCGGCTCCCTTGTCGCCTTCCCTACGGACGACCAGGACGGAGACACTTGCTTCGCTTGACGTAGCCGCTCGCCTGATTGCCTCGTGCCTTCCCCCGGCCGCCTGTCCCGCGTCGCCGCCTCCCAAGAGGAAGCTCTCGGCCTTTGTGGATGCAGATCGACCCTCCAAGAAGCTTAAGTCCCTCCCTCAACCACCAGGGTTTCTTGGCCTTCATGACGCTTTCTCCGCTCTCCTGCTGCAGGGTTCTGGCTCGGACGCTCCCTTCTTCTTCTCCGACGCTCGCTGGCCGGCGGACTTGGATATCGCCTTTCAGCACAGCTGGTATGCCGGACACTCGCAGGCCTTCGCTGCTTCCTTACCCGTGGTGGACCCTGCCGCCCAACAGCAAGCTGGTGGACTGCGCACCTCCCGCCATTGCATCTCTCCTAGACTGGAACGGACGTCGGTTCTTGTATGCAACACCCTCTCCTGCGCGGGTTTCCTCGACCTGACCACGCAAGCGATCGTCAGCCTTCTGGAACGGGATGGACACCTCTCGGTTTCGTCGCTGGTAGGGGACCTCCTCGCCTTGGCTACGGCTGCCAACCGGGCCGCGTATCATGCTTCAGTCAACTCCATGGCCGCTGCCGCGAACTGTGATTTGCTCCGCCGAGATGCCGTGCTTGCCGTCTGCCCCGACATCCCGCAGGATCTACGGAGACAGCTGCGTCAGGCCCCGCTCGGGGATCCCCTTCTCTTTGGTCCTACCTGGCAGTTGGTGAAGGACGCTAATAAGGAACTTTGGCCTTCCCGCACCTCCTCCACCCGCTTTCAAGCAGCCCACAAGGCCGTGGGTCACGCCCTGCGGTCCTCCAGACCCGCCCAGCCCCCGCGCTCCCGACGTCGCTGCCTTCCCCTGCATCTCCCCGCCGCCCGCCGCGCTGGCCCACCCCCCGACCCCGCCTCCGCCCTTGCCTGGCCCAAGCCCGCCCAGCGCGGGGCCGGGCCCGGTGACTCTCGCTCTTCTGCGCCCCCGCCGACCGCTCCCGGGTCTCCAGTTGGCGGGAGGCTTGCCATTTACAGCGACGTGTGGCGGTCGCTGTTCCCCGACGACCCGTGGATCCTCGCCACCATCTCCGAGGGCCTCCTGCTCTCCTTTCGGACCCCTCCTCCGCTGCGTCTCAGCCTCGTGTGGACGGCCGCCCCTTCGGATTGCTACAAGGCTGCAGCACTTCGCGAAGAGATCTCCACTCTGCTGTGAAAGAACGCCACGGAGGTAGTGGAGCGTCACGACTCACCCGCCTTTTACAGTCACCTCTTTCTCGTCCCCAAGACCGGCAACAGGTGGCGTCCCATTATCAACCTTTCTGCGCTAAACGCGTTCATCACAGCTCCGCCCTTCCGCATGGAGACCGCCAGAGCCCTGCGCGCAGCGGTTCGGCCCATGGACTTCGCCGTCAGCCTGGATCTCGTGGATGCTTACCTTCATGTTCCAGTGCACCCGGCTTCCAGACGCTATCTTCGCTTCGCCTTTTGATGGCGTCGTTTATCAGTTCCGCGCCCTACCCTTCGGTCTCAACCTCAGCCCATGGGTGTTCACCCGGATCATAGACGGCGTCGTCGCCAAGGCCAGGCGGACTTCGTCGAGTCCTTCCTCGAACTACCTCGATGATCTGCTCCTACGCAACCAGTCGGCGCCCGCCCTAGAGATGGATCGAGACGCCTTGCGGGCCCTCCTCGACAGCCTCGGCTTTATCGTCAACCTAGGCAAGTCGGATCTCGTCCCGTCCCGCCGTTTTGTCCACCTTGGCATGGAGTTCCTCACGGACCTCAATCTGGTACGACTCCCGGAAACCACGGATCCAGAAGCTGGCGAACCTGGCCCTTGCAGTTTCCCAGGAGGAGACAGTCTCCGCCAGAGTCTGGTTACAACTATTAGGCCTGATGAGCGCGGCTGCGGACCTCCTCTCCCTTGGCCGGCTCTACTCGCGCCCGCTTCAACTCCACCTGCTCCTTCAATCACGTCCCTCGACCACCGACATCGAGGTCCCCGTTCCGGTGCCTCCCCTGCTCGTTCCACACCTTCGCCACTGGGCAGACCCTGTCTGGCTCGCGACCGGAGTCCCGCTCCTTACCCCACCCCCGCAGTTGTCCCTGTGCGTCGACGCCAGCCGTTCCGGCTGGGGCGCTCACCTTCTGCCGACGTTTACCGCGGCCTCCGGCATCTGGCCACAGGAATTCGCGGTCAAGCACATCAACTGGCTGGAGCTACAGGCGGTGTGGCAAGCCCTCCTCGCGTGGGAAACGACGCTCGGACAACAGGAGCTCCTCATCCTTTCCGACAACTCCACTGTGGTGTCCTACATTCAGAAGCAGGGCGGGACCCGCTCCCTGTCCCTCTGCATTCTTCTTTACCGACTTCTCCGTTGGTGCGAGGATCGCGGCATCTCTCTCCGAGCGAGACACATTCCCGGACATCTGAACGTCCTCGCGGACTCCCTCTCGAGGAGTGGTCAGCTTCTCCACACCGAGTGGACGCTTCGCCCGGACATCTTTCGGATGATCTGCACAGCGTGGGAGACCCCCCTTATCGACCTTTTCGCGACGAGATGGAACCACCAGCTTCCCCTCTTTGTCTCGCCAGTCCCGGACCCCCTAGCCTGGGCGGTCGATGCGCTCTCCATCCCCTGGGACGGTCTCTGTGCTTATGCTTACCCCCCCTCAGTCCTTGTACCCAAGGTCCTTCTCAAACTGAAAGGATGCAACGCGATCCTCTTGCTAGTGGCGCCGTTCTGTTGGACCAAGTCCTGGACCACCGACCTCCTGAATCTCGCTACGGGACCCCCTCTACGGCTTCCCACGCCTCGCACGATGCTCAAGCAGCCACGCCAGCCGCTCTTCCATCCGTGCCCCGAACGACTGCTACTACACGCTTGGAGATTGTGCGGCAAGCCCTCGCCGCTAGAGGTTTCTCGCGTGAGACAGTGGCAGCTATCGCTTCAGCCCGCAGACCCTCGACCCTGCAAGTCTACGAGGGAAAGTGGAGAGTGCTAGGAGCCTGGTGCGCCCTCCATCACCTCTCCCCTACCGATCTGATTTCCCCCCAACTGGCTGAGTTCTTCCTCTGGCTCTTCGCCGAACAACACTTGGCACCGATCACCATCAGGGGCTACCTTGCTATGATCGCCGACACTTACCGGCACCTGGGCCGAGCGGACCCCGGCAAGTGTAAAGACCCCGCGGACCTCATGGACCACTTCGGCATACAGGGACCGGCCCTCCGCTCCCTGATCCCACGTTGGGACCTATCCTGGGTACTCACCTGGCTGAACACTGAACGTTTCGAGCCGCTTCCCCTGGCAAGCCTGGCCGACGTCACACGGAAGACCTGCTTTCTTCTCGCCTTATCTACAGCCTCCAGAGTGAGTGAGCTGCACGCGCTCTCCATGCTCCCCGCCTGCCTACAGTTCAGGTCGGCTGGATCCGTGCAGCTGCTGACGGACCCGGCCTTCTTGGCCAAGAACCAGTCTCCGTTGACAGCCCCCCAGGTGATCACCATTCGACCACGGAAGCCGGTCGACCCGAGCAAGGAAGTCAGACAACAGGACCCGGTGAGAGCCTTACGAGTGTACCTGCGTCGAACCAAGCCACTCCGCTGGGGACGTGCCCGCCTTTTTCTTCCTCTGTCCCCAGGTAGACAAGATATCTCAGCCCAGACGATCTCTTCCTGGCTAAGATGGGTGATACGTTCTACCTAACTCTGTCCTGACGCTGCCAAGCGACTTCACCTCCGGGCCCACGAGGTCAGAGCCATGGCTGCAAGCCTCGCCTTCGACCGCAACTGCGCTGTTCGAGACATCGTGGCGGCCATAGGCTGGCGGACCGAGTCAACCTTCACCCGATTCTACCTCCGCAACCTGGCTGGCCAGCGAGATAACCTGGCCCTGGTGGGGGACTTTGCGGCGGCGCGACACTCCCTCCCGGCACCCTCGGTGCCGTAGGTAATCCTTTAGCTAAAATTATCGGGAGCACGCGCCGAGGAGGACGGGTCTTGCTAGCTCGGTTGGTTACTGGGTTACGCGGCACCCTCCTCCTCTTCGCCATTCTCCATTGTAGTAATGGCATCGGTAATGTTTTTGAGGAAACAAATTAATTTTTCTCTAAAATGTATTTTTTCGAAAAATACTTACTGATGCCATTACTCGGACGGCCCTCCCACCTGCCCCGCTAGCCTCTCCTCAGTTAATTGAAAGAACTGGTTGGATTGGATGCGCTATCACTCACCCGTTGGGGTGGGAAGGGAGGCTACCCGGGTACCAGGCCACGGTACCCTTGGTGGCCTCCCCTGGCTCTAATGGTACACATCGTAAGTTTTTGGGCTAAAATTACGCTAGCTATAGGTTCTTCCATTGTAGTAATGGCATCGGTAAGTATTTTTCGAAAAAATACATTTTAGAGAAAAATTAATTTTTTGCGCTCGGGTGGTGCGCACCGCAATGAAGGGGCAACTCCCTGTCTTATCGGCCATGTGTGATCTTGTGTAGATGCAGAGCAGTCGGCCCAAGTCACAGACTCGCCAGCAGAAGCTTCGCAGCATGGAGCAAGATCTCAAAGAGGTGAGGTTTGTGCTGCTAGCGAGCTGAAGGCTCTCAGGCCAGCTTCGGCCTGCGTGAGAGTGCAGCTTGCAGATTGCATCGGCCCTAGCTCCTTTTGTTTGCTGGGCCTGCCCATGCATGTGTGCAGACCCAAGCTGCGACTTATGTCAGCTTGCCATTTTCCAAGCGGTTGTTTTCTGAAACCCATAAAGTGCTGAATTACTATGACAGGATGTGGATTGACCATGGTAGTTCAAGGGTGGTGTCAGAATAGCTTGGCGCCAGTAGGCTCCAAGCTATTCTGACACCACTCTTGAACTAGCACGGTCGGTCTGACTCCAGAAGTGTGGCGTAGACACGAAAAGGATGTTTGAAAAGAATGCTAATTTTATCCTCAGAATGTGATGAGATAAAGAGAATGATTCTATATTGGTAGACGCTCTTTGTATTTTGAAAGAGAATGGTTCCATACTGCTAGTCGCTATTTGTATTTTGAAAGAGAATGGTTCTATACTGCTAGTCGCTCTTTCTATTTTGAAAGAGAATGGTTTTATACTGCTAGTCGCTCTTTGTATTTTGAAAGAGAATGGTTCTATATTGGTAGTCGCTCTTTGTATTTTGAAAGAGAATGGTTCTATATTGCTAGTCGCTCTTTGTATTTTGAAAGAGAATGGTTCTATATTGCTAGTCGCTCTTTGTATTCTAAAAGAGAATGGTTCTATATTGCTAGTCGCTCTTTGTATTTTGAAAGAGAATGGTTCTATATTGCTAGTCGCTCTTTGTATTTTGAAAGAGAATGGTTCTATATTGCTAGTCGCTCTTTGTATTTTGAAAGAGAATGGTTTTATATTGCTAGTCGCTCTTTGTATTTTGAAAGAAAATGGTTCTTTATTGCTAGTCGCTCTTTGTATTTTGAAAGAGAATGGTTCTATATTGCTAGTCGCTCTTTGTATTTTGAAAGAGAATGGTTCTATATTGCTAGTCGCTCTTTGTATTTTGAAAGAAAGTGGTTCTATATTGCTAGTCGCTCTTTGTATTTTGAAAGAGAATGGTTCTATATTGCTAGTCGCTCTTTGTATTTTGAAAGAGAATCTTTTATATTGCTAGTCGCTCTTTGTATTTCTTTTCATTCAACTCCAAAATGTGAGTGGCATGCCCGCAGCATTTCCGCTGTCCCAAAAATGATAGCAACTGTCATATCAGCTTGCCGATGGCCACAGCTAGGAGCTGTTTGACTCTTTGATTTGCAATACAGCATTGTGTATTCCTACCTGTGAAGTGAAAATGATAGTCAATCCAAATGTTTTCACGCCTACAGAAAGCAGTCAGTAGTGTAGATCCAAATACTATTTTTTAGACTCTCATGGTTAGATCTACCAGAGTAGTAAAACATCTTGGGGCCCATGATGGCCACAGTGGGCCCACTGCGGCCATTGTGGGCCTGAGGACCTCTGCTTACTGTGTACATCTTTTGTAAAGGGAATCGCTATGAGGGGAGACTTGAGGAATGCCTGGGGTGTGCAAACATTTGCGGCGCTGCATTATTCTCAGATGAAGTCAATCTGGTTATGGACCAGGCCTCCTGGCGATTGCCATGTCACTGTTCTTGACTTCTTGTGTGGATGGAGGGTATTAGCTACGGTGAGACGGTGACTCTCTGCGAACTCTAAAAGTCGCAGGCCTCTGTCATTTGTTTCTCCAAGGCCAAACTTGCCAGCTGTTCCTGCCCATTGTTGGTAGGCGTCAGGGCCGATCTTTGCATTCCAGTCACCGAGGACAGTCAGAATGTCTTTCTTAGGTGTTTTCTTGATGATGTTGTCCAGTTGTTCGTAAAATTCTTCTAATTCTTCATCATCATGGTCTGCTGTTGGAGCGTATACTTGTATGATAGTGATGTTGTGTGGTCGGGCGGAGATGCGGATGGAGATTAGTCTGCTTGACACGGGGGTGCAGCTGATGACAGTTCCAACCACCTCTTTCCTTACGATAAAAGCTACGCCATGTTTGTGCTTGGTTTCTTTTCCGCTGAACCAGATTTTATGGCCTTCATCTGTTGTTGTTTCTCCGAAGCCTGTCCATCGAACTTCTGCAAGTCCTACAATGTCCCAGCGATAGCGCTTCAACTCGTGGGTGAGTTCCTTCACTTTGCCGCACTGGTAGAGTGTGCAAACGTTCCAAGTTCCGATAGTTATTCCTTGCGTGGGCAGCTTGATGGTGGGTTTGGTTCCAGTAACACACTTGTCGCCCCCACCCTGGAGACCTCCAATGGGGTGCGCGGTCGTTGGTGATCCGGGCCCCGACCGATCCGGCATGTTATTCTTATTCTGTTGCTTGTCCATCAGTCCTTTCAATGGGCTTAGGCGAACTTGGCGGCGCCCGTCTCCTCTCCAAGTATTTCAACTGACTGAAAGACGCGTCAGCCCCTCACAACGTTTCGCCCGCCAGCAGAAGCGGTTACCGGGGTGTGGCTAGGTAAAGGACCTGGAGCCAGCTGTGAGAGTTGAGTGCCATGTGAAGACCAGTGCTCCCGCCTGCCCCAAGAGGCGCTGCTGGCTGAAAAGTCAAAGGTACTACTTCTCCATGAACACTCTACACCTCGTCCTTACTAGCCTCAAGTTGAAGCTGGCATTGAAACGAGATAGCAAAAACCCTCGCATCAGATTCGACCTCCAGAAGCTAAAAGACCCGGAAGTAGAAGAGCTCTTCCAAGCCCAGGTGGGAGGCAGATTTGCAGCCTTGGCTACTTTGGACTGCGACGTAGACACCCTTGCTGGAAATATAAAAGAGGTGTTACTTTCTACAGCAGAAGAAGTGCTGGGGAAGCAGAGGAAGCGCAAACAGCCCTGGGTCACCGATGACATCCTCGATCTCTGTGATGAGAGGAGAGCCTGGAAGAAAAAGAGAGGCCAAGACCTCACATCAGCAAACAAGTACAGACTTGTCAACAAGAAGATCAGGAAGAGGATGAAAGAAGCCAAAGAAGATTGGATTGAAGACCAGTGTTGTAGCGTGGAAGAGGGCATGGCAAATGGCAACAGCAAGAAGGCTTATGAAACGCTAAGGACCCTCACCAAGACTCAACAGCGAACAGCCACAGTCATCGAAGACAGCAGCGGCCAACTCCTTACGGAAAACACTGCTGTACTAAACAGATGGACTGAGTACTGCCGAGACTTGTATAACTACAAGGCTGAGCCAGACACCAGCATCCTCCAAAACAACCAGGCTGGGGCCAGGAAGGCTGAAGACCTGCCAGTGTTAGCTGAAGAGGTGGAAGCAGCCGTACGCGGCCTGAAGGGAGGAAAGTCTCCAGGTGTAGACAACGTACCTGCTGAACTGTTGAAACATGGAGGAGAAGTAACAACGAAGGTCCTCACTACACTCTGTCAAAAGATCTGGGAGCAAAAGAAATGGCCAGTAGAATGGACACAGTCTCTAGTGATCCCGCTCCCCAAGAAAGAAACCTGAAACAGTGCCAGAACTACAGAACTATCAGTCTGATAAGTCACCCTAGCAAAGTAATGCTTAGAATCATTCTCAACCGCCTCAAAACTTTCGCCGAGGAACTGCTGGCAGAAGAACAGGCTGGCTTCAGAGTTGGAAGAAGCACTGTAGAGCAGATTTTCAACTGCCGCGTCCTGATCGAGAAACATCTGCAGCATCAGCGCGAACTCTACCACAACTTCATTGATTTCAGGAAAGCATTTGATCGCGTCTGGCACGACGGACTCTGGCAAGTCATGAGATCGTTCAACATAGAGGAGGGACTGATCCAAATGATAGAAGCGCTTTACAAGAACGCCTGCAGCGCGGTTCTACTTAACAATCAGTCAGGCGAGTTCTTCAGGATGACGATCGGTGTCCGTCAAGGATGCCTGCTCTCTCCTGTCCTTTTCAACATATTCCTGGAGAAGATCATGCAGGAAACCCTCCACGACCACCATACTTCAATCTCTATTGGTGGCAGATCCCTGTGCAATCTTCGATTCGCAGACGACATTGACCTCATGGCAGGCAGCAATAGTGAGCTCCAAAACCTGACAGACAAACTTTCAAGTAGCGCAGGGTCTTATGGCATGGAGATCAGTACGGATAAAAGCAAAGTGATGATCAACACCACAAGCGACAGCAGCAGCAACATTCACATGAATGGCCAAAAGCTAGAAGAGGTCAATAGCTTCAAGTACTTGGGAGCCACCCTGTCCAAAGACGGTAGTTGCATAGCAGAGATCTGTATCAGGATAGGTACAGCAACATCCGCAATGGCCAGGCTGGACAGGATATGGCGAAGTAACTCCATCAGCTTCACCATCAAGTACAGGCTTTACAAGTCCCTCATAGTGTCTATTCTACTCTACGGCTGTGAGACTTGGACACTGCTTGCAGACTCAGAAAAGAAAATCCAGGCCTTTGAGAACAAGTGCCTGAGGAAGTTGCTCCGCATCTCGTACCGCGAGCACAAGACCAACGAATATGTACGGAGCATCGTCACTTCCCTGGTGGGCCCACATGAACCCCTTCTGGCAACCGTGAAACGGCGCAAGCTTGCTTGGTTTGGCCACGTGACCCGACACAACACCTTGTCCAAGACTATCCTCCAAGGCACTCTCGAAGGAAGTCGTCGGCGAGGTCGTCAGAGAAAGAGTTGGGTCGCAAACATAAAAGAATGGACCGAACTCGAGATGTCAGACTTGCTTGCCACCGCCCAAAATAGAACTCAGTGGAGAGCACTGTCTGTTGCTGCTGCCTTTCAGTCCCCCCAACGCCCAGTTCGGGCAAGGGACTGATGATGATGATGATGATTATTCTCAGAGTCCAGTGTTTAACACGCAAGCACCATCCAGCATGCAACGTACCAATATGGTTGATGGCATCTCGGGCACACCTATGTTACATTATTTACAGGCACATGTTTAGTTTTGTATTATTGCACAGAACATGTGTTAAACCCATTACATCCGGAGGCTGATTAAAAACAATCTGCTTATTGTCCCAGGAAGGCTATGTTACAATTTAGATCAACCATTTTAGTTCAAGGGTAGTGCCAGAATAGCTTGGCGCCACAGGTGGCAAGCTATTATGGCACCACCCTTGAACTATCCTAGTCAAATTGATTTCAAGCCACGGGCATGCATTCGCT
Source organism: Semisulcospira habei (assembly GCA_036245525.1). Taxonomy (NCBI): domain Eukaryota; kingdom Metazoa; phylum Mollusca; class Gastropoda; family Semisulcospiridae; genus Semisulcospira; species Semisulcospira habei. Next base: position 5,653,605 of record BTPG01000001.1, on the reverse strand, counting down.
GGGACTGTAAACAGCGCCTGCGGCTGAATGCGCATGGGCGTTGTAACAAAGGCTGGTATGGTGATGGTGCTGTTTTTGTGTTCACAGATAGCAGAAGCCATGCCTTACCTGGACACCAACAAGCTGGTGGACCTTGTGGCGGATTTGCCAGATCGCCCTCCGCAGACGCCTTCAGATGGTGAGTGGGCCCAGTCGGCCGTTCATTAGATGATCAGTCAGTCAGCAGTCAGTCAGTCGGTTGGTCGGTCGTTCGTTCGGCCCCTTCAATGCCAGTGGATGAGTATTGTGTTTCTGAAATCTTTGTTAACCCTTTGGCTGTCATTAGTGCTTTTAGTCACCATGATTCCTGAAGGAATCATGGCGACAAAAAGTGCTACTGACAGCCAGAGGGTTAGTCCAAAGTCAAAGGGCTCTGGACGTCTAAGGAACATGGTCACAAAGTGGTTTCAGCAAGAGGCATAGATCCTCATGAGCACCCCGCGACTGTAGGGGGCTCATTGAGGGTCAATGTCTCGTTGCGCGCTTGGATTGCGTTCACTTTTTTTCCTCAGCAGTGAAGGGGTTACTCAGTCAATCAGCCCGCTGGCAAGCGGCCAGTAGAGTAGCAGTCTGCAGCTGCGTGTTAACCCTTTGTGCGTGCAGGTGGCTACATGTACAAAGGGGTTAAGCGAGCACTGTCACTACCCGTGAATTATTATGGTTGATCCGTGTCCTGGGTTGATTGTGCATGCAGCCATAAGTACTCACAAGCCAGACAGGTGAGGCTGGCGCTGGTAGAACAGCACACAAACCAAGGGGAATTACTAAGCACTGGACATACACACAGTTATGTACACAAACCAAGGGAAATCACTCAGCACTGGACAGACAGTTAGATCCCCTGCCCCCGCCTATCAGGCACCCAATCGCCAGCCCACAGAGAAATACACAGGTATAGAAATCTATACCTGCGTATTTCTCTGTGGGCTGGCGAATTTCTATACCTGCGTATTTCTCTGTGGGCTGGCGATTGGGTGCCTGATAGGCGGGGGCAGGGGATCTAACTGTTTGTCTGTCCAGCGCTGAGTGATTCCCCTTGGTTTGTGTACAATTCTGCCAGCGCTAGCCTCACCTATCTGGTTTGTGAATACACACAGTTAGGTCCACTGCAGGGGCAGGCGGATCTAACTGTGTATGTCCAGCGCTGAGTAATTCCCCTTGGTATGTGCACTAGCCATACGTATTGTAAAAAGTTCCGGTGGCTGCAGTCCCCAAAAAAGGTGTAACCCCCTAGGCTGTCAGTGGCAGTTCTTGCCACCGTGATTCCTCTGGGAATCATCACAACAAAAACTGCTGCCCACAGCCAGAGGGTTAAGAGAATGACATGGCTTGCTGCAGAGTGTCCGGAGGTGTCCGTTGAACATCGCCACTCCACCCCGGCCACGCCCTCAATCCGACCTTCACCTCGTAATGTCTCAGTTTCCACGTTTTTTTTCCCCCTTCCCTCTCGTTTCTGTGATCCAGAGTGTATTCTCGTAGTGTCTTTTTTGCTGCTTCAGTTGCGATCTCTTCATTTCTTGAGCGGCAGGAGTGCATGTGTCTAGCGCTGCTTCTCTCTGTGCGAAAAGGTGATGGTGGCCAGAGTCAGCCGCTGTGAGCCAACCACGGCTGATGTCATTTGGACTGTCTTGGTTTGTGGAGTTTCTTCTGTATTGCTGGCAGTGGGGTGTCGCATGTGCTGCAGCTGGCGGTCATTTCTGTCGTTCTTCCTGTCAGGCGTGCATGCGAGAAGCTTTAATGGCTTCCCTCTAGCTTCCTTTTCTGTTCTGATCAGCGAGAGTGCCTCTCTGTTTTTGTTTAACCCATTTAACCCCATGGGCCCGCATTTCCCAAAGTTTGGAGGTGTCATCTAACAACTGTGTACAGTCGCAGGAGATGGAGCGCCCGTGATAATTTAAGGGTAGTGCCAAACTTACCTGGCACTACCCTTGAATTATCATGGTCGCTCCATCTCCTGCTGTAGGGCGTTGGAGCTAACTGGGTTAATGCCACATTTCTGTTTTGTTCCCACTAGCGCTCAAAAGGTGCGTGCTCGCGCAACTCTCTCCTTGTATCTTGCATGACTGTGTCTCTGCAGCTACTTCTCGGTGAGCTGAATGTCTTCAGGCTGACATCAGCCGTGGTTAGCCCACAGGTTAACTGTGGTGGACGTCAGCCTTGAGGACCTTTTGCTTCCTGTGTCAAATGTGTACCGTGCATTTCTGATGTTTCTCTGTTCACCTCCCTGTCCTTTGTTATGTGTGCAGTGTTTGCTTCGAACCCTGTGTCGTAGTTGTTTGGAATCGAACCCTGTGTCGTAGTTGTTTGGAATCGAACCCTGTATCGTAGTTGTTTGGAATGTACGTTGCACTGTACAGTGGGTTGGTTGTAGTGTCCTTTTAGTTGCGTGTTGTGTAGCGTGTGCGCCTGCTGCAAAGAAATGGTGCTTAGACAATAGGATTCGAGTGGATTATGGAAACCTTTTTCAGTGAGTATGTTATGTGGTGGAGCCCAGACTGTGAGGTTCACCGAGCTTACAGATCCACCAAGCATTACAGGTCCACCAAGCATTACAGATCCACTGAGCTTACAGATCCACCGAGCATTACAGATCCAACGAGATCCACCGAGCATTACAGATCCACCGAGCATCACATATCTACCGAGCATTACAGATCCACCAAATAACATACGAGGTGAACAATATTTCCTGAATCCATGAGAAACCTATTGTCTAAGAGTTTAAACCAAGTGCCTGCTTCTATTTACTATTTTTGTGGGTTGAAATGTGACTGAAACATCTTCAAAGTGGACATTGCAACATGTTTATGTCTGACGCCTCTAAATTTCGCCCCTGAAACCACCCTGCGAGTGGTATAAAAGTGAATATGGTCTCTGAATGTCTTTGTCTCACTTGATATCTATGACACATGGATACACTGCAAATGAAGTTAGGCAACACTCAAGTCGTGCGACACGCTAGTGTGAATGTAATTCATGTTCTGTTTATCCATGTTTGGTGTGTCCTGAACGGGCAGTGTCAGGCATGCCTCATATGTAATTACTTCATTTGCAGCATGTCAGCAGTGAAATTCGTATGTGGTTGCAGTTTTCTCCTCATTGACTTTTGTGTACCGGTCTTTGTTAAGCTGAACTCTCTTCTCCATCCCTCCCCGCTGTGCATGAATCCAAGCCAGGTGAACCAGTTTCTTTGTTTTGAAGACGCTAGCTAGTACACTTGGATTGCGTATGGTGGCTACCTGTGATTTGCCTTGTGTGCACCAAACAAGCGATTGCGGTGATAGAGGATCAGCTAATTGTTGTGTAATCTTGCACACCAGTTAGTAATTTGGTATCTTGACCCATCTACCCTTGACGTCATACAGTAGGAGATGGATCGACCATGATAATTCAAGGGTTGTGCCAGATTAGCTTGGTGCCGTCCGGCACCAAGCTAATCTGGCACCACCCTTGAATTATCATGTTCGATCCATTCAAGCAACTGGTACATAGTTGTTAGGTGATGCTTCCAAAATGTTGGAAATGTGGCCGTGGGGGGTAAGTGGGTTAATTTTGTCTTGCAGTTTCTTTGAAAGCTTCACGGTTTCACAAATGTGTAGAATACTTTGATCTTACAAATGTGCAGCACTCTTTTCTGTCAAGTCCCTCCTTCTGCACTTCTGTAGAATGCAATACAGCAGAACCTGTTATTATAGACCACCCTTTTCTGTCAAGTCCCTCCTGCACTTCTGTAGAATGCAGTACAGAAGAACCTGTTATTATAGACCACCCTTTTCTGTCAAGTCCCTCCTTCTGCACTTCTGTAGAATGCAGTACAGCAGAACCTGTTATTATAGACCACCCTTTTGAAAGATTACCCGTCATTAAAGACCATCATTTAGGTGGCTGTGGCTGTGAGTGGGGCTGTAGCCACCTGAATGATCGTCTTTAATGACAGGTGTCACCTTTTCGCCCTTGAAGGCTACTCTTGAGAGCCTACCTGTCTTTGAAGATAACTTTTTTGTGCAATAAATGGCGGTTGCTCAAAGCATGTGCTACTGTGCTAGTCCCCTGGGCCTGTCGTAGTGTGTGGTATGGGTTTCACAAGTGCATGCATTTACTTTCTCAGCTTCCCCCCCCCCCCCAAAAAAAAAAAAAAACAAAAAAAAAAGAAAAAAAAAAAGAAAAGAAAAAGAAAAACAAACAAAAAACAAAAACAAACAAACAAACAAACAAAATCCCAAACAAGCGGATAGTATTTGTAAATACTTAACTCATTCTACCCCAAATTTTGTCGTCCTCTGAAGACTGTATTGCAGTGCAGGACACAGATCGACCATGATAGTTCAAGGGTCATGCCAGAATAGCTTGGCGCCCATAGGCGCCAAGCTATTCTTGCATCACCCTTGAACTATCATGGTCGATCATTATCTTGCTGTGGTGTGTCTGGGGCAGAATGAGTTAAAGAGAAGCTGTTACATTGGCATGTGTACATTAATTACTTTATATCTTACTTAATTACTTCATGTCTCACTTTGTGCATGCACTATTTGCTTGGAACACATGTAGATGAACAGTTTTATGTCCCATTTAGGCTGCATTTCCTAAATTTTAGAAGTGTCACAACAAATACGTACAAGTTGCAGGAGATGGGTCAACCAAGCTAATCTGGCACTACCCTTGAATTATCATGGTTGATCCATCTTCTGTTGTAGTGTGTCAGGGTTAAAAGGGATATTAAGCAAATATCAGTTAAACCAGAATATAAAAAAGAACACTTTTTATTCTTTAACATCTGAAGCCAACCGTCATCAACAAGAGACGTAGATTCTCATGAGCCCCTGCTGTCACAGTACTCTCTTGGTGCTGTCACAGTACTGTATTGGTGCTGTCGCAGTACCATATTGGTGCTGTCACAAGGGTCATGAGAATCTGCGCCTCTTGCAGCCAGTGAGAGCTGGATGAAGAATTGGAATGAGAACTTTTCAGGATGACACCAGGTAGTTGCATGATAGTGCAATACTTTGCGTACAGATTCAGAGGCAATGGATGCTACCTCCATGAGAGAAGAACTGAAACAAAGACTAAGCGAGCATAGAGAGGAAACGCTAACTTTTCAGGATGACGCCATGTAGTTGATAGTGCAATACTTTGTGTACAGATTCAGAGGAAATGAATGTTGCCTCAGTGAGAGAAGAACTGAAACAAAGACTAAGCGAGCATAGAGAGGGAACATTAACTAGACAGCAGGAAGAATTACATGCTGCAGAGAGTGCGTTGAGCAAATTCAGTTTTATTTTTCTTTGTTCTTTTCAGAACTTTTGCTGCATGGTTGCATGCATGAAATTTAATGTGTATCTGAGCTGTATACAAGGTAGCAATTAAGATGTAACGGAACAGTGTTTTTCCTTTGTGCGCTATATATTTCATGAACATTTCTTGCTTGCAGTTTGATTGAATTTTTGTACAGTGTGTTCAATTCAGGGCTCAGATATATGCTAGTCTCTGTGTGTGTGTGTTTGTGCATGTGCGTGTGCGTGTGTGCATGCATTTTTGGGTTTGTCCACTTTTGCATGTTCATGCAGATCTGCATGTTTGATGTTATTTGTTTGCCCTGTTGCTGAAGTTAATTTGTGTTTATGTTTGACATATTGTATTATTTCAGAAGAAAGTGAATTTCCTTTTTTGTATTTTCTCAGCGATGAATACAAAATGCATATGTCATGTCACATACTGATATTTTTAGAATAACATTGATTGATATCAGTCCAGATATTTTCAATGCAAATTTTAAAATAACGCTTTTATCATCGTAATACTAATGTTTGGTGCTCAAATTTTGCTTTTTGTGTCCCAGGGATTTTGATTGTGGTTTAGCTGAATAGTAGGGTGGGGTTCTCTATCCCTTTGGCTCTCACTAGTGGGTTTTGTCATGGTGTTTCCTGCAGGAATCATGACAAAAACCACAGCTGATAGCCAAAGGGTTAATTAGTATATAAATGAAAAGACTATGATTTCAGCTCATTACATCCTTAAGAAGAAATTATAACTTTTGTCATATCCTTTGAGGTCTACATCACAGTTTTAGAGGTTGACCATGATAGTTCAAGGGCAGTGTCAGAGTAGCTTGGCGCCTATACCCAAGCTACTCTGCCACCACCCTTGAACTATCATGGTCGCGTGACATCTGTCACAGCATGTCAGGGCTTGATGGGCTTATCTCCGCGTGCATTTTAGTCCCCGTGTTTGAGAAGTTCCGACGGAAGCATGCACAAGGAGATTATCTCAGCAGGTGTGAGAGCAACGACTGACTGACTTTTTCTGTTTACAGTGGAGCACGTCATTCCCAGCCGCATATCCGAGGGAGAATCCAGAATGTCAGGGTAGGTCTGGCCAGCGCTCGTGTGCCGGTCTGTGATTTTGGACCTTACGGCTCAAGGCCGTTAGGTCCACTATCACAGAACAGCATGACTATGAAAATGTTCTGTCCGCGCACTGACAGATGTCGGAGGCACTGTCTGTTTTTCCACGTGATAGTCCTTGTTGCATTAACCCTGTTAGCCCCGACGCCTTACAGCAGGAGATGAATCGACCATGGTAATTCAAGGGTAGTGCCAGATCAGCTTGGCGCCATCAGGCGCCAAGCTGATCTGGCACTACCCTTGAATTATCATGGTCAGTCCGTCTCCTGCAAATGGCATATAGGCATTTGGTGATACCTCCGAAATTTGGGAAATGCAGCCTTAGCGGTTAACTGGGTTAAGTTAATGTTTGCATCACTGTTGACGATAAGTGATCAGTCAATTTTATCGCTTTCCGTTTTCATATTCTTGTGCATTTGTTGTAACTCTGCTTCTGATTCATGTGTCATGGAGGCTGTGACGCTTTCCATTACATTTATTTATACACATCGCAGAAAACTCTGGAACGATTGCTGTCGATCCATATCTTGTTGTAGCATGACATGGCAGATTGAGTTTAGAGTTGCACTCAATTTGTCATTTGAGTATGCTATCTTTTGTTTTGTCGGACAGGGCCTTGATCAAGGACCTAGCATCCCGTGGCAAAGTCACCTTGAAGGTAAGTTTTGTGTATTGTTCGTTTTAGCTTTATTGATCGACATGCAAAGACGAAAGAAATTGTAAAGATGTGCCCCAGCACCTACCTCTCCTCCTCTCTCCCCTTCCCCCCACATCTCTCCAAACCACCCCTCCCCCACCCCCACCCCACATGTCATTGGAGTTTACATTTCATTTAACCCATTCAGCCCCGAAGCCCTGCAGCAGGTGAAGGATCAACCGTGATAATTCAAGGGTAGTGCCGGATTAGCTTGGCGCCTGATGGCGCCAAGCTAATCTGGCACTACCCTTGAATTATCATGGTTGATCTACCACCTGCAACTGGTACATAGTCGTTGTATGGGACCTCCTAAATGTTGCAAATGCAGCTTGGGGGCTCGGTGAGTTACGTTTTAATTAATAGACAAATTTGAAAGAAGCCAAAAGTGTGTCCTAGGACTTTCCCCGTTCCAGCCCTGTGCCGCCTCCTTTCATTCCTCCCCCCTTCTCCCCCCTTCCCACCACCCCCCTTCCCCCCACCCCCCTTCCCCCCACCCCCCTTCCCTCCGCCCCCCTTCCCCCCACCCCCACCCCCTCCCCCCCCTCTCCCCTCCCGTAGTCGTCATGTGTTTTAGGACAATGAAAAGGTACTGTCCCCTCTCCGCCTCCCTGCGACCCCTGACCCCCTCTTCCCATCCCGCCTGTCCAGTGCGCTAGATCGCTTCATTTGTTTGTGAACACACACAGCGATGTCAGTGTGAACAACTTTGCTTTGCCTTTAACAGCGAGTGAAGTCGGAGCCAGTGCTGCATGCAGGAGAGACCCTGATGGAGGAACTGGGGATCGATCCCAGTGTGCGCGCAGACAACCTCTTAGACAACGAGCTGGTCACCCTGAGGCAAGAACGGGACAGCATGGCCAAGGTTGGCGTTTTGTTTGTTGATTGTATTTGGGTTTACTGAAACTCCCTTGTGCATGCAGCTGTTGGTACTGTAAACAGTAAGGCTACACTGTACTGCTGGCTGCATGAACAAGGGAGTTAACCCCTTGACTGCTGGGAAAAACTGGACACCAGCCAACTGCAAGAGACATACATCCTGATGAGCCCCTGAAGTTGCAAGAGACATACATCCTGATGAGCCCCTGAAGTTGCTGACACCACTTTGGATGCAGGTTTTTGAAGAATTTAATGGATTTACGATGATTTCAAAAGCATTTTCTACATACACTGGCACTGAAGGGGTTAACTTGCTGATTTTGCTTGTTATTTCATGTTATGTGCAGTAGTGAGAAAGTTATTGGCAAGTTGTTAACTGCAAACATTCTGTCATGCAATATTTTTTATTTTTCTCTCTAAAATTAGAAAATAACTTACTTTCAGATAATGACATGCTGGTAACATATCATTAGATCTACAAGCGCCCCCCCCCCCACCCCACCCCTCCCAAAAAAAAAAAAAATAAAAAATAAAAACAAACAAGAAAAACCCAACCAAAACAACCCAAAACCAATCTCCCTCCCCCTTCCCCCCCCCCCCCCCCCCCCCCCCCCCCCCCCCCCGCAAAAAAACAAAACCAACCAAAAAACAATAAAAACAAACAAACAAACCCAAAAAAATCCAAACAAAACAAAAAAACAACATCAAACAAACAAACAAATAACCCAATTCAAATAGGGCCATGTCGGATGCCATTGGCCCACGCATGGTCGTGTGCGGCCAATGGCAGCCGACATCAACCCGATGGCCTTTTGCGCATTGGGAAACAACAACAAAAAAACACACAAAAAGACCAACACCTAAAACAAACAAAAAACAAGATGGGACATACATACCCACAAAGTCCCTTCTATATGAGAGCTGTCCTTGCTGTCAATGGTCTCTACCTTTTGTCTTTGAACTGATTCTGATGTTGAATTATCTCCCATTGAAAAAGTATCGCAGATCTGCCAATGCATCAGTGAGTTCTATAAGGGGTGCAGAACATACGCGTCATTGATTTGTCAAATGTCATTTGTCATGACGTACGTCAATTTTATTTTTTTTACATAATTTTATATTTTACGTGATATGAGTTTCACTTTTGCTTCATAGGTTTGAGAAAATGGTGACAAAACTAGAACTTCATGGTACAATTTCAGTCTGGCTATAATTTGTGTGAAAGCAGGTTGACTTTACCTAGCTACAAGATATACTAAGTGCACGGGTCACCTGCATGCTCTTCTGAAAGTGCGTCGATGTGTGTGTGCGTGCATGCGCATGCACTCCAAACATCTCCAAGAGGCATAGATTCTCATGCACCTGGAGGGCGCATGAGGATCTATTCCTCCTGGAGATGCGCACATGTTTGTGAGAGAGAGAGAGAGAGCCATGTGCGCGAGAGAGAATGAAGTCATATTTAGAGTATTATGTCAGTGTCTGCGTGGTGACGGAGTTGCCTCTTTTACGTCACCGCCACTGTCTGACTTTCTCTAGAAGTAAAGGTTTTTTTAGTGTTTTAATTCTTTTCTGAAAAGAATTAAATTTTACTAAAAAGGTTGAAAGGATACAAAGCTGGCTAATGAACTCATCGAATGTCTTTCTCCAAACTAGCTATATGCAAAAGTTCAAGTAAATGTGACAAAAATGACAGACTCTAATCTGGGTCAACCGACTTCCTATAAACGGTTGTTTATGTCTTCAATGAGACATTCAATTACAATATGCTCGGAGGCTCTCTTAGCCACCCACTTAAGAAAGTATTTCCCAAGTTTCAAGCTTTTGTGTACAGAAATATTGGAGATTCTCTTGTTTACATACATGCGTACATACATACATACATACATTCGCACATACATACATACGTACATACATACATACATACGCACATTTGGCGCTTCGTGCCAAACGTATGTTGAACAGCGAGGTTAACATAACTAGACATGATGTAATTTTTATCTTGTTACTTCAGTTGTTAGAGGTTTAGCCTGCCCGCCTTTGACATCATGGACATGCTATTAGATTCGCCCCCTGTTTTGTGCCATGTGCAGGCAAAGTGCGTGGTGGTCACCAAACCCAAACTGGGATCCCCGGATTTCCTGGCCGAGGATCTGAGACAGTTGATGGCGGAGAAAGACGAGACAGGATTCGACAATGGGGATGATGATTTGCCTCCCCTCCTGCAGGTACAGTCTTTGTGTGTGGGTGGGTGGTACAGTCTTTGTGTGTGTTGGTTGGTTGTTACATTGCTTAACGTCCCAACAGCAACAAGACTTTCTCAGGACGTGCCTGCACTGCTTGTGAAAAAAAACCTAAACAGAATATTGAATGTATGTCGCCAGCCGGTCTAATATGCTAAATAAAGCTAAGACCATTAATTAACAACACGCATCCAATATAAAGAGCTACAGACAGCGCAGACAGTAGGGAGAGTTTAAAAAAGGAAAATACAGGTGAATGGACCAAGGGTAGACAGAAACACATGCCCCAGAATAGAGGGGAAAACCCACCCTGTCGGGCCGACCAGGGTGACCCTGGGAACTAAAAAGTAGTTAACCCCACCCAAGTCCCCCAGGGCAGACCCGGGTAGGGGTTCTTTGTGTGTGGGTGGGTGGGTGGTACAGTCTTTGTGTGTAGGTGGGTGGGTGGTACAGTCTTTTTGTGTGTGTTTGTGGCTGGGTAGGTGGTACAGTCCTTGTGTGTGGGTGTGTGTGGGTTGGCCAGTAGATGGTTGTTTATGCTGCTTATATGTTTGTTTGTGTGTGTGCACATGTACGAAAGTGAAAAATCTGACCGGCACATGTCTGAATGCATTAACCCATTTAGCCCTGTAGCAGGAGAGGGATTGAACATGATAATTCAAGGGTGGTGCCAGATTAGCACGGCATCATAAGGTGCCAAGTTAATCTGGCTCTAACCTTGAATTATCATGGTTAATCCATCTCCTGCAACTGGTACATTGTCATTAGGTGTCACCTCCAAACTTTGGGAATAGTGGCCTTGGGGTTAAATGGGTTAAGTGGATTGCCCCTGATAACTCAAGGGTGGTGCCAGAATAGCTTGGCGCATGTATATGCGCCAAGCTATTCTGGCACCTCTCTTGAACTTTCATGGCCAATCTTTCTCCTAAACAGTAATGTACTCTCTTGTGATCAACTCCCACATTGGCATGGTGATGTCGAGCTTAGGGGTCATTGTGTCTGCATGCACAGCCCTGACCCTTGACAAGAGGATAAGAATCGGCCACCAGTGTTCCAGGTTTTCCCAGAATTAGCTGGACACCTATCAAGATTGACCTTTCTCCTGAACTGGTATTTTGTTTTCCAAGGGCCGATGGCAAATTAGGAAATTTTGACCGCAGGGCTCAGAGTTAAGGAAGACCATGATAAGACGTTCCTTTGAAGGCAAAAGACGATAAGTTCATTTTTGTGAACAGCAAGATTTTCATCGTTATAAAATGGAAATCTCACTTTTCACAGAAAAATGGACTGCCTGTCTTTTGCCGTCTCAGGGCACGTCGTTGCTGCATCACGGACTGCCTTTCTTTAAAGTGGGTCCATATTGCTAAGACTTTGAATCTTGTGCTTGCAGGCCATTACTCGGCACCATCGCCATGACGACCTGAAGAAGAGACTTCAGGAGAAGATGGCAGAACTGGAGGAGAAAGAGAAACAGCGAATCAAGGCTGAAACGTGAGTCACTGTTACCTGGCCGATTTTGTAGAACTAGGATACAGACGAACCATTGGAAGGGTGGTAAAGGATGTGTGCCTTCTCTGCCTTTATGCATCCTCTATAGAGGCAGATGAAAGGGGGGTAGGGGGGTGGAGGAGGGAATTGGGGGGGGGGGGGGGGAGAGGATGCAAAAGAGAGAGTAAGTCCATTTATGTGAAAAGCGTAATTTCATTGTATTACAATGACAATCTTGCTTTTTACAGAAATGAACTTACTGTACTATTTTGCCTTCCTAGGCAGAGGTGTTTGGCACTACCTTTTAACTGTCATAGTGCTTCTTTTCCTGGGGCCGGATGCTTGACAGCGTTCTAAATTAAAAGCATTTTAAAGTTAAAATCGTTTTAGTTAAAAGAAGTTTTAAAACACTTTGAAAACTGATGCATGACACGTTTCTAAAAAAGGCTAACAACGTTTTAGCTAAAAACTGTCTACTGCACTACGTCACCAATATATAAATAGACTGATAGGGGGTTCCTTGAATAGTTCATTCGCAGTAAAGATTTATGATCACTAGTATGGAGAGAAAATCCCAATGAAAAAAAGAAACACGATTAGCAAAGACAATTAAACCACAATTGAGTAATATTTAGGCCTGTTCAGAATATATGCAGAAACAATTACACAATTTGCAACTTATTTTTTCTGATAATGAGGATGCAACTGCAGGTATGACGTGACACAATAGCTGACGAACTGAAAGTTCGTAAGAAAAAGAACTAACACCTATAAGATTGACATCAATTAACTTTATTGCGTCACTCGTCAGTTCCACTCTGGCTAAGACGGCTGCTCCAAGTCCGGCGGAGACTCACATTTCCACACACCAAAATAAAAAAACAACCAACAATTTTTTCTCGGCAGAGGAATCACTCCTGCTGAAGGAATATGGAAATAATTAAAGAAGTGCAGCACAATAACAACAAACACACAAGGAAAAAAAAAAACAGAAAGGAAAAGCTGTGGCTCGAACCACGCCAGTCGTGGTTTCAAAAGTGACATCTTTGACCGCGTGTCTTACCGACTGCGCTATTGAGGCACTGATGGTAATCGAGTTTATTATAATTATATACAATGTCAGGTCGTGTTACGCCAGCTGACCTCCACCGATCTCTTCGACAATATTTCACTTCCCAATGCTTTTCAGCCCTTCTCAGTAAATCTCAAACGCTGAAACCGATAATGTTCTTCATTATATTTCGTCCGAAAGGATGCAGTGATCTCTCTTTTCTTCGCTGACGTTGTCAAATTCAATGAAGCGGCTGATTCAAAATGGCGCCCAATCAGCGTCCATTCCATTTTAAAAGCGTTATAGCACATTTAGAATAGCTCCGAGCACTTCTAAAGTTACCAACAAAAATCATCGCTAAAACAGTGTTAAGCGTTCCGTGCATCGCATCTAAGCGCGCTAAACACGATTTTTTAAAACGATTTTAAATTTTCACTTTTAAAACTGTTTTACAATTTAGACGTCTGTTGTGCATCGCATCTAAGTGCGCTAAACACGATTTTTACAAAACGTTTGTAAATTTTCACTTTTAACAGTGTTTTAAGAGTTAGAAGGCTGTCAAGCATTCGGCCCCTTAACTGTACTAAAGTCCTAAGGATAATCCACAAACTCTTGGGAATGCTTACCTTAGTGATTAGTCTTTTGTTCAGTCGTGGATGTACAGTTATCCAGTGAACTTCCTGTTGTGTGTGTGCAGTATTGAAGTGCAAGCACCCACCCATCCCCAGCCGGCCACAGTCAGCTCCAAAGTCTCCAACAAGGTCAGTCAATCTGCTCCCAGTGAGCAAAAAGTCTTTGAACCAATATCACTCTCAGTTGGCCCACACTCATTTTGGGCTCATGTGCGAACGCAAAAATGGGGGCAAAACAAAAAGGGGGGAGGGGGGGTAGGGGGGGGGGGGAAGGGGGGAACCCAATAATTTGTGTGTTTACTGCAACATAAGAGGAAAAAAGCAGGGTCAGCTGGTACCATTTTTTTGGGGTGCTAAAGCATGTTACGAAGATTACTTGAACAACAGTTACTGTCAAATTAAAAAAAAAAAAAATTCATAACTGCCAGGGAAAGCTACTTGCTGCAGAATTTTATGCAGATTGCCTCCCTTTGAGCCGGTACCGATCTCAGGATCATTCACACATTTGTTTGTTTTCATCACTTTTTTTTTTTTTATCACAAGTTGAGGTAAGCACACAATTTTTTTTGTTTTGACCTATTGGATAGTTCGCCAGTTGTCCTCTGGCTGCGAAAGGGTTAACTCATTCGCGGCCAGCTGCATCCGGATGCGCGGCTTATGCTGCACATCCGGATGCAGCTGGCCGCGAATGAGTTGACCCACTGGCTGTTGGTAGTGCTTTTTGGCGTGATGATAAAATGTGCTCCTGACAACCAAAGCTGGTGTTCGCAGTCCTTGATATTGTAAACCTTATTGCACAATGAGATTGTCAGACTTGCTTTTTTGCAGCTGTTGGTGCGAACATCAGACATCCGTGTGTCGGAGCGTGTGTGTCTGTCATCCATCACCCTGAGCCGCTACGCCACCGTCTACAATGATCTGATTGAGGAGGTAGGGAATAATTGGCGTCATGCATTGCTTAAACTAGACAGTCTGTGTTAAAATGAATGCTACGACGTTGCAGATAAAACCTGACAAAATCACATCGTGGAGTGCAATCAAATCTAACTTGTTCAGCCGTAAGGTCCAAAATCACGGGACATCACCCATCCATGTGCATGTCAGACTTTAATTTGGGCCGTATTCATAAGAACATTATTGCGTGTCCGTTAGACTGACCCAAGGGGACTGTGATAAACACGCATGGACGGGGACAAAAGTGTTGGTCAGACCCTCATGATGTGCATTCCAGCCTGTATCTTGGGGCATGCTCACAATGCAGTTTTAAAGCAGAACACATGTTATATAACAGTGCGTTACGTGTGATGTGCGTCGTGTAACAGCACGCGTGTTGTGTGTTTCCAGATTGACCCGGCGACCGTGAAGACTCTGGACAAGAACCTGTTCCTGAGCGACGAGATCCAGGAAGTGTATCGTGAGATCATGAAAACCGTGCCCACCGACCACCTTAACCTGGACCATGTAAGTCAAACCCATTCGCTGCCAGAACACAGCCACTGAAACCCTAAATGCGTGTCCGAGGAAGAAGAAGAAGAAGAACCCCAAATGCATGTTGGAGGAAGAGGAAGAAGAACCGCAAATGCAAGAGGCATTGATCTTCATGACCCCCCGCATTCTATGCCTCTTGCTTGTCTCATTTATATCTGTGTTTGAAAGACTGACAGAAGTGATCCAGAGATGGTTCTAGAGACACTACTTCTAGCTGCTGGCAGTAAAGGGATTGAGGCATCCACCGATTCGTCAAGATCGTGCCCGTGCACATCGCCATAAAACTCTGACCGTGTACGCTTACATGTCCACCATGTACACGCTAACCCTTTGGCTGTTGGTCACTCTTTTTGCCGACGGGTTCCTGCGGGAATCACCACTGCAGAAGGCGCTACCAACAGCCAAATGTTTAACGAATTCACACTTGAAATGCCACAGCAGGAGATGTGCTGGGCTTGATAATTCAAGGGTGGGGGCCAGATTAGCTTGGTGCCGAAGGTGGCAAGCGTACCTGGCACAACCCTTCAACTGTCAGGGCTGATCCATCTCCAGCAGTTAAGACGCCTCCAAGAATGATGAAAGTCATGACGGGTATGTGTGGATGAATTAATAATTGTGGCCGTATTTGAGTGCTGATTGAGTTTGGCCGAGTGTGAGAGATAAAATTTCACATTAACCCCTTTCGCCTGGGGACCCTGCAGCAGGAGATGGATTGACCATGATAATTCAAGGGTAGTGCCAGATGAGCTTGGCACCTTGAGGTGCCAAGCTCATCTGGCACCACCCTTGAATTTTCATGATCAATCCATCTCCTAGAACTGGTACATAGTCGTTAGGCAACATTGGGACCTTGGGGCTAGAAGGGTTAAAGACCAAATTAAAAAAACTGGAGATGTGCATATGGTTAATACATTGTTTTTGTGACTTCAGTGGGGATCCCCTGCATCCATTGAATGCAGAAACTGAGACACATTGGGTATGATTCGGCCGACCAGCTGAAAACAAAATTCTGTGAGTTAACGCCCTGTTTTCCACCCTGCAGGACGAGCTGGTTGTGGCAGCGCCGGAGTCTGTGAACATTGCAGGCACGATGGCGTCATCCTCGCTGGCCAAGAAACGCAGTCAACGCGTCATCAACCCTGAGCTGTACCACGAGAAACCCCCACCCTGGGGGCAGCAGGACATGAAGACGTGGGCCCGCACGTGAGTGGATCAATCATTTCAAGCCCATTTCCATCGTTATCCCCTTAACTGCCAGAGCAAGGCGAGTGCAAGAGACATTTAACCCTCATGAGCCTCCCGCAGTCACACTAACTTACCGCAGTCGCACTAACTTACCGCAGTCACACTAACTTACCGCAGTCGCACTATCTTACCACAGTCGCACTAACTTCCCGCAGTCACACTAACTTACCGCAGTCGCATTACTTACCGCAGTCGCACTAACTTACTGCAGTCACACTAACTTACCGCAGTCGCACTAACTTACCGCAGTCACACTAACCTACCGCAGTCGCACTGACTTACCGCAGGCGCACTGACTTACCGCAGTCGCACTAACTTACCGCAGTCGCACTAACTTACCGCGGTCACACTAATTACCGCGGTCGCACTAATTACCGTGGTCGCACTAACTTACCGCAGTCGCACTAACTTACCGCAGTTGCACGAACTTACCGCACTAACTTACCGCGGTTGCACTAACTTACCGCAGTCACACTAACTTACCGTAGTAGTCGCACTAACTTACCACGGTCGCACTAACTTACAGCAGTCGCACTAACTTACCGCGGTCGCACTAACTTACCACAGTCGCACTAACTTACCGCAGTTGCGGGGGCTCATGAGGATTTATGTCTCTTGTGGGTCCTGTGTTTGTGCCTATGTTTGGTCCTGTTTACATCTATGTTCAAGCAGTTCATGATCACTGGCAGTCAAGAGGTTAACCCCCATGTGCATGCAGCAGTACTGGTGGCCGCAGGTGAAGAGGTTAACCCCCATGTGCACGCAGCAGTACTGGTGGCCGCAGGTGCAAGGGGTGAAGGTTTGAAGATGGATGGGTGATGATGTCGGATGGTTGAACTCATGCAGGACTGTCCGTGCCATTTTCAGTGTGTACCAGTGTGTGTGTGTTAGTTTGCAGCGTTCAGACAACAAGAAGGGACACACAGTGCATCCTCATCAGGACTAAAACAGCTTGCTTATTAATCCGTTGCAAGTAACGAAGGGGTGTTTTTATTTTGTTTAACCCATTTAATCCCACGGCTATTCTTCCCAAGTTTTAGGAGTGTTACCTTATGACTGTGTACCAGTTGCAGACAACAGATTGACCATAATAATTCAAGGGTAGTGTCAGATTAGCTTGGCATCTTCAGGCCCCATGCTAATCTGGCACTAACCTTGAATTATGTTCAGTCTATCGCATGTGGTAGGGTGTTGGGGCTAAGTGGTGGGTGGGGGGTAGGTTTGACTTTGCTTCCTACTGTAACTCAAGTTTGGGGGAGGGGTGGGGGGGGGGGGGGTGTGGGGAGGGGATGTTCTAGGTTTGTCATGTACAGGTTCCCAGTGCACAAAAGCCATCGGGCCGACATCGGCCGCCGTTGGCCCACACACAGCCGTGGGCGGGCCAACAGCGATCAACGTCGGCCCCAAGGCCTTTTGTACATTGGGTTAGTGGTTATTGTGCTGTCAGTTTAATCTAGTCGATGCGTGCAGTTTCATATTTAATTTCTTTTCAGGCCAACACATCCACCCAAGAACTTCCAAGGAGAGAACATATTTTCTCCGCTGGTAAGTTTGCTTGTTCTAGTTTATGTCTACCATATTTAAAAAAATACGGTAGACTTTGAAATGGGGCTGGGTTGGAGCGCATTCCGTAGCATGCACATGACGTTTTTGGCATGCGGTGCAGAAATTCTGGCAAAGAAGTAACACGATAAAAATGACGTCACGTCTGGCTATGCAAACCTTGCTAGAGAATGTCTTTTTGGCGCCAAGCGCTGTGTGTGTGTGGTGTGTGTGTGTGTGTGTGTGTGTGTGTGTGTGTGTGTGTGTGTGTGTGTGTGTGTGTGTGTGTGTGTGTGTGTGTGTGTGTGTGTGTGTGACAGCGACTACAGCACGCGTTTGAGGATGGACAAGCTTGAAATTTTAGGATATTGTCCCTAAAAGAATTATCTTGGGTCTTTTTTTCTATTTGTTTATTAAGATGCTCATTGGTGAGAAAATGGCCGTTTCACAAAAACCGGTTGATCCACATTGGAGTCCATAATTTTTCTTATTTTTACTAGATATTTTGCATATAGCTAGATAAAAGGGAGATACTGAATGAGTTTGTTAACCAGCATTGTACCTCTAGAACTTTTTGAGTGATAATAAAAATATATTTTCACATTTTGGGGATTAATTTCATGAATCATATGGGTTAATCGTAAAACAATTGAATCTTTTTTATGAAAAAAACGATCTTCTCATTAATAATTGCATGATTTTTCATATAAAGTATTTACGTAAGCCTACAGTTTGTCTCGGCTGTCGGGTACGATGAGGTCCATTGTGACCTGTATGCCCTAGGTGTGAAAATCAGACAATGTTCTTTTTTTTGGGAGTCATTTGTAAAACAGCTAACATAAATTTAATTTTTCTTTTACGAAAAAAACCATCTTCTCATTAATACTCGCATGATTTTTCCTAAGCAGTGTTTGCATAAGCCTACTGTTTGCCCCGGCCCTGGGGTAGGATTAGGTCAAATTGTGACCTGTAAGCCCTAGGCATGAAAATCAGCAAGAAAATTGCAAAGTTGATTCTCAGATACGTCAAATGTTAGTACTGCGATGAGTGACATATAACATCGAGTCATCACTATGAACACAGCTTCGTGGGACTAATGATGCCATCACGTGAAGCTTGAAGTGACATGATTTCGCTGTTCATGCTATTATTCTTCTTCAGAATAGCTATGCTACGCCAGACCATGAAGCTTACGAATGGTGGGAATCGTCATTATTTCTGTGTGAAAGATTGTGGGGATCACAGGGTGGGTTAGAGTAGGAGATGGATTCCTGTCGCTACACAAGGCCACAGAGCATACTAATGGCGGGAAGCGCCATGTGTCCGTCTCTATTTGTGTGCGCCAACGTGTGTGTTGATCAGGGGTTGGCTTAGAGAGGATGGAAAAGGATCGGCATAATAAACCTAAAAATATGAACAACCCTGCATGTTCATTGAAGATAAACGCATCTGAGCTCCAAACAATACGGCAGACTTTGGGATGAAATCCCCATCCTGTTTATGCTTTAGATAAAATTTTTCTGCTATAGTGAGGAAATCAGCTGCTGTGTGGATGTGGCAGCCATACATACCATCTTCATTGCGTTTTGTTTATAGATACAAGTTAAGTTCCAATGATTATGTAGTGCTCCCTCATTTGCATGTGAATTGCAACCTTATGCAGGTCCACTTTAACCAGTTTAACCCCACGGCCACATTTCCAAAATTGTACAGGTGTCCTCAACCATGTGTCAGGTCCAGGAGATGGGTCGACCATGACAATTCAAGGGTAGTGCCCTTGAATTGTCATGGTCGATCCATCTCCTGTTGTGGTGCATGGGGTAAATGGGTTAATTTGATCAAGCCAGTGAATGGTGCATGTTTGATTATATATTTATTTCTAGCTGGAGAATGCACAAGCTTGGTGTGGTGATTTTCATGTAAACGGTGGTTTAAATTCACGTGTTTCATGTTTCGGAAATCTGTATTTTTAAAAATTTTTTTTGTTAAATTTATTTCGTTGAGACGTTCTTTCACCAAAAACAACATTTTTTTTTGTTGTTGGTTCATGTTAACAGCCGCATCACTTGAAAAAAGCCCAAAACACATTCAGAAGAAAGCTTGTTCGGATGTGTTTTTACATCAAGCTGTGGGTTTTTGTGATGCACGTTTTTGTTTCGGTCTTTTCATGTCACTTTTTCTTCTGGGGTCTCGTTCTTTTCTGGCTGATATTTTGTTATGATCCGTATTTCCTTATTCTTTAATATGATTTTTTGGGTGGAAAACTAACAGGAAAATGTCTGTGTTAATGTTTACCCCTTTGAACGCTACTGTAGATACTGTTCAGCGGAAAAGACTCGTAGTTGTGCGTCTTTTCTGCTGAGCAGTATCGTTATTAGCAGTCTCGGCGTTAAATAGGGTTGACTCTATCCTATTCGATTTTCCTGTATCTATTTGGCTGTCGGTAGCACATCTTGTCATGATGATTGCTTCAGCAACTCACGACAAGATGTGCTACCAATAGCTAGCTAGTTATTTGGGTTTAGCGCCGAGGAGACTACCGATAGCCGTCTGTCAGCTGTTGTCAGTACTAACAGTAATGATCTACGATCAAAATTGTACCTTGTTAAGAGGGGTGGGATGGGGGATGAAGAGAGACAATGTTAACCCCGTCACTGCCAAGAAAACGTGAACGCTTCCCAACTGCAAGAGGCGCAGATGCTCATGAGCCCCCACAGTTGAGGGGGCTCATGAGGATCTATGCCTCTGGCTGAAACCGCTTTGCGGCCATGTTCCGTTGATGGCCAGGGATCGTCGACATCGAATTTGCAACAATTTTCAAAAAACACAATCTGCCTCCACTGGCAGTGAAGGAGTTAATCCTATACCATGTTTTCTTTTGTGTGGACCCTATGACAGTGTCTGATGATACCGTAAACCCCTTCAATGCCAATTGACGCAGATTGTGTTGATCACATCTTTGCTAATTCAGTGCTACAGCGCCCCCATCTGTCCGAGGAGCGTGAGCACAGTAACCCTTTCAGCCCCGAGTCCCTGCAGCAGGGGATGGACTGACCATGATAATTCAAGGGTAGTGCCAGATTAGCTTGGCGCCTGAAGGCGCCAAGCTATTCTGGCACTGCCCTCGGAATTTATCATGTTCAATCCATCCCCTGCAACTGGTACACAGTCGTTAGGCAACGCCGCCAAAATTTGAGAAATCATGGGACATTGGGGCTGAAAGGGTTAATGTGGTTTCAGCAAGAGGCATAGATCTTCATGAGCCCCCGAAGTTGCAAATCCCCGGTCGCCAATAACTTAGATTTCGTGTGACATAGATGTACATGAATCCTTGCGTCGGCAATACATGGTATATAGCTGTATTTAATGATTTATGGGTGTGCCATGTTTCATCCTTGAAACGGATGCAGTCATTATTTTGTAGTTGCCCTTGACTTTTTGTGCATGTTTAAAAAACAATACAAACGTCACTGCAACAGGAAACTGATCGACCATGATAGTTCAAGGGCCGTGCCAGAATAGCTTGGTGCCAATAGGCCTTGAACTATCATGGTCAGTCTAGATCTTGGTGCTTTGTGTCAGAGCTGACGTGCAAGATATAGGCTACTTTGGCACCACCCTTGAAATGTCAAGGTCAAGCAAGTCGGTCCGTGGTGCAGTGGTTAAGACGCCTGCCACCAATGCTAAAGGCGCAAGGTTTGATACCAGGTTTTTGACGTCGGATTTTTCTCCTCTAGTAAGTGTCGCTGTTAATTCGGGCGGACCGTCGGGGGTTCTTTCTCCGGGTACTCCAGTTCTTCCACCCCCTCCACTTTGGTACCGGTTTCAGGCCACTAAAATTTCAAATACAAGCGATCAAAATTTCCGAAACCTCAGTAACTGAGCTGACCCTTCGCACCACGTGAATGTCCTGTGTTTGTCTTGTACTGAGTTTGTCTTCAGAGTGAATGAGTGTGTGTCACGTGAGCGTGCATGTTGGGTTCAGTTCGTGGCGCTTTGAGCCCATTCGCCGAATTGGGAAAAAGCGCCTATATAATAACCGGTATTATTAATATTATTATTATTATAATTATCTTCTTATAGCATGTCAGGGCTGAAAGCCATTCCAGCACTTCCCTTTGAACTATCGCGGTCAGGATATCTTAACCCTGTGGTTGTCGGTAGCTGTTACGTGGTGGGAGTCATAGTCGTAGTATGATAAACACACCAGACGCACGCACGTAAGGTTCTTTTAAATAAACTTCATTTATCTGCAATCCGTCGCAAGTGGCTTAAGGATGTAGACAGTACTGGAGTAACAGTTCCAACAATATTTTAATTCAGCGATGCGATCTCCACACAATGCACTTCCAAATGCATCAACACTGATACAAAGTCTCTTCTGCAAGTGTCCACACTGCCGACACAAAGTTCCTCACACAACGTACACCACACTGTTACGCTGTATCTCTCACAATGTACACCCTATACGGGCCACGTACCTACGATAACTGTGTGTCTCTACAACTGACAAATGCAAGACGATGTACGAACGTGCTTTCCTAGCGCCCTCTTTATATACACAACCGATTTCCAGAATCATCTATAAAAATCATACAAAGCAACCAATCAAAACGAAACACGCAACCGAAACTCATAAATAAGAATTTTCTGGAATCACTAAAATAGGCTACAAAAACTCGGCTGTTCATTTCAGCTCTAAATCCTAATGTGTAATGAGTCACATAAAAGTATGGTAGCCCTATCACGACCTTGCATATCCGTTCTAGAAGATTCTCAACCTTTCACAAAACAAAAAAAAAA
This sequence comes from Semisulcospira habei, assembly GCA_036245525.1. Taxonomy (NCBI): domain Eukaryota; kingdom Metazoa; phylum Mollusca; class Gastropoda; family Semisulcospiridae; genus Semisulcospira; species Semisulcospira habei. The sequence continues at coordinate 5,631,103 of BTPG01000001.1, read as the reverse complement.
GGCTGCTCAATTCAGCGCAAAGAAAAACAAAATGTTGCGAAGTGTCGCTAATTTACCGACGTCACACATACGAGGTACAAAATGTTGCGAAGTGTCGCTAATTTACCGACGTCACACATACCAGGTCACTAGACAGTGCGACCTTTCTAGAACGTTCTGGACTAAACTTAACGTATCATAACAAAGTGAATTCCACTCTGAGCGACCGAAAGAAAATGTTACTTAAAAAGATACGTGAATCATAACCATGATAGCTCAAATAAATATCGGATCGTTTCCTACAATTAACACATGTATGCTCTCACAGGACAACACAACCACAATCGTAACTGTAGCACTGTTTTGTCACAAAGATTCTCGTAGGCATTGTTGTGATCAATGCTCCGCCAACAGACAATGGTTCGGAAAATCCAAACAAAGGAAAAAACATGCTTGAAGGACAAGTCAAGAATGCAGTGCTCTGTTTATCTTTCCTGTCTCGCCAAAGTATTGTATCCTTGTCTGTGTCCATTTTGGAAAAATGGATTTAACCACAAGGCTGCATTTCCCAGATTTTTTAGGTGTCACCTGATGAGTATGTACCAGTCGCAGCAGATGGATCAACCATGATAATTTAGAAGTAGAGCCAGATAAGCTTGGCGCCTGATGGCGCCAGGCAAATCTGACACTACCCTTGAATTATTATGGTTGATCTATCACCTGCTGCAGTGCTTTGGGGCTAAATGGGTTAACTCAAAACGTGAATAAATTGTGTTATAATGCCTTTTCTAAGCTTGTTTCAATATTTGTTAGGCTTTTCTTTGCATTTTACAGGCTTGTTGGTAATGTTTTTGGTCCCGGATTTCAAGACATATGTTGTGTAGTGTAAGGGCATGATGGTTTTGGGGCTGACCCTGGGAATATTGTTTTATGACTGTCTGCAGACACCTAACATGGACAAGGTTCATGAGGTGATGCACAACCCCACCAAGATGTCCCAACTCATGGCCACCACTACCTCCATGCCATCCTTCGTGGCGGATAAAATGTCACGCACTTACGCTTCCTGGCTGCAGTGGTGGAAGTCAACCGTGACTGGGGATGACTATATGAAGTACCTGTCTACTTTGGTAAGTAGATAGATGTAAAGAGCGGTGGTCATAATAATAATAATAATAATAATGATAGTAAGAAGAAGATATTATTATTATTATTATTAATGATAATAATAATAATCATCTTATTATCATCATCATCATCATTATTATAATTATTATTGTGTTTGTACTATTTGTCATCAATGACAATAATAATGATGATGCTGATGATTATAATGATTCTTGTTGTGTGAAGGACAACCCTACTCTGGTAAATAGTTTTCTCAGTGAAAATGGGTCTGTGAATAGAAAACATTTTGTGTGCAGCCTGGCAAACACCTCGTATAATGATTGCGTAATCTGTGCTGCATTTGTTAACCCTTTACAATTACAATAATACTTTATTAATCCCTCATGGGGAAATTCCCTTTGGCTGTGGGTAGGCGTTTTAGTTGCGACGATTCCGGCAGGAATCATTGCAACTAAAACGGCTACCCAAAGCCAAAGTGTTAAATACGATTGTCACAACTCTCAACCAATAGAAGACTTTTGTGCTGGTCTGTGATTTTGAACCTTGCAGCCTAGAGCATGAGGTCCAGCATGACGGACTTCACACACATGAAGTTGACAGCACTACCCGTCGCAACCAGCAGTGTGTTTAGCTATTAACCCTCCTCAGTGTCGGTGGACACAGATTTCGCTTTTGAAACTTTGTTAATTCACACCCAAAGAGCAGCAGACGTCTATGGAACACAGATAACACAGCGTTTCCAACAAGAGGCACAGATCCTCATGAGGCACTGCAACTGCGGGGGCTGATAAGGATCTATGCCTCTTGCAGCTGGATGGAATTGATTTGTTCTCGACAGTCCAGGGCCTACAATGTGTTCATGTTCTGCCGTTGCAGGAGACGGACTATATGGGTGTGGTGTTCCACTTTTATGACTCTGAGGAGGGAGAGTCAGACGACGAGGAGTTAGTCCCCGTGCGGGGCCGTCTGTCACGCAGGACCATGTCCAGCAAGGCCACACAGGAGCAGAGGTCAGTGTCAGGGTTGTGCCATTCCCCAGTGCATGACGTTAGTGGCCAGTGTCAGCCCGACAACTGTGCCTTTGGTTAGAGCGGTGTTGTTTGTGTTATCCTCTCGTGAGGCAGGTCATGTTCTTTCATGGCCAGTAACCATCATGGGCATGCAGCTACTGGTATTGTCAACATCCGTGACCACCAGCCAGAGGGTTAACCCATTTAGCCCCAACACCCTACAGCAGGAGACTGATTGAATTATCATGGTCAGTCCACCTTCTGCAACTGGTACAGAGTCGTTCAGTGACACTTCCAAAGCACCCTGGGGGCTAAAAGGGTTAATGGATGTCTCAGGTTATTGTTTTCAGTGTGTGTGTGTGTGTGCGCGCGCGCGTGTGTGTGTGTGTGTGTGTGTGTGTGTGTGTGTGTGTGTGTGTGTGTGTGTGTGTGTGTGTGTGTGTGTGTGTGTGTGCGCGTGTTTGAACCCACACATTCTCATTTATGTCTGTTGGTGTTGGTGTTGTTGTTTGTTTGTGCACAGCATTTCTGTTTGTATCTCCAGATGTAGGCTGAGCAGCAGAAAGGAAAGGTATCTCAGCGAGAGAAATACTCGTAGTCATCGTTAGTCACGCAGGCCGCGGCTAGATAGGCTGTAGCAAGAGGCTGGCTATGCAATAACATCCATGGGCTTACATCAGCCATAGTCGACTAATGCCAGGGTCAACGTTTTGCAGACTGGACTCTTTCACTTCCAGAGGCAGAGGCAGATGGATCAATCATAATAGCTCAAAGGCAGTTCCTGATTAGCTTGGTGCTTTAAACTGCCCTGATTATGCTATGAAATTTACCTGGGAAAACGCAAGTTCAACCCTCCCTTTCCCGCAGGAAAGAAACAAGAGCTGTCGAGGACATTTGTCATTTGGACATTTGCAATGCATTATGACGAGTTGTGTCCCATTGGAGAAATAGAGGGTTGGGGTTATTTAGAGTTCAGTATTCCTGGGTAAAGTTCATAGTGTGTTCTGCGCTTTAAGCTAATCAGCACTGCCCTTGATCTGTCAACGTTGATTCATCTAGCATTACACTTTGGAAGTGAAGGAGCAGTGCTACTAATGCTAGATTCAGAAGCTACCACCATCATCAGTGGTTGTGATTGTTGCAGGGTGGAAGGGGAGGGGGGAGGAGGGGATGTTTGTGTAGATGTTACATTTGGATAGGACAAACTTTTTTTTTTCTCAATTGCTTTTGCGTGTAGAGAAACGTTTTTAGATATGGTCCTATTTCACAGCTGAGTGTATTGTAAGGCATTGCTCCCTCATCACCCCCACCCCCTGCTCCTCCCCTTACCTCCCCCCCCCCCTCTCCCTCATGATTTTTATGAGAGGTCGTAGCTGCCTTGTCAGAAAGAATGATAACATCATCAGCTAGGCTTCCTGAGGTTGCAAAAGTAAGGTACAGTTAGATTGCGTTTTTAGTCAAAATTTCAGAAATTGCCTGATGCAGTCTACAGTTGCCTTGAGCGACCGCCCTTACAAGAGATCATCTGTCATTAGAGACCAGCATTAGATGGCTCCAGCCACCTAGATGATGGTCTTTGATGACAGGTAACAATGTTTGCCCTTTAACCCATATCATACTGAGGCAAAAATCTTCAAATGTGTACACTGCCATATGCAAGCTACCTTGTAGTTCTTACAGATAAGGATATAGACAATGGCTTTAGTTCAAGGGTAGTGTCAGAATAGCTTGGCGCCTAGAGGTGCCAAGCTATTCTGGCACTACCCTTGAACTATTTTAGTCAAACTTATTTCACACACTGGTGTATTCTGAATGATAAGGGTTATGCCTTTTACCTCATTCTGCCCGTGCCACACCACAGCAAGATATGGCTCGACCATGATAGTTCAAGGGTGGTGGCAGAATAGCTTGGTGCCTATAGCCGCCAAGCTATTCTGCCACCACCCTTGAACTATCATGGTACATGGTCGATCTGTCTGATGCAGTACTGAGAGAATAACTCCCGAATGCAGGTATTTTGTTCCTTGGGCACAACGAGTTAAAACCGATGGTGGTCGCTCAGGACAGGTTTTACTGTACATGTTTAATCTAGCTGTTAGTATTTGCCTGTCTGCCTGAGGCAATCTATTTTGCGAATAGACTAACCCTTTACACCCTGGTCTGATTTTTAAAAAAATTTGCTTATTTGTATGTTGTGTGTGTGTGTGCGTGTTAGTTGTTAGCCTTTTCATTATATCAGCGCTTAGAGCTACTTTAGAATAAGCGCTTAACAAATCTCCTTTATTATTATTATTATTATTAATATTATTATTTTCCAAATGAAGACTACATTACAGATTAGGAGGTGGATGAACCATTTCAGTTCAAAAACGTTTTAGGGCTCAACGTCTTTTGTCCACCACGAAGGTGATTTCAAAGATGGGGCACCGAAACAGGGTCTGAACAAATTTTGACCCAAGTTGGATTCGAACCCGGAACCTTTTATTATTTCAGTTCAAGGGCGGTTGCCAGAATAGCTTGGCGCCTGAGGCGCCAAGCTATTCTGGCAACCGCCCTTGAACTGTCAAGAGGCATAGAGCCTCATGAGCCCCCTCAAACTTATTTAAAGCAGTGGTGTATCAGGGTGCAAAGGGCTAGAGTAATGCAAACACAACTAGGATACCATTGAACATTCATTCTTGCCAGTCGTGGTGGTTCCAGTTTACCTTGTTTTTTCCTGCTGTGATCGATGGAAGCATTTTTATTTTGTCAATCGCGCTTTGCTAGCTGTCACATGCAAATAGAAATGCTTGGAAGACGTTTTTTGAAAACGTAGGTGTTAATGATGTGATTATACCTCTGCACGTACATGTGTGCATGTGCATGCATGTGTGCATGTGTGTGCATTCGTGCATGCATGGGTGCATTTTCGCATGTCGAAGCTAGTAATTGATGTGGTATGTTTTGTAAACGATTCTATCAGCTGGATTGTTGACATATCCACTAATGGTTTAGAATGACAGTGGAATCTCTTCTGTGCAACCACCTTTACACGTAGGCTGTCTCGCAGGGGGAGATTTTGAGGGGCAGAAAGTGTCACCTGTCATTAAAGACCATCATTAACCCTTTTACCCCCGGGACCCTGCCGCAGGAGGTGGATCGACCATGATAATTCAAGGGTCGTGCCAGATGAGCTTGGCGCCTGAAGGCGCCAAGCTCATCTGGCACGACCCTTGAATTATCATGATCAGTCAACCTCCTACAGGTGGTACATAGTCTTTAGACAACGCCTCCCAAAGTTTGGAAATGCGGACGTGGGGTTATAAGGGTTAAGGTGGCTAGACAGTCCCCTCATTGATGGTATTTGACCCCACAAAAGGATGGTCACTCAACACGGGTTCTGCTGTACTCTGCGGTCGTCATTATTTTTCCAACATTTTTCTGACAGTGTTTACAACTAATAGTGCTGCTGTGTAATGTGCACGGATCTTGTGTATACCTGCTTTTTGAGAACTTCATAAATACAAATTTCCAGCAAGGAAAAGATCCTCAGGCTGACGTCGGCTGCAGTGGGCCCACACATGGTTGTGGGTGGACTCACTGCAGCTGATGTCGGCTGAGAGTTTTTTGCTTACTGGGTTTTAGAAGCATAGAAAGTAAATGCATGAAGTTTAAAGTTTAGCCTGAGCTCACTAAATATGACGACCCCAAAATAGTCTTCTGCACTACTGTTTCACACCACACAGCACACAAACTGTGTTTTCATGCGACATAAACTTGGTGTTTCCCCACGTTGGGAACACTGCATCCTGTATCTCTTGGCAGCGCTTTTTGTGGCGATGATTCCCGCAGGAATCATCATGACAAAAGATGCTACCAACAGCCAAAGGGTTCATTTGTACCGCTGAGAAACGGTTAGATAATCTGTATATGTAGCTGACTGCAACACCTAAACATCTTCAGGGTCGTGTCGGTGAGCGGTTAAATTATGTATTTGCAGAGAAAGAGATCGTAAAATGGACGAACTGCGAGCAGTGAAGAACGAGTTCAAGGAAGGCCTGTGGAATGTCAACAGCGTACTCATGGGGGGACTCGGCAAGGACCCGCTGCTGAATGGTCAGTTGGGTGTGCATGAATGCAAGATTAATTAACCCACACCATACTGAGGCTAAAAGCTTCAAATTTGTGCACTGCCATATGCAAGCTCCATTATAGTACTTACAGATAAGGATGTAGACCAATGGCTATAGGTCAGGGGTGGTGACAGAATAACTTGGCGCCTAATGGCGCCAAGCTATTCTGGCACTAACCTTGAACTATTTTAGTCAAACTTATTTCACACACTGGTGTATTCCGAATGATAAGGGTTAATTATCTGAATTACCTGAATCACTGATGCATCTCGTTGGAACATTACCCATGCATGCAAACTCTTTTCAATGCTGTCCATGAACAGAAAAAGTCAAACACAAGTGGGAAACATGTGCCATGACATGAAGACTTACAAATACTATTTAACTTAGCTAAAATGCTAGGGAGAGAGAGAAATGAATGTGCCATTGCATTGTGTGTGTGTTTGTGTGTGTATGTGTGTTTGTGTGTGTGTGTGTGTGTGTGTGTGTGTGTGTGTGTGTGTGTGTGTGTGAAAAAGAGAGAGAGAACAATGAACCTTTATTTTCCAACGGTTGAAGTTATTGGTAACAACCAGTTTTCAAACTTGCTGTTGCTACATCTACTACATAAGTGACATAGACATGTAAACATACACATACCACACACTGCTGCATGCATGCATTCGCTCACACACGCAAGAGAGAGAGAGAGAGAGAGAGCGAGCTATTTAACACCAAGACCACTTTTTATAAATTCTTGGGGTGTCACCTAATGACTGTGTGTACCACTTGCAGGAGATGGATTTAACCATGTAGGGCCAGATTAGCTTGGTGTCATCAGGCACCAAGCTAATCTGGCACTACCCGTGAATTATCAGGGTTGATCCATCTCCTGCTGTAATGCGTCCGGGCTAAATGGGTTAATACTGCATGTATGTGGACCCCAGAACAAGAAGGTGACTGTCAGGCGTATGCCAAAGAAAGTCCTAATGAAGAAAGAAACACGCTTCAAAAGGTCAAGTACAGCACACGTTACTGTGTTTTACTTGTTTCATCTGAGTGTGTTTTTTTCTTTTGCTAGGAATTTTGTGGACGTCAAGAGCACCCTGCTTGTACGTTGGGACTCTGCACGGACCTGCCCGCCTTAATGTCAGTGTGTCAGGCACCATTAGCCATGCCTGACCTGCCCATGCAATAATTATGAAGTTGTGACGGCTGGGTATTTTGGGGGCTATTGTCTGGATCGCTTATTTTCTATGAATAGAGCATTGCTTTTTGGGTGGGACAAAACCAGTGTTTGACTCGTCTTGCAGCGTACTGAAAAATGTATGCTGTGCACTTTGTCTTGAACTGTCACACATGTATGCAACATTACTCTGTATCCTTTAGTGCTGGTGCAGCGGATTCAGATTGGCCAAGGGTAGTGCCTGATTAGCTTGGCAGCTGTTACAGCCAGGATAGCACAAGGGTAGTGCTGATCAGCCTGGCAGCTGTTACAGCTGTGATAACACAAGGGTAGTGCTGACCAGCCTGGCGCCTAATGGCACCAGGCTAATCAGCACTATCCTTGTGCTATCTTGTCTGACCGGAGACATAGAAAATATGAATATACTCTGGGCTGACACATCTTGCTTTGCTTCACAAAAAGTTAGAGACTGAACCCCAGTTCAGGCACAGGCAGCCGTATACTACATGACCCTTGTTTGACTGTTCAAAAGGAAGTTTTCATGCTAGATGTAAGTGTACAAATAATTAGAAAATCACCATTTTGCAGTCTTCTTTCTTTGAATTAATACATAATTTAATTAACCTATTCAGCCCTGACACACTACAGCAGGAGATAGATCGACCATGCTAATTAAAGGGCAGTGCCAGATTAGCTTGGTGCCTGTTGGCGCCAAGCTAATCTGGCACTACCCTTGAATTATCATGGTTGATCCATCTCCTGCAACGCCTCCAAAATTTGAGAAATATGGTGTGGGGTTGAATGAGTTAATAATTTGACTTTTCGCAAACAAAGAGGTTTTCACAGGAGATACAAATGTACAAATAATTCATAACCAATTGTGGTCTTGCTTTGGTGTTTGCACTAATAAGCTGACTTGTCCAGCGTAAAGCTTTCTGCGTTATGTGTAAGTGTACAAATGATTAGTGACTTGCGTATTTATTCCAGACGAGGCGGAAGAAGCGTCGCAAAGCATGAAGTCCCAGGAGACAGGCCGTATGTCCGCCAAAACTCTTCAGGAGCGTGCTACTCTTGCCCGCCAAACAAAAGCGCCACCTACCAGACGGTAATACATTGTAGTGTGCTGACTCTCCCTACTCAGTTAGTTAAATGTCCTCAGCCTGAGTGCTTTGTGCTCAGTTCATGTGTCTTTTGCCTTTTGTGAAGTTGCTTTGTGCTCAGTTCATGTGTCTTTTGTGAAGTTGCTTTGTGCTCAGTTCATGTGTCTTTTGCCTTTTGTGAAGTTGCTTTGTGCTCAGTTCATGTGTCTTTTGCCTTTTGTGAAGTTGCTTCGTGCTCAGTTCATGTGTCTTTTGCCTTTTGTGAAGTTGCTTCGTGCTCAGTTCATGTGTCTTTTGCCTTTTGTGAAGTTGCTTTGTGCTCAGTTCATGTGTCTTTTGCCTTTTGTGAAGTTGCTTTTATAGGGACCATCTATGGTTGCCTGGGGTAAGCAGAAACAGACCTTAGGACAAGAATAGACATCCCAACTACACTGTACAATCAGACAAGACAAAAATAGACTTATCCCAACTGCGCTGTAGGTGCAATGCAAATTGGATGGTAACCAGATGTACATACACATGAAAACAAAATGGCACACCAAAAATGTTGATAGAGAACTCGCACGCACACACACACACACTCACACACACACACACACACACACACACACACACACACACACACACACACTCACACACACTCACCCACGCACAAACATACGTACACATGCACACGGGCACACACACTCAAGCACACCAACACACACACACACACACACACATGGAGACAAAAGCCTCAAAGTGGGTTACCTACCATTTTATGTGAAAATGGGTTCCCATATTTGTGTATTCTAGGGCTCTGAAATTGATATGAATGTTTAGAACTCACCTTATAACTATGCTCTATAACTTAAAATAGACATTTTCTAGAAACAAAGCCACTGGATGGAGTAAAAATGGGTTTTTACCAATAAAACACACACACACACACACACACACCATCACACACACACACACACACACACACACCATCACACACACACACCATCACACACACACACACACCATCACACACACACACCATCTCTCACACACACACACACACACACACACACACACACACACACACACACACACACACACAATCAGTTAACCCTTTCATGACTGGAGCACAGTGAACATCACCCCTGCAAAGACTCGGATCCTCATGAGTCCCTGCAGCCCTCGCTGGAATTTCTCTTTTCATAACGAATTTCTCTTTTCGAGATAATAAAGTACTCTTATTATTTCTGTGTGCCTCCAGCAGTTAGACTGGTGGTTTCAGAGTCACTTCTTCTTGCGGTTGATGTCGAAAGGGTTCGGTGATTTAAAGAACAAACCCTCATGACATCCTGCAGATGAAATTGTCAATTTTGGGGACATCCTTTGAGGTCTATGACACCGTTCTGGAGACAGATCGACCATGCCGGATAGTTCAAGGCTCGTGTCAGAATAGGATAGCGCCTTAACAGGCGCCGAGCTATTCTGACGACCCTTGAACTGTCATGGTCGACTTGCAGCCTGTCGTGGCATGTCGGGGCTTTGTTTGTAAACAGAAAACCATGAATGCACATTAGTGATGTCTTTATCTCATTCAGCCTGGCGCACGTATTCCCCAGATTTTGGAGGCGTCGTTTAACGACTATGCACCTGTTGCAGAAGATGGATCGGCCATGATAATTCAAGGGCAGTGCCAGATTAGCTTGGCGCCGACAGGCGCCAAGCTAATCTGGCACTACCCTTCAATTATCATGATCGATCCATCTCCTGCTGTAGTGTGTCAGGGCTGAATGGGTTAATGCGTCTTTCCCTCCAGTGACAGTTTCCGTACTCGCAGAGGCAGGTATTTCCTGGATGCTTGCTGTCAAACATGTGGTTGTGAAACACTGCGACGCAGTGCCATGAATAGCAACGTGTGACACTGACGGCTGGTCAAAACACTGACAGCATTGATAGACTGAATGGTGATGATCTAACCAGAACAATTTTTTGGGTTAGCATTTTGAAAATAACATGATAAGTGTCTGTAGAAATGTGATATTGTGGTAGAAATGACTAATTCTTTTTTTTTTATTGTGAAGTGTTGCATGCTGCATGCCTATAATCCATACATGATAACTACCCATTATGATGGGGCTCATGAAAACTTGACAGTCTATAAAACCGTAACCCTTTGGCTGTCGATACATGCGTGCATAATCATACACCGTGACCACCCATTATAATGACGTGTTGCATGCTGCATGCCTATAATCCATACATGATAACTACCCATTATGATGGGGCTCATGAAAACTTGGCAGTCTATAAAACCGTAAGCCTTTGGCTGTCAGCAGTGGTTTTTGTCACGATGATTCCTGCAGCCAAAGAGTTAATTTCTGTGTGACTCTAACCCCTTGACTTGTAGAAGTATTCAGCGTTTGAATTTAACACATTTCTTTTTACTTTTTGTAACATTGCTAGTGTAACCCGTTTAGCCCCGAGACCCTACCGCAGGAGATGGACTGACCATGATGATTCAAGGGCAGTGCCAGATTAGCTTGGCGCCTGAAGGCGCCAAGCTAATCTGGCACTACCCTTGAATCATCATGGTCAGTCCATCTCCTGCAACGGGTACATTGTTATTAAGCAACACCTCGAAAATTTGAGAAATAGGCCCTTGGGGTTATAAAGGTTAAATTACGTGCATTATTCTAGCTACGTTGACAGAAGATGGCGGAGTTTGCAAATGTGCTCTCTGTCACTTTGAGTACAGCAGAAGATGTTTTGAGTGACTGCCCTTGTGACAGATCACCTGCACTAACCCTTATCATTCGGAATACACCAGTGTGTGAAATAAGTGTGACTAAAATAGCCAAGCTATTCTGGCACCACCCTTGAACTCAAGCCATTGGTCTTTGTCCTTATCTGTAAGTACTATAATGTAGCTTGCATATGGCAGTGTACAAATGTGAAGCTTTTAGCCTCAGTATGTTCACAATTATTTCACAATTACAATTCTGCCAGCGCTAGCCTCACCTATCAGGTTCGTGAGTATAACAGTGTATTAGTAGTCCAGGAGAATGCAGACTTGAATACGTGAGGCTATATTTGTCAAAGTTGTGACACATTTTGTTATACTCTTGGTTCCTGTTTACAGCACACTGTCCAGGATGTCCAAGACGATGACTGCAGGCTACTCTGAAGCCGCCCCAACCAGTGAAGTGAGTTTAATGTTCATGTATGTTCTGCAAAAGTTTGAAATCTGCCTGATCCGTGGCTGAAGTGCTCACAGGCATATTTGTTTTGGACACTGTATATCACATATATAAGTTATTGGTAGCAGGGTTTGCTACACGACCTTTGTTGGCCTGAGGGAGGTCAGAGGAACCATTGTACCCCGAAGGCCTTTGGCCTTCGGGGTACAATGGTTCCTTTGACCTCCCTCAGACTCGGACCTACAACTTTACAAGGGTCCGTGCAGCAAACCCTTGCTACCACCGTGCAGCAAACCCGTGCTACCAATAACATTTGTTTTAATTTCTCTGCTATTTTCGTAAAAGAAATCAAGAAGAAATCAAGAAGAAATCTTCCGACCTGGATCACGCCAGACATGACTGACATCAAAGGAATGTACATTTATTCCTAATAGCTTATGACGTAATTTAAAATATTTCATGACGTTGCTGTCTCCAGTACCGTGCCTGTTGTTTTGAATGACACTAAGTAACTTTGTACATTAGAACGTTTGGTGATCTTTTATAGAACAAAACTGGCATCCAAGACGCGTCAGAAAGAGGGCTACAAGAAGTCCGTCATTAGTCGCTACAAGGGTTTTTGTAGCTCGGTCACATGGTACGGTTTGGGCTAGAGAGATTAGTCGTAATGACGTAGGGATGAAAACAGTTTCTTGTCTTACAGTATTTGTCACGGACAGTGTCTTGTGTTACAGTTTGTTTTCCTGGCTATGTCACACGACCAGTCACTTTAGCGCAAACCGTACCATGTGACCGTGATATAAAAACCCCTGTAGCGAAAAATGGCGGACGTTTTGTAGCCCTCTCGATGATGCATCTTGGATGCCAGTTTTGTTCTATAAAAGATCGCCAAACGTTCTAAAGTACAAAGTTACTTAGTGTTGTTCGAAACAACAAGCACACTCAGTACTGGAGGTGGCAAGGTCATAACATATTTTAAATTACGTCATACGTCTTTTCCTTTGACATCAGTCATGTCTGGCGTGATCCAGGTCGCAAGATGTCTTCTTGATTTCTTTTACGAAAATAGTGGAGGAATGAAAACAAATACGTTATTGATCGGAGGGGTTCGCTGCACGGACCCTTTGAGGCCTGAGGGAGGTCAAAGGAATCATTGTACCTCCCTCAGGTCTACAAAGGGTCCATGTAGTAAACCCCTCCGACCGATAACTTATAATATTTCACATACATTCTTGCGTTACATGTTATACGTCTTTCAGATCTCGCCATAAAGACCAAATGACCAGAATGAACAGTCTCCAAAAGGGTTTTATCTTTGTCTGTGCACATTGAGATATTCTCTTGAGCCCAGCTTATGCCTAGGATCCTCATGAGCCCCTGCAATCTGAAATATCTTCATGGGCTTGTGTAGACCTGCAGATTCTCATGACCATCTGTCTTAACTCATTTCATTCTGAGGCTGATTTGTTTAAATGTGCTTATTGTCCCGGGACGGCCACATTACAAATTAGGAGAGAGATCAACCATTTTTGTTCAAGGGTGGAGCCAGAATAGCTTTCCTCAGGCGGAAAAGCTGTTCTGGAACCTCCCTTGAACTGTCATAGTCAAAATAATTTCAAGCATTAGTGTAACAGTCTTTTCAGGGACACTTAGAAAACAGGGGCTCTTGAGGATCTCTCTGGGTGCACGCTCTCTTAACCCTTATCATACTGAGGCTAAAAGCTTCAAATTTGTCCACTGCCATATGCAAGCTACTTTATAGTGCTTACAGATAACGATACAAACCAATGGCTTTAGTTCAAGGGTGGTGCCAGAATGGATTGGCGCCTAGAGGCGCCAAGCTATTCTGGCACCACCCTTGAACTATTTTAGTCAAACTTATTTCACACACACTGGTGTATTCCGAATGATAAGGATTAAAGGAGTTAATGGGAGGCTTTATTGCGCCCTTTTTTTTCCTTCGAGCTACAGGTGGGGGAAGAGGCGGACGATGAGGGCAGCAAAGAGAAAGAGCCGCAGAATCGCCTGGAAGCCGTGTGGAATTCGCTACAAATGCCGGACGCCTTGCGCCTCGACATGGCCATCAAGTACAGCTGTGGGGAATTCTTCTCTCGTCTCATTGAAGTGAGTGCCTGCCGTGACCAGGAGGTGGTGGTGGTGATTGGTGGTGGTGGTGGTGGGGGGGGGTTCTGGGGGAGGGGAGGGGGTTCTGGGGGGGGGGGGGAGGGCGGACGGGGGGTGGGAAGGCGTGGGCTGTTGATTTAACCAATTTAACTCCACAGCCACATTTTTGAAATTGTGACTTTTGGAGGTGTCGCCTAATGTACCAGTTGCAGCAATGGATCGACCTTGCCTATTCAAGGGTAGTGTCAGATTAGCTTGGCTCCCTCAGCTCTCACCGGCTGCAAGAGGCACGGATTCTCATGAGCTCCTGCGACAGCAGGAGCTCATGAGAATCTATGCCTCTTGTTGATGATGGTTGGTTTCAGATGTTAAAAATTAAAAAGTTTTGGTTTTTTAAAATTCTGGTTTAGCATAGACTGATTTAAAAAAAAAAATCCAATTAACCTCGACACTACAGAAGGAGATGGATCGACCATGATAATTCAAGGGTAGTGCCAGATTAGCTTGGCGCCTGATGGCGCCAAGCTAATCTGGCACTACCCTTGAATTATCATGGTCGATACGTCTCCTGCTGACGTGCAATGGGGCCAAGAGTGCCATGGACATGAAATTTGAGAGTTTTGCCCCATTGGGCTCAACATGTTACGTCTACCTACGTGCCCCCTCCACCACAACATGTTCGGGAATCAGAAGTAGATTGGTTGTACATTGCTTAACGTGCCGACAGCAACAAGACTTTCTCAGGACGTGCCTGCACTGCTTGTGAAAAAAAAACCAAAAACTAAACACAATATTAAATGTATGTCGCCAGCCGGTCTAATACGCTAAATAAACCTAAGACCATTTAGCAGCACACATCCAATATCAAGACATGCAGGCAGCGCAGACTGTAGGGAGAGTTTAAAAAAAGAAAATACAGGTGAATGGACCAAGGGTAGACAGAAACACATGCCCCAGAATAGAGGGGAAAACCCACCCTGTGGGGCTGACCAGGGTGACCCTGGGAAGTAAAAAGTAGTTAACTCCACCCAAGTCTCCCTGGGCAGACTTAGGTTTGCGGGGAGGGGGGAATCAGAAGTAGGACAGCATTGCACGCGTTTCAATGAAGATGATTGAAAGCCAGGACAAACGTGATGTTGCATGTTTATTCAGGCTTTTAATTCACGGTTTACACCAAAAGACACACAATTACGGATCTACTAATGATTTATGGCCCACACTCATCAACAAATGCAGGACAAGACCACGAGGCTTGCTGACATCTCGTCCCAAGTGGGCCTCACCATTCACAAACAGAAAACAAAGACAATGAGGCTGAACGCAACCAGGGAAGAACCAGTCTTGCTTGCTGGCACCCCGTTGGAGGAGGTGGAGTCCTTCACCTATCTCGGGAGCATCATAGACAAAAAAGGCGGCACTGATGCAGATGTCAGAGCACGAATCGGTAAAGCCAGAGCAGCCTTTCTCCAGTTGAAAAAAGTGTGGAGTTCCAGAGAGCTGTCACAACACACCAAAGTCCGGATTTTCAACTCCAATGTAAAAGCAGTTCTCCTATATGGAGCAGAGACATGGAGATTGACAAAAACCACAGTCAACAGAGTACAGACCTTCATGAACAGTTGCCTTAGAAGAATTTTGAAAATCCACTGGCCAGAGAAGATCAGCAACGTCAGACTCTGGGAGAGAACAGAGCAGATAACAGCAGAGAATGAAATTGGGCGAAGAAGATGGGGATGGATCGGTCACAGTCTGAGAAAGCCAGCTTCCAGTATCACTAGGCAGGCATTGTCATGCAACCCCCAGGGAAAGAGGAAAAGAGGTAAGCCGAGAAACTCCTGGCGTCGAGACCTCCAAGCAGACATCAAGAGACTGGGAACCACCTGGAGTAGAATCGAAGGAGAAGCACAGGACAGGAGTTGCTGGAGGTCTCTCGTCGACGGCCTATACCCGGGTAGGGGTGACAGGCGTAAGTAAGTAAGTAAGTAATGATTTATGGAAACTTCTGTTCCTATCTCTCATTGTAACCTATTTAGCGCACTACAGGAGATGGATCGACCATGATAATTCAACGGTTGTGCCAGATTAGCTTGGCGCCAAGCTACTCTGGCACTACTGTTGAATTATCATGGTCAATCCATGTTCTGCAACTGGTAAATAGTCGTTAGGTGATACCTTCAGATTCAGGTAATGCTGCCTTGGGTTAACCCTTATCATTCAGAATACACCAGTGTGTGAAATAAGTTTGACTGAAATAGTTCAAGGGTTGTGCCAGAATAGCTGGGGCGCCTGTAGGCGCCCAGCTATTCTGGCACCACCCTTGAACTAAAGCCATTGGTCTATATCCTTATCCGTTAGTACTGTAATGTAGCTCGCACATGGCAGTGGACAAATTTGAAGCTTTTAGCCTCAGTATGATAGGGGTTTAAACCCTGTCCACCTCAGCCCTACTTTTCATGGTCACCTGGAAGGTGATAGAGATGACAAGTGTACGTTTCCCATGTCTGTCAGGCTGTGGAGAGATGGGAGCAGGCCGCGGAGTTGATTCTGCGACGAGAAGGGCTCTTGGTCAAGCTGGAACAGTTTGAACGTTCGGCTTCTGACCCAAACAGATTCTTCGAAAAAGTCAAAGGTTGGCGTGGCCAAAATTTTTCTGTTTGGTAATCTTGTTCTGTTTGGGTGTTTGAAAACTTTGTGTCGCATGGTTATTTGATGACAAATGGTAATTGATGCACTGAAACGGTAAAAGATGTTTTCATTGAATTATAGATGGATGTGCGGGTGAGTGAGTTTACCATGATAGCTCAAGGGTAGTGGCAGAATAGCTAGGCGCCTATCCTGTCCTGACACTGTCCTTAAACTGTCATGGTCGATCCTTATCTAGCTGTGGTGGTTGGTTGATTCGGGGTTTAACGTCCACGGCACCCAAGTGATATTAGACGGCCCTGACGGATGGGTTATGGGGGACAGGGGAATCTATTACCTATCGAGTACGACCTGAACACTAATCAATTCAGGCGCACTGCAGCTGTGCCACTTTGATTTACCAGGACCTTTCAACGGACATGCTATGGAACAAGCCCGTCTTTTTTCCCTGGATTGCGAGTCCAGCTACTCGAACCCACGACCCGGCGATTCCCTTCGCTCTCTTGCTCCGACGCTTAACTGCCTGAGCTATTTCGGAACTCTTAGCTGTAGTGTTTCAGGGCTGAATAAGTTAAACAGCCCACCCTGCATCACCCTTGAACTTTCCTGTAGTAGCATGTCAGGATTGAATGGTCTACTTCTGTGTGCAATTTAGTGATTGTGATGGATCATGGAGTACCGAAAGGCGGGGGGGGGGGGGGGGGGGGGGGGAGAGGGGGGTGGGAGGTGGGGGGGGGGGTGGGTGGGAGGGGAGAAGGGAGGGGGGGGGGATTATGAAGGAAATAACTTAGTTGTGTAGCCGTTGATCTGATTATGTTGTGCATGCTTCCTTCAATGTTGATGTGCACTTGTTCACTTACAGGTGTGAAAAAGAGTTCTGTGGTACTGCTGGAGGAGGCCAGGTATCGCACCTACCTGTACAAGGTAAGAGTGACCAACTGTGTGTGTGTGTGTGTGTGTGTGTGTGTGTGTGTGTGTGTGTGTGCGTGCATGCAAGCATTTGAGTGTAAGAATGTGTATTGGGCAGTCCGTGGTGCAGCGGTAAAGCGTCTGCCACCAATGCTGGAGGTGCGAGGTTCAATACCCGGTTCTGGTGTCGGACTTTTCTCCTCTAGTAAGTGTCACCGTTAATTCGGGCGGACCGTCGGGGGTTCTTTCTCCGGGTACTCCGGCTCTTTCTCCCCCATGACTTTGGTATCAGTTTCAGCCCACTTAATCAAATTTAAACTACAAACGATTTGAATTTCCAAAACTTCAGTAGCTCGCTTGAGCTTGCCCTCAGCACCACCTGAATGTTCTGTGTTTATGCGCAGTGTGTGAGTGAACGCGCGTGATTCACGTGAGCGTGCTTGTTGGGTTCAATTCGCAGCAGCGCTTTGAGCCGATTTTCATTTGGGATAAGGTGCCTATTTAATGCGTTGATTTATTTATTTATTGAAATATGAGCTGTAGGAGACATGCTATGAACATGAGCACTAGTATGCATGAATATAAGGTCATCCAACAATGCAAGGATTGTTCAATTTCACATGCCTCTGTGTGTGTGTGTGCATGCGTGTGTGTGTGTTTTGTATTCTGGTATACGAAAGAGATTGGATTAGCATATATTCTTCAGTGTGTGTGAGATTCACACAGCACTATCCAAAACATCAAGATGAACAATCCTTCTGTGGCTGCTTATTTTGGTTTGTCTGTTCATTTATATTTAAAACTCATTCTACCGCAACACCAAAATCCCCAAATTTTGCTGTTGTTCCCTGAAGACTGCATTGCAGTCCATGACACAGATCGACCATGATAGTTCAAGGGTGATACCAGAATAGCTTGGCGCCCATAGGCGCCAAGCTATTCTGGCATCACCCTTGAACTATCATGGTCGATTCTTATCTTGCTGTGGTGTGTCTGGGATAGAATGAGTTCATTAAAGAGGGAAGAACAGATTTTGAGAGGCTGTGTCTACACTCCACGAAGCATGATTGTGAGAGCCAGCTCGGCCACATTTGGCTTGGGCAGAGCTGTGACCTTTTGCTCCCTGGGCTTACAATGTTGTTACATTGTTACAATGTTTCTTTTCCTGCCAGAAAATTGAGGCAGTGGATGACGACATCAAGCAGGAGTTGGATGACATCAAGTCCAAGTTTCACGACATCGTTTCGTTCAAGGTACGTGCAGTCTACAGCGCTTGAACTAGTTGAGCCCCTGGTGC
>BTPG01000001.1:5492460-5607460 GCA_036245525.1 Semisulcospira habei | reverse complement strand
CCCACCACCCCCCACCACCCCCCCCCCCCCCCCCCTCAGAACTTCGTGCGTACATGCTGTGGGCCGCACCATCGGAAAAGCGAACAAGACTCTAGCAAACTAAGGCAACAAGTTTCTTCTTCTGGATGTCTGGTGCTTTTTCAGTACATTAACCCTTTTCATTCTGATACACCCAATACACCCAATACACCCAATACACCCATTGCTTGAAATAAATTTGACTCTGGTAGTTCAAGGGTGGTGCCAGAATAGCTTGGCGCCTGAGGCGCCAAGCTATTCTGGCACCACCCTTGAACTAATACGGTTCGATCTATCTCCTAATCTGTAATGTAGCCGCCTTCAAAGGACAATGAGCAAATTAAAAAAAACACAACAAACAAAAACAGCCTCAGAATGTAATGGGTTAACTGTTGTCTCTGCCTCCACAACCGGTATTTGTCAAATCTAACCTGAACAATACACTGACTTCCACTTTACTGCGCAGTTTTTCCTGAAAAGGAGTAAAATACCACAAATTACCAGTTAACATGAACATTGCTCCCCACCCTAAGCTGACTGTCGTAATGTATTTGTGGTACGTAAGTCATTGTCAAAAGCATGCGTACGCGAGTTGTGAGTGCTCGCTTAGAGTTATAATTATTATAAGATAAGCGCATTATAAATACCGTAATTATTATTATTACTATTATTATTTTGTTGAAAAATCTTGTAATAAATTGACTTTGCCAATGTTTATTACAACGCGTTTTTAACTGTTTTGTTTCAGCTCCTGTAGTTTACTATGTTTTCTTCTGTCTGCCAGGGCCGGCCATATCAGGACAAGATGAAGTGGGACAGGGTGGAGATGCTTCACTGGCTGCAGGAGGAACGCAAACACAATGCTCTCCGGTTCGAATCCCTCACGCGCCACGTGCCCCTCAATCTCAAGCCAGCACAGCTGCAGCCCATCGCCGCCCTGGCCACCACTGCGGCAAAGTGATACTGTGACAGAAACGGCCGAGCTGTGAAAGGCGACCTATGCACGCACACAAACCAAAAAAAAAACCCGGATTCACCCATTCAACTGCTGATATGTCAAGGGTTAAACCGTTAAGGCATTATGCACCACACAAGGAGATGGATCGACCATGATAGTTCAAGGGTGGTGCCAGAACAGCTCGGCGCCTACAGGCGCCGAGCTGTTCTGGCACCACCCTTGAACCATCCTTGCACCACCCTTGAACCATCGCGGTCAATCTTGTTTATAGTCGTCATTTAACAATTTTTTTTTTCCTTTATTCCCTTTTGTGGTGTGGTGGAAAGGTATCCGGGCCGCAAGTTCGATACACATTCGCTGATACACGATGACACAAACATTCTATCCAGACAGGGCGTTGCTAATTAGTAAAAACAAGTTTAGAAATAACGGCGAACAGCTAAGCTTGAACGTGCAGACACAAATACTGACGTTCTGGAGTAGCTTATAAACTTTACAACTTTTACGCATTTTTCAAGATTCAAGACCGTTTTCCTACACTTTGATGACGATAAATGACCTACATTCGGAGGACATCTTCAAGGCTTATTGGGTTACAAATCTGGGACTTTGTGTTCACATTGCGCACGAGTTGGAGGTTGTTGGCCGACTCCCTGTGATGACTCAAGCCTGCTGGTCTTGGTGAAAAATCGCAAGATAAGATTGATCACGATTGCTCATGGGTAGAGCCTGATCAGCTTGGCGCTGCAGGCGCCAAGCTATGCAGGTTCTACCCATGAGCTACTATGATCAGTGGTGAGACATCAGGCTGTGCCCTTGAGCTGTCGCAGTTGATTGGCTCCCGTGACTTGCTTAACAGATTGATCGCTGGAAAGTGTGACGAGTTTGTGTGGGAAAGTGAGATGACATTGAGAAAAGAAATTCTAGAAGATGTAGCCATAAAAAAAGAAGAAAACTGTTTAGTATTTCAACACTAAAAGAGAAGAAGATTGAGTATTCATGCACAGTCACACTCACATTATCCCATAAAGCCATGACATGCTACAGCGGGATGTGGATCGACCATGACAGTTCAAGGGTGGTGTCAGGCGCCAAGCTACTCTGACACCACCCTTGAACTATCATATTTGAACAGTCTCCAAAACAGTAAAGTAGATCTCAAAAGAAAGAAAGAAAAAGACAATTTTATCCTTAGGATATAATTAGTTATGTGAAGAATCAGACACACGCATGTGCACTCGCTCACATATATGTAAACTTGTGTGTGCGCACACACACACACACACAGACACAGACACACACACACACACACAGACACACAGACAGAGAGTATAATGCATACAAAACATGTTACGTGAAGATGATTGTGTGATTTCTGAGTTCAGCACTGTTCCCCGGAGCCATCGGTATATGTACATATACCACTGTATCGGTGCATGCACAATTTGGAAGTAAAGGTGCAACATGGATTGTTACAAGGCATGTTTTAATTTATCTCGATGATGAAAGAAATCGGTCAATATAAAACCAATTTGCCGTGATCATTTTCCCACCATACTTGTTATTTATTCTGTTAACCCTTTGGGTGTTGGTAGCGGTTTCAGTTACGATGAGTCCCTCTGGAATCATCGCGACTAAAACCGCTACCGACACGCAAAGGGTTAATTTTGGCACTTCGTCTCTCGGTGCGCTTTTTGTCGCGATGATTCTGGTACTTCGGCTGTCAGAGTTTTTTTTTGTTTCAATCGTCATGACAAAAATCGATACGGATAGCCAACGCTTTACGGAGACATGTTCTAGCCTCGTTTTGCTCAGGCATAACATTGTTCATTATTATATTTTGAAGAATAAAAACTGCTGCTTCTTGTTGTTGTTGTTGTTGCAAAAATACTGACACGTTTATCAAATCTGTTTCCATTTTTGTGGAAGAATACACCCATCCCATTGCAAGATGCATAGATCCTCATGAGCCCCCTTCTCCCCCCCCCCCCCCCCCCCCCCCGCAAACTGCACGGGCTCATGAGGATCTGTGCCAGTTGCTTTCTCCATTCACGTCAGTTATTGATCCGCAGGATGAGGAGGTGATTGGACTGAGACTCGGTCTCTGACCTGGCAGAGCTCAACCTTTGACTCTTCCATTGTTTCACCATACTTCCCCAGGGTTATCTGTAATGTCTGCAGTCCAACCGTCCCTAAGCTTTTCAGTTTTTACCTGTCCAGCCCCACTATGGCATTTCCCGAATGTTGGAGATGTCACCCAACAACTATGTACCAGTTTCAGGAGATGGCTCGACCATGATAATTCAAGGATCGTGCCATTTCCCCACCCGGGTCTGCCCTGGGGGACTTGGGTGGGGTTAGGTACTTTTTAGTTCCCAGGGTCACCCTGGTCAGCCCCACAGGGTGAGTTTTTCTCTCTATTCTGGGGCATGTGTTTCTGTCTACCCGAGGTCCATTCACCTGTATTTGCCTTTTTAAAAATCTCCCTACTGTCTGCACTGCCTGTAGCTCTTGATATTGGATGTGTGTTGCTAAATGGTCTTAGCTTTATTTAGGCCCCATGTGTTAGGTTTATTTAACGTATTTGACCGGCTGGCGACATACATTCAATGTTCTGTTTAGGTTTTTTTTTTCACAAGCAGTGCAGGCACGTCCTGAGAAAGCCTTGTTGCTGTCGGGACGTTAAGCAATGTACAATCAATCAACGACCCTTGAATTATCACGGTCCATCCATCTCCTGCTGTAGTGTGTCGAGATTAAATGGGTTAACCCATTCAGTGCAGCTGACCGATAGTGCTCGTGAAGCTGACGTCATCACGCTAGTCGTGGCGGCCATCTTGAGAGGATTCGCGATAAGGCCCGCAGTAGGGAAATCCCTGTCTTGACGTGCTATAGGCAATAACAGCAAGTCTTGCCATCACCGTAGGAAACCGCTCACCAGAATCTGTTTTTGTTTCTTTCCAAAGAGGAAGAAACATGAAGAAAAACGTGTTGAAACACTACTTCGCTACTATCTGAAGTTTATTCTATCCTCTTGAGATGGCGGCTGACGCTGCTAGGCAACGCGGGGAACTTCCGGCGAGCCCTATACCACTTGGTGGAAAAGACGTGTAACTATAGCGCATCTTTTTCACCGCACGGTATTGTCAGTACGGCAGTCAATGGGTTAAACATTTAACTCGTTCAAGGCACTCCGCATCAATAGCTGCGGACATGTATAGCGACGCTATACACTGTCGCAGCTAATGATTGCGGGGCCCACCTTGAATGGGTTGATGCTGCTAGGCATTCTCAATATACATGTATTGTTATACTGTTTGTATGCCGTCCATCCAGTTTTCAATCTTAGGATATGTGCATTCCATTTGTCAGATACAAGTATATAATTATATGATGTATTTGTCATATATCTTCCTGGGTATTGCTGCTGACAGATTGTGTGTATTTGTGATTGGTGTGCCTTTTTGTAACGTTGCTGTTTAGGAGCAAAGTTTGAGGGAAACAAATTAAATTTAAAAATAAAGTTTGTGTATGTGTTTTTGTCATTTTCTCCCTATCAAAATAAAGTTTGTGTATGTGTTTTTGTCATTTTCTCCCTATCAGTTAGATGGAGGTTGGGTGGTGGTGGAGAGGGGGGGGGGAGGAGGGCATGCCTTAAAATCTTTGTCGTGATTCGTGATTGCAATTATTTCATCCTCGTGATTCGTGAAAGAAGAGGTCGTCGTGAAACGTGAAAGCCAAAATAAGGATTTTGTGATTGGCGAAACTTCCTGGATACTTCGTGAAACGTGAAAGACTTGCCAAACTGTAAAATCTTTAAAATCTAGTTAGAAACGTCCAACTACCTCCCGCCCCCTCCTCCCCCACCCGTAATCCATCCGTCGTGTGATTTTCCGGCCGGTTGACGAAGGCTGTGCAACATCAACATTCCACCCCCCCCCCCCCCCCACACCCCCAACCCCCCTCACCCCCTTCCCCATTTTTTTTTTTTTTTTTTTTGCATTCGTGGTTCGTGAATGGCAAAAGAAATCGTCGTGAATCCGTCATGGTACCCCCTCCCCCCCCCCCCATCTCCCTCCCTTACTTACTTACTTACGCCTGTCACCCCTACCCGGGTATAGGCCGTCGACGAGAGACCTCCAGCAACTCCTGTCCTGTGCTTCTCCTTCTATTTTACTCCAGGTGGTTCCCAGTCTCTTGATGTCTGCTTGGAGGTCTCGACGCCAGGTGTTTCTCGGCCTGCCTCTTTTCCTCTTTCCCTGGGGGTTCCATGACAATGCCTGCCTAGTGATACTGGAAGCTGGCTTTCTCAGACTGTGACCCTTAGATATGTTGTAATGATCCTTGGCTGACCGTGGGCGCACAACCGTCGGCCCGACGACCTTTTGGCTAATTTGCTCCCCGGTGTCGTGTTTTGTGTTCTCCACACCTCTTTTGTTAACCCCTTGACTGCCACAGGCGATACCGCTTGGCGGAAATGACGTCAGTAACAGTCAAGGGGTTAAATCAATGATTTTTGCGTAGGTATCGCTCGGCCGCACGCTTAACTCATTGTGCCCCAACACCGAAATCCCCCACAGTGCAGGACGCAGATCGACCGTGATAGTTCAAGGGTGATGCCGGAATAGCTTGGCGCCTATGGGCGCCAAGCCATTCCGGCATCACCCTTGAACTATCATGGTCAATCCATGGCTTGCTGTGGTGTGTCTGGGATACGGAATGAATTACGTCGTTTACCCCCAAGGCTGCATTTCATAAAGTTTCGAAGTGTCACCTCACAACTATGTACAAGTTGCAGGAGAGGGATCGACCATGAAAATTCAAATTTTAGAAGTGTCACTTGACAACTATTCAAGGGTGGAGCCAGATTAGCGTGTTACGTGGTAGTGGTCGCAGCACGATGCAATCACACTACACTCACGTAGGGTTCTTGTAGAAAAACCGCATTCAGTTGCAACTTCACGTGGCACATGGTTGTAGACCACACTGGAGTGACAATTCCAACAGTACTTTATTTTCGCGATGCACTCTCAGCACAATGCATCCACACTTTGATGCAATATCTCCTACAATTGCATCCTCATTTTGACACACTGCCTCTTACAATCCATGCACGTACTTTCTAACACTCTCTTTTACATTATCACAGATTTCCAGAACAATCCCGCAAATACACAATTCAACCTATCAGAAAAGAAAACGTAATCAAAATCATTAATATTCATTAAAAGGAACACTCTAGATTTTTCTGCAATCTTCCACTAAAATCTAGGTGCATTACGTAAACGTCATAAAATGTAACCAACATGGGTACTACAAAACTTTGACGTCATGTTTAAGGTCACTAGAACAATCGCGCTTTTTCAGAACCTTCCAGCTTAATCTAGGTGGGATTCTGCTACAAGTCAGAACCTTCCAGCTTAATCTAGGTGGGATTCTGCTACAAGTCAGAACCTTCCAGCTTAATCTAGGTGGGATTCTGCTACAAGTTAGCGAAATGTGGAACATTCTAGTAAAAAAACAAACAAAAAACAAATCTATCGCAATTCTCCATGCAGAAGGAAACGAATCGTTCTAAAAAGGTTCGTGATTCTAATCTAAAATAACTCAACTGAACATCGGATCTTTTCATATGATCAACACACAGATGCCATACAAACTAAAAGGAAGAACGCAACCACAAGCGTAACAGCTTGGCGCCATCAGGCGCTAAGCTGATCTGGCAATACCCTTGAATTATCATGATCTATCCATCTCCTTTTGTGGGGCGTTGTAACAGTCCGTTTGATAGGTGGTGCAGGCTTTGGTCCGGCTTAACCCATTCAGACCTGACGCACTACAGCAGGAGATGGATCGACCATGATAATTCAAGGGTTAGTCTCAGATTAGCTTCGCGCCTATCGGCGCCAAGCTAATCTAGCACTGCCCTTGAATTATCTTGGTCGATCCAACTGCTGCATAGTCGTTAGATGACGCCTCCAAAATTTGGGAAATACGGCCGTCGGGCTGAACGAGTTAAAAAAAATGTCCCTGATGTAAGGTAGCACACGTTAAGATTTCAGATTTGTTTACAGACGTAACGCGATGGGTGCAGAAATGGAAAAGGAATTCCCAAGAAAGAAAGGAACGCGCTTAGAAAGGGAAATTACTGCACAGTTGTGCTGCACTTGTTACGTTTGAAACGAACGACTACTGACCACAAACGAGAGCGAAGTCAGTCACGGTGGACAACCAACTGGTATCATAAGCATGGGCAACACTGCAAACATCTTCATGAGGCATAGATCCTCATGAACCCTTCGGGTTCATGAGGATCAATGCCTCATGGAGATGTTTGCAGTGTTGTCTATGCTTATGGTAGATGTCGTGGACCTGGCTCTCGTTCGTTGTTGGGAGTCGTTCGTTGCAAACGCAACCACGCTATTGAGAAAAGTTGATCTCTGTATTAGCAGGATCCATCTATCAATGGTCTCTCTCTTCACCGTGTTTGTTGAATGCACGGGCAGTTTTTCTTTTTTGATTAAATTTTTTTTTCTTTCTTCATGAGTCTCTATAGCTTTTGGCAGTGGAATCTGGTGATTTTTGTACTCACAAACCAGATAGGTGAGGCTAGCGCTGGCAGAATTGTACAACAAACCAAGGGGAATTACTCAGCGCTGGACAACATTTAGATCCCCTGCCCCCGCCTATCAGGCACCCAATCGCCAGCCCACAGAGAAATACGCAGGTATAGAATAAGACGATCATTTGCATCTTATGATTTGGTGATTTTTGTGCACTGCAGTATGGATCATACCATTGATCATGTCATTGATCATCATTCAGGCCGGACCTGGGGTGGTGTTTCTAGGATGTGTAGCTCTTGCTCCAGGTCATCTTTTACACACACACACACACACACACACACACACACACACACACACACACACACACACACACACACACACACACACACACACACACTAATAATAATAATGGGTAGACCATCGAAACCGATGATGTCGTCATTGTGCATGACTTCTATTTGTGGGTGCGGGCGTGGCTGGCCAAGCCAATCCTGGAGCCACACCTGCGAGGGCAATGGGGGCACTGGAACGTAGCTGTAGGGAGAGTCGACGCTGTCTTTCTGCGAGCTCTGGCACTGGTGATCCGTTCGCACCGATTTAGTTCAAAGAGCGTGCAGGCTTTCCTGGTGGCGGCACGCCAGCCAGATCTGTCTTGTGCTTGTGCTTCAAGTTCCTTGCTTCAAGGAACACACACACACACACACACACACACACACACACACACACACACACACACACACACACACACACACACACACACACACACACACACACACACACATATATATATATTTTTTTTTTTTTTTGGGGGGGGGGCATCCTGTCTCGGAAGACAATGGAGTATATATGCGCTTGCTGGGTCAGTCACTGGAGTGACCTCTCCAGGGCGCAAGCCTGGGCGAAGTGTATGGTGATCCTGGGGTGCCCAGTCGTCAAGATCCCCCTCTCGGCCTCGCTGATGTATCCAAAGGAATGCAAAGCAGTACGTTTGGCACCAGTTTGGCTGCAGGAGCTGCCAGAACAGTGCGTGAATACAGGCAGCTGTCTGCCTTCGGGGCTCCACTCCTGATTTGAAGGGTTTACTCCCCCACATTTGGCCGTTGGATCCAACCTGATCTCCTCCGTCCTCTAGCCGTTGGCTGTCAGAAACAGCTCATCCGCCTAGTGGTGCAATGTGAACACCACCCCCTCACGTGGTTTAGCCCACCAGCTGAGGTGGTTTGCCAGGGTGTGGCGCTTGGAGCCAGCACGTGAGAGATTAAGGAGATGGATGAGGACCAGTGATGCCCGTCCGTCCTATGTAGGACGCAGCTGCCGAACAGCAAAGGTGCTACCTCTATCCAGAGCCCCCTACACCCCATATATATATATATATATATATATATATATATATATATATATATATATATATATATATATATATATATATATATATATATATATATATATATATATATATATATATATATATTAACCCGACATCCTGAGGCTGACTTTTAAACAATTTGGTTATTGTCGTCTGAAGGCCACATTGCAGATTAGGAGATAGATCAACAATTTTAGTTCAAGGGTGGTGCCAGAATAGCTTGGCGCCTCAGGCGCCAAGCTATTCTGGCACCACCCTTGAACTGTCAGTCACATTTATTTCAAAGCAACAGTGCATCAGGATGAAAGGGGTTAACTAACCTGTTCGTATTTCTGTTTGCCTTTTCCTCGCTTCCGGCGGAAGTGACGAAAAGGTACATATTCATGAGCATCAACTGGAACTCATCTGAGTGGAAGTGTACTTGTGTCGTTCTGCCTAGAGTGGGTCTGCCTGGTGTGGGCAGTGCTCTTGCAAACGTTTGCGGGCTGGCACTGCCCATGGAGTATCACCGCTGTCGATCTGTCTTCAACGACTTGTGCAGAAAAAAATTGAGTGTATAAGAGCATGCCATTGCCTGTCACAAAATGCAGTCATCAGTGGCAAATCTGGCCCAACCTTGAATTATCATGGTCGATCCATCTCCTGCAACTTGTGCATAGTCGTTAGATGACGCCTCCAAAATTTGGGAAATACGGCCGTCGGGCTCAATGAATAATCTTTCCCCGACTCATTAGAACTTTGTTATCGTCACCCTTCATTCTTTTTGGCAGACGAAAAGTTTCGGTCGACTGACACCGTTTGGCGGAAATGACGTACACCAGTCAGGGGGCTAACCCTTTGGGTGTCGGTAGCGGTTTTTGTCGGAGATGATTCATGCAGGAATCATCGCGGCAAAAAAAAACAACAAAAAAACCCCAAAAACAAACAAAAAAAAAAAACAACGCTACCGACAGCCAAAATGAATAGGGCTTTCGTTGTTTTGCATTTTAGAGAGGTATCATTCGCTCAAACGACTTCCAACAATGAACGCGAGCAAAGTCATGGCGGATTAATGAACAGCTATGTGATTTACCACCATATACTGTAATGTCATTGAAGAAAAGAACAGTTACCGCAGTTCCAATGCATTAATTATAATTTGTCAATGCCAAGTTAGGTCAACAGATGAAGTTACACATGTATGTATTTGTTTTGTGATGAAACATAGTATCAACAAAAGGAAAACAAACCAAAGAAAATGAACAGCTATGTGATTTATAAACGACTTCCAACAACGAACGCGGGCAAAGTCATGGCGGATAACCAGTTTCTACAAGACAAAGACAACACTCCAAACATCTCCAGGAGGCATAGATCCTCATGATCCCGCCGGGCTCATGAGGATCTATGCCTATTGGAGATGTTCAGAGTGTTGTATGGTAGAAGCTGGTTTATCCCGCTCGGTCGTTGTCGGTTCGTTGCAAACATAACCGTACTAGCGTTAACATTGGGACGACCCGACAGACTTCTTTAACTCATTCTACCCGAGACACACCACAGCAAAATAAAGATCGACCATGATAGTTCAAGGGTGATGCCAGAATAGCTTGGCGCCTATAGGCGCCAAGCTATTCTGGCATCACCCTTGAACTATCATGGTCGATCTGTGTTCTGCACTGCAACGCAGCCTTCGCAGGACGGACTTCAAAATTTGGGGATTTCGGTCTTGGGGTACAATGAGTTAACAAAAGCGCATGGGTGAACACGAGGGTCACGCATTGTGCAAATTGCACGTTTGTTTAATTATTCAAGGATGCCGCATTCAGACTTTTCAAACACAGCGGCGAACCGTAAACAGTACATCCTCGACTTAAAAATATGTTTAACAAAAAATTATATGCACTATAATTATTTTTTTTAAATCTCAAAAGAAAAAAAAAAAGCTGAAAAAGTCTTTAAAATAAATCTTAAAAAAAATCTTTAAAAAATCTATTACTTAAAAAAATAAATAAAAAGTCTAACAATATTAAAGAAATCTAAATGTAGATTAGATGACATGAGACAACGTTGCTGATTATAGTGTGTGTGTGTGTGTGTGTGTGTGTGTGTGTGTGTGTGTGTGTGTGTGTGTGTGTGTGTGTGTGTGTGTGTGTGTGTGTGTGCGTGTGTGGCTATTAGCTTTTTCATTATATCAGCGCTTAGATCTACTTTTAGAATAAACGCTTAACAAATCTCCTTTATTATTATTATGCGATCTTACCTTTGTTTTTTGGCATCAAATTCAGAAAGTACAGCAGAACTGTCATGTTTATCTCAGCCACAGTGCGCAGCTGAGGGAGATAACAATGACATCATGACAACCGAGACCGTATTAAAAGGGATTGTAGTAAACAATAAAGCAATATGCACACCGAATTTGTTTTCACTGTCTTTAAGAGTTTTGTTTGTGAAGGTTGAGTCATCGAAAATAAACGCCGACTATTGCGAGACTGAACAATGCGAGGAAGTATTATGATTGTCTCTCTTGAGCAACAGCAGACGTTCCCCAAGAACCAGTCATACGCTTAACTTAACAAGTCATGACCATGTATACCCCTAATGCACTACAGCCGGTACTGACAGGCATGGGAGGCGGGGTGGGGATGGGGGGGGGGGGGGAGGGGGGTGGCGGGGGGAGTTCCAAGGGCTCCTGAACGGTCGCCTCCAGACCCAAACTTGTTGAAAATGCTATAACAAAGTCCCTTTTGGGGGTATTTGTAACCTCCCCCCCCCCCTCCTCGTTTGATATTTGGGCAAGTTCATAACCCCTCTCCCCCCATTGTTTGATTTTTTGGCGAGTGGTGATGCCTCCCCCCATCCCCCTCCCCCCCCACACACACCACCACTGGAAGCAAAGTCTAGCGTCGGTGAGGCCTTTTGCGTCAGGTTTAAGGTCCCAAACAAAAAGTTGAAACCCCCCCCCCCCACCCCAACCCGCCCTTCCTCGAGGTAACTGATCCGCCCCTGGTTTGGGACCTTACTGATAAAGGCTCCCCGACGCCAGGAGAGCACTTTCAAGTGTACGACTGTACTGGTTGTGTTTTCCGGGTCCTAGGGTCAGTTGCATGAGCGCCGCACTGTGCTTAGTGGCTGGTGCAGGACTAAGCTTGCTCATGCAACTGACCCCTGGTGTCCTTCAACACAGGAATAAAAGTGCGCGCATCGTCGGTGCAACTGGCGTGTCTGACATACAGGCCTCGGTGTATGTTACGTCGACGTGATGCTGTTGGTTAGAACATGGTTCTGTACTTGGTCGTCACTCTGCTGTGCAGTTCGGCGAGTCCCGGCACTCCACGTCCCACTTCTGTCTTTCTTTTTTCACTCCCAGAGCCAGACTGTTGATATAAATGCTGTCGTCACCGGCTAGGTACTCAAATCAAAATTAGTGCCTGGTTCTCTTTGTTAGTAATGGATACCGTGAAATATTACACGATAATTCAAGGGTAGTGCGGATTAGCTTGGCGCCATCAGGCGCCAAGCTAATCTGGCACTACCCTTGAATTAGCATGGTCGATCCATCTCCTTTTGTAGTGCGTTGGGGCTAAATAGGTTATTAGGGAAACAAATAAAGCATTTTCCATCGCTTACATAATAAGTGCATGGCACCTGCAATTTCCCAGCTTGTTGGCTTGTATTGTTGTAAAGCTATCATAATGTTAGAAAAGAACATTGATCCCTGATTTCTTTTCACTCGGGCCTGGAGCACAGCATTGAAAACCATTATTCCACAAGCTAGCCCGATCTACCGTGCACCCCCCCCCCCCCCGCCCCCTCCAGTAATCAATAAGATGGGTTTCAACGTGTACCTTAGTATGTCCTGAGATGTTTAAGCCATGTTCCCCGAAAATCCTTAGGAACACACCAGAGATATGGCCGATGGCGCAAGGGTACTCCCATTCACGCTCTTCGCGGATGCTAAAATGAGGTTGAGAAACATTTTCCTCTAAATAAATCAGAATTCATTCTAGAAGCCCAAATCAGGCGATACTATGTTATGGCATACCTTCTGCGTCCTCTGCAAAATAATAGAATGAAAAAATATTGAATCTCTGGCTCACAGTAAATGGCATTTGTGCACACAGTAAATGGCCATTTCCGCGAAATCGCAACAACAACAACAAAAAAAGAGACAAAAATAATGTGTCAGATGTTTTGAGACATTTTCTATAGCACTGGCAGTCCATTTTCAGGCTTACATCATTAAAACAGGATGTCACAATTATTATATACCTGACTGGATGATGCTGTGGTCACTGTGAGTGCCACAGTGGTTGATTTTGTATCCCTACTCTAAGTTGTAAAAATACACAAAATTAATTAGAAAAAATTACTAAAGTTATTCCATTTCATTTTGGCCTCTCTTTTCCCATTAAGTTTTAATAATGTGAGCATAAAGTGCAAGAAAATAAGGAAAGTCGGCATCATTCGTGGTGAATGATAGCTTTTTCGCATATAAAATTGTCGAATTGGGAAACGTACGTTGTTGAAGATGTCCTCAGAAATTTTGTATACAACTGATAGGTCTTTTTTCGGGTTTTATTGGTTAGGATAGAGTACCACAGTTACTCCCAACCTGATTTTATGATGCTGTGATGCATTTAGGGGCCACAGTGGCTAAATCTGCTGCCCTACCCCCATTTTACCAGTACGCAAAGGAACGCAAACACAGCATCACCCAGTCAGGTTTATAATAATTGTGACATCCTGTTTTAATGACGTAAGCCTGAAAATGGACTGCCAGTGCTATAGAAAATGTCTGAAAGCATCTGACACATTATTTTTGTCTCTTTTTGCGATTTCCCAGAAATGGCCATTTACTGGGTGCACAAATACCTTCACTGTGTGCCAGAGATTCAACATTGTTTCATTTTGTTTTTTTGCAGAGAACGCAAAAGATGTGCCTTAACATAATATTGCCTGATTTGAGCTTCTGGAATGAATTCTGATTTATTTAGAGGAAAATGTTTCTCAACCTCATTTTAGCATCCGCGAAGAGCGTGAATGAGGGTTCCCTTGCGCCATCGGCTATATCTCTGGTGTGTTCCTAAGGATTTTAGGAGAACATGGCTTAAACATCTCAACTTTGAAACCCATCTTATTAAGTACTTGCGAGGGGGGAGGGGGGGGGGTGCATGGTAGCAATGACTGGCTTATGGACTAGATATGTATCCACCGACTGCACTTTGATTTCTAACCGGGTTTATGAGGCGATTCTTTTATTACGCGCATAACTTTACGCTCGAGTGATTTTGAGTGCATCAATAGCCCTTGCTTCTGATTTGAGAGCCCTTATTCACGACCCTTTTCAATTTTTCATAATAGGCCCATATTGTTTATGACGAATCCATATTTTCCCCCTTGACCCCCAATTTTTCAATGGAATTTATCTCCGCCGCAGACGTTGATCATGGGATTATTTTTCAACGATGTCTGAGGTTATGTGGCAAAAACAGCACCGAAAGGTAGTCCATTAACTCATTCAGCCCTGACACACCTCATCAAGACATAGATCTAGCCTGATAGTTCAAGGGTGGTGCCAGAATAGCTTGGCGCCGATATTCTGGCACCACCCTTGAACTATCAGGCTAGATCTGTCTCCAGCAGTGTAATACAGTCTTTCAGAGTTGGGGATGTCGGTCCCGCGGAAGAATGTGTTAATGGGAAAAGCGAGATTTACGCAATGAAAATATCACTTTTTCTTTAAGAAAAAAAAGAAGAAAAAAAAAAAGAAAGAAAGAGGACACACCCTACTACGCATATTATCAGCTAGTAGGTCCATTTTAGAGAAAGGCGATATATTCATTTGTTACACGCAAATCTCGGCTGGGAATAGACGGCAAACACGTTGGCTGTGCCCCCTGTCGCACACGATAAATGGACCCCAGTGAGCAAAATAACCCAACGGGCCGACGTCGGCCCGCTGGCCTTTTGCTCACTGGGGTCCATCAACTCTTCACCCCTTGACTCTTTCCTCATCAGGAGGCACGCTGGCCTTTTGCTCACTGGGGTCCATCAACTCTTCACCCCTTGACTCTCTTTCCTCATCAGGAGGCACGCTGGCCTTTTGCTCACTGGGGTCCATCAACTCTTCACTCCTTGACTATCTTTCCTCATCAGGAGGCACGTGAACATGCTGAATGTACATTGTACTCGGACACCAAACGGACATCAGTCGGAAGGGAATATGCCCCTAAAAATCGGGATTCGTGTTTGGCGGTTTTTTTTTTTTTTTGGCGGTTCTCAGTCGTGATTCGTGATTGCCACGGCCGGTTTCATC
This sequence comes from Semisulcospira habei, assembly GCA_036245525.1. NCBI lineage: Eukaryota > Metazoa > Mollusca > Gastropoda > Semisulcospiridae > Semisulcospira > Semisulcospira habei. Next base: position 5,592,257 of record BTPG01000001.1, on the reverse strand, counting down.
CTCGTGACCCGTGAAAGAACGGCGGTTCGTCGTGAAACGTGAAAGCCCAAAATAAGACCTTCGTATCCGTGAAGAACGTTCTGGTTATTTCAGTGGTTAAACGTGAAAGTGTTTTGCCGCTCTTTCATTTATACCCCCCCCCCCCCCCCCATTCCGGCCGCACGGCATGATTTTCCGTTGAGCGGCAGAAAGTTGTGTCTTAGTCCACATCCAGTCAGCTCCAACATACAGGTATTCACCCTTCTCCCGCCCCCCCCCCCCCCCCGAACCCCACCCCGTCGTTAGAAATTTCATTTCGGCCGGTGAAAAGTCTTCGTCATGTCGTTCCATCTTGAAACTTCAACGCCATTTTTGGAGATTTGTGATGCTGAATCGGAAAATAAATCATTATACATACCAAGAGTAACTACTCAGCGCTGGACATACAGTTAGATCCCCTGCCCCCCGCCTTACGGGATATGATGATGATGATGAACTTGAAAAGGGACAGGGACTTCCAACTCTCGTTGATTTCGTCCGGGGGGGTGGGCCAGGGGGGTTGGGGGGGGGGGGGAGATTGTCTCGCTGTCTGTCTGCCGCTCCGTCGCGCAGCTGGCTGATGGTACTGCCGGGGCCGGGTGGTTAGTGGTGGAGGAGGCGGGTGGTGTGGCCGGGGAACCGTTGCTTATCGCCAGGCTGGTGAGTGTCTGTATGCCAGCCACTCCAAAAGATCTTGCAGGAGTGGTGGCGGTGGTGGCGGTGTCGGCCGGGGGAACCGTGGCCGGTTGTGGTAGGGTCCGGGGAGGTGAGGTGGTGGTGGTGGCGGCCAGTTGATTCTGGGTCGAGGAGTCGGGTGCTGACGTGGACGTTGTGGGTGGCGGTGTTGTGATGGCAGCCGCATGTGAGGTGGCGGCGTGGCGAGCAGTGGTGGGCGTTGGTGTCGGTGGTGTTTGGGCGGTCGGTGGCGTCTTCTTCGTTGGCGCGGGCCGGTAACTGTTCCGTTGCCCGCCTGTAATGGTGGTAGCTGTTGAGGGGGCGGGTCTGTACCCGCGTCCTGGAGGGTCTTCTCCGGAGCTGGTGGGACCTCTGTCTCCGTGGTTTGGTCTTTGGTGTCGAGTGGCGTGGTGCCGGTGGTCTTTTCGGCGGTTGGTGGGGAGTCGGTGGTGGCTTGACTCTCCGTTTCGGTCGTATTGGCTGTGGCCTGGCTGGCCGTTTCCTTCGACGTGGGGGGCTCAAGGTCCTTGATGGCGCCCACGTGCACCAACCACCGGGCGGCGACTAGTGCACGGCGGTATGGGCTGCCATCAATCATTACGATGACCGGGGCGGCGTCTTGTAGGAGGAGTACCAGCTCCTCGAAGTCCATCCCCCTGAGCCGAGTCGCCCCCTCCTCCAACGATGCCGGCCGCTCCCGAGTTAGTTGTTCGGGAATATCGACCGGCGGTGGGGAGCATGGGGAATCGGCCCACGACGAGAGCTCCGACGAGGGCTCCTCTTCAGGTTCTGGTGGTGTTGGTGATGACTGGGAGCGGGCATGGCCCGCTTTCTCTTCGTTCGTGACAGTTGCCTGATCTTCTTGACTTAGTGGGCGCATTCTGTCGTAGAATGCGTCCATGTTGGGGAGTAGTCCCCTTGGTGGTATGGGAGGCGGAAACTTGCGAAATGCCTCTCTTAGGCTGTGGTCAAAATCTGCCTCTGTCATCGGCGTTCTAGTGGTGGCTGGTTGCTGGGGCGCCTGGCGGTGAGGGGGTGAGTCCCCCACCTGTTCCCAGTACGCCCGCGTAGGCTGGTCTTCTTTTTGCGGCCAAATCGGCGGGGAGAGAGGGGGCTTGTAACTCCTCGTCTCCCGCCTGGCCGGTGGCGGTTTCCTCTGTGTTTGGAGAAAGGTGGAAGTATACTCTTCCACCTGTTCCTTGTTCGTCTTCTTTCTTGACTTGCGCCCTTTGTCCATGTTAGCTGGCTTGCTTGGCTGGTTGTAGGCTGGCTCGCTCGGTGGGAGAGACGCGGTGGACCGTGGTCTCTCCTGTCTGGCTGGCTGGCTCGCTTGATTGTGCAGTCTTGCTGCGTGGAGAGAGCGGAAAAAACCGTCCTCTCTCTTCGGCTGCTGAGCTGGCTATCCGATGGATGATGCCTTACGGGATATAGATGATGGCCTTGTTATATACCTGCGTATTTCTCTGTGGGCTGGCGATTGGGTGCCTGATAGGCGGGGGCAGGGCATCTAACTGTTTGTCTGTCCAGCGCTGAGTAATTCCCCTTGGCAAGCGTATAGTTCTACCAGCGCTAGCCTCATCTGTCTGGTTTGTGAGCAAAATAAATCGCCGTGGATCCGTGGATCCCCCCCCCCTCCCCCGCTCCTCCCCCCCCCCCCCGAGTGTGCTCTCTCGGAGAATCTCAATTCATTTCTTTTGTAACTTTTTCAGTCTGTTGCGGATGTAATCCTTAATTGACACTTCAGAAACTTGCAGAGAGGTCTCGGGGAAAACAGCACCTGTGAATGAAGCAAGTCAACAACACAGGAATCAATGAGCATGACAGACAAAAGACGTCCAGAGCCTGATGACAATCTAGATAGTTTTGATGATGACAGTACTGCGTCAGCTCCTGTTCGAAAGAAAGCTAGATTTACAAGGAAATCATGGGGGAAAGCTGAAGAGAAAGCTGTTCAAACTCGTTTCAAGACACACCTCGTCATGAACAAACTTCCTGGAAAGGCCGAGATACAGCAGGCAATCGCAGAAAAGCCCGCAATTAGACATAGGCGCTGGACAAACATTAAGGATTACATCCACAACAGACTGAAAAAGTTACAAAAGAAATGAATTGAGATTATCCAAGAGAGCACACTCGCGGCATTTTTGTTTTCATAAAGATTTATTACAAAAGTGTTATTATTGGGTTGGTTTCAGCGTGTATAGCTTGTTTTTTTTATCTGATGGACGCCTGGATCATTTTGTACAGTGTATAACATGTGACTTTGCAAACGAAACAGTGGCTGGGTTTCAAAATACAATAATAACATAAGAAAACCATTGTCAACATAAAGATTTATTACAAGAGTGTTATTATTTCAGTGTGTATAGCTTGTTTTTATCTGATGTACGTCTGGATCATTTTGGAAATATCTGTAACTTTTTTGTTACTATAAAGTACACTTTGCATACTGTGCATTGTTTCAAAAGTCACAGGAAGCATAAACCTTAGCTGAGTTGGTATACCTCGCCCTCTACCTAGGTTAAACGCACCAGCGGCGCCATCATGCGCACCAGAACTGCGCGCGCAGGTTGTCTTCTGCACTTGTAGTGTGGTCTCGTACGTTCACGCGGAAGATTGTGATCGCAGTCGGAAAAAAGGTTCGTTTGCGGTTTTAACTTTTAGCCGCGCCTTTTACCTCCCCTAACACGCCAGTTTTGTGTAGAGATGGCGGAGGCTTGTGTCATGCCCCACGCCACTGAATCAAGTCCATTGTACTTGTAGTGCGCTCATCTCTCGAACTTCAACTATGACTGTGCTTTCTGCCGCAAACGACGCAGATTTCGCAAAATCACCTCAATTGAGGGGAAAAAAAGAAGTAATGTTTCGTGGTGCTAGCATAAGGATGGATGCATTATTGCCGGATTGCATATGGGAAAGGGTTTATTCTTTATTCCTGTTATTTTGCAGCCATCAAACGACGGTCACGTGATTCTTTCTCCGAGGTTGCCCATTACAGGTGCAGAAAGCACACGCTGTAAACCGATCGGGTGCACCAGACCGGTCCGAGCGACCGGTCTGGTGCCAAAATAGCAACATTGGCAGCGCTGGTGCGTTTAACCTAGGCACAGGACAAGGTACACCAACTCAGTTAAACTTTCTTGTCGCACTTGCTAGAACTCAGTTTATTTCTCTCTCCATTTTATGAATAAAGGCACATAAGTCGCTGAAACACTTTACATGCCGAAGGCAAGAACTAGTTTTCCTCATCACAAAGTTGCCAGAAAAGGTTTGACTGCTCTTGATTGTTTGATTTGAAGTTGTTACGATTGTGGTTGTGTTATCCTGTGAGAGCGTGCGTGTGTTGTTCGTAGGTAACGATCCGATGTTTATTTGAGCTATCACGGTTTCGATTCACGTGCCTTTTAGTAAGATTTTCTTTTGTTCGTGAGTAGAGCCGATTTCGTTTTGTCGTGTTTAGTCCGGAGCGTTCTGGAGGGGTCGCACTGTCTGGTGGCCTCGTAGTGTCACGTCGGGTAGTTGGCAACACTTCGCTACATTTTTCGCTACTTTTTGTTTTCCTGTGCGCGTGAACTGAGCAGCCTTAATTTGTTTTGGGAATGTTCTCGTACCTTTTTGAGCTATCATAGAACGTGGTGATAGGGATACCATACTTTTATGTGACTTAATTATACGTTAGAATTTAGAGCTGAAGTGAGCAGCCGAGTTTTTGTAGCCTGTTATAGTCTTTCTGGAAAGTTCATGTTAATTAGCTTCGGCTGCGTGTTTCGTTCTGATTGGTTGCGTTGTATGATTTCCGTAGAAGATTCTGGATTTTCGTAGTATATATAAGGAGGGCGCTGGGAAAGCCCGTTCGTACATTGTCTTGCTTTGTCAGTTGTAGAGACACGCAGTTTATTGCGAGAGACGCTGTGTATGAGAAACTTTGAGTCGTAGTGTGGACATAGCAGAAGAGACTTTGTATCAGTAGTTTGTGCATTTGAAAGTGCATTACTGTGTGGATATCGCATCGCTGAATTAAATATTGTTGGAACTGTTACTCCAGTATTGTCTACATCCTTAAGCCACGTGTGACGGATTGCAGCTGAACGAGGTTTATTTTAAAAGAACTCTACGTGTGTGTGTCTGGTGTGTTTATCATACTTCGACTACAACTCCACCACGTAACATTTTGGCGACCCCGACGAGACCTCTTCAGTTGGTTCAGTGGAAAGGGTAGCAGGAGAAAACAGCCAGCAGTGAAAAGCAGAGATGGCGACATTCCTGAAAATTGGAAAGGAATGTGGACTCGAAGGAGCTCAACTCCTCGAGTTTGTAAGAGAGAGAGAGAAGGAGAGACTAGAGAGAGAAGAAAAGGAGAGACTGGAGAGAGAGGAGAAAGAAGAAAAGAGACGAGAGAGAGAAGAAAAGGAGAGACTGGAGAGAGAGGAGAAAGAAGAAAGAGACGAGAGAAAGAAGCAAAAGAGAGATTGGAAAGAGAAGAAAGAGCCAAAGAGCGTGAAATTAGGAAACTCGAAATTCAAGCAGAAGAGGCGGAGAGGCAGCGACAACACGAAATTCATCTGAAGCAGATGGAGATAGAGGCACAGAGACAGAGAACTAATGAAGCAATAGCATTAGCGAGCAGAGAACAAACAGCCCGTGCGCCAAAACTTCCACCTTTCATTGAAAATTCAGATAAGATGGACGCTTATCTGGAGCGATTCGAGCGCTTCGCAAAAAGCAACAATTGGAAACAAGAGACTTGGGCTATTAAACTGAGCGCACTTCTAACTGGCAAAGCGCTTGAATTTTACACCCGCTTACCAAGAGAAGAAGCCGAAGATTATACACAGTTGAAAGCCGCCCTGTTGAGACAGTACTACTTCACTGAAGAGGGTTACAGGGGACGATTTCGGAACTGCAAGCCTGAAGAAGGAGAAACACCCGGCCTATTCATTGAGAGAATTAGAAGCTACCTGGAGAAAAGGATAGAGCTGGCTGGCCTAAACAGAGAATACCAGGACTTGTGTGACCTCATCATCAAAGAACAAGTTTTCAGCGCATGTACTAAGGACCTGGCCGCCCACCTCAGAGAGCAAAAAGACCAGTCACTAAAGGCCCTGGCCGACTTCGCTCAAAGATACCTTGACGCTCACAACATGAAGTTCGGGTCCAGTAAGCCACAGCGTGTGTCTGCACCAGCAGAAGAAATCCACAATGTCAGAGACACCCCGAGATACAAGCCGGTGGAGAACCTGACATGTTTTCTCTGTGGAAAGAAAGGTCACAAAGCGATACGGTGTCCCTCTAAAGATGTTCCCCGAGGCGACAACATCAGAAGATCCAACCAAGATCGTGGGATAGCAGGCAGAAGCAGTACCACGTCTCAACACAGAGCTGCCGCTGTATTAGCCAATGATGTGACGTCATCCAAGGACTTTGAGTATAGAGAAACGCGAGTGACACCAGAGCTGATTGAATCTTTCAAAAAGAATGGACGCATCCCAGTAGGAGATGGGGCTACATTTTTACAGTCTCAAACATCGCGCTGCCTGAGAATGAAGTGCCGAACATGCCGGTGGTGTCAGGATTCGTCGGCGACACACCAGTGAGAGTAGTGAGAGACACTGGTTGTAGCTGCATCATCGTGAGAGAGGACCTAGTAGCTGAAGACCAGAAGCTACAGGAGTGGACCACCCTCATTTTGGCTGACGGAACTGTAAGGATTATCCCCCTTGCCAAAGTCAGTGTCGACACCCCATACCTGACAGGAGAGGCGAAGGCGTTGCGCGTGAAGACACCAGTCTACGACCTCATCATCGGAAACATTGATGGTGCCAGAAACGCAGACACTCCAGATCCAGAGTGGAGACCTGAAATGTGTTCTGTTACCACGAGAAGTCAAGCAAAGAAGAGTCACCAGACCATCCCTCTAAAAGTGGCAGACAACACGGAAGCAGATGTCGTGAATAGGGACAGGCTGGTGGAGCTACAGAGAGGTCAAGACAAACCAAAATTGACGGAATCGGTGCGTCTTGCTGATGACGAAAGACTAGACGACGAAAACCTGTTTGACCTTAATGAACTCTGACACAAAGAGGATGTAGAAGATATCCAGTTCGGTCAGAATCTGACCCAGACTCAACGTGAAGAACTGCGCGTCCTGACTCAAGAGTTCGAGCATCGGTTTACACCTGACCCAGGGACAACAGACACCATCCTGCACGAGGTAAACCTGACGTCAAACGAGCCAGTTCGCAGCAAACCTTATCGTCTTCCTTGTAACACGAGGGAAAAATTGAAAAAGGATATCAAGGAAATGTTGAGTCTGAATGTCATCAGAGAGTCCAAGTCACCATATGCGTCCCCAGTTGTCATCGTGAAGAAACCAGATGGATCCAACCGAGTGTGTGTGGACTATCGCAGACTCAATAAACTAACTATCTTTAATCCAGAGCCTATGCCCACAGCGGAAGAACTGTTCCAGAAGGTCAGTGGAGACCGATTTTTCTCCAAAATTGACCTAAGCAAAGGGTATTGGCAAATCAAGGTTGCAGAAAAAGATATCCTCAAGACAGCGTTCGTCACACCCGACGGTCATTGGGAGTTCCTGAAGATGCCTTTTGGTATGGTGAACAGTGGTGCCACATTGAAGAGAGGACTGAAAAGGCTCCTAGAAGATATGCAAAATGTGGTCTTTTACTGGGATGACATTTTGATCCATACCAAAACTTGGGGGGACCACCTCAAAGCCCTCCGAGAACTGTTCCAAAGACTGTCAGATGCGAATTTCACCATCCGTCCAAGCAAGTGTATTCTTGGGGCTGACAACATAGACTTCATTGGACATAAATTGAGCAAAGGTTTAAAGGGGCTACACGACACCAACGTGCAGAAGATCAGGGATGCCCCGCGACCTACGACCAAGACGCAAGTCCACTCATTTATGGGCTTGGCGAACTACTACCGGGAGTTCATACCAAACATTGCGGCAGTCACAGCACCCCTGACTGATTTGCTGAGAAAAGGACAACCTAACATAGTGAAGTGGGAGGATGCCCAAGAGCGAGCATTCCAGGCGGTTCCAGACATCCTAATCGAGAAGCCTATTCTACACCTTCCTGACCAATTGAAAACGTTTTTTTCTGAGAACAGACGCCTCCAACGAAGGAGTAGGTGCAGTCTTGATGCAAGAAGATAACGGAAAACTCCACCCAGTGAGCTACGCCAGCAAAAAGTTGACCAGAGCTGAGAGAAACTACTCGACCATCGAGAAGGAGTGCCTAGCCATCATCTGGGGAGTAAGGCGATTCCAACTGTACCTTCTGGGAGTGCCATTTGTTCTCCAAACAGACCATCAGCCCTTGAACTATCTAAACTCTGCAAAGTTTACAAATTCTCGTATTATGAGATGGGCGATGTTCTTGCAGAATTTTGACATTAAACTACAGTCTATCAAGGGTTCGCAGAATTTTGGTGCAGATTACCTGAGCAGAGCAATTTAAATGAACATTTCTGTGTCCAGAACTTTTGTATGAAACATTTCGATGCTCAGGACTGTTTACAGGAACTGTGAGACGTTTATGTTAATTTGATTTTTGATGTGAAATTATATTTGTTTAGGGTTTTGTGTAGGTTTACACAGCCACAACCGTATTTTTGAAATTTGAGAAGAAATTTTTGTGAAATTTCATTCTTAAGAGGGGGGTAATGTTACGATCGTGGTTGTGTTATCCTGTGAGAGCGTGCGTGTATTGTTCGTAGGTAACGATCCGATGTTTATTTGAGCTATCACGGTTTCGATTCACGTGCCTTTTAGTAAGATTTTCTTTTGTTCGTGAGTAGAGCCGATTTCGTTTTGTTGTGTTTAGTCCGGAGCGTTCTGGAGGGGTCGCACTGTCTGGTGGCCTCGTACGTGTCACGTCGGGTAGTTGGCAACACTTCGCTACATTTTTCGCTACTTTTTGTTTTCCTGTGCGCGTGAACTGAGCAGCCTTTATTTTGTTTTGGGAATGTTCTCGTACCTTTTTGAGCTATCATAGAACGTGGTGATAGGGATACCATACTTTTATGTGACTTAATTATACGTTAGAATTTAGAGCTGAAGTGAGCAGCCGAGTTTTTGTAGCCTGTTATAGTCTTTCTGGAAAGTTCATGTTAATTAGCTTCGGCTGCGTGTTTCGTTCTGATTGGTTGCGTTGTATGATTTCCGTAGAAGATTCTGGATTTTCGTAGTATATATAAGGAGGGCGCTGGGAAAGCCAATTTGTCTTGCTTTGTCAGTTGTAGAGATACGCAGTTTATTGCGAGAGACGCTGTGTATGAGAAACTTTGAGTCGTAGTGTGGACATAGCAGAAGAGACTTTGTATCAGTAGTTTGTGCATTTGAAAGTGCATTACTGTGTGGATATCGCATCGCTGAATTAAATATTGTTGGAACTGTTACTCCAGTATTGTCTACATCCTTAAGCCACGTGTGACGGATTGCAGCTGAACGAGGTTTATTTTAAAAGAACTCTACGTGTGTGTGTCTGGTGTGTTTATCATACTTCGACTACAACTCCACCACGTAACAGAAGTGTTTACAAACAATTACTGTGTTTTTATATGCATGCACCTTTGATGTGATTAATAAAGGCTGAAGTTTCAAGTGATTTCTTATGTTGTCAGGTAATTAATTAATGTCAGTGTTCTGTTTTGTCATTTTAACTCATTCTACCCCAAGACCGAAATCCCCAAATTTTGAAGTCGTCCTCTGAAGACTGCGTTGCAGTGCAGGACACAGATCGACCATGATAGTTCAAGGGTGATGCCAGAATAATTTGGCGCCCATAGTCGCCAAGCTATTCTGGCATCACCCTTGAACTATCATGGTCGATCTTTATTTTGATGTGGTGTGTCTCAGATAGAATGAGTTAAGTGTTAGTTTTTTCGTCTGGGTCTTTTTCTATCTTTCATATTTTCCCACACTTTTTAACCCGCATCATACTGAGGCTAAAAGCTTTAAATTTGTACACTGCAAGCTACATTACAGTACTTTTCACATGAGGACATAGACCAATGGCTTTAGTTCAAAAGTGGTGCCACAATAGCTTGGCGCCTAGAGGCGCCAAGCTATTCTGGCACTACCCTTGGACTATTTTAGTCACACTTGTTGCACACACTGATGTATTCCGAATGATAAGGGTTAATATTCGAAATGCTCTGTTGCTGTTTGTCTCAAACCCCAGAGTACATAAAAAAATCCCTTAATTTCCAGAATACATTATCTTGATTCTCTCATAAATGCCATGATAAACTGTTTTGCATTGTTTAAATGTGTAAAAGATTTCCTCTGTGAAAATCACACTTTAAAGGTTAGGGGCCAGTGTTCATTCAATTTTGCACCATACAATGTTAAAAATGTTAATGTGTACATACACATTAAGTTCAAAAAACAAAACAATTAATGTGAAAAAAAAGTATTCCATGAACTTGACCTTATTACAGACGCCTAATGTTGTGAAGACACCCATTTTCACTGTACCCATTTTTTTCTCCATCCAGTGGCTCTGTTTCTAGAAAATGTATATTTTATTTTATTTTTAAGTTATAGAACTTAGTTATAATCTGAGTTCTAAACATTCACATCAATTTCAGAACCCTAGAATAAATAGAAATATGGGAACCCATTTTCACATAAAATGGTAGGTAACCCACTCTGAGGCTTTTGTCTCCATGTGTGTGTGTGTGTGTGTGTGTGTGTGTGTGTGTGTGTGTGTGTGTGCGTGCGTGCGTGCGTGCGTGCGTGCGTGCGGGCGCGGCGCGGCGCGGTGCGTGCGTGCGTGCGTGCGTGCGCGCGCGCGCGCGCGTGCGTGCGTGCGTGTGTGTGCGTGTGTGTGTTTGATTATGTTATATTCGCGTGGTTGGAAAAAGTCATTTAAGAAGTCAAATTCAACTTTTTCTCAGAAGCATCAATGCAACGGAGGAATGAAAATGTTGTTGGCCACACGGGTTTGTACTACTGACTCCTATAGGCTTCGAAAAGTGAAATTGTTTATTTCTTTATCATGGAATATAATTATTGTTAAATTGAGATGTCACAAGCTTATTAGGGACAGTGTCGCAATCCTCTGTCTCAATTACAGACATGCGATACCGGCGCCGATTGTGAATGTTTTGTATTGTGGATAAGCTATTGCGTTTTACGATGCTTCTTTTGGTAGGTGTTCGTCTTTCAATTTGACGTAATATCTGCTAAATCACCGGGAAGATGTTCTTGATGATTGCTGATAAGCCACTACCATTTCTTCCAGATACATGTACTATGCCGAGGATTTCAGACTTATCTCGTGTACTCACGTCTAGGTGTAGTTGGGATATTTTCAGCATGTCTTTTCATATCTCTCATCAGCTTTTTGAAACCCTCTCTGATGTTGGGGTTCCTCACGCCGTAAATGATCGGATTGTACATGCTGCTGGCGTACATAAACAATATTGATATAATTTCTATTTCTTTTGGAATGAGTCCTTCGCAGTATTTTCTGATATTTAACACAATAACGCCTGTAATATAACTGAGAATATAGACACCGATAATGATGCCTATTGATGTTACTAACTTCATCTCGTCTTGTTCCCTCTGCAGCCGTTTGCGTGTTAATGATGAACATTTCAGTGTTACCTGCTGATTTATCTCCTGACTTTTCACACAATTAACCACATAACCAAGACAGGACGGACGTGGAGTCGTTGCATCGGTGGAGGGTTTGGGGGGCTCTAGACCATGCTCCAGGTCTTCCTCAGTTTCCTCAACGACGGACTGTTGTGGAGAGAAGTGTACAAGGGTTTCCGATTTATGCTCAGATGGGTGTGGGGTGGTGCTGGATTCGGCGAGAGTAGTGTGCGACAGATCAATGTCCTGAGGCACCACTGTCTGGCTCTGTCGTGTCACCTTTCTCCGCCACCAGGATTGGTTAGGCTCTAGCGTACGTTGCACGTTGGTCAAGTCATACCGTCTCTTGCTGGTGTGTAGTTGACCCTCTTTTGTCCTCCCCAGTCTACGCTTGGAGTCGCCAAAGTGCTTGAGTATTCTCCAGTAACAGACCACCATCACCAGCAAGGGAAGGGCAAAGACAACTGTAAGCCGTACTGCACAGTACAGTGGTGTATTACACACAGCGACGCATACAATTGTGTCTGGTGTGTATCGAACTGTGCTCCACCCGTCCGCAAGGGGCACAGAAAGAAACGTTGCTGTCAACCAGACACCTGTAAGTATAGAACAAATATATACTGACGAGCAAAAGGAATGCGACATCATTCGAGTCATAGGAAACGCTAATGTGTTTCCGCTGACTCAAATGATGTATTTCTGTTGCTCTTCAGTATATCAAAACAACGGCAAAACGCTCATGGCTCACGTGAATGACTTATCAGCATCGTTTATCTGACCCTCTATGACCATGTCGTTTCTGACTGGTCACAGGACAAGTTTTCATATGGTAAATGGCAGTAATAGCTGCACACTGCTATATCTTAAATTGTCAAAATTGTACATTTTTAACGCATTTGTCGACTTGCCTTATTCCTGGACTTTAACGGGAAAGTGATCATCCAAATGAGCAAATCACGCATACTTCATTCTGCCGTTTTGATTACAATGTTACAGAAGTGATTATAAAGTACACATTCTATGAAAACATGGGTATTTTTTCACACATTTCTAGATAGACTGTTTATTTCCATCTGCCTTAAGAACATAAGACATAGGAATGTGTGTTGGTGTCGTTACAATTACAAATATCACTGTCATTGCTGACGTCCTAGTATGCTATACCCAATTTAATATCTGTGATGACGCTCTATGCCACGCATAACGTTCACACAGGGATTCTGCATTGTGCTGCACTGTTAGCGGTTTTTCTGGTGACACATATTCCGTGTATTCACTTTCGCGAGGTCAACGATTAGCGCGGAGTTTTAGTGGGCTCAAGAGTAGTTAGTACGTGCTATTCTGTCATAGAGGACAGACGTATGTTGGATGCATTAGCCGTATTCCAAGACTCTGAAACCGAGATTTCAGAGTTCTTGTGAGGAGCGAGGGACATGGTGTCGAGCCATCAACGTCAACAGAGGCTGCCGCTGGAGGAACATGTCGAGAGGACATCCACAGATAGGGAAGCGATGGACTTGGTGCCGAGCCATCAATGTCAACAGAGGCTGCGCTAGAGGAGCGTGTCGAGAGGACATCTACACCTCGGGGAGCGTGGGACAGCTTCAGGAGCGCGTGACGCAAAAAATATACACGCATAGACGTGGAGGATTGATTCATTGTACATTGCTTAACGTCCTGACAGCAACAAGACTTTCTCAGAACGGGCCTGCACTGCTTGTGAAAAACAACAACAAAAAAAAAAAACCCCAACTAAACAGAATATTGAATGTATGTCGCCAGCCGGACTAATACGCTAAATAAACCTAAGACCATTTAGCAACACACATCCAATATCAAGAGCTACAAGCAGCGCAGACAGTAGGGAGAGTTTAAAAAAGGAAAATACAGGTGAATGGGCCAAGGGTAGACAGAAACACATGCCCCAGAATAGAGGGGAAAGCCCACCCTGTGGGGCTGACCAGGGTGACCCTTGGAACTAAAATATAGTTAACCCCACCCAAGTTCCCCAGGGCAGACCCGGGTGGGGCATAGACGTGGAGGAACGTGCGAACTACTCAGAACGATAATACCCATTGAACAGGATAGTGAGGACATCTTACCTAGTCTGGCTTGTATTATATTGTGTGGAAGTGAGTGTGACGTGCTAGTGTTGATAGTTGTGTGTGTTGTAAAGAGTTTTCTTGTTAGTTAGGATTACACGTTGGGCCACAGAAACGGTGTTTTGAGTTGATGCTGCACGAATGTGTCCAACTGAGAGTCAGTGTTGTTTGTGTGTGTGCCCGTTGCGCTTGTGAGTCTGTGCGTGCGATTGTTGAAAGTCTGCGTACGTTACAATATCTACTAGAGGGTGTTATCATCAGGTATCTGTACAGTTCTTAAGTGGAAATAGTATATGATCGTTTTAACTGTGCGAGGTCACTCAAACTAGTATGTTGAGAAAGATTTTGTCACAGCTGGGCCAAGTGTGAAACCTGTGGCTTGAACTTTCACCACAGACGATAGACGACAGACGGATCGATACCCAATACATAAAACTCGCCATTTCTGTCGCACGTGAGCCAAACCATTGTTTTAAAGATGGCTACTGAAAGTATAGTTGTACTTGTCGAATGTTACGATTTACTGCAAGTATCACTTAGTTATAGAAAACAACAACTGGAAGCCGATTTACCTTCAGTTATTGATTCTGTGGTAAACACATTAATCGGTTTCTATACTAGTCTGTCATCGGAAAATCAAACGGCGGAGGACTGTCAATAAAGGATGAAGGAGAATTACCGGTTATCTCGAACACTGCGTATCTGATCTGATCTGATCTAGCTGGTCGGGTCTCGTCTGACTGATCTGATCTGATCTGATCCTCAAATCAAGGCACCAACATCTTTCTTTAAGTGCACTCCCAAATATATGTTTCATGTTCAGAAAGATCTTGCCACAAAATAACCCTGAGCCAAGTTGATCTACGATGAGGTTCATATTACATTTGCTTTTTATATCACACGTATCAGAGAAAAATAAACATACCATTTTTTCTTTCATTTTTCTCTGTCAGCTTACAGCTTACATGCAATTGTCATGACGATGCCCCCTCTTGCAAACCACTTGTCGTACACCCTGCTGTAACAGATCCGGATGTACCTGTTGACTGTGATGGCTGTTATCGATAAAGTGGTAGCAATTACACATAGTGTAAACATATACCCGGCGATATTGCAAACCGTTGGTGACATCTGCAGTCTGAAACAAGCCCAAGATTACAGTGTTAGCACCGTTGTAATCTGTGTCGCGTCCAGGATAGACATACAATATATATTTGCCCTACGCATTACATCTGTTTTTCTATTCACGTAATATATATATATATATATATATATATATATATATATATATATATATATATATATATATATATATATATATATATATATATATATATATATATATATATATATATATATATATATATATATATATATATATATACTAATGGTCAAACCTTAAGGGCCAATTTTTATCGCAGATGCACCGACAACACCACAAAAATTGTGTAACAATACTTGGAGTCGGTACTTTGCTAATTTATTCAGTAACACTGAATTTCTTTTAAGTTTTGAATAAATCAAGCAATAAAATGTTCAGTACGTTCTCATTTGAAAAGTCACACAAGACTGGTCCAGTCAGTAGCGAGTGTACCCACCGTTTGCAGCCAAGCATTCAATGCAGTGTTGACGCATGGCGTTCACCAAGGTTCGGAGAACATGTTGTGGGATCGCTCCCCACTTTTGATGCAGGAACTTAGTCAGCTGGGAGACGCCTTGAGGTGGGGGGTGGTTGCTGACTACACGTTGCCCCAGCACGTCACAGAGGTGCTCGATGGGAGCCAGATCAGGTGAACGAGCTGGCCACTCCATCCTCATGATGCCCCGTTGCACAAGGTACTCATCCACCACACGTGCGCGATGAAGTGGAGCGTTGTCGGCCTGCAGAATAGCATTGTCGCCTATGGCTTGAAGTGCTGGCTGGATGAGGGGCTGCACAATCTCGTCCCGATAGCGCAGTCCAGTCAGGGTGCCTCGGATGACGTGGAAGGGCCTGCCCAGACCATGACTGAGCCTCCTCCGTAGCGATCCACCTCTTGGACGCATCCATCCGTGAATCGCTCGCCCTGGCTTCTCCAGACCCTCACCCTGCTATCGTTGAAGGACACAGTGAAACGTGACTTATCAGTAAACAGAACCAGAGTCCACTGGAGTCTGTTCCACCTCACATGTTGACGACACCAGGCAACCCGGGCTCTGCAATGAGCTGGAGTGAGGGGTATTCTCACTGCTGCTCTGCATGAAGCCAGGCCAATTTTTGCTCAGACGTCGTCAGACTGCGCTTCTGCTGACGTTAACGTTTGCAGCTTGCATCAGTTGACGTCGCAGAGTGGTTGACGTGACAGTTCGGTCGCGCATAGCCGCCACACAGAGGTATCTATCCTCCCGTCTGCTGGTGCAGCGCGGGTGTCCTGGGCAGGGTCGTCGTTCTGCCTTTCCAGTTTCTTGGAATCGTGCCAGCAGCCTCTGGATCACTGAACGGGACACCCCAAAACGTCTCCCAACTTTTCGTCCGGAAATTCCATCCTGCAGCCATGCAAGCGCCCGGCCTTGATCTACTGGCGTCGTGGTGGCATGGTTAGGAAAGTGATAATTATGCCCCTACTGTACCTGTATCTGTAGCGAAACAGAGGTGCTCAGTGTTCACGATCAACCCCTTTAGCACGTGCATCACGACTTTACCGAGTTTTCCACCTGCCTGCCTTTGGTACGCTTGCCAATATCGCACAGCTTTTCACAAAAACTGACGATGTTTCACGTGCATTTGACACGTTCGTTGAAATTGATGAATTGTTGTCTATTGTTCCCTGTACAGTTGACTGTCTAAGGTCAACTTTTAACCCATTTGGATCGGAAGAACATTTTATTTTATTAGCGTACTTGCGACGATAAACAAAGACACAAAAAGTGAGATGGCCCTTATGTTTTGACCATTAGTTATATAATTATTCATACAATTATCATTATAATATTCTTATTCATATAATGATATGTTCATTACCCTCCTCCAAAAAGGTTGTAGGTTGTAAGGGGCATGCTTGTGACAGAAACCAGAATGTCTGTTGCCGACATACACAACAGGAGGACGTTGGCGCCAGTTATCAGGCTCCGGGTTCGTAGCACCACGAACCAAAACAACACATTGTCCCCAAGACTGACCAGGCTGATGAGGACACACGCTACTCCAAGGACAACTCGAGACGACAGCGATAACTGTTCTTCATCGACGCCAGAAACCCGTAAACTGCGGGAACTAAGCATCATTGGCATCTGAAATAGGACCGTCATCATCACTTGACTGTGGTTCAGGGTTTGATTTTCGGTAGACCTTTTTAAATTTGTCAAGTACTCATCCCTTTGAATAGCTATTGAAAACGCACGCTTTTACTGGCAGTAATTATTAAGTTACGTTTCCATAAATACAAAAAAAAGCATACCTTGATTTCTTTTTTAACATCGTCAAACGCTTTTCAACTCGCACAAGGAAACTATAACGTAGCTAAAAACACAGTTAAAAGGAAGTGTATCAGAATGCACGTCATTATAATTTTTAGAGCTTTTTTAGAACTTAAGTTTCTTTTTGTACGTCGCGTGACGTTGGGGGCAAAATGACGTCGTCGCGTCAAGCATGCGAACATCATAAGTCTGTTAGTACTAAGTCTGCAACATCTGTGGCAAAGGTCGACGCTTAGTGTCGCAGGTGACACTCGTTTCAAAAGGTCTTGTACAAGCGTCTGTTTTAAGGTCTCCGAACTGTGGAAGACTCTCTAGCACCTCCAATAATGGCTTGCTTCGTATGTTTGTGCAAATCCGTAAAATACAGACAGTAAAACACGCCGAAATTGATTATGTCTTGCAGTGCTACTATGTTCATGAGTTGGTGATCACTGGCTTGGGAGCTAGAGTGTGCCACGCTCCTTATTTTTTTCTATGTTTTGTGGATTATTGAACTGCACATTGGATTAATTGGTACCATCTGCTCCCTGATGTCCCGGGCTACATTTTGGTGTACTTTTGTGCTTTTTTGCCTCGCGACATGAAAGTTCTATGGATTTTTCTATTACGGAGACTTTGCAACAGTGCACTGTCAGTGTCAACCTGGCCTGGTTGAGAGCAGTTCACCGGTGCTACCACATACTCTTGCAATACAATGCTACAGCAGTGCCTGTCCTCAACAGTGCTCATGTACCTACCAGTCCTGGTGCACCTGACTTTCCCTATGAACATGTTTTTTCTAGACCCAGTGCCAGCGTTTCACCGGAGTCAGTAAACAATTCTACCCTGCTCAGCCTCAAGCATGACCACGCGTCTCATACAAATACAAACTGCGCTCTCTCCACATTCACACATCGGATGTCACTCTTTGTTTCCTGAAGAGGTACAAGCGACGCCCCTTTCGTGGCGGGCTGAGGAACAGATGTAATAATGAGGCGCAGCAAACTACAAGTTAGTCCATTCCTCTTCATATCTCCAGCATGAGAATTCACCCCACCAGACGTTCGCAGGCAAGTGTGCCAGTGTGTCATAAGAATTTGACATATGCTGTCTTGTCACCATCAAACAGTGCACATTCATCCAGTGTTTCTGTGGCTTACTTCAATGCCCATTCTACCAGACAGAAAACCGTGGACATTCATGGCTTGATTGTCGATCAAACACTGACATTCTTCTCCTTAACACATTCCACCCCAGAACCGAAATCCCCAAAATTTTGAGGTTGCCCTCTAAAGGTCCGTATTACAATTATGGAGACAGATCGAGCATGATAGTTCAAGGGTGGTGCCAAAATAGCTTGGCGCCCATGGGCGCCAAGCTATTCTGGCACCACCCTTGAACTATCATGCCCGACCTATGTCTTTGCTGTGGTGTGTCGGGGCTGAATGAGTTAAGGAGACCTGGCTGTATGCTCAAGGTGCATGTCATGTCGGCAATGCCGTTTACTGACTACACCATGAAATCCTTTGCTCTGGATGGCCGCAGGGGTGGTGGCATCGCTGTGCTGGCCAGGAACTCCATCGCGTACCACATGAGTTTCAGTCTTCTGTCATACACTTTGTTTGAAGCTGTTGAGGTGTGCGTCAGCCATAACCGCATTGCTGTCCTCACGTGCATCTACAGCGGCTACCAAGCAAGCAAAACCAACTGACAAACAAAATGTTTCGCAGATTTTTTCAGGACCTCATTAACATGTACATTGAGAAAAAAATGAACACGTTTTCGTGGGCGCTTTCAACCTCTACTTTGAAGTAGTCGCTGCCAGCGACGTTCGTGCATGACGTTCACTGCTGGATGATCACGATCTCCACCAGCACATGGCTGAGCAGACACATAGGTGTGGCCACATTCTGGACTGGTTGATCAAAGATGATGCGTATGATCTTGTTCATAATGTGTGCGTACAGACTATCTTCTCTCTGATCATAAGACTATATCCTTCAGTTTGAAGATGGATAAACCCCAGCGTCCGAAGCAGACTGGCACTTAACGTAACCTCAGGCGGATTAATGCAGCTCGTTTCCAAGCAGACCTGAAGGCTATGACGGTCACCATACTGGCTGACTCTCCGGACAGCCAGCTCCTTGATGCTTACAACTCCTGCACGCGTTAGGTCCTGGATCAACACGCTCCACTCGCAGCCAACGGGTCACGTCGCGCCCATCCGCCCCATAGATTACTGACAGAGTCAAAGATGACGAGCGTGCACTACGTCGTACTGAGAGGCAATGGCGTACTTCTCAATTGACAGTCCACAGGCACATTCTCTCACACCGTCTGTAGTGGTCTTCACAGCGCCAGGCTACTTTTGTGCAAAACTCTGACTCTGACTGTAAAGCAAGCAAGTATTTTATGTCCCTAATGAACTGCTGGGTAAAAAAAAAAAAAAAGATACCCGACTGCCTAAAAATGTGCCCATGTCATGCTTACCTGACACTTTTTGTAACTTTTTCTTTTATCAGAAGACTTCTGAGATATGCGGTGAACTTGACAGATGTGTGGTAGAGGCTACTTTCTTCCTTTTTCAAGTCCTGAAATGAGTGAATTCTCACCAATCACAGAAGGTTTCATTCCTGAACTGATTAGCGATTCTCCTTGTAAAGGATGTTTCCTTGGTCCCCTGCCAACCTCCTTTGTGAAATATTTCAAAGCCGTAACTTGTCCCTATTATCACTCGTATTGTGAATACCTCACCTTTGACTGGTTCTGTCCTGCAGCACTACAAGCATACACTTGTAACGCCCCTTTTGAAAAAAGCTTACCTTGACCGAAATGCGTTGAAGAATTATAGACCCGTATCCAACGTTCCCTTTTTTTTTAAAAATCAAAGATCCTTGAAAAGGCTGTGCTCGCGCAGCTCCAAGACCATCTAGTGCGTAACGATCTCCACGACACTTTTCAATCTGCTTATGGTAAACATCACAACACAGAGACCGCACTCTTGCATTTACTAACTGGCTGCATTGTCGTGCTGACGGGAGACAAGTATCCATTCTTTCTATGTTAGATTTATCGGCTGCTTTCGATACCATTGATCATAACATCTTGTTGAAACGTCTTTAGATAACCTTTGGCATTGTCGGTACCGCACATTGCTGGCTTGATTCTTACCTGCGTGGTAGGTCCTTCTCCGTTACAGTCCATAAATTAACATCACGTCCTGTACGTGAGGTCTACGTTTTGGTGTACCCCAGGGTCCGTTATCGGCCCCGTTCTCCTCAGTCTTTATGAACAACCTATCTCACAGATCATGACATTGAATGAGTGCATGTCTCAGAAGTAAGCAGATGACACTCAACTGAGTACGTCTGACTCTCCTCACAACTTCCCAGTGTCTGTATCAAAAATGAAGCAATGCATCTAAGATGTGTAACAGTGGATGACATGCAACAAGCTCAAACTGAACAACGAGAAAGCAGAAGCAATGACGGGTCCCGGCTGTTTAAAGATTCCAAGCGAGGCTATAGTCTTCAAATGTGAAGGAATTGTGTTCCATACAAACGGTCCAGAAAATGATAAACTAGTTTTAAAGAGGTCACTTCTAGTCAGAGGTAGGGGTAAAGTAATGTTCCTTGAGGTCCGTTCGCGTTCTTGCTGTGACATAAATTGGTGGTTAGATACTGCGGTGTCATGTTATTTAATATCTTGTGCATGAAGATGCATTTGTTAAAACTAAGTTGATGACGCAGGTCGAGAATGTTTAGATGTCTAAATTTGTCTGTTGTAGGAATGGGCCGCGTATCTATCATATTGACAGCTCTTTTATATATAGAGTTTAACCTGTTCATGTGAACATCACTACAACCGTCCCACACTGTGGAGACAAAATCAACGTGAGACTTGATATGAGCATGAAAAAACAGTTTACGAGTATGTGTATCCGTTACTGTCTAAGCTGGGACAACAGGAAAGTCTTTTTAGCAATGGTTTTACAGACTGTATTTATATGCGTCTCCCAACATAGTTGTTCGTCAACGTGTATTCCCAAGAATGTACGCTCCGTGACTTGTTCTATCGGTTTAGCGTTCAGTTGTAAATGTAACGGCTGTGGTCGGCGTTGGTGTTTATGTCGTGTAGTGATTAAAATACTCTTTGTTTTTTCCTGGATGAAGACCCATATAATTCACTCTACATCAGTCGGAAACCTCGCTGAGACTACTTTGTAAGCTAAGGTTAATGTCAGCTGTTTTTTTTTTTTAAATACCCGAAACATGGAGGCTCGTATCGTCTGCAAACAGGTTGCAGTTGACATCAGTGTTAGTAATATGCAAAGGCGAATCATTAATGAATATTATAAATAGAAGAGGTCCCAAGATCGACCCCTGGGGGACACCATAGTTAACTTGTCCTTGTTTAGAGTATTTTCCATGGGTATATACCTTTTGTTTTTTGTCTTTTAGGGATGATCTAAAGAATGCTATGGCAGTTTCACTTATATGGTATGCTGCTAGCTTCCTTATGAGAATGTCATGGTCGACAAGATCAAATGCTTTTTGTAGGTCTAAGAAAACAGCTCCAGACATCAGGTTTTTATTTATTGATTCCAGCCAGCTGTCTACAATGTATGTCAGTGCTGACTGACATGAATGTTTCGGTCTAAAGCCGGACTGATGAATATTCATTAAATTGCCCTTTTCTAGAAAAGGAGGAAAAATTGAGGAGGTGTTTTTGTATGTGTTTTTCAAGGGGCTTTGAAGGGCCGACAAAAGTGAGATAGGACGGTAGTTATTGACATCTTCAAGAACTTTTGATTTAGGGATTGGAATTACCTTGGCCTCTTTGAAAATAGTTGGAAACGTGCTGTGTTTTATAGAGAGGTTAAAGATATAAGTGAGTGCCTCTACCGTATATGGTAGTGACATTTTCAGAATTTTGTTGTCGATACCATCCATCCCGGTGGACTTTTTGTTCGGCATGCTAGAAATAAATTTGCCGACTTCAGCGACGGTAATATCAGGAATGATGAATGTCTGCAGTGTATTTTTTTGGCTTACAGTATTTTACCAGTACACTAGGAACTTGGTACTCTGCGTTACTACTTGCAGCTGACTGAGCAAGTGTTTCAGCTGTCGATAGAAAGTGATTATTTAGTATATCAGCTGACAAATGGGATGGAATTTCAGGGGCTGATTTACCCGTCGTTATAACGTTCGGGGGTTTCCAAACCGACGCTGTGTCTTTTTTGTCCCTAATCATTTCCTGGAAGAACAGTTTTTTTTGAGGCTCCCACTACCTATTTAACACGATTTTGTTGTTTCTTATATTCATCAAACTGTTTTTCTTTCTAAAGTGTGTCTCTAAATGACATGACCTGTTTGATATCTACTGTTAACTGGGTGGTAGGATAGACTGCTTAACTCGTTTTTCTCGTATGGGCACATGCGAGAGAGAGAGAGAGAGAGAGAGAGAGAGAGAGAGAGAGAGAGAGAGAGAGAGAGAGAGAGAGAGAGAGAGAGAGGGAGGGAGGGAGGGGGAGGGAGGGAAGGAGGGAGGGGGGGGGGAGAGAGAGAGAGAGAGAGAGAGAGAGAGAGAGAGAGAGAGAGAGAGAGAGAGAGAGAGAGAGAGAGAGAGAGAGAGAGAGAGAGAGAGAGAGAGAGAGAGAGAGAGTAAATGATTGATTCAATGAAGCTTTATTTATCAACGGTTGAGGCATTGACATCGTCATGGACATAGCCATTTTTCAAACCTGCCGTTGCTACAAAACTACGAGACGAAAATAAAAAACCCTAAGTATATAGTTAAATGTAAATGAAACAAAAACATTGCTCACACACACACACACACACACACACACACACACACACACACACACACACACACACACACACACACACACACACACACACACACACACACCATCACACACGCACACACAGAGTTTGTAATTGGAAGCATATATAATCGGATGTACAGGGCAGTATATATTTCACAACGTAATGATTACGACTGCTTCGAGAAGTACTTGAAGAGACTGATTTTGAAACGGGATAGAGAGGAAGCGGATTTTACATAATCAGGAAGCGTGTTCCAAGTCTGCGTTCCCGAGAATGACAAACTAGATTTGTATATATCAATTCTTGTTTTGATGACTAAGAAAAGTTGCCTAATATTACCAAGCCTAGATTCCGACTTAGAGAAAAGAGTTGTGATATATTCTGGTATTTTCTGTTTCCACACTTTGAACATAAAATAGCCTTAGAGACAGAGAGAGAGAGAGAGAGAGAGAGAGAGAGAGAGAGAGAGAGAGAGAGAGAGAGAGAGAGAGAGAGAGAGAGAGAGAGAGAGAGATGATGGTGAAACTTTATTACACAACGGTAGAAGTTTTGACAGATACAAATACATCATTTTTCAAACTTGCCGTTGCTAACTTACTACAACATAAAATATACTGAAGACAAGCAAAGATATTTAACGCAAACAAAAATCATAACTAAATAAATACAGACACACTCAGTACAGCAAATGACACTTAGGTGACAATAAACAGATATGGAAAAGAAAATAACACTTAAACGCAAATTACTTAGGGAAAAAAAATAATTGCAAAGGAATTTATCATAACAAAAGCAAACGCAATGTGCCAGGAATCAAAAACATACATACACACGTGTACAGGCGTTTAAATGCACGCACTCGCATATATACATCAACATAACCTTTCATCAGAATGACATGATAAAAACTAGCAGTCATTTTGCAGAACAGGTACGACATACTTTGATCTTCGGTTCAAACCGGTCGGCTAAACAAGTCGGGACTGTGTGGCAGTACACACGTTTTCTAGTCCGGCCCGATCACCTACCGATTCGAAAACTGATCGGGAATCGGCCTCAAAACCGGGCTCGTGTAGCGGGGCTTTAAGGGGGGGGGGGGGGAGGGAGGGGGGGGGGGGGGGGGGGTGAAGTTGCCATGCATCCTCACTCTGATGATACAATGCATCCACACTCTGATACACTGTCCCATGCCATGCATCCTCACTCTGATGTCTCTTATACAATGCATCCACACTCTGATACACTGTCTCATGCCATGCATCCTCACTCTGATGTCTTATACAATGCATCCACACTCTGATACACTGTCTCATGCCATGCATCCTCACTCTGATACACTGTCTCTTATACAATGCATCCACACTCTGATACACTGTCTCATGCCATGCATCCTCACTCTGATACACTGTCTCTTATACAATGCATCCACACTCTGATACACTGTCTCATGCCATGCATCCTCACTTTGATACACTGTCTCTCATATAATGCATCCACACTCTGATACACTGTCTCTTATACAATGCATCCACGCTTTGATACACTGTCTCATACGATGCACATAATTATTTCCTACAACCCTCTTTTATGCTATTACAGATTTCCAGAACAATCCCGCAAATTACACAACTCAACCACTTAGAAAAGAAAACGTAGCCAAAAATCATTAGTATTCATTAAAAAGAACGCTTTAGATCTATCTACAATCTTCCACTAAAATCTAGGTGCATTACGTAAATGTTACGAAGCGTAGCCAACATGTGTACTACAAGACTTTGACGTCATGTTTGAGGTCACTAGAACAATCGAGCCTTTTCCAGAACCTTCCAGTTTAATCTAGGTCGGACTTTGCAACAAGTTAGCAAAATGTGCAACATTGTAGTCACACACACACACACACACACACACACACACACACACACACACACACACACAATCGATCGCAATTGTCCACGCAAAAGAAAACGAATGATATTGCAGTAGTATTTAGGCGAGGGATGAGTGATAAACATATTTTAAACGGAAGGAGAGAAGACTGAATGCGTGGGAGGGGGCTGTTTCCGGTGGTAGCCGAAGTATAGTGTATGACTAGGCCGAGGGGAATTTCCGACAGTGGAATGCTATGATGAGAGATGGAGATTGAGAGATAGAGAGTGGGGAGTCTGGAAGGCGTAGGCGAGGGTGAGAGACTGGGTGGGAGGAGTGAGAGTGGGGGAGGTAAATGAGTGGGTGGTACAGGGGTGATAAGGAACGGTACCGAGAAGTAAACCAGTCTTTCTGTTAGGGGCAGCTGAGCCGCAAGCGACAGCTAACATTTGAAAGCCCACCATCCAACCCCAAGCAACCACCATTGTAATCTGCTGCATAGAAAGTGTCCTAAATTCTTTGTTTTTGATATGCATGCTTCTTTGTAGTACATGATAAGTCTCGCAACTATCTGTACATTTGTGTTGCTGTTTTATTATGAGCCGATAGTACTATACCGCAAAAATTGCCTGCTCAGTACCGGTACGCACGGTGTTATTTTATGGAGGTCCTTTTTGTGTTCCGATTTGTTGTTTTGTTCTTAGTTTGTGTGTAGTGTTGCAAAGGGACGGGAGGGGGTGGGGGGTGGGGGTGGGGGTGGGGTGCGGGGGTGGCAGGAAACAACTAGTAAACCTACTGGTTGGGTTAGATGTTGTCTTACATGTTTGACAAGAGAGAGTCACGGGAATAAAACGCCTCAGTTATTTTGCCCAACTGACAGGAAAGTGATGGTCTGTGTATTAGCGTGAGGAAGTAGTGTGGAGTTGAGCGTGAGATTGAGGTGATAGTGAAAGCGTGTGGGTGAATGCAGAGCCGGAGCGGTGCGCGCTGTTCTGACTAATCCTCGCCCAAGTTCTGGTCCGAAACTCTGGCCAGCCATTAATTGGCCGAGAGGGGCGATGATGCCAGAACAGTGGCGCACCGGTGGGAAGGAAAGAGTAAGGTCGGGGGAAGGGGGTGGGGGTGGGTGGGTGGGGGGGGGGGGGGGGGCGTGAGAGTGACTGGAGTTTAAAAGGTACGTGATTCTGATCTAAAACAACTCAACTGAACACCGCATCTTCCTATGATCAACACACATGCCCTAAAAATAATAACACAACCACAAACGTAACACTCTTAAAAGTCCAACCGCCATTAAAAAACATCATTTAAATGGCTGTAACCACCTACATAGTGGTCTTGAATGACAGGTGACACATTTTGCACTACAAGACCTCTTTCGAGAGCACGTGCAACTTTAAAAAAAAGGTGACTGTTCAAAATAGATTTTGCGGCTGAGTGCTATCTTTGAAATACCTCAGGGAGAAATACACTGATAGAACAATAGACATCAATGCTTTGTATTGCTTTTGCTGTTGGCGTAAAGTATTTTAACTCCTTGAACGCCGGGGCAATACGCCCTACCCAAATGCAAGAGACATAAACCCTCATGAGTCCCCGCAGTGGCACTAACTTCCTGCAGTGGCACTAACTTCCCACAGTCACACTAACTTACCGCAGTCGCACTAACTTCCCACAGTGGCATTAACTTCCCACAGTCGCACTAACTTACCGCAGTGGCACTAACTTCCTGCAGTGGCACTAACTTCCCGCAGTCACACTAACTTACCGCAGTCGCACTAACTTCCCACAGTGGCATTAACTTCCCACAGTCGCACTAACTTACCGCAGTCACAGTAACTTACCGCAGTCACACTAACTCACTGCAGTCGCACTAACTCACCGCAGTCGAACTAACTCACCACAGTCGCATTAACTCACAGCAGTCGCTCTAACTCACTGCAGTCACGCTAACTCACAGCAGTCGCACTAACTCACCGCAGGTGCACTAACTCACCGCAATAGCACTAACCACAATATCACTAACTCACCTCAGTCGCACTAACTCACCGCAGTCGTACTAACTCACCGCATTAGCACTAACTGACCGCAGTTGCACTAACTGACTGCAGTCACACTAACTCACCGCAGTCGCACTAACTCATCGCAGTCGCACTAACTCATTGCAGTCGCACTAACTCACCGCAGACGCACTAACCTACCGCAGTCGCACTAACTCACCGCAGTTGCACTAACTTAGTGCAGTTGCACTAACTGACCACAGTCACATTAACTCACCACAGTCGCACTAACTTACCACAGTCCCACTAACTCACCACAGTCGTACTAACCTACCGCAGTCGCACTAACTCACTGCAGTTGCACTAACTTACCGCAGTCGCACTAACTTCCCACAGTGGCATTAACTTCCCACAGTCACACTAACTTACCGCAGTGGCACTAACTTCCTGCAGTGGCACTAACTTCCCACAGTCACACTAACTTACCGCAGTCGCACTAACTTCCCACAGTGGCATTAACTTCCCACAGTCGCACTAACTTACCGCAGTCACAGTAACTTACCGCAGTCACACTAACTCACTGCAGTCGCACTAACTCACCGCAGTCGAACTAACTCACCACAGTCGCATTAACTCACAGCAGTCGCTCTAACTCACTGCAGTCACGCTAACTCACAGCAGTCGCACTAACTCACCGCAGGTGCACTAACTCACCGCAATAGCACTAACCACAATATCACTAACTCACCTCAGTCGCACTAACTCACCGCAGTCGTACTAACTCACCGCATTAGCACTAACTGACCGCAGTTGCACTAACTGACTGCAGTCACACTAACTCACCGCAGTCGCACTAACTCATCGCAGTCGCACTAACTCATTGCAGTCGCACTAACTCACCGCAGACGCACTAACCTACCGCAGTCGCACTAACTCACCGCAGTTGCACTAACTTAGTGCAGTTGCACTAACTGACCACAGTCACATTAACTCACCACAGTCGCACTAACTTACCACAGTCCCACTAACTCACCACAGTCGTACTAACCTACCGCAGTCGCACTAACTCACTGCAGTTGCACTAACTTACCGCAGTCACACTAACTTACCACAGTCCCACTAACTCACCGCAGTCCCACTAACTTACCACAGTCGCACTAACTCACCGCAGTCGCACTAACCTACCGCAGTCGCACTAACTCACCACAGTCACACTAACTCACCGCAGTCACACTAACTTACCACAGTCGCACTGACTCACCACAGTCGCACTAACTTACCACAGTCGCACTAACTCACCATAGTCGCACCAACTTTCCACAGTCGCACTAACTCACCACAGTCGCACTAACCTATCGCAGTCGCACTAACTCGTTGCAGTTGCACTAACTTACTGCAGTCGCACTAACTTACCGCAGTCGCACTAACTTACCACAGTCGCACTAATGTACCGCAGTGGCACTAACTTCCCACAGTCACACTAACTTACCGCAGTCACAGTAAATTACTGCAGTCGCACTAACTCACCGCAGTCGCACTAACTCACCACAGTCGCACTAACTTACCACAGTCCCACTAACTCACCGCAGTCACACTAACTTATCACAGTCGCACTAACTCACCACAGTCGCACTAACTTACCACAGTTGCACTAACTCACCACAGTCCCACTAACTTACTGCAGTCGCTGGGGCTCATAATGGTGTATGTCTCTTGTTAGTTCTTTGTGCCTATTAATTTTTGGCTTTCATTTCATGTGTGTTCTTCACGCCAGTGTCGGTGAGCGTGATGTAGTTTTGGACGCGACATCAGCGATCACTGACAGCGAAAGGCCCAACATATTGTCGACTTTTCATATGCATGTTCTTGGCGGTGGTTTGGGCTCGTGAGGATCTGTGCGTCCTGATGACACCACTTTGTCGGTATCCACATTGCTCAGGACGGCTGGTTGCTCTTTGGATTTGAATTTGTAATCTGCGAATGCTAGCAGCGAAAGGGTAAACCCATTCTACCCCAAGGCCGAAATCCCCATATGTTGCCGTTGTCCTCTGAAGACTGCATTGCAGTGCAGGACACAGATCGAACATGATAGTTCAAGGGTGATTCCAGAATAGCTTGGCGCCCATAGGCGCCAAGCTATTCCGGCATCACCCTTGATCGATCCTTATCTTGCTGTGGGGTGTCTGGGGTAGAATGAGTTAAGCCTGAAGAACAGGATCACCCCCTTCCCCTACCCCCTCCTTCCCCCCCCCACCCCCCCCCCCCCCCCACCCCCTCCCCATCCTGTAACTCCCAGACAGCCTTAACTCGTCTGAAAATCTTCCTACGCCACTGTATCGAGTTCAAACCGGTTTTCCTATCCAGCGGTTTGTTTGACTGGCACCGCAAAGAACGGGGAGCTGTTTCACACCCAGCGTACGTGTCGGATTGACCATGATGACTCCGGTGTAGTGCCTGATTTACCCTTTAAAAGCATAATACAGATTTTTGCGTAATGTAGTCCGTAATCATTTTAACCCTTTGGCTCTCAATAGCACTTTTTGTTTAGGTGATTCCTGCAGGAATCACCTCAACAAATAGTGCCACAAACAGCCAAAGGGTTAAAATGATTACGGACTACATTACGCAAAAATCTGTATTATGCTTTTTACAGAAAGTAAAAATGTTTCCAATAATTGCAATGAATGTCCGTGTTATAAGGCACTGGAGGTTTAGACTCTCTTCAAGAGCCTCCTCATGCCCATGTTTGCCTTGCCCTGACCAAAGTCAGCACTAACTGTTCTTAAAATCTAAGAGCAGCACTTCACATTTAGCTTGTGACTGTACAAACTTAAAACACACTAAGACTTGTGCAAAATCACTTAATTACTGTCCGGTCTACCTGCAAGAGATCTAGACATTCATTAGTCCTTGCTGACATAGAGGCTCATGTTTCTTGCTGGCAGAAACTCAGTTTTCATTTACATCATTAGATCAGATTGATGGGTTGAGTGAACTCTGCAACTGTACAGGACTGTGATTCAAGGATATTACCAACAAAAACAAGAAAGGCAAAGCCTTTATGGCTCATGTGTATGACCAATGCACATATGTGTGATCTTTGTGACAATAAGTAAAGGGCTGGCTTCTGGCTCTGCACCAGCGAAATCCAGTTTTCTCTAAATGTAAGCATTTTTCACACATCTGTAAAACCTCCATGACCCATGACCTTTGCGATGAGTCGACTAAATTAGTATGCATAGAAATGTCTTGCCATCAGCAAACGTCATGCCAAATTTGATTGAAAAGTTTGCAAAAACTTTAATAAAAAGTACAATTCTAACAAAAAATGGCATTTTTCACACATTTACCGACCTCTTGTGACCCTTGACCTTTCCAAGGGGTCATCCAAATTAGTATGCATAGATAGGCCTTACCATCAGATATCTCTGTACCAAGTTTGGGTTTGAAGTTGAAAATAGTATTTGAGAAATATTTTTTAAAATATGGCTGTTTTAAACCTATTTTAGGATCATCCCATGACCCTTGACCTTTGTGATGAGTCAAACTAAATTAGTATGCATATGAAGGTCTTTTCATCAGCTACCTTTGAGCCAAATTTAATTGAAAACTTTACAGAAATGTTGATTAAAAACTACAATTCTATCGAAAATTGGCATTTTACACACATTTGCCAACCTCTTGTGACCCTTGACCTTTCCGAGGTCATCCAAATTAGTATGCATAGATAGGTCATATGATCAGGTATCTTTGTACAAAGTTTGGGTTTGAAGCTGTGAATAGTATTTGAGAAAACCAAAAAACATCTTTTGTCAAAATATGACTATTTTTCACCTATTTCCTGATTTCTTGTGACCCTTGACCTTTCTGAGAGATCAACCAAATTACTATGTATAGGAAGGTCTTTCCATTAGGCATATTTGTACCAAGTTTGAGTTTGAAGTTGTGAATAGTAATTGAGAAAAAATACATTTTGTCAAAATATGGCTATTTTTTACCTATTTCCTCAACCTGTGAGCCTTGGCCTTTGAGAGAGGTGACTGAAATTGGTGTGTTTAGAAAGATCTTGCCACAAAGTATCCTTGGGCCAAGTTTGAAGACTGTGGCTTAAATAGTCTCTGAGAAAATGCCAACGTTAAAGTTTACCACGGATGACAGCGGACGGTTGACAAACGACGGATGGACGACCACTGGCCCAAAACATAGACTCACTTTTGCTTCGCACGTGTACCAAAATACCCATGACTCAGAATATTATTTAACCCATAAAGCCCTGACAAGCTACGACAGGATGGGGCCTGACCATGATAGTTCAAGGGTGATGTCAGAATAACTTGGAGCCTGCAAGCGCCAAGCTGTTCAGACACCACCTTTGAACTACTGTATCACAGTTGATCTGTCTCCAAAACTGAGATGTAGACCTCAAAGGATATCTAAATAAATGATAATTTCATCTTCAGGATGTAATGAGTTTCCCCAGGGAAAGAGGAAAAGAGGCAGGCCGAGAAACACCTGGCATCGAGACCTCCAAGCAGACATCAAGAGACTGGGAACCACCTAGAGTAAAATAGAAGGAAAAGCACAGGACAGGAGTCGCTGGAGGTCTCTCGTCGACGGTCTATATCCTGGGAGGGGTGACAGGCGTAAGTAAATAAGTAAGATTTCCTAATTCACAGTTTAAAAAATTGGGCTCCAGTTTCTTTGAATCATTGTGCTTATCTGTAACTAACCAGGATGACAAACCAGTTGTCATGCATGATTTTTATGTTGTGTTGGAAGTGAAATAAATTTTATTTTTGTTTTATAAAAATGAGCGGTCTTAGTCCAAAGCCGAGAATTATTCCAGTTGCATGTCCATCAATAGAGTTGAAAGATTTGGCTGACGTGCAAGATTTTGATAAAGAAGGTGAGGTAGGAGAGGTGTATGGCCTTGAACTTGTTTCCATTGGATTGTACAAACGAAAGGTAATTGATGATGTAAAAGATGGCGCTGAGAGACAGTTTCCTAAACTTAGTCAACTTCGTGATGTTACTGTTCCTACTCCTGTAAGTAAGTAATGTGCTCTACAGCTTAAAACATGTGGGTAATAAATGGGTAATTATTCCTACCCCTGTTCCGCTTGCACCTATCCCCATTGTATGGGATGTAAAGTTTGTTTTTATCAGTCCTTATGTTTATTTTACTGATGAAGGTGCCTTAGTATTTAGAAAAGTTGTTAACTCTGAGCCAATGCTTGTAAGTCTTGTGCCAAGCTATTCCGAAACCAATAGCAGAGAAAAACTAAAACTGCAAGAGTATGGAAAACGAAGGTATTTTCTTACAAATAGAAAGGGTAGAACAGATACTTCTATTTCGTTCGTACCAGCAAATTTTACCATAGATAGAGAAGCGACAATAGTTTTTGAAATTCTCATGAGATCTGTGGAAGCTGTGAAAGAAGCAGATATCGCACAGGGAATCAAACTTACGTGGGATAGCTCAGTAGCAGAGTCAACAAAGGTTGTTATTGCTATTAGAAAAATCAATACAGATTTTGAAGTTTCCAGTAGTGTCCCTGCTGTTAAGGTAGTAATCGATAAAACAATTTTTGTTCGTCTAAGTTTCATAAACCTGGAACACATACATCTTGTTTCATTTTATTACGCTAGCAAATTGTATACCTTTGAAGAGTTGCAAAATAAATTATAAGATTAAAAAAAACATATTTGTCATAAAAAATGCCACCACTGTATCCACAAATACCACCTGAGCCGCTTAAGCCTATTGAGCGTGATAAAACATTACAGGCAGACTCATTCTGTTTAATAAATATTACAGACGCGTTAAAGTATTTGGAAGGAGAACAAGCAAAATACTCAAGGTGTAAACGACGTTACAAAATGGTTTTCAATTCTGTGCACAACACTTCAATGGCTGTGGGTGTGGTTTCAGCCGGATTATCTGTAGGAGGTATAGCTCTGTTTGCAACGGGAGTGGGAAGTGTCATAGGAATTGCTATTGAAGGTGTTGGCCTTGTCACAAGCCTGGCATGCTTTGGTATGGAAGCCCTTAACAAAAGATTTTATACAAAGTTGCAAAAGCATGAAGCCTTGAGTACGCTCGCTGGAGCTAAGCTGAGCTGTATGAAACTTATTATCAGTAAATCTTTGGAAGATAATAAAATTGATGATCACGAATTTAAGAGAGTCCAGGATGATTTGGCCAATTACAAACAACAGAAATCTGAAATACAAAATAAGATGCGTAATCAACCCTTGAACGTTGAAGAGCTAAAAAAATCTTTTTTAGAACAAGGGAAAAAGATAGGCATAGAAAAAACTATGAAAAAGGTTCAAGGATTTATAAGCAAGTAAAAATCAATTGTTCAATAAATTTGTCATACTCTTCGCAAAGAGATGTCATGTCTTTTATGCCTGCTCATTTGACGCCATCAGCTCCACCACCAGAGTACTATTCAGAAAAAAAGTTTTCTTGTTGTCCTTGTAACTTGAGAAATCTGTCCGAGTGTCTTATTGACTAGGGTCAAGAACTTACAAATTCTTATGTTTAGGTTCTTGTAAGAACTTGTTTTAAGTCACTTAAAAGAACTTATGACACTAACTTTAAAGTTACTTGAAAGTTGTAGGTATATTTGAAGTTAGTTGGCAAGTAAAATCATGTTATTCTAGAAAGTCACATCAACAGTAACTTCCTAAGTTTACTTCCCACTCAGCTATAAGAACATCAAGTTTTTACATTTACCCCACTCAGTCTTTGAAAGACCTACCACTAGCTGTAATGTGTAGATTTCGCAAAATTCAAAATATAATCTCACTGTGGCAGCATTGATAGATTAATTAGTCTTTGTTTAAAGAAGTCAATGGCAGCATTAATTATTTAGGTGGGGTGGGGGATCTGCCTTAATGATCACGGGTTGGCAGCTGATCAAAATCGTTGCTTAAATGATTTCCGGAATGGAACTAAAATGGCTAGGTAATAGAGGCATTGGCGGTAAGTGTTGGAGTTCGTTTGTCTGAATGGCTAGTTGATTATAATAAATGTATTGATTAGGGGAGGGGTGTCTATCAACTGTCAGTTTTCCTATCTCTCAAGCTAGTCTGGCACTACCCTTGAATTATCATGGTCGATCTATCTCCTGCTGTAGTGCGTCGGGGCTAAATTGGCTAAATAGGTTAGTGCACTAGATTTTTTCTGAACTCATACTGAACCGGAAGTCATGGTGTTTGCATTTTTTTCTGGACTTTTGTCGATGTAATTTACGGTCTTTTGGCGGTGTTTTTTTCCTGTACTTTCCGCACGCCTCAAACAAACACTTTCGATTTTTTAAGCAAAAGCCGCTACAGTTAGCGCGTCCGAGATGTCCATTTACTATAACTGGCAGCAAACATTACTTTCTTCATCTTTGCGGTCGGTAGACAATGGAGGCAACTCACACCGATATAACCCATTCCAGACGCCCCACTCCAAAAGCTGCGAATGTACCGGATAGCTTTGCCGGCTATTAAATGAGTTAATTAATGTACTTTATTGCCAACGATTATGTACCAAACCCTCGATCGCTACTGTGACATGTCGTGGGCAGAAATATACCCAGTCTGTTCTATTTCTCACGTAACTGTGCTATGTTTGTCATGTACTGTGTTTGTCTCTGGAATGAATGCGTGTGTTTCACGTGGGCGTAGTGGTTCAGTTCGCGGTTCTTTGACCCGATTTACAGAATTGGGTAACGTACTATTATTATTATTATTATTATTATTATTATTATAACTTTCTTTGTTTGTACAAAGTATTTTTCCCAAGATGTTTATGAATCTTATCAGGTGCATCAGTACTCATGTACTAAAAAATGTATATACTTTTGTTTATTAAAAAGAAAGAAAGGAAAAAAAGTGCAAATGTCGTCCCTTGTCCGTATGTCTTTATAAAAATTTCACCACACAGATTAGTAGACTGCGCCATCTTGATTGTATGGTGCGATGTCTACGCAAGGTACGATTAAGGTAGAACAACGCTCGTCGTAGGTAGAGATTGCACTGATTACAATACTTTACATAGGCTACACCACATAGGTTGTAAGGGATACTCTGCCCTCCCCCCCGCCCCCCCCCCAACCCCCCCCCACCCCCCCACCTCGCTCCGGTCCTATATCACTGAGTGCAGGCACGTCCTGAGAGAGTCTTGTTGTTGTCGGGACGTTAACGCATTCGAGACGTGCCGCCTCCGGATACGCGGCTTAAGCCGCGTATCCGGAGGCGGCACGTCTCGAATGAGTTAAGCAATGCAGAAACAACAAAAACAACAACCTACACCACTGAAATGGCGACATGCAGCGAAGGCTAGAAGTGAAGTCTCTGCGACCATTACGGGTTCAACCCACGCTGGATCCACGCACCCGTGCAGACAGTGTCCGACAAGAGGCCATAGATTCTCATGAGCTCCCGCGTGCGCAGGAGCTCATGAGAATCTATGCCTCTTGCATTCGGGTGTTGTCTGTCGCGCGCCTGCATCGAGAGGGTTACACTTTCCGCTATTGTCCGCGGATGATCATATCCTCGTGTATTTTTCTGTTTCTTCCATTGACAGAAACATGTACAGGAGCTCTGAAATCGATAATTAGCATCACTCTCAGGAAGCAAGCCTCGCCTCTCTGCGTAAAGCATAGATCTTCATGCGCCCAGCGTTGAACCGGGGCTCCATGAGAATACATGCTTTTTTTGCTGTTAGACTCTGAACAAAATGCTATGCCGCATTTAAACCTGCGTCACTCAACGGGAGGGGGGGGGGGGGGATCATTTGTCGTTTTTCAACACAATGCTTTGGTTGTTTCGATAAGCTTCATACAGATTGATTGATTGATGGTACATTGCTTAACGTCCCGACAGCAACAAGGCTTTCTCAGGACGTGCCTGCACTGCTTGTGAAAAAAACCAAAACTAAACAGAACATTGAATGTATGTCGCCAGCCGGTCAAATACATTAAATAAACCTAACACAGAGGGCCTAAATAAAGCTAAGACCATTTAGCAACACACATCCAATATCAAGAGCTACAGGCAGTGCAGACAGTAGGGAGAGTTTTAAAAAGGAAAATACAGGTGAAGGGACCTCGGGTAGACAGAAACACATGCCCCAGAATAGAGAGAACTCACCCTGTGGGGCTGACCAGGGTGACCATGGGAACGAAAAAGTACCGAACCCCACCCAAGTCCCCCAGGGCAGACCCGGGTGGGGTGCTTCATACAGAGTTGAAAGGCGCGGGTTTGACCGGATGTATTAAAAGTAAAAAAAAGAAAAGAATGATTGATCGGAATGATCAGTAAAAGCATAGACCCTCATGAGCTCCCGCAGATGCGGTATATATGCGTACACCTTCTGACGGACAAAGTCTGTTTCCACACGTCTTTATCGAGTGGACAGTAGTGGATGACGTGTACAACAAGTTGACCAGCGTGATGTATAGATCGCTTTCAGAGGCAAGCGGTGAAGATGATCTTCAGTTGCTGATGAGTCACAAGAGGGCATAAAGCACCATAGCCCGCGCTATTGCACAGGGCTTATGCCTTCTTACGGATGGGTCGGGATTCGCTGAGGTAGTTGATTATTGACGATCAAACTGGCAACCGGATTCTTTTGATCATATCGAGGTTTCGTTTACGACTCGCAACAATGAGCGAGAAGTGAAGGCGGCGGGTACTGTAAGCATTGATAATACTCCAAACATCTCCAAAGAGACATAGATCCTCATGAGCCCGAAGGGCTCATGAGGATCTATGTCTCTGGGAGATGCTTGGAGTGTTGTCTGTGTCTATGGCGCAAGCTGATCATACGCCCTGACTTCGCTCTCGTTCGTTGCTGCGAGTCGATTGTCGCAAACGAAACCTCATTATTGACTGTTGATGGCGGTTTTGCTTGCCTGCATTGTCTCCATGGAGAAAAAGGAATTATCGCCATCTCGCATTTCCCTTTTCACAAACTTTTTAAAATTTATTTTTGCCGTTGGAGGTGGTGGTGGTGGTTGGGGGGTGGGGGGTGGGGGGTGGGGAGGGTGCTGTTAGGGGGTGGGGGGGGGGGAGAGGGACCTGGATTTGTGTGAGAAAGGAGGCAGAAATAAACATTGCCGCTGGGCGGTGTTCACATTTCTCGGCACTGAGCGGGTTAATCTACACCCCGTTCATAGATTCCAGCACCGACCAACACCAGTTTACATCACGCAGCGCGCGTAGATTCCAGCACCGACCAACACCAGTTTACATCACGCAAAGCACGTACATTCAAGCACCGACCAACACCAGTTTACATCACGCAATGCGCGTACATTCCAGCACCGACCAACACCAGTTTACATCACGCAATTCGCGTAGGTTCCAACACCGACCAACACGAGTTTACATCACGCAACGCGCGTACGTTTCAGCACCGACCAACACCAGTTTACATCACGCAAAGCACGTACATTCAAGCACCGACCAACACCAGTTTACATCACGCAATGCGCGTACATTCCAGCACCGACCAACACCAGTTTACATCATGCAAAGCGCGTAGATTCCAGCACCGACCAACACCAGTTTACATCACGCAACGCGCGTAGGTTCCAGCACCGACCAACACCAGTTTACATCACGCAACGCGCGTAGGTTCCAGCACCGATCAACACCAGTTTACATCACGCAACGCGCGTACGTTCCAACACCGACCAACACCAGTTTACATCACGCAACGCGCGTAGGTTCCAACACCGACCAACACCAGTTTACATCACGCAACGCGTGTGTAATCTACACCGCTTTCATAGATTCCAACACCGAACAACACTTGTTTGCATCACGTAACGCACGTGCGAGTCTCAATTACAAAAGAACCTTGTTTTGCGCGTCTACTTTCTTGGAAGTCCACCTGTCATTAAAGACCATCATTTTAGATGGCTGTAGACCTAAATTGTGGTCTTTAAAGTACCAAAACGCATTAATCTGAAGACACGTTTCTGCACCATTTGCGTTTGTTATGTCTTGTCGACACACCTAATGAACTTTAACAGCAGTTTGGACAGGCAGCAACAGCACATGCGTAATCGCACTTATTTATTCTGCGCAGCTGATAGCGTGTCAATCTATTTTTAGCTGTTTCTCGTACTGAAAGCGTTGTATTTCTAGAACGGAGTGGAGTCATTGTCAGGTTACTTGATATTAAGACGACGTGTGCTGAACTGGATTCTCCTGTGTCTAAATAAACCAATAACTAGACCTGTGTGTAGCGTTTCGTAACCGTTTGTTACAGAAGTGTATCATTGAACAGTTACAGCGGTAGTGGGCCTTTAATGACAGGTGACAGGTGACACCTTTTGCACTACAAGACTTTGCTTGAGCGAGCACGTGCCAAAAAAAAAACCCAACCCCAAAACAAACAAAACAAACAACAACACTAAAAGGCTGATTGCTGAAGTTAGATTGTCCTGTGTGCTGTTCTAGAAATATACTTTGGAAAGAAACCCAACTGATATAACAATAGACCTCGATGCTTTTGTTGTTGGCGTGAAGCATTTTAACTCCTTAACTGCCGAGGCAAGACGAACGCTACCCATCTGCAAGAGACATAAACCCTCATTAGCACCCGCAGTCGCGAGGGCTCATGAGGGTTTATTTCTCTTGTCAGTCCTGAGTTCTTTGCGCCCATTTTTGGTCCCGTTTCATTTGTGTTCTTCACGCCAGTATCGGTCAGGATGATGCGGTTTTCGACGCGAAATATTGTCGACTTTTTATATGCATGTTGTTTATATCTGACAAAGCGTGTGAAGACTTGAGGTTGTTCTTTTTTTAAATGATAAAAAACATTTTTAACGAACGCACTTTTAACTCATTCAGCCCGGCGCACGTAATTCCCACCTAACGACTGTGCACCAGTTGCAAGAGATGGATCGACCATGATAATTCAAGGGCAGTGCCAAATTAGCTTGGCGCCGACCCATCTCCTGCTGTATTGCGTCAGGGCTGAATGGGTTAAAGTTGCACTATTTTAAAATGCATGCACTTTCTTGTTACTGGCTATTTACTAACTTGTTAGGCTGCGTCGAACTGCATGCAGCAGGAACAATGAACAATGAGCCTTTATTTTACAACGGAAGATATATTGATCAGGTTGCGTTTCAAACGTAGTGCCTGATTAACTTGACGGCCTGCCCCAAAGAAAAAGTAGGGGGAAAACCAGAGTTTATCCTGACCGACCATTTCCGTCCCCCCAAATGTTTTTGAAAAAAAAAATGAGAAAAATATTAATGATAATTTTTTGTAATTTATTATTTAAATAAAAAAATGCTCGAGGAGAAAAAAAATGATTAAAAAAAAAAAGTATGTTTGATTTAAGAAAAAAAAAACAATTAAGAGATAGGGCTATCGCTTGCCTTTTCCCCCTGACCCATTAGCCCCTCCCCCCCCCCCCCCCCCACACACACACCCGTTGTTTGATTTTTTGCTTGAAAGTAAAATATAAGCTTAGTTCTTCGTGATTATGTACCTGTGTGTTTGTGTGTGCGCGTGTGTATTGCAGAATCCTTGTTTCTCTGGCTTTTTGACTCCCTCCACTCCCGGATCCCACCCTTTACTTGTAAAGCGCTTAACACATATCATACTGAGGCTAACAACTTCAAATTTGTACACTGCCATATGCAAGCTACATTATAGTACTTACAGTTAAGGATATGGACCAATGACTTTAGTTCAAGGGTGGTGCCAGGATAGCTTGGCGCCTAGAGGCGCCAAGCTATTTTGGCTCTACCCATGAACTATTTTAGTCCAACTTATTTCACTCACTGGTGTATTCCGAATGATAAGGGTTAAAGACTATTTTATGATAAGCGCTAAATAAGTAGTCATTATTATTATTATCATTAAGGCACATTCACCCATCCTTCTCCTCCCCCTTCCTTTATGGAAAGTCTTCCTACGCCAGTTCCAGTCTGTTTGAACTCATTCAGCCCCGACACACTACAGCAGAACATGGACTGAGCATGATAGTTCAAGGGTGGTGCCAGAATAGTTTGGCGCCCATAGGCGCCAAGCTATTCTGGCACCGCCCTTGAACTATCATGCTCGATCTGTCTGTAGAACTGTAATACGGTCCTTCAGAGGGCAGCTTCACAATCTGGGGATTTCGGTCCTGGGGCAGGATGTGTCAACTGACATAATCATCGGTTGCCTTGTTCGCAACTTGTAAACAAAACGTGTCAACAAAAGTAAACATCTGGAACCTTTAATCTGGAAAACAGGAACTCAACAAATAACCTGTTTCAGGGCCGGATCCAGGGGGGGTGCTTTGGTACTACAGCATCACCCTCCCCCCCCCCCCCTCGGCGCTTAAAAGAAAAATCATTTACTACCAGGCCACAACATGGCCCGAGAAGGAGGGGGGGGGGGTGGTAGTTTAATGTTATTGCAGCACCCCTCCCCCTCCCCGGCTTTCAGGTATCTTCAGACCCTGAAAGCACCCCCCCCCCCCCCCCCCGCTTTTCGATTTTTTCGGACCCTTGATGCATGCGCCTCTTCTCTGTTTCTCCCCCTCTCCACCCCCCCTCCCCCGCTTTTTTGATTTCTTCGGACCCTGAAAGAGCACGCGCCTTTTCACTCTCTACCCCCCCCCCCCCCCCCCCCCCGTTTTTCTGACTCTGGAAAAATGCGCCATTCGCTCCTGAACAGTATACAGTTTTTATATTGTCGTGCAGCACCCCCCCCCCCTTAAAAACTGATTGATCCGGTGCTGTGTTCACCCATCTTCACTCGCTTACGCAACAGAGGGAACAACGCCAAACTTCAAGATGTCTAGATCCGCATGAGTCCCCGCAATTGCGGGGGCTCATGCGGATCTAGACCTCTTGCCGTTACCATTAATATTAACTCATTCAAACGCCAAGGTCGTAGTTCCCAAGTTTTGGAGGCGTCATCTAACGACTATGCATCAGTTGCAGGAGATGGATCGACCATGATATTTCAAGGGCAGTGCCAGATTAGCTTGGCGCCGACAGAGGCGCCAAACTCATCTGGCACTACCATTGAATCATCACGGTCGATCCACCTTCCGCTGTAGGGCGTCGGGGCTGAATGGGTTAAGACAGGTTTATTCAGCGGAAGATTTCAGGATCTATCGGAGTTGTACAACAAACCAAGGGGAATTACTCAGCGCTGGACAACAGTTAGTTAATTCCCTTTGGTTTGTTGTACAATTCTTCCAGCGCTAGCCTCACCTATCTGGTTTGTGACTATCGGAGTTGGTTTCAGTCAAACGCTGTCTATCCTGTCGTGAACGTGATCTGCTGCATGGCGGCCTTTCTCACTGGTTTGCTAAAATTCGCCCATGCAACGGTCTATTAATGTTGTCTGCCCTCTACTAATAGGGGCGGATCAGTTTCCTCGGGGGGGGGGGGGGGGGGGGGGGGAAGGGTAGACAGAGAAGGCGCGTGCGTGTTAAAACTCTAACCATTCCTCAAAATATCAAACTACGGAGGTGGGAGGGGGAGGGGGTTAGACAGAGAAGGCGTGTGCGTGTTAAGACTTGAACCATTCCCCAAAATATCGAACAACGGAGGGATGGGGGTGGGGGAGGGGGAGGGGGTTAGACAGAGAAGGCACGTGAGTGTTAAGACTCTAACCATTGCCCCAAATATCAAACAACGGAGGGGGAGGGGGATGGAGGGGGAAGGGTGTTAGTCAGAGAAGGCGCCAGGCGTGCGTGTTAAGACTCCAACCATTCCCCAAAATATCAAATGGAGAGGGGGGGGGGGGGGGAGGGAGGTAGACAGAGAAGGCGCGTGCGTGTTAAGACTCTAACCATTCCCCAAAATATCAAACGGAGGGGGGGGGGGGGGGGGGGAGGAGGGGGGGGGAGGTTACGATCCGTGCGGTTTTCCACTCCCTGAAAGGAACTCTCCTGCCTCAGCAAGGGGCATAAATCCTCATGAGCCCCCGCTTAAGCGTGGGCTCATGAGGATCTATGCCTCTTGCACTTGCGGACCAGGCTTTTATTTTAGCCATTTACTTCATACATATCTTTTTGTCACAGGCCTGCCATTATGTTGGCTACTCTGTTAGTAGTAGTGTGTTTGTGTGTGTGTGCGCGCGCGTGAGTGCGTGTATGCGTCTCTAAGCGCAGCACCTCTTTAAATGAATGATATGCATTTTGGACTGGTGATTGTGTATATATTGTTCATAGAGTGCGTTGTATTTTTTTTTTCTTCAATTTAAACGTTTTTTGTAAATTGCGTTTTTGTGATTAGTTGTTTTTGTACAATTAGCTTTTGTTAAGCGCCTAGAGCTCTAATTTCTGAGGTTAGGCGTCATACAAGTATTCATTATTATTATTATTATTATTATATTATTATTATTATTATTATTATTATTATTATTATTATTATTATTAATTCATAACTTCATAATACATATTAATTTAAGTTAGCCCTAATGTTCAGCATGAGGAGATAGAGAACATTAAACAGGCATAACAGACCACACATCAGTAGTCCGTAACAGAGATTATAGAAGGAATAGTTGTTGCCAGACAGTGACCTAGATAGCTTGCTCGCAGCGGTGAGTGGCTGCCGCATACCACAGTAGCAGGTGGCTGGCCAAACTAAAGAGTAGGAAATCGGGCTAACTGCACAGCCGTGATCATTATTCTCGCACACTCAGACCATATATAAAGATATTGTAATATATTAACCCTTTACTCTCTGGAATAGTTCGCTTTAACTCATTCCCGGCCAGTCGCATTCTGATGCGCGGCTTATGCCGCGCATCCAGATGCGGCTGGCCGCGGATGAGTTAATAGCAGTGTCAACTAACCAGGCCCTCCCGATGTGACGTTTCCCGGGAGATAAACAGCCTCGGGTAGGCAAACATCCCACATTGCCCGCTGCAAAGCGTAAGCCAGGATATGAAAATAAAATATGTGTTGTCCTTTCATGATTGACCGAAAAATGAACTGGCAACTAAACAATAGGTCCCCATGAAACACGATCCGTGAAAAGAATGTGGCGTTTCCCAGTGCTGACAACAAGCAAAGAAATACACGTCCCAATGCGCAAAAGGCCATCGGACCGACGTCGGCTGCCGTTGTCTTTTCGCACTGCCGGTTCACGCCTATCTTGTTTCTGTTATTTTTCGTTGGCAACAATGGCTGAAAAAGGCTAGTACAGCGGACGTACTCCCAAGGTGTTGCTGGATGTATATTTTAAATCATATTAACAATTACACTTGTTGTCATCCCTACATCACACGACCAGTGGCTTTATCGCAAACTGTACCACGTGACCGTGATACAAAAACCCTTGTAGTGAAAAATGGCGGACTTCTTGTAGCCCTCTTTGTGACGCTTCTTGAATGTGAGTTTTGTTCTATAAACGATCTAAAAGAA
This sequence comes from Semisulcospira habei, assembly GCA_036245525.1. Classification (NCBI taxonomy): domain Eukaryota; kingdom Metazoa; phylum Mollusca; class Gastropoda; family Semisulcospiridae; genus Semisulcospira; species Semisulcospira habei. Next base: position 5,549,292 of record BTPG01000001.1, on the reverse strand, counting down.
ACCGATCTAAAATAAAACGTTACTTCGTGTTGTGCGAAGCATAAAGCACACTCAGTACTTGAGACGGCAACGTCATGACATATTTTAAATTACGTCATAAGTCTATTACGTATAAATGTATATTCCTTTGACGTCAGTCATATCTGGCGTGATCGAGGTCGCAAGATGTCTTCTTGATTTCTTTTACGAAAATAGTGAAGGAATGACAACAGATGCGTTATTGGTAGCAGGGGCTTGCTGCACGGACCCTTGTAGGCCTTCGGGATGTCAAAGGAACCATTGTACTCCTCAGGCCTTCGGCGTTCGGGGTACAATGGTTCTTTGACCTCCCTCAGGCTTACAAGGGTCCGTGTAGCAAACCCCTACGACCAATAACTTATAATATTTAGCAGCGAAGAACACCACAACCATCATTAATGGAATATAATGATGCATTGCCATCACCACCACGATTCCAGACAAAAAGACGGGCTTCTTCTGCAGCATGCCCGTTGAAAGTTGTGGTAAATCAAGGTGGTACAGTTGCAATGCGCCTGAATTGATCAGTGTTTAGGTCGTACTCCATAGGCAATATTTAGGTTTCGTTTCATTCATTTCATTCAGTCCTCTCTGCGCCGTCTGGTGCTTGAGGCGACCTAATTGTCGTTTCCGTAGCAAGTTCTTTTACAGGTGGAGTCGCTAGCCCACGCCTAACCTCCTCCTTTATCTGACTTGGGACAGGCAGTTAAGCCCCCAAAGGGGCCTCCCTGGTGGAGTTTTAGGTTTCGTTTACAGCGAACGAATCCCCAACAACGAAAGAGTGGAAAATAACTGCGGATAAACAGCATAAGCAACACTCCAAACAGTCTCCAAGAGGCATAGATCCTCATGCGCTCCTCGGGCGCATGAGGATCAACATCTCCTGGAGATGTTTGTAGTGTTGTCTATGCTTATGGTACAAGCTGGTTATCCACCTTAACTTCGCTCTTGTTCGTTGTGGGGAGTGGTTCGGCGTAAACGTGACTTCACTATGCTCTTAGCTGTCCCTGACCCCCATAACCCGCCTATTAGGGCAGTCTGTTATCACTTCGGTGTCGTGGACGTTAAACCCGGAACTAAGCACCCACTAACACCACGATCGCCGCCACTACAAAGACGTGGTAATACAACAACAACAAAACAAGAACACGAACAAGAAGCAGAACAACAACCAAACAACAACAAAACAAGAACAACAACAGCAAAACAAGAACAACAACAGCAAAACAAGAACAACAACAGCAAAACAAGAACAACAACAGCAAAACAAGAACAACAACAGCAGCAACAACAACAACAACATCAAAACAAAAAGAAGAAGAACAACAACAACAAAACAACAACGACAACAAAATTCGAATTGTTTCTACACCACATGCTCTTTGAGAAGAGAAACATTGGTACACCGACCGAAAATGAAGGCAGAGTGTTGTATTAATAATAATAATAATAATAATACCGTTATTATATAGGCGCTTTTTCAATTTTTTGGCGAATCGACTCAAAGCGCCGCGAACTGAAACCCAACACGCACACTCACGTAACAGACACGGGTTTACGTCATTTAAGATAAACACAGTACAAGACAGACGAATGGCCAGTTCAGCTACTGAAGTTACAGAGATTTTTGATCGCTTGTATTTGAAATTTGTAAAGTGGCCTGAAACCGGTACCAAAGTGTGGGGGTTGGGGGGTGGGTGGGTGGGGGGGGATGGAAGAACCGGAGTACCCGGAGAAAGAACCACCGACGGTCCGCCCGAATTAGGTGACACTTACCAGAGGAGAAAAGTCCGACGCCGGAACCCGTTTTCGAACCTCGCACATTTGGCATTGGTGGCAGACGCCTTAACCACTACGCCACGGACCGCCCACGGTATTGCCTTTAACCTGTTCAGAACACCACTCAACTGCAAGGGGTATAGATCCTCATGAGCCCCCGCAGTTGCGGGGGCTCATGAGGATCTATGCCTCTTGCTGACCCCACTCGGCACCCATGCTCCTGGGACAGCTAAGGTTTTGGGGCTTGAGTTAACTCATTTTACCCCAGACACGCCACAGGAAGATAAGGATCGACCATGATAGTTCAAGGGTGGTGCCAGAATAGCTTGGCGCCTATGGGCGCCAAGGTAATCTGGCATCACCCTTTGATTTATCATGGTCGATCTGTGTCCTGCACTGCAAGCGGTCCGGCCTCAGGGGACAACGGCAACATTTGGGGATTTCGGTCTTGGGGTAGAATGAGTTAACGAAGGTTGCAGAAACTCGGTCTGCCTCAGATGGCACTAAACGGGTTCACATAAAACAAACGCCAAGTGCTGCGTCCCGCATCACTAGTGAGGTTACGTCCGCAACGAACGATTCCCAGGATCAAACGAGAGTGAAATTGCGGTTGATAATCAGCTTGTACAATAAGCAAAGACAACAACACTGCAACATCTCCACGCGGCATAGATCCTCATAAGGCCGGTACAAGCATACACAACACTGCAAACATCTCCAAGCGGCATAGATCCTCATGAGGGCGGCACAAATATAGACATTACTCCAAACATCTCCAAGCGGCATAGATCCTCATGAGCCCGGAGGGCTCATGAGGATCTATGCCTCTTGGAGATGTTTGGTGTGTTGTCTATGTTTATGGATTAAGTTGATAATCCGCCGTGATTTCGCTCTAGTTCGTTGTTGGGAGTCGTTCGTTTGAAACGAAACCTCGCTACTCAGAATAAAACTTTCACATAACAACACGTCCAGCCGGAAAAATAAAGGAGTGTTTGCAATAACACACACAACCAAACAACACCTGAAACTAAAGCGATAAGTGACTTTGTTTTCACATGCCATGCCACACGCACAGTCTGCTTAGCGACGTGACTGACGTCGTTATAAACCCACGGATCCCATTTCCTTATACCACTTTCTGACGCGTCATGGCCTCGTTTTGGACTCCATAGCCGATACCAGCTTTGTTCGGAAAAAAGTAACACGCGCTAAAGTACAACGCTATTTAGCGTCGTTGAAGACAATACGCACGCAAAAGTTATTTTTTAGGCCAGAGCGCCCAATTTGCAACAAACATTTTACCTCGAGGAAACGCGAGACAAAGGAAAGAACCTTTCACGGAAACGAGCGTTTAAAGGATTTTCTCCAAGCAAGCACAATCTCAGTGTGACATCGCTACGGTGCCGAATACTGTATAATAATGTACGAATTCTGAACTTTGTTGTCTATTAAAACAATGATCGGTAAAACACACGCGGTTGTATTGCAATCTGTAAACCAAGAAAATTCAATTAACACATTCGCGACGTGACGCATCCGGATACGTGGGGTAATGCCGCGTATCCGGATGAGTCACGTCGTGAATGAGTTAAAGAAGAAAGAGCAACGCTCAGAGAAGATAGTTGAAACACGATTGTAAGAACCGCGCTCAGAAAAGACAATCACAACACAGATATGTTGTAATTGTCTTTTCTAAACGTGTTTCTTTCTTCTGCGGGAATTTCCTTGCATTTGACACGCTTGGCATGCAGTCACCATTTTGGTCTCAGCCTGAAAACAAATGTAATGCGTGTCGTAGCGTTCAGTTGGCTTCCGAAAGTCAGATGGACTGCGTTTGCTGACAGCAAGGGGTGTACTTTAACCCCTTAAATATCGGGGCGTGGCGAACGACACCCAGCTACAAGAGACATAACTCCTCATGAGCCCCGTAGTCGCACTAACTTACCGCAGTCGCACTAACTTACCGCAGTCGCACTAGCTTACCGCAGTCGCACTAACTTACCACAGTCGCACTAACTTACTGCAGTGGCACTAACTTACCGCAGTCGCACTAACTTACCGCAGTCGCACTAACTTACCGCAGTCGCACTAACTTACTGCAGTGGCACTAACTTACCGCAGTCGCACTAACTTACCGCAGTCGCACTAACCTACCGCAGTCGCACTAACTTTCCGCAGTCGCACTAACTTACCGCAGTCGCACTAACTTACCGCAGTCGCACTAACTTACCGCAGTCGCACTAACCTACCGCAGTCGCACTAACTTTCCGCAGTCGCACTAACTTACCGCAGTCGCACTAACTTTCCGCAGTCGCTCTAACTTACCGCAGTCGCACTAACTTTCCGCAGTCGCACTAACTTACCGCAGTCGCACTAACTTTCCGCAGTCGCTCTAACTTACCGCAGTCGCACTAACTTACCGCAGTCGCACTAACTTTCCGCAGTCGCACTAACTTACCGCAGTCGCACTAACTTACCGCAGTCGCACTAACTTTCCGCAGTCGCACTAACTTACCGCAGTCGCACTAACTTTCCGCAGTCGCTCTAACTTACCGCAGTCGCACTAACTTACCGCAGTCGCACTAACTTTCCGCAGTCGCACTAACTTACCGCAGTCGCACTAACTTACCGCAGTCGCACTAACTTACCGCAGTCGCACTAACTTTCCGCAGTCGCACTAACTTACCGCAGTCGCTCTAACTTTCCGCAGTCGCTCTAACTTACCGCAGTCGCACTAACTTTCCGCAGTCGCACTAACTTTCCGCAGTCGCACTAACTTACCGCAGTCGCGGGGGCTCATGAGGGTTTATGTCTCTTGTTAGTCCCGTGTGCCTGTTTTGGTCCCGCTTACATGAGTGCTGTTCACGCGGATATTGGTCTGTGTGCAGTCCCTGCGGACGCGAGATCCGTCATCACTGGCAGCGAAGGGGTTAATTTTCATGAGCCCCTACTAGTGTAAGGACGCATCTCAAAATTCAAAACTCATCTGCTAGGTTGAGTCCCTAGATCGGATGTATTTTTTTGGTTGCTCCTCCCGACAAGTTATTAAATCCAGTGTTCTCTTGAAGCGTCCACTTGAAAAAAAGTTCTGAAATGTTTTATCGACAAAGCTCTAGAATAGCATACACAGCTCACGCGAAGAATAGTGCGTTGGCAATGCTCGTGAATCACTTCTTTTTTCTTTTTTTTTTTTTTTTTTTTTTTTTTTTTGGGGGGGGGGGGGGGGTGCAAGGTATTTTTAAAAAAGACAAAATGTCTCTGAGAGCTTCTCCTTTATACCCGGCTGATTTTTCAAATAATGTGTCTAGGAAAGCCTGGGTTTCTGCCCGACTTCCGGTTTGAATTAGTCACATTGACATAAACGGTGTCAGTATGGAAATCAGGTGAAAAACTACCTATCCTCATATCTCATGTATAAAACTGCAATACTACTTTACCTTAACTCATTCAGTGACGAGAAATCTGAACACCCCCCAACTGCAAGAGGAATAGTCGCAGTCGCGGGGGCTCATGAGGATCTATACTACTTGCTGACACCACTTTAATCCACGTGTTCCTGGGATATCTAGTTTTGTTTAAAAAAATTAACGAAAATCACAGAAACACAGTCTGCATAAGCTGACGCTGAACGGGTTAAACAAATGACGTAGATGTGAACGTGTCTCGTATGCAAATGTGCACGTGCTATGGCACAGTTGTAACCCTTTGGCTGTCGGTAGCGGTTTTTGTCGCGATGATTCCTGCAGGAATATCAAACACCCTGACGTCCTGTGGGAATAACAACACCCTGACATCCTGCAGGAATAACAATACCCTGACATCCTGCAGGAATAACAAACACCCTGACATCCTGCAGGAATAACAAACACCCTGACATCCTGCAGGAATAACAAACACCCTGACGTCCTGTGGGAATAACAACACCCTGACATCCTGCAGGAATAACAAACACCCTGACATCCTGCAGGAATAACAAACACCCTGACATCCTGCAGGAAGAACAAACACCCTGACGTCCTGTGGGAATAACAACACCCTGACATCCTGCAGGAATAACAAACACCCTGACATCCTGCAGGAATAACAAACACCCTGACATCCTGCAGGAAGAACAAACACCCTGACGTCCTGTAGGAATAACAACACCCTGACATCCTGCAGGAATAACAAACACCCTGACATCCTACAGGAATCATCGCGACAAAACGGCCCCCGTCAGTTTTACGCCCGACTGTTACGTGGTGGAGTCGTAGTCGTAAGAATGATAAACACACCAGACGCACGCACGTAAGGTTCTTTTAAATAAACTTCATTCAGCTGCAACCCGTCACACGTGGCTTAAGGATGTAGACAATACTGGAGTAACAGTTCCAACAATATTTTAATTCAGCGATGCGATCTCCACACAATGCATTCCCAAATGCATCAACACTGATACAATGTCTCCTCTGAAAATGTCAACACGGTGACACAAAGTTCCTCATACAACGCACACCACCGTTACGCTGCGTCTCTCACAATGTACACCCTATACGGGCCACGTACCTACGATAAACTGTGTGTCCCTACTACTGACAATGCATGACAATGTACACACGTGCTTCCTAGCACCAACTTTATATAGTGAAACAACTTTCTAGAATAATCCAAGGAATTTACTCAACGCAACCAATCAGAACAGAACACGTAACTGAAACTCATAAATATTGATAAAAAATGAACTTTCTAGAATAACTAAACTGGTTTACAAAATTCGACTGCTCATTTCAGCCCCAAATCCCAGTGTATAATGACTTTACACAAAAGTATGGGAAACCGTTCACGACCTTTCAAAACACACACTGAACGACTGTTAACTAGCCATTTCAGCTCCGCTAAGATGAGCGTACAGTGTTGTATAGACGACGTCCTGTCCTGGATGACTAGCAACAAACTTAAGCTTAACACTGACAAAACCGAAGTCATGCCTGCCGGCTCTCAGTCTCGCCTTAGTCTGATCGACGGCGAGTTCGCAAACATTGGTGGCTGCAGCGTTCCCTTCCAGAAATGTGTCAAATATCTGGGTGTGAAGATTGACTCGACGCTCTCCATGCATGATCATATCAGTAGCGTCTGCCGAGCTGGTTTCCTTGAGCTGCGCAGAATTGCTTCTCTCAGACCGTATCTCACAGAAGGTACGGCGTCAAGACTTGTAAATGCATTCATTACTTCCAGGCTCGATTATTGCAATTCTGTACTGGCAGGTTTACCGGCAGATCAGATTTCACGCTTGCAAATGATTCAAAACAATGCGGCGCGTCTCATATTGAAGAAACGAAAGAGAGACCACGTTACGCCTCTACTGAAGCAGCTGCACTGGCTGCCCGTCAAATTCCGTTGCCAGTACAAAATTGCAATTTTCGCCTATCGGCATTTTGACGGATCTCTCCCGCCGTACCTCTCTGCCAAGCTGTCTGCCTATCAGCCATCACGCACCCTCCGTTCCTCCCGTGAAAAGCTGTTAAAAATCCCGAAGCTCAACATGAAAACTGTCGGGGAGCGTTCTTTCACCTTTTTCGCCCCAAGTGTGTGGAACTCGCTGCCAACGGAAATACGGAATCTGCCCACATTGTCACAGTTCAAGGCTCACTTAAAGACTTTTCTTTTTTGTCGGACATTTAACACTTAGCTCATATTTAGCTAACTGTTGACTGACTGCCACCTATTCTGATCCCAGAGGAAGTGAATGTAAGGTGTGGGGAAGGGATGGGGGTGGTTTAAAGTAGTGCATAATTGTGCGTGTGTGTCTGAGAGAGAAAGGGTGTGCTGTTGTGCATGCGCAGTGAGTCCAGTGTTTTCCTGGATAACAGCGCTATACAAGAACTATGTATTATTATTATTATTATTAATTTCACGCGCACAGAAAACAACATGTTGCAAAATGTTTCCTACTCCCCGACGTCACACATACGAGGTCACAAGACAGCGTGACCTTGCTTGAACGTTCTGGTTAATTCTCAACGAATCTACGCATTCCAAAAATCGACCGCTCTTCTCCGTGCGACTTTGCTAGAAGCTTCCGAACTAAACTTAGCGTATCATAACAAAAACAAAATCCGCTATCATGCACGAACGATAGAGAATCTCACTGAAAAGGTACGTGATACGTAACGATGAAAGCTCAAATAAATATCGGATCGTTTCCTACGATTAACACATGTATGCTCTCACAGAACAACACAACCACAATCGTAACACCGACCGACTTCTGGGAAGAATTACGTGCGTTACAAAAACTGTCGAGAACCTCAGATTTTGATCTTCTTACCTGGGCCGGATACAAACCACCGGGTAGACAACATTTTATTCTCGTAAATTTAGCACTCTCTCTCTTTCCCCAAAAAATAAAGTGTACCAAAACTCCGTTCCAAAGAAAGCATCAAATTCCAGACCGAAACGGTGACTGCCAAGCACGTAAAATGCAGAGAATAACCCAACGGAGAATGAAACACGCTTAGAAAAGACAGTTACAACACAATTTATTCATATTTCGGGTAAATACCCTTTGTCAAAATAGACAAACAAACAAGTAAAGAACTGATTCAGTCGCTACTTGTCAGAGAAGATAATTGTGTCGCCACATTCCTTCTTCGCTGATAAGTAGCGAATAAATTGTATACTTGTTCGTTTGTCTATTTTGAAAAAAAGGGTATTAAGCCGAAATGTTAATAAATTGCGTTGTAACTGTCTTTTCTAAGCGTGTTTCTTTCTCCGTTGGGTTCTTCTCTGCAACGAAAGTATTGCGGAATAGGTGGTTCAAGAGCATTGCAAACGTACTTGAGTCTATACACCAGTGTCGTCTGCTGCAAACAGTTGTGGAACTGCGTCGGACATCTCCAGGATAGAAGTTGTAAAGTGTAGTGCTAACAGAATGTTCAAAGCGCAGTGCTACAGGGATATGCTGCCCGGAAATGGTGTGATGGGGTGTGGTAAGTTGCGCGGTGCTACAGGGATATGCTGCCCGGAAATGGTGTGATGGGGTGTGGTAAGTTGCGCGGTATGCCAGACACCCTGCACTGTTTTTAGCGGGGACAAAAAGAAAGAGAAAATAATACCCTTATAACCCCTTAACTGTCGGGCTCAGGCGGCGAACGCTCCCAAATGCAAGAGACATAAACCCTCATGAGCCCCCGCAGTCGCGGGGGCTCATGAGGGTTTATGTCTCTTGTTAGTCGGAAGATTACGGAAGATTACGGGGCGGTCCGTGGCGCAGTGGTTAAGGCGCCTGCCACCAATGCCAAAGGTGCGAGATTCGATACCGGGTTCCGGCGTTGGACTTTTCTCCTCTGGTAAGTGTCACAGTTAATTCGGGCGGACCGTCGGGGGTTCTTTCTCCGGGTACTCCGGTTCTTCCACCCCCACCCACCCCCCCCACACTTTGGTACCGGTCTCAGGCCACTTTACAAATTACAAATACAAGCGATCAAAAATCTCTGTAACTTCAGTAGCTGACTGGCCCTTCGTTTGTCTTGTACTGTGTTTGTACTGTGTTTGTCTTAAATGGCGTAAATCCGTGTCTGTTTCGTGAGTGTGTGTGTTGGGTTTCAGGCGCGGCGCTTTGAGTCGATTTCCCCCAAAATTGAGAAAAAGCGCCTATATAATAACGGTATTATTATTATTATTATTATTATTATTATTATTAAAATAGGTAAAAGCTCTGTCAGGGGAGAGAAGTGTGCATGATCGACCAACGATCATAGATCTACTTTGGTCGAAGCAAAAAAAAAAAAAAAAAAAAAAAAAAAAAAAAAAAAAAAAAAAAGAGATAGGAAAGAAGGGGTGCGCTAAGCAAGCGATTGGAAGCAATGCATATGGAAGCCCCCTCCCCCCCCCCCAAGGGGGTGGAATAGTGGGATATGTGATACGCCCCCCTTCCGGGGGGGGGGGGGGGCTTCCATATGCATTACTTCCAGTCACTTGCTTAGCGCACCCCTTCTTTCCTATCTTTTTTGTGCTTCGACCAAAGTAGATCTATGATCGTTGGTCAAGGAGGTCTTAAACAAAAAGAAGAAAGCTTTTAAAGACAAAAACAAAAAACAAAAATTTCCTGCCTCCACCAGTATTGCCGATGGTGTGCTGAAGAGGTCGCCAAGACCGAAACAGCTGTCCACACCGGCTAAATATCTGGACCCCCCTTGGGGGGACCTAGATTTAAATTTCCATGCACTGAGTGGCTGGAACAGTGGATATGTGATACGCCCCCCTTCGGGGGGGGGGGGGGGGGCTTCCATATGCATTGCTTTCAGTCACTTTCTTAGCGCCCCCTCTCTTTCCTATCTCTTTTTTTTTGTGCTTTGGCCACAGTAGATTTATGATCACTGGTCGATCATGCACATTTCTCTCCCCTGACAGTGCTATAACCTACTTTACTTTGTAACCTTCCTAAAATATTAGCACTGGCAGTCTCCCCTTTTCTTTTCAAAAACAAAAAACAGTTACGGACAGTACAAAAAGAATTGAAAAGGCAGCTTAGTAAGGGGAAGGAAGCATATCGAAAAAGATAGAAAAACAGTTTGAGACTGGTAACATGAAACGTGTGTGGGAGGGTATGAATCTGATGGGTGGGAACAAGAAGCAAAAAGCTGTTCCGGTTTTGAGCAAAACTACGGACTATGCCAACGACTTAAATCAGTTCTATGCAAGATTTGATTGTCATGATTTTGAGCATGAGAGGGAACATGTGAAGGAAATGCTAGTTAGTGGACCTAAACACATGCAAAGTGAAGTGATTGTGGTGACTGAGGAGGAGGTGCTTAGCGTACTTAAACATACCAACCCAAACAAAGCGTCTGGGCCAGATGGTGTTAGATCAAATGTGTTAAAATTATACGCTGAACAACTGTACCGAATTCTTTGCTATATTTTTAACATGTCACTTAACCAGTGTGTCGTTCCCTGTTCGTGGAAGACCTCTTGTATTGTCCCCTTGCCAAAAAAGCAAACTGTATCTGTGATGAATGATTTAAGACCAGTTGCTCTCACCTCGTGTGTCATGAAGGTTTTTGAGAGGGCTGTTCTTTCACATCTTCAAATACAGGTTTCGGATTTTATGGACCCCTTTCAGTTTGCTTACAGAAGGAAAAGAGGTGTTGATGATGCCATTTTGCATGTTGTAAACAACATCTACTCTCATTTAGACAAACCAAGAGCCTCCATTCGACTGATGTTCTATGATTTTTCGTCTGCTTTTAACACCATTCAGCCACGTGGCCACACATATCTCACTAACCGCCCACAGTACGTCAGAATTAGTTCGGATCTAATCTCAGATGTACTTTTTACCATCACCGGTGCACCACAGGGGACTGTCCTGTCGCCTTTTTTGTTTTCTTTGTACACAGCAGACTGTATAGCTACGAATAACGACTGTGTCATGGACAAATAAGCTGACGACACTGCACTGACAGGTGAGATTAGAGATGAGGACGACAGACACTATCGACAGGGGATCGACGACTTTGTAGAGTGATGCGATAGAAACTATCTTGGATTACATGTTGGCAAAACAAAAGAGGTGGTCATAGATTTCAGGAATAACAAACATCATCCCGGCCCTGTTGTCATCAAGGGAACAGAAGTTGAGCGTGTAGAGTCCTACAAGTATTTGGGTGTTCTTTTTGACAACGCGCTCAACTGGAAACAAAACACAGATGCTATTGTGAAAAACCCGCATACCCGTCTTTACTGTTTGAGAAAGCTCAGATCATTTCATGTAAGCACTCAGCTTTTACAGATGTTTTACTGCTCCAGTATTGTAAGCATTCTAACTTATGGACTGACGTGCTGGGGTAGAAATTTATGTAAAAGATATTAAGGTCGCCTTAACAAAGTAATCCGGAAAGGGGGCAGGGTGATTGGTAGGGCGCAGGATAATTTGGACACACTGTACAACCTACGGATTACGAACAAACTGGCTGACATTCTTGATGACAAAAGACATCCACTTAGATATGAATTTTACAGCAGACGTATCGAACGAAGTGGCAGACTTCGAGTGCCCAAAAGTCGTACATCACGTTATGCCAACTCTTTTATCCCTCATGCTGCTACCCTTTTCAACAGTAATATCAGTAGATAGTGCCTGTCAACATTCTTCAGTTCTTTAGTACTAGCCCTTTCAGTAGTTCGCTACAACATTGCTGCGGACACCAGAAGCACAGGGGGAATCCACCATTTTTTCTCTCTCGGTCCCATGAGGGATTAATTAAGTATTATGGTATTGTATAGTATTGTATTATTGTATTGTATTGTATGGGCAGACAGCGAATTTCCCCATGAGGGATTAATAAAGTATTATTGTATTGTTTGTTTGTAATCTTCCTAAAATATTAGCACTGACAGTCCCCCCTTTTCATTCCATTTCATTGAGGTTTTTCGTGCAAATGTCGGTCAGTGTGCAGTGGTTGCAGACGCGAAATTCGTAATCACTGGCAGCGAGGGGGTTAAACAAACGAAGGAACGAACCCCCCCCCCCTCCCATCCAACCCAACCCAACCCAACCCACTGACCTACCAACCAACCAACCAATGCTTCAGGCTGTCGGGAAACGGCGAGCACAACTCGATTGCCAAAGGCATAGATCCTCATGAGCCCCCACAGATGCGGGGGACTCCTGAAGATTTCTGCTTGTTGCAGTCGGCTTACATTGGTATCTACGATTCCTGTACCAAGACTGTTTTGTTACGTGGGGACTACGCAGAGCTCTGTAAAATGAAACAGTACTGTCATAATCCCTGCGCTAAAGGGTCAGATATAATCTTTTAAGTCAACGTGATGGTTTCAGAAATTATTTCTTGTCCAATGGCAAAGAGTGGGTCAACTTAGTCAAGGCCTACCGCATCAGTTGCTGCGGGAGTGTCGTAAAGCGTTGCCGTCGGCAACGCTATACGACACTCCCGCAGCAACTGATGCAGGGCGCCTTGACCGAGGTAACGCCATAGCCCAGTTTTGCGGACATGACAACCGACATGGTGAAAGTACAAACGTGCACGTTTTGTCCGCTTTACTGGTTTGCAAGCAAACATCGCTTCCTTCCAAAGTTGTAGCTTAGCACGGAGAAATACGTTTACACAACGAGCGCGGCGCATTCCTTGCGCGATTAAATATTCAGCATGCAGGCCTACGGAAACTTCACACATTCTACACCAAGGACCGAAACCCCCCACAATTGAAGTTGCCCTCTGAAGGATTTTGTATTACGATTCCAGAGACAGATAGAGCATGCTAGTTCAAGGGTGGTGCCAGAATAGCTTGGCGCCTATGGGCGCCAAGCTATTCTGGCACCACCCTTACTATCATGCTCGATCCACGTCTTGCTGAGGTGTGTCGGGGCTGAAGGAGTTAACATGCGATTGTTTCACTAGCCAATCGATGCTTTGCGATCCGTTGTTGGTGCAGTTTTCGATTATAAATAAAGCACGAGACAATAAAACACGCGAATTTTCACCACGCCGTTTATTTTCGTGAATATGTTTTATTCCGGGTTATTTTGACGTCATTCGTTATAGAGTGTTACGAATAGTGTAATTATGTCTCGTGTAGATGGAATGTTTAGTCTTAAAAATCTCAAATCGATGACTTATGACGTCATCAGTGACCCCACCATCACGTGATATTGAAAGTGAAATGCATCTGCAGAGGACACAGCTGAAAACAAGCCAGTGTGCAGTGTCATTAAGGTCCGTGTGAATGAAAATCTGGCCTGTTTGGTGTTGACCTACTTTTCGTTTGTCAAAGGCACCCAAATAATCAATATGACTTGCAGAAACGAAAAGCAAACCGTTGTTTAATTTTAGGGTAGCGGCCACATTTACCTGATCAAATGGATATGAGTGTGTTCTTTATCTTTTTGTCAATCACTGAAGCATAAAAAAATGGTTTGAAAGTATTCACATTGAGTGAAATAAGATTTATTTAAGAAAATGATGTGCACCGAAAGTTCTGGTTCAAAGTGAATTTTGAAAGTCAAATTTGTTTTGAGGCAGTTAATATCTAAACCACACAACATGTGTGTTAAAACATTTCACGGGAAACTTGCTTCAGAGTGTTTTTTGCTTATTTTCACCACTTATGAAAACCCTGTGTCCCCCAAGGTTACCCAGGGCGATAACTTTTCCCACACAGTAGGCTCAACATCTGATGTAACAACAAAGACCATTTTCTTGTTTTATTATGAGGTGGCTCTTTTTGTGCGGGTACATTTATCAACACTTTTCGCATTTTTATTGCCTCTGAGTATACAACACCAAGAAAAAAAAAAAGAGTTTCTTACCGTGATTCTGAATGTTGCTTGGATTTTTTAATTTACAAAGCGCGTCAGGCGCTGTTGCGCATCAGCAAAAAAAAAATTAATAGCAATTGCCTGTGCATTGCTGCCCAGTTCTCTGACACAAACAACCAGTTTTAATGCGGTTACAATGGACCATCATTATCACACGGCAAATAAAAGACAAAACTGAAACCATTTTCCCCGAGGAATTACCCAGTGCGCAAATGCCATCGGGCCGACATAGGCCGCCGTTGGCCCACGCACGGCCGTGCGCGGGCCAACGGAGGCCGATGTCGGCCCGATGGCCTTTGCGCACTGGGTTCGCGGTAAGATCCCAACGTCATATATTCATGGCTGTCAATCCGACCACGTGACCCGCACGACGAAACCAATGTGAAAATGTCGGCCAGTGACTTGGCTAATCGGTGGCATAACTCATTTCGCCAATGTTTGATAACTCTCGGCCATTAAAGTTGAACGTTCAACATCCCCTACATTTTGTGAAGATAACATTTTGTGTGTTCTTGAAAGATATGTTGTTGACAGATCGTGCGAATGATCACGCGATTCTTACTCAAGGTCATCAGAAAGACGGCTTTCAGGCGTGGGTTTCATGGTCAAGACATCCATTGCGACTAAGCTGGAAAACCTACCAACGGGCCACTCAGACCGCATCATGTCCATGCGCCTCCCACTGAGACACCAGCAGCACGTCACCCTTCTCAGTGTGTACTCCCCAACCCTCCTGGCAGAGCCTGCTGAAAAGGACAAGTTTTACACTGGCCTGCGCAGCCTCCTACAGAGTACCCCTGCAGACGACAAAGTCATCATCCTTGGCGACTTCAATGCCAGAGTGGGCCAGGACTCTGAAGCCTGGAAAGGAGTCCTCGGCAAGCATGGCGTGGGGAACTGCAATGACAATGGCCGCCTACTGTTGGAGTTCTGTGCGGAGCAGCAACTGGTCATCACCAACACTACTTTTCAGCAAAAGGACAGTCGAAAGACCACCTGGATGCATCCTCGCTCCAAACACTGGCACCTTATCGACTATGTCCTAGTGCGTCAGAGGGACCGCAGTGACGTCCTCCTCACCAGAGTGATGCCCAGCGCAGAGTGCCACACTGACCACCGCCTTGTCCGCTGCAAACTCAGGCTCCACTTCAAGCCAAAACCCAAGAAATGGGGCCCCCCCCAAGAAAAAGCTTGACGTTGCCAGCCTTCAGCGTGACGATGTGAAAGCTGCCTTTCAGACAGATTTAGAGCGCAGGCTCAAAGACACAGCGGACCCAGTAGACTCCTCCCCTGAAACACTTTGGGAACAACTGAAAACTGCTATTGCAAAATCCTCTGCAGAAGTCTTGGGTTTCGCCAGAAAGAAGAACAAAGACTGGTTTGACGAAAACGATGTAGAGATCCAGGAACACCTACCAAAAAAAGAGCCGCCCATCAGGCCCACCTAGCCCAGCCTTCCTGCCCTGTGAAGAAATCTGCCTTCCGCCTCGTCTGCAGCAGTCTCCAGCGCAAGCTCAGAGATCTCCAGAATGAGTGGTGGACCAGACTTGCACAGAGGACCCAGCTTTGTGCTGACAATGGTGACTACAGGGGCTTCTACGAAGCACTGAAAGCAGTGTATGGCCCCAGGCACCTGGTACAAAGTCCCCTGCGAAGCGCGAATGGCCAGGCACTCCTCACAGATAATACTTCCATCTTGAACCGCTGGTCGGAATACTTTCAGAGCCTCTTCAGCGCTGAGCGCACTGTTCAAGAAGCAGTCGTCCTACAAATCCCACACCTCCCAGTAAAGGTTGAATTGGACGAACCGCCCACCGCTGAAGAGACCCTCACAGCCATCCACCAGCTCAAGAGTGGCAAAGCAGCAGGCATTGATGGAATACCGCCAGAGATCTGGAAACATGGAGGCACAGCACTGCACAACAAGCTCCATGACCTCTTTCTCTGCTGCTGGGAGGAAGGAACACTACCAAAAGATCTCCGTGATGCAGTCGTTATCACCCTGTACAAGAACAAAGGCGAGAAGTCTGACTGTTCCAACTATCGGGGAATTACCCTGCTGTCCATTGCTGGGAAAATCCTTGCAAGGCTGCTCCTGAATCGGCTGGTACCTGCCATCGCTGAAGACCAACTCCCAGAGGGCCAGTGTGGCTTCAGAGCAAACAGGAGCACCACCGATATGGTCTTTGTGCTGAGACAGCTGCAGGAGAAGTGCCGCGAGCAGAACAAAGGGCTGTACGTAACATTTGTCGACCTAACAAAAGCGTTCGACACTGTGAGCAGGCAAGGCATGTGGCAGATCCTGGAGCGACTTGGCTGTCCCCCAAAGTTCCTCAACATGATTGTCCAGCTACACGAGGACCAGCAAGGCCAGGTCAGACTCAACAATGATCTCTCAGAACCATTCCCTATTCTCAACGGCGTAAAGCAGGGCTGCGTGCTGGCACCGACCCTCTTCACCATCTTTTTTTAGCATGATGTTGAAGCAGGCCACAGTGGACCTCGATGATGACGATGCAGTGTACATCAGGTATCGTCTCGATGGCAGCCTGTTCAACCTTAGACGACTGCAGGCCCACACGAAAACCCTAGACCAACTGATTCGTGAGCTGCTTTTTGCTGATGATGCTGCCCTCGTTGCACACACAGAGAGAGCCCTGCAGCGCATCACGTCTTGCTTCGCAGATGCTGCCCAGCTCTTTGGACTCGAGGTCAGTCTGAAAAAGACAGAGGTCCTCCATCAGCCGGCACCCAAGACAGTGTATCGCCCTCCTCACATCACCATTGGCGAGTCTGAACTAAAGTCAGTGCACCAGTTTACTTACCTTGGCTGCATTATCACGTCGGACGCCAAGCTGGACAAGGAGCTTGACATCAGGCTGGCAAAAGCGAACAGCGCTTTCGGGCGACTTTTCAAGCGGGTGTGGCACAATCAACAGCTGAAAACAGGCACCAAGATCAGCGTGTACAGAGCTGTGGTCCTCACCACCCTGCTGTATGGTTCCGAGTCTTGGGCCCTCTACCGCAGCCAACTACGACTCCTCGAACGCTTCCACCAGCGCTGCCTGCGTACCATCCTGGGCATTCACTGGAGTGACTATGTCACCAACGTCGAGGTCCTTGAACAGGCTGAAACTGTGAGCATCGAGGCTTTGCTGCTGCGGACACAGCTCCGCTGGGCGGGGCATGTCTCCAGGATGGAGGATCATCGCCTACCAAAGATCACCCTGTTCGGCGAGCTTGCTACTGGACACCGTGACAGAGGGGCACCAAAGAAGAGATACAAAGACTGTCTCAAGAAGTCACTTAGTGCCTGCCAAATAGACCACCACCAGTGGTCTTCGCTTGCTGCGGACCGTGACACCTGGCGCTCCACCATTTACAAGGCAGCTGTCTCCTTTGAGGACTCTCACAGAGCTAGCCTTAAGGACAAGCGGCTCAGGAGAAAAAACAGAGATGCCGCAGCTCAGAACCCTGGCCATACCTTCCCCTGCAGCCACTGCGGTCGAACCTGCCTGTCTCGGATTGGCCTCCGCAGCCACGAACAAGCCTGCAGACGTCGTGGGCAACTCCTATAAAATCTTCGTTCGCGAAGTCAAGCCAAGAGTACTCAAGGTCAAGGCGAACTCATTAAGAGGCGCGCAAGTACTCACTGCTCTACTTGTCTTTGTTTTGACGAGATGCCAACTGGCATCTCGCCACAACAAACAAACTAACACACACACACACACACACACACACACACACACACACACACACACACACACACACACACACACACCGCACACACACACACAAAGAGAGAGAGAGAAAATAAAGAGAGAAGAAGATAAGACAAGCATTGATGGTCCAAGATATAATAAACTGTATTGTAATTGTCTTTTCTAAGCGTGTTTCTTTCTTCGCTGGGATTTTAGGGGCATTTCGCACGCTGGAGCCAAGAAGCAAATGGCGTCACTTTTGAACAGCAAGCAAGTTGGAAGGGCGCCAGGCCAATCCGGCACTGCCCTCGAGCTGCCAAGGTCGATCTATCTCGTGCGTCTGGCGCTGGAAGTCGACAGAGTAAAATAAAACAAAGATGGATTAATTTATTGATTATATCCGGTATTCGCAGAAACAGCAGCCAGGAAGAACAAAACGGAACGCGCCGAGTCTGGGTGCGCCATTGATTGCAAATGGCAGAAAATTTATCCTATTGATAATGCTGCTGCATATTATTTATTAGATCATTAGAAGCAGCCGGGCCTCATTAACCCCTTCGATGTAGAGAAACATTGAACAACACCCATCTGCAAGAGGCATAGATCATCATGAGCCCCCGCAGTTGCTGGGGCTCATGAGGATCTAAGCCTCTTTGTTGAGACCAATTTGAATCCATGTTTCTTTGAATTGGCTGGTGCTCTTTGATTCTGAATTGACAGTGATTTCAAACACTGCGTGCCCTGGTAGCGAAGAGGGTACGGTACACAGCCTCTACTTCATCAAAACCATCCTCGTCAACAACAAATGTTATTATACTATTTATCATCATTTTCTGTTCGAGTGTCCAAAATATGCCCCTTTACGTAAAAAGTACATTCCACTGTTTTACTACAGATTCCCATCCGATCTTAAAGTTCAGCTGCTGTGTGGAAACCTACATGATAAACTGGTCTTTAAAGTTGCTATGTATATTTCAGGTTGCCTTAAATTAAGGAATTAGAGGGATTTGCTTTGAACTTTTCTTGTTTTTGTTTATTTATGTGCGCTGATGTAATGCTATATGAGTGTTTTACAACCACCTTCCTGTATTTTCTGGTTGTAAATTGTATTTTGTGTTCATATGGGCCTGATGGCCTGCAAAAATTGAAATAAATTTATTATTATTATTATTATTATTATCATCAACAACATCAGCTTGAACAACAGCATCAATAGCAGAAAACCACAACAACAATATCAACAAAAACAACAACAGCATCCACGATAACAACAAGAACAACAGCAGCAACAACAGTAACATCGGCAACGACAAGGTCAACAACAACCACAACCACAACATCAACAAAACAACAACAAAAACAACAAAATCAACACACAACATCACCAAAAGATCGCCTCACCCCATATTTTGACTAAGAACTTACAGAAGAACATATTATCAACAACACACACAACAGCAAATCGTCAATGACAACAACAAGAACAACAACAGCAGCAACCACAACATCAGCAACAACAAGAACAACAACAACCACAACATAAAAAACCCAAAAAAAACACACAACATTAACAAAAGGCCGCCTCCCCCCCTCCCCCCCCCCCCCCCCCATATTTTCCTAACGACTTAAAGAAGAACATATTATCAACAACACACACAACAGCAGCAACAGCCTACCCCCCCCCCCCCACACACACACACTCACCTTTTTATGACTTAGATGCTCTTGTCCGTTCCCCGTTTATACTTTCTGCCTTGAGCGCACCTTGACCTTGATGTAGGTTGTTGTGTGAGTGTCAGATCGAAACTACAATGCGCCGCCATATGACGCACCACGGGGTTTACAATCCGCAACAGATCGAATCACCAGGAATAGTACTTGGTAGAAAAGATCAAGTCTGTCACTTTTTTTTTTCAAACGCAATATGCAGTTACAAGAACAACAGCAGCAACAACAGTAACATCAGCCCGTGAGGGCCGAACAACCTTTTGTAACTTTACATTGCGATTTACAAGAATAAGCCACTTTAGTCGCCGAAATACCTGCGTTGATTTATAGACTGTACTTTACCAGTTGCCGCTAAGACAATCAGACACCACCCTACAACTATAGACAATCAGACACCACCCTACAACTATAGACAATCAGACACCACCCTACAACTACAATCAGACACCACCCTACAACTATAGACAATCAGACACCACCTTACAACTATAGACAATCAGACACCACCCTACAACTACAGACAATCAGACACCACCCTACAACTATAGACAATCAGACACCACCCTACAACTATAGTGTTCAAATCACGTCCCGAGTCTTGCGTGATGTGCATTCAGAAGATCCTAACGTGGGAATTTGTCACTTCAGGGCCGCGTTGCACGTAATTTTCAATAGCCGGTGCCTGCCTCTCATAGTTCCAACGGCTTTTGTTTTGAGCTATTTTTAGCTCCACGCAAAAATCTGGCCGCAGTGCAGAGGGGCAGCGGATTGGCAGTTACTGGCCTGGACAAGTTTCCTGCAACTGGGGGCAGCACTGGTGTCCACACAGAAAAGGTGGTCGGGGCCACAAATAAAAGAATTAAAGGTTGTCTTTAACCGTTACCATTCAGAATACACCAGTG
Organism: Semisulcospira habei; assembly: GCA_036245525.1. Classification (NCBI taxonomy): domain Eukaryota; kingdom Metazoa; phylum Mollusca; class Gastropoda; family Semisulcospiridae; genus Semisulcospira; species Semisulcospira habei. The sequence continues at coordinate 5,528,845 of BTPG01000001.1, read as the reverse complement.
TGTGAAATAAGTTTGACTAAAATAGTTCAATGGTAGTGCCAGAATAGCTTTTTGCCTCTAGGCGCCAAGCTATTCTGGCACTACCCTTGAACTAAAGCCATTAGTCTATATCCTTATCCGTAAGTACTATAATGTAGCATGCATATTCACGATTCAAGATTCAAGATGACTTTATTGTTGCTGTGATAGAAAATAATCATACACAGCAAAAATTGTCTTGCCACCGCAGGTGCTACTCACATTCACTCACTCCTCATTCCACAAATTACAATAACAGAGCTACAAAATGGACAATGATGGGTGAAGCCCGTCGTCAACGCATCTAATGGCCGGCGCCAGTGGCCTCATCCCGACCCGAACCTCCTTGACAAAATCAGAATGCTAAGACAGCCCTATGTCTCCTGAACACACTTGTATATAACTATGCTCTTTTGTTAAATTCCAACTTGACTAAAGCTAGTACATAAAACTACAAGTTAACAACAGAAACAAATTACCGTCGAAAATAAAATAATCTCCGATCTAGGCAACATAAAACAACGGTCAAAGCTGCACCGTCGCTAAAGTACAGCGCCGGTGTTCAGAGGGCACCGTTCCGACAAAGTCCGTCAACATCATTTACTAATGTCATGTTAGGGTGTAGGGGGCTCTGGATAGAGGTAGCACCTTTGCTGTTCGGCAGCTGCGTCCTACATAGGACGGACGGGCATCACTGGTCCTCATCCATCTCCTTAATCTCTCACGTGCTGGCTCCAAGTGCCACACCCTGGCAAACCACCTCAGCTGGTGGGCTAAACCACGTGAGGGGGTGGTGTTCACATTGCACCATTAGGCGGATGAGCTGTTTCTGACAGCCAACGGCTAGAGGACGGAGGAGATCAGGTTGGATCCAACGGCCAAATGTTGGGGAGTAAACCCTTCAAATCAGGAGTGGAGCCCCGAAGGCAGACAGCTGCCTGTATTCACGCACTGTTCTGGCAGCTCCTGCAGCCAAACTGGTGCCAAACGTACTGCTTTGCATTCCTTTGGATACATCAGCGAGGCCGAGAGGGGGATCTTGACGACTGGGCCCCCCAGGATCTCCATACACTTCGCCCAGGCTTGCGCCCTGGAGAGGTTACTCCAGTGACTGACCCAGCAAGCGCATATACTCCATTGTCTTCCGAGACAGGATGCAAAAAAAGATGGTAACAACCATGAGTCATTATAATGAAATAAAACCAGCACACCAACACGAAGTCATTTAACTCCTTGTACCCCAACACCGAAATCCTTAAATTTTGCCGTTGTCCTCTGAAGACTGCATTGCTGTGCAGGACACAGATCGACCATGACAGTTCAAGGGTGATGCCAGAATAGCTTGGCGCCCATAGGCGCCAAGCTATTCTGGCATCACCCTTGAACTGTCATGGTCGATCCGTATCTTCCTGTGGTGTGTCTGGGGTAGAATGAGTTAACAGGCAGGCCGCTTGTTGGGAAATAGCTGTCAACAGCAAAGGTACGTGATACATAAACACGGCCGCCGCGGTGGTAGTAAAGCTCGCTGGTAAATGCCTCTCTGTGTGTTTCCACGCTCTTCTGTGGAGTTAGTCAGAATGATGAAAAAATATAGTCTGTGAATAATGTAGGATGGAGCCCGGAATAGCACATGTTTAGTAATCCCACAGTTCATCTGCACGCTCTTCTTTAGATACATAGGCTGGGAGGAAACAAGTCCAAATTCCGACTATTGTACCGCAAGATTAAGACGATGTTCAAGTCGGTACACCACAGCTATCACATAAAGTTGTCAAAAAAGGTACATCATTGTTTCCTCAGAACGTGATGGCACAACTCTGCCTGGAAAATAATAATAACAGGAGTCGCTTCAAAGCACAGTTGGCGGATTTTGCCGGATATGGCAGTGTACAATTTTTAAAATCTGTTTGGCTCAGTATGATATGGGTTAAATGAGATGCAGGTATAAAACACTGCACAGACTTCAAACATTCCGTCAATTCATCCAGTCAATCTGTAAGAGGAATATTCGCATCTCATCCAGTCAATCTGTAAGAGGAATATTCGCATCTCATCCAGTCAATCTGTAAGAGGAATATTCGCATCATCCCTTGTAGCCACAGATTCTACTTAGAATAATTATGTCATGCCCGCACGGAGTTGGGCTCACTGACATTCGCGGTAGGTCGCTTGGCAAAGCGATCGAGCTGACCCAGCAAAACGGTACCTTTAGCCCTTACTATTGAGGGCGAAATCTACTGTCTTTGCTCTGATTATGACTACCTCAACCTATCTGTCCTTGACCTTTTTTTCGATTTTGACAAATGACCCGGCATCCCGATGCTGATCCAGATTTTTCGCGGTTGGCCCTGACCCAACAGCACATCCCAAACGGAATAGTGGATCGGCCCACGGATCTTGTACGTGTTACAAAAATCCGCCGCAACTTCCAGCCAGACGTCTTCTAACCGGAAATGCGATTGTCACAAGCGTGAACTCCCATCGCCTCCTTCACTTGAGGAGCAGAGGTGTTAGCTAATCAGGCCGAGTTTCTCGCAAAAGGCACGATTCTCATGAGTCCACGCGAAAGCACGGGCTCCTTAGAATCTTTGCCTTTTGCAGAAGGGAAGAAATGCGCTTGTCACATTGTGTGCACTTGTTTTTTTGTTGCAAGTTACTGCTGGCTACACTCGGATATTAGAGGTTACGGTTAACAAGGAAATCGATACCACTTTTCAACGTCCGTCACGCTTCAGTGAACAATGTTATGCTGCGCAGTTAACGATAATTCTTTTGTGTTTAAAGATACTGTTTCGAGGTTGTAAGAACCTCTGCACTGTTCTGATCTATGTGCTGTCCTAAGAGATTAACGCTAAATCTTTTTATGAACCGCTGAAAATATTGATACATCTTTAGGTTCAAGCAGACTTCCGGAGCAATTATGGCGTGCCGGAAAATAACCTTTCTGCCTTTTTTTTTACGCGAAGTACGAACTCAGTCATGATTTGTGTGCTGTGACGTAGACCAAATGTTTCTATCAATGGTGGTTCTTTTGCAGTCTACCGCCCACACACTCTGATCTTATGAGGGGCAGACTAAAAGGGGACCGCCATTGATAGAAACACTGCGTCGATGTTTGTAGCCGGAATCACCTGGAGAAAAACCTCTGCAGACAGTCCAACCATTAACTCATTGGAGACAAACGGCATCAGGTTACGCGGCTTAAGCCGCGTATCCGGATGCCGTTCGTCTCGAAAGAGTTCAATTAAAGAAAGTATCCTACGTTGCACATTGTGTACTTGTTGGTACGTCTATTTTGTAACATAAATAAACTGTGTTGTGCCTGTCTTTTGTAAACGTGTTGTTTTTTTTTTCTTCGTTGGGTTCTTCCCAGTCCTGAGTGCTGTTGAGCTAGGGGCGTCCAAAGATTGTCTTGAGGCGTCACTAGCCCGACAACACTCGGACAGTTTCTTTAATGCTTGGCCCTATTGGTGGCGCTTTATTATTATTATTTTTTTTGTCCAGGCGATTCAGGCATCACCGCCGGCAAAAGGCGCTATCGACAGCACAAAGGGTTAACTGCAGGAATCCCCTCGACAAAAAGCACTGTCGATGGCATAAGGGTTAATGAGGCGGCCGCATGATTCATGCAGTTTAACCTCTTCATGCATGGCCCGCGCACGCAAATTGTCTAATCCATTTGGCTGTCGGTAGGAGTCATCGGGAGAAAAAAGCGCTACCGACAGCCAGAGGGTTAAAACAATGGCTACTAGAACGCCAAATTACTTTATCTGACCAGGGAACATGGGACGCTTTTAACTCGTTCAGCCCGACGGCCGATTTTTCCCAAATTTGCGAGGCGTCATCTACCGACTATGCACCCGTTGCAGGAGATGGATCGACCATGATAATTCAAGGGCAGTGCCGGATTAGCTTGGCGCCAGCAGGCGCCAAGCTAACCCGGCACTACCCTTGAATTATCATGGTCGACCCATCTTCTGCGGTGGTGCGGCGGGGCTGAATGGGTTAAAGTTGGACCAGCAAGTAGTAGCGAAAAAAACATCACGAGTCCGCGCTTGTGGCAATCGAATTTCTCCACGCAGTGACGGGGGTTGATCGAGGGAGGGAGGGTGTGAATAGTAACAGCTTCGTGTGTGTGTGTGTGTGTGTGTGTGTGTGTGTGTGTGTGTGTGTGTGTGTGTGTGTGTGTGCGCTTTTTAACCTCTTCACTGTTAATTGTGTTTTTGAAGCCACCCTGAATCCAAGATCCCCAGCCGCCGAAAGAACATAATAGTTAGGTACAAAGTCTCATGAGGGTCTATACCGTACTCTTGCAGTTAGGTGGCCGTGCTCAGTTTCTTTCGGCAGCCGACGATCAGCCTAACTACAGAGACGGATCAGTTACCTCGAGACGGGAGGCGAGGGAGGGGGGGGGGGGGTCCTGTTTGTTTGGGACCTTCTTTGTTTGGGACCTTCAACCTGACACAAAAGGCCTACCCGACGCCAGGCTCGCTTCCAGTGGCCGAAAAATCAAACAACAGGGGGTGGGTGGGGTGGGGTGAAGGTGGGGTGGAGGTGGGTTGGGGGGAAAGTGGGGGTGGAGGTGGGTTGCAGGTGGGGTGTGGTGGAGATGGGGAAGATTGGGGGTGGGGGGTGGGGTGGAGGTGGGGTGGGGCGGGGGGGGGGGGGGGGAAAGGCGTGTGTGTGTGTGTGTCAAAGACTCTCACCACTCGTCAGAAATCAAACAACGGGGAACTCCCCTCTAGATCCGCCCCTGAACTATGCAGGGCAGTGGCACGGACTGAACTTTGCCGCCCGTATTCTTCGTCGATAAAGGTTATGTGTCCTTTTATCACGGTGGTTAACGCGGCGGATTTCGGATTAGTATGTGTCCGGAGCAAAGGCATGGGATGATAATTGCGAATCGATCATCTCTGTAACAAAGGTAGCAGGAACTATTTTCGACGATCAGCCTATACCTGTCGTTCCGATCACCACTTTATCATTAAACCACCCATCTAATAGTGTTTTGCAGGTGCTCATTCGGATCCATGCTGCTTGCAAACTGCTTGTGTCCGCTTTTGACAGCCAGCTGGTGTATTCACATGGAATTTGAAGCATACGGATTTGTCAGTCGCATAATGCCAGAATTTTGTTGTTTTTTTTTTTCTTTCAAATTTCGCTCATTCGTATTTCTAAAAACTGTTCTTGAAGTTGTTAATTTTTTTATGTTTTATATTATATTATTTTATTATTATTTTTGTTTTATTATGTCATTCATCCATCCATTTATTTATTATATATCTCATTATTTATGTATTTATTTGTTCATTCAAATTTTGCATTTGTGTTTCAAATACTTTCTAAATAAATCATACATTACATGCGTCTTTTTTACATTTACATTTAAATTTTTATGCCATTTTGTTTGGGTAAAGGAACTCTTTTCCCAAAAAAATATCCGATTCTGTACCCTATCTGGCTGTAGGAAGGAAATGCTCACTCGCCGCAACATTTCATCTTCGATCGTGCGTCGCACGCGCAATGTTTTCCAGAGTACTATAGAATCAACCGCTCTTAATGTCCTCTGTTTAAGGAACAGAGATTAAAATAAACGATAGCAAGAGGCATAGATTCTGATGAACCCCTGCGACTGCAGGGGCTTATGAGAATCTATGCCTCTTGCAGACTGAAAAAACTCGCTCAAGAACCTTACAGTCGCTGTAGCAGGTATTCTTCTGCTGTGCGCTGGTGTTGCAGTCGGGAACCAGACAAAGTCACAGGATACGGAGAGGCACCACAACTCGTACACGGAGTATTATCTTTGGAAGGTAATTTACACTATGTATTAGAGGCATGAAATCAAAACCATACCGGTGACTGCAAAGCGTGTGATATGCAGAAGCGAAGAAAGAAGCACGCTTATAAAAGACAGTTACGACATAATTTATTAATATTTCGTTTTGCATTTGTTTGGTGGTCTATTTTAATATTTTGGCTTTTTCAAAATAGACCCACAAACAAACACACAATTTGAAAAGGTATCTTCGGGAAGATTCCGCTCACGATTTTCTATTTACCCATAAAGCGCTGATTTGTTACGACAGGGTGTGGATCGACCATGATAGTTCAAGAGTGGTGTCAGAATAGCTTGGCGCCGATCGGCGCCAAGTTATTCCAACACCACCCTTAAACTATCATGGTCGATCGAAAAGTTGCATCTTTCCATCATGAAAAACTAAGTTGCGAATTGCGTACTCGTTTGCATTTCTAGTTTGCAATTTTTATAAACAATTTATGTTGTAATATTAATACATTTTGCTGTAACTCTATTTCCGAAGCCTGTTTATTTCTTCACTAGGTTCTTCTAGTCATTATAGTAGTAGTCAGTATGATGTGGCGTAACGAAATTGCGACCGTTATGATGTGATTTATGACAGGATCGTGACGGTCTTTCAAAACTCCTTTACATGGTTTGTTCAGGCGATCAGAATGTTTAATAACTTTACCTTTTGGAAGACAGTTGACTTTGAGAGTTTGAATATGATGAGATTAGATGACAAGAAAGGAAACGATTAGATGACACGAAAGTATACGTTATTGCCCACGATAAGGCGGCTACACACAAACACGAATCCGATACGAAAGTACCGGTCCGAATGCGAAGCTGGTCCGAAACACTCAGACAAAAATCGCGCAAGTCTTTTTTTGTGTGTTTGTATGTTGCCGTATGTCCGATGCGATACACGAATGTTCCCATCCGGCTTCGAACGAAAATGGCGAAATGTTAGAAGAAAAATTGCATCGTCGCATCGGGTTCGGATCGTATTCGTGTCGGATTCGTGCTTGTGGAAACGTAGCTTTAATGATACGTTACACGAAACACGAAAATCGTGACATGAAATGATACGTTATTGCCCAGGAGTGACACAGAATGAAAAAGAAAAATTCCCAAAAGCATTCGTCGAAGATAAATTTTGTACAAGAATATTTTCCATCTAGTGAACAAGCAAAGCGAGGATCTATGCGTTCACAATACAGCAGAAGCTGCCTTGAGCGACCACCCTTATGATAGATCCCTTGTCATTAAAGACCATTACTTTGATGACTGTAGCCACCTAAAAGATGGTATTCAATGACACAGGGTATTTTTGGGGCGTGCAGGATTGCACTTGAGACAGCAACTGTCTTTTAACTTATTTACCCCCGACGTACCACAGCAGGAGATGGATCGGCCATGATAATTCAAGGGTAGTGTCATATTAGCTTGGCGCCTGATGGCGCCAAGCTAATCTGCCACTACCCTTGAATTATCATCATCCACCCATCTCCTGTAATAGGCACATAGTCATTAAGTGACACCTCCAAAATCTGGGGCCTTGGGGTTAAATGGGTTAAGAATGTCTCGCAAAAAGGACGTTTCCTCAAACCAAGTTCTGTTGTAACTTCCATTGTCGGCAGCTTCCTGTATATAATAATAATAATAATAATAATAATAATAATAATAATAATAATAATAATAATAATAATAATAATAATAATAATAATAATAATAATAACGATAATAATAATAATCATAACGATAAGGATAATAATAATGCTGCTGCTGCTGCTGCTGATATTTTATGATGATGATGATACTATATGATGATGATGATGATGGTGATGATAATACTACTACTAGTAATGATAATACAAATTAATAATAATAATAATAATAGTAATAGGATAATGCTGCTGCTGCTGATGATATGCTGATGATAATATTAATAATACAAATTAATAATAACAATAAAAATAATAATAACAACAATAACAACAACAACATTAATAATAATAATAATAATAATAATAATAATAATAATAATAATAATAATAATAATAATAATAATAATAATAATAATAATAATAATAATAATAATAATAATAATAAGCGCATTAAATAGGCGCTTTATCCCAATTGAAAATCGGCTCAAAGCGCCGCCGCGAACTGAACCCAACAAGCACGCTCACGTGAATCACGCTCATTCACTCACACACTTTACGTAAACACAGAACATTCACGTGGTGCTAAGGGCAAGCTCAAGCGAGCTACTGTAGTTTTTGGAAATTCACAATCGTTTGTATTTGAAATTTGATTAAGTGGGCTGAAACTGATACCAAAGTAATAATAATAATAATAATAATAATAATAATAATAATGTACATTTAAATAGAGCTTAACCTCCAGATGAATGGTGCACTAAGCGCTTTGTATGGAAATCGCTTTAAACCCTTCCACGCCACAGAGCGTACATTGCTGTTTCGGAAATCTGTGGTTAGTCAACAACCGGTGAGCCCGCGAGCGCAGTAAGCCTCTGCAGAGGAGAATGTTCCGGGAGTATCATCGCAAAACAGGACGGCTTCTTCTTCTTCTTCTTGTCGTTCGCATTGGGCTATACGGTCAGTCCAGCACCGGCGATGAATGACGTCGTTTTCTCCAGGTCTTCTCGACTGCCGTAGAGTTTGGTCTGCAGTGGAGTTGGCGATGGCCACACTTCTTTTCTTTCATCGTCCAGTAGGGGGCATCTCTGGAGAATATGTTCCGCTGTTTGGTCTTCCTGACCACAGGCGCAGGTTGGTGATGGCGCCAGCTTCAGCTTTCTGTTCATGTGAGCGTTCAGTCTGTTGTGGCCGGTACGCAGTCTGACCAGGACGACTTGCTGCTCTCTGGTCATTGTGTGGTAGTCGTCTCTGTTTGACCTCGGCCTCATCAATGCCTTGAACAGGACGGCTGAAAGAAACGTCCAAGAAGCGTGAAGACAAATTAGTCTCGGCAAGAGGCACAGATCCTCATGAGCCCCCGCAGTCGCGGGGGCTCATGAGGATCCGTGTCTCTTGCCCAAACCACTTTTTCTCTGCAGTAAAAGGGTTAATGTCTTAAAAAGCAGCGCGATCCTATACCGGCGGATACAGACTTATTCATTTCAGAGAAATAGAGAATAATGGAATTTAATAATTCTTCTCAAGAGCATGTTCCTTCCTATATATGGAAGTAACTTTTATGGCTTAAAAAACAGCACGGTCTCTGAGAAGTAAGAAAGGACAGAGAAACGTTGACCTCTTGCGACCAACCTTTAAAAACTCTGCCGGCGTAAATATATTTATTTGATTTAAGCGTAATAGAGAAAGGTTTCTGACTTTTTGTACTGAGGTTTAACTTGAAAGAAAATGAATGCCACTTCAGAACGAATTTACAGGTTGTGTGTTATTGGCTGTAACCTCGCGTGTGCTACGTATGTGTCAAACCATGGGTGGTGGTGATTTACAAACCGGGACTTGCTTTAGACACACAAGGTCTGGCGCCGAGGCTCCGCCGAGAACTGTGTGTCAAGAGCAAGTCGAGAGTCGAAACTCATCACCACACAATGTGTAACCCTTTGTGTGTCGGTATCGGTATACGTCGCGATGATTCCGACCCTTTGTGTGTCGGTAGCGGTATACGTCGCGATGATTCCGACCCTTTGTGTGTCGGTAGCGGTATACGTCGCGATGATTCTGACCCTTTGTGTGTCGGTATCGGTATACGTCGCGATGATTCCGACCCTTTGTGTGTCGGTAGCGGTATACGTCGCGATGATTCCGACCCTTTGTGTGTCGGTAGCGTATACGTCACGATGATTCCGACCCTTTGTGTGTCGGTAGCGGTATACGTCGCGATGATTCTGACCCTTTGTGTGTCGGTAGCGGTACACGTCGCGATGATTCCGACCCTTTGTGTGTCGGTATCGGTATACGTCGCGATGATTCCGACCCTTTGTGTGTCGGTAGCGGTATACGTCACGATGATTCTGACCCTTTGTGTGTCGGTAGCGGTATACGTCGCGATGATTCCGACCATTTGTGCGTCGGTAGCGGTATACGTCGCGATGATTCCGACCCTTTGTGTGTCGGTAGCGGTATACGTCGCGATGATTCCGACCCTTTGTGTGTCGGTAACGGTATACGTCACGATGATTCTGACCCTTTGTGTGTCGGTAGCGGTATACGTCGCGATGATTCCGACCCTTTGTGTGTCGGTAGCGGTATACGTCACGATGATTCTGACCCTTTGTGTGTCGGTAGCGGTATACGTCGCGATGATTCCGACCCTTTGTGTGTCGGTATCGGTACACGTCGCGATGATTCCGACCGCGATGATTCCGACCCTTTGTGTGTCGGTATCGGTACACGTCGCGATGATTCCGACCGCGATGATTCCGACCCTTTGTGTGTCGGTAGCGGTTTTAGTCGCGATGATTCCGACCGCGATGATTCCGACCCTTTGTGTGTCGGTAGCGGTTTTAGTCGCGATGATTCCGACCGCGATGATTCCGACCCTTTGTGTGTCGGTAGCGGTTTTAGTCGCGATGATTCCGACCGCGATGATTCTGACCCTGTGTATGTCGGTAGCGGTTATAGTCGCGATGATTCCGACCGCGATGATTCCGACCCTTTGTGTGTCGGTAGCGGTTTTAGTCACGATGATTCCGACCGCGATGATTCTGACCCTTTGTGTGTCGGTAGCGGTTATAGTCGCGATGATTCCGACCCTGTGTGTGTCGGTAGCGGTTATAGTCGCGATGATTCCGACCGCGATGATTCCGACCGCGATGATTCCGACCTGTGTGTGTCGGTAGCGGTTATAGTCGCGATGATTCCGACCGCGATGATTCCGACCTGTGTGTGTCGGTAGCGGTTATAGTCGCGATGATTACGACCGCGATGATTCCGACCCTGTGTGTGTCGGTAGCGGTTATAGTCGCGATGAATCCGACCGCGATGATTCCGACCCTGTGTGTGTCGGTAGCGGTTTTAGTCGCGATGATTCCGACCGCGATGATTCCGACCTGTGTGTGTCGGTAGCGGTTATAGTCGCGATGATTCCGACCGCGATGATTCCGACCTGTGTGTGTCGGTAGCGGTTATAGTCGCGATGATTCCGACAGGAATCATCGCGACTAAAACCGCTACCGACACACAAAGGCTTACCGTATTTATCGACCTGTCGTATGATCTTTGTTTCTTGTCATGCCGGTTTGACGGTTGGATTGACTCGACGGAGCCTACATAGGCGTTTTCTTCACTTCGTTTTCTTCAAAGGGTCCCCATAACATGACGTGTTGTAGCTATGTCTCCAACATTTCTTCATCGAGTTCTTACTGCGACGTCCAAAATAGTCTACTACGTTCAGTTGCAGCGTCACGTCTGACTATACATCCAATGCGGCCCGGGTCTGAGTGTAGGCGTCCATAGCCATCCCGGAATATTATAGGACATGGTCGCGGAACACGATACAGAACTTTCGAAGTCATGCGACACACAGGCGGCACAAATTGTGCTTTTAGGTTATCATCATGCAGAAAGGACATGTGTGAAGATCACAAGAAAACCTTGCCGGCAGTGGGATGAATATGCTTTAGCAATGACTTCGCTACGTTCCCCGCGGGTCCCAGCCCTTCACTAGACGCAATGCCCACACTGCCCAAGCTAACATTTGTTATTATCGTTTAACTCATTGTACCCCAAGACCGAAATCCCCAAAGGTTGCCGTTGTCCTCTGAAGACTGCATTGTGGTGCAGGACACGGATCGACCTTGATAGTTCAAGGGTGATGCCAGAATAGCTTGGCGCCCATAGGCGCCAAGCTGTTCTGGCATCACCCTTGAACTATCAAGGTCGATCTGTATCTTGCTGTGGTGTGTCTGGGGTAGAATGAGTTAAATTAGGTAAGTGTGCATTCGTATTTTTGTGTTTTGACTAGGTAGTCCTTCATGTCTGCATCCTTGAAACCAAGAGCGTGTTTGAAGCGTTACAAAACAGCAACGGATTTGGAAAGGCCAGCCACGTTTGCACCCAACAGTTTGGTTAGTTCGGGGTTTGACCTCCACGGCACCGAAGTGATAATATACGGCCCTGACGGGCGGGTTACGGGGGACAGGGAAAATCTATTGCCTATGGAGTACGACCTGAACACTGATCAATTTAGGCGCACTGCAACTGTGCCACTTTGATTTACCAGGACCTTTCAACGGACATGCTATGGAACAAGCCCGTCTTTTTTCCCTGGATTGCGAGTCCAGCTACCGGGGCCGAAACGGGGACTCGAACCCACGACCCGGCGATTCCCTTCGCTTTCTTGCTCCGACGCTTAACCGCCTGAGCTATTTCGGACTCCACCGAACAGTCAAACTGAGACTGATCTGCGCTCTCGGGTTTTGATTATACACCGTCACCTGAAATGCAGCCTCATGCCATAACATTTTTCTTCAAAATATTTTACGGTCATTAGCACTGATATTTAAAACAAAGAAAACATGCAGGGGCCTAAATGACATTTTCTTTAGTATTTGCATCGTTCTGGTAATGCTTTCTACATCCACAATTGAACAGCCTAGCTCTGCGTTTTCAGCTAGCCGGTTTTAAATGACTGTAGTAGGCATGTTTGTGGGCAGGCTCACAATCTTCACTATATGTATTTTGAAACTGTACGGAGATGATTTTATTCCACCATAATTCGATAATTTACATCGCCGTTTCATGAAATAATTGTAAAATCAGTATGTGGATACACGCCAGTGCTACCTTTTTCACAAAGAATGTAATAGCGAGGCAATTTGAACCGTCCTAAGCCATCAGGCATTGCATCTAGTGAAGGGCTGGGAACGAAAAGAGCCATCCCTAAAGCATTTTCATGGATTTGAAATCGCAGTGCATGTGAGTACTTCGACCTTAACTCCGTCATGTGCCGGCAGAGTCCAAGTTGTAATAATAATAATAATAATAATAATAATAATAATAATAATAATAATAATAATAATAATAATAATAATAATGATTTGTAAGGCGCCTATTTGTAAGATGCACTAGGCGACGTACACACGAACAAGAAAAATATTACACAAAAGGTGAGAAAACCAAAGCCACATGTACAATTACACAAAAGGTGAGAAAACCAAAGCCACATGTACAATTACACAAAAGATGAGAAAACCAAAGCCACATGCACAATTACACAAAAGAACAGAAAATGTCTAAATACTCGTAAAAATGGTCATCTGGCTAGCGAGATTAATCCCGGAGTAGACACTAGAAACACAAACGGGAAAAGACGATGACAACATCTGATATGTTATCATGATAATTATGCCTCCGCTATCTTTTGGAAAAGTCTTACATTTGTAATCGCAACAGACGTCAAGCTGGTTCGAGCCGCGCTACACTGACGAGGGCACACTACAGGGTCAGCACAATGGAGGGACTGGGAAAAGGAGCGCTCCTGCTGACACTCCTACACACTGTTCACGCCACTATCACCATTCCGGATACAGGTAAGACTTAGAGTTCGGATCTGATTAACCTCTTAACCTTCGGGGGAAGGCGAGCTATCTACCAAACTACTCGGCATCTGCAAGAGACACAAACCCTCATGAGCCCCCGCAGTCGCGGGGGCTCATGAGGGTATATGGCTCTTGTTAGTCCTGTGTTCTTTACGCCAGGTTTTGGGTCTCATTTACGTCTGTGTTGTTCACGAGAATGTCGCCAGTGTGTAGTGTTTCCAGAGGAGAAATTCGTGACCACTGGCAGCCAAGTGGGTAAGGACAGCTTGTGTAAGTGTCATCAAGTTGAAAAAGGGACTTCACAGGGTAGACAACCCTGTTTCAACAGTGTGGGCTATGGCTCTCGCGCACGTCAAAATCAAATGAAACATTTCAACGAAACGAATGCGGTTTTTTTAATTAAAAAAAAAAAATTCCTCCTCCGTTTGAAGTGGATAAACGGCATACTTCGATCGAAACGCGTAGTGGTGATAAAACATGTCTCTGTACCTCTAAAAGGCCGCAACAACATTTCTGCCAGTCGTCCCGAGCAAGTCACGTGTTGTTTGACGACACTCACGCGCCAAACATAACAAGATGGCGTCATCCGTGGTGATGTGGAACATTTGGGTCTTTTGGGCTTTTATTATATCCGCAGTTAACTGTAGTTGAGTTGACCACGATCCAACTGCACGAGACATAGATCCATATAAGTCCCCGCAGTCGCGGTGGCTGATGAGGATCTATGCCTCTTGCTGAGACCACTTTGTGTGCTATTTTGGCGACTGGGGATCTTTTGCGTTCAATTAACCCCTTCACTGCCGAGAAAAAGTGAACGTGATCCAACTGCAAGAGGCATAGATCCTCATGAGCCCCCGCGACAGCGGGGGCTCATGAGGATCTATGCCTCTTGCTGAGACCGATTTGCATTCATTTCTGTTGGACGGTCGTGGGTTTTGGGCTTTGAATGAACAAAAATTTGGGTCGCTGAGTGAATAATGAAACCAAATAATATACGTCCATTGGCAGGGCGGAAAGGGTTATAAGAAAGATTTCAGAGAACACGGTCTTAATCATTCAGCAGCGAAGGGGTTACCGTTGGTTTTTGTTTGACGTGTCGCCAGTTTTGTCGAACAACGCCCTGCGGCTGGTGTACTACAGCAAGAAGTGCTCGTTCTACGAGGCGGACCGCTTGTGCCGGAGGAACGGAGGCTACCTCCTCCTGGTGGACGGTCCGCAGAAAATCGCCGCCATGACTGAGCTAAAAAAACTGGGAGGGTATGTATACACGGGTAGTGTCGAGCAGTCGTGTGAATAGACGTCGTCCACAAGTCAGAAGTAGAGTCAAATTTACACGTCCTCCGACAAAAACAGTGGGTTAACCATTACGCATAAATTATGCATAAATTACGCATAAGGTACCATTTCGTTATTTTTAATTTGACTTGTATATCTTGTTGCGTAAGTATGTATGTTAGGGAATATAATATATGTGTTGTAGAATGCAAGGTGTATGTATGTTATTATGTCATTTGTAAGGCGTCTATTGCTTTTTGTCGAAAGTATAGGCGTCTTAAAAAATTTAATATACATTATTATTATTATTATTATTATTATTATTATTATTATTATTATTACGCATAAATCTGAAGACACATTTCAGCACCATTTGTAGTTGTTATACCTTGTCGACACACCTAATGCACTTTAACAGCAGTTGGAACACGCAGCAAAAGCACACGCGTAATCGCACTTTGATTTATTTCGCGCTGCCGTTAGCGTGTCAATCTATTTTAGCTGTTTCTCGCACTGATAACGTTGTATTTATAGAACGGAGTGGAGTCATTGTCAGGTTACTTGATAAAAACGACGTGTGCTGAACTGGATTCTCCTGCCTCTGAATGAACCACAACTAGACCCGTTTGTAGCGTTTCGTATACATCTGTTTCAGGGGTGTATCTTGAACAGTAGGTAGCGGTAGTGGGCCTTTATCCCAGGAGTGTAGGTAGCGGTAGTGGGCCTTTATTCCTTTAAATCCTGATACACCCTAACATAGGATATCGTGACCAGGCGGATGAACAGACGTTCGGAATTCAGAAGTAGGTCAAAACTTCACGTGTTCAGAGAAAACAAGTGGATTAAGCTTTTAACTCATTCTACCCCAACACCGAAATCCCCAAATTTTGCCGCTGTCCTCTGAAGACTGCTTTGCAGTACAGGACACAGATCGACCATGATAGTTCAAGGGTGATGCCAGAATAGCTTGGCGCCCATAGGCGCCAAGCTATTCTGGCATCACGCTTGAACTATCATGGTCGATCCATATGTGGCTGTGGTGTGTCTGGGGTAGAATGAGTTAAATCCTGATGCGCCCTAAGGTGAAATAAACTTGACCATGATATTTCAAGGGCGGCGCCAGAAAAGCTTGGCGCCTGTCCTGGCACCACCCTTGAACTATCATGGTCAGTCTGTCGCCTGAACTGTAATGCAGCGCTCACAGGACAGCTCACAAATCTGGACTAAAATCATCCTCAGGATTTAATGGGTTAAAAAGCCGGACAAACTGTCGCCTGTTTGTCCGGGCTTATAATCCACTGTTTTCGTCAAAAGACACGCAGTTTTTGAACCTCCTTCTGCAATTGTGCAGTTATGTACTGTAACGGACAACTCCACACACTGGAAATTTCTACTTCAGTGGTCAGTCACACCAAACATGTCGCACGTGTCCAATGACTTACACACTGAGCCATCAGGTCTGTCGAAAGGACCAATTATTTTGAAATTGTGGTCTCAAGACGTATTAAAGAGATCGGCACCACGGCATGCTTTGGTTGTTCAAATTCGCCCATACGACGGGCTATCAATGTTGTCTTGCCTCAACTAAGACTTTTCTGCCCTTCTTTTTACAATCCATGTGAGTAGGCACAGGCACCAGTAGGCACAGGTACCAGTAGGCACACGTACCAGTAGGCATACGTACCAGTAGGTACACGTACCAGTAGGCACACGCACTAGTAGGCACACGTACAAGTAGGCACATGCACCAGTAGGCACACACACACACACACACACACACACACACACACACACACACACACACACACACACACACACACACACACACACACACCAGTAGGCACACGCACCAATAGGCACACGTACCAGTAGACACACGTACAAGTAAGGACACGTACCAGTAGGCACATGCACCAGTAGGCTCATGCACCAGTAGGCACACGCACCAGTAGGCACACGTACAAGAAGGCACACGTACCAGTAGACACACGTACAAGTAGGCACACGTACAAGTAGGCACGCGTACCGGAGGATTTCCGCTGCCTTTTGAGCGTAAGGGAAGGAACTCCCCTGCACACAAAATGTGAAGAAGAGCAGAAACGTCTTCCATTTTACGACATTTAAACTTCATAATTCAAGTCATCCCTTTCGTCCAGCATTGAACTTCATAATTCAAGTCATCCCTTTCGTCCAGCATTGAACTTCATAATTCAAGTCATCCCTTTCGTCCAGCATTGAACTTCATAATTCAAGTCATCCCTTTCGTCCAGCATTGAACTTCATAATTCAAGTCATCCCTTTCGTCCAGCATTGAACTTCATAATTCAAGTCATCCCTTTCGTCCAGCATTGAACTTCATAATTCAAGTCATCCCTTTCGTCCAGCATTGAACTTCATAATTCAAGTCATCCCTTTCGTCCAGCATTGAACTTCATAA
Source organism: Semisulcospira habei (assembly GCA_036245525.1). Taxonomy (NCBI): domain Eukaryota; kingdom Metazoa; phylum Mollusca; class Gastropoda; family Semisulcospiridae; genus Semisulcospira; species Semisulcospira habei. Next base: position 5,511,778 of record BTPG01000001.1, on the reverse strand, counting down.
TTCAAGTCATCCCTTTCGTCCAGCATTGAACTTCATAATTCAAGTCATCCCTTTCGTCCAGCATTGAACTTCATAATTCAAGTCATCCCTTTCGTCCAGCATTGAACTTCATAATTCAAGTCATCCCTTTCGTCCAGCATTGAACTTCATAATTCAAGTCATCCCTTTCGTCCAGCATTGAACTTCATAATTCAAGTCATCCCTTTCGTCCAGCATTGAACTTCATAATTCAAGTCATCCCTTTCGTCCAGCATTGAACTTCATAATTCAAGTCATCCCTTTCGTCCAGCATTGAACTTCATAATTCAAGTCATCCCTTTCGTCCAGCATTGAACTTCATAATTCAAGTCATCCCTTTCGTCTAGCATTGAACTTCATAATTCAAGTCATCCCTTTCGTCCAGCATTGAACTTCATAATTCAAGTCATCCCTTTCGTCCAGCATTGAACTTCATAATTCAAGTCATCCCTTTCGTCCAGCATTGAACTTCATAATTCAAGTCATCCCTTTCGTCCAGCATTGAACTTCATAATTCAAGTCATCCCTTTCGTCCAGCATTGAACTTCATAATTCAAGTCATCCCTTTCGTCCAGCATTGAACTTCATAATTCAAGTCATCCCTTTCGTCCAGCATTGTTGTAAAACACATTAACTCATTCGCGTAAGTCGCATCCAGTGCGGCAGACCACGAATGAGTAAGATCATTTGTACAGGAGATGTTGCGAAACTGGTAACCCCTTACTGCTGGGAGCGGGTCGCTTTTATAACAGTTCCTGGAGGTTGATCGACCACGATAGTTCAAGGGTGGTGCCAGATCCAGGGGCTGTGGGGAGGGGGTTAGGAGGGGCGACGGGTGGGGGGTGGGAGGGGAGGGTTTAGGGCCTCCGAACCCCCCTCCACGCTCCATGCCAAAAATTCTTTAAAATGCTATAACAAAGTCTCCAGTTTGGAATCCCCACTTCCCCCCCCCCCCTCCCCCCTCGCAGCGATATATTTCTGCTGGTGGCAAGAAGGTGCAAAAGGTTCCAGCACACTGCTAGTACACACTTGGCGCGTCTGCCCCCCCCCCCCTCCCCACCCCAAACCCCGTTTTTCGATTTTGGGCAAGAGGTTGACATACGCTTGGCGCACCTCCATCCCTCCCCCCCCCTCCGATCCCCCCATCGCCCCGACTCTCATTCTGATTGTCTGGGTCACTGGGAAGCAAAGCCTGTTGCCTTTTTGCCTTTTGTGTCAGTAAGCAAAGGTCCTGGGGCCAACCACGGCTGCAGTGGGCCCGAAGACGTGTTGCTGCTGGGGGAAGGTCTCAAACAAACAGTAGGTAACTGCTCCGCCCCTCAGATCGAACATATCGTCGCGTTCCGTAGCGGCGCCTTCATGTTGATCTTGCACCACCCTTGAACTGTCACAGTTGACCCATATTTGTCGCAGCTATAGTGTACCAGGGCATAATGAGTGACGTTATTCATATTTGCCACAGCTATAGTGTACCAGGGCATAATGAGTGACGTTATTCATATTTGCCACAGCTATAGTGTACCAGGGCATAATGAGTGACGTTATTCATATTTGCCACAGCTATAGTGTACCAGGGCATAATGAGTGACGTTATTCATATTTGCCACAGCTATAGTGTACCAGGGCATAATGAGTGACGTTATTCATATTTGCCACAGCTATAGTGTACCAGGGCATAATGAGTGACGTTATTCATATTTGCCACAGCTATAGTGTACCAGGGCATAATGAGTGACGTTATTCATATTTGCCACAGCTATAGTGTACCAGGACAGAATGAGTGACATGTTATTATTTTGGGGGTTCTCTTTCAGACTGTCAGACATGTACATGCGCATGATCCGCAACGACGCCCAGCAGCTGGTCTCCTTCGACGATGACTGTCGGCTCGTGAACGTCTCCTCCTGGTCGAACTGGGACGCCGCCGGTGATGTCAACTATGACGCAACCCGGCAGTGTTTCATGGCGAGAAACGCCGACCCATTCAAGTGGACGAAGACGGATTGCAAGACGGACCAAGAGTTTGTGTGCGAGTATATGGGAGGTAGGTCTTGAAATGGGAATCCGTTCACCCCCTTGCGCATGCGCAAAAGGTTTCACCCATTCATCCCCGAGGCCCTAGGACTGTGGATGATAATTCAAGGGTAGTGCCAGATTAGCTTGGCGGCTTCAGGCGCCAAGCCAATCTGGCACTACCCTTGAATTATACCATGGTCGATCCGTCCTTTGCAATTGGTACATAGACGATGCAGTGTACATCAGGTATCGTCTCGATGGCAGCCTGTTCAACCTCAGACGACTGCAGGCCCACACGAAAACCCTAGACCAACTGATTCGTGAGCTGCTTTTTGCTGATGATGCTGCCCTCGTTGCACACACAGAGAGAGCCCTGCAGCGCATCACGTCTTGCTTCGCAGATGCTGCCCAGCTCTTTGGACTCGAGGTCAGTCTGAAAAAGACAGAGGTCCTCCATCAGCCGGCACCCAAGACAGTGTATCGCCCTCCTCACATCACCATTGGCGAGTCTGAACTAAAGTCAGTGCACCAGTTTACTTACCTTGGCTGCATTATCACGTCGGACGCCAAGCTGGACAAGGAGCTTGACAGCAGGCTGGCAAAAGCGAACAGCGCTTTCGGGCGACTTTTCAAGCGGGTGTGGCACAATCAACAGCTGAAAACAGGCACCAAGATCAGCGTGCACAGAGCTGTGGTCCTCACCACCCTGCTGTATGGTTCCGAGTCCTGGGCCCTCTACCGCAGCCAACTACGACTCCTCGAACGCTTCCACCAGCGCTGCCTGCGTACCATCCTGGGCATTCACTGGAGTGACTATGTCACCAACGTCGAGGTCCTTGAACAGGCTGAAATTGTGAGCATCGAGGCTTTGCTGCTGCGGACACAGCTCCGCTGGGCGGGGCATGTCTCCAGGATGGAGGATCATCGCCTACCAAAGATCACCCTGTTCGGCGAGCTTGCTGCTGGACACCGTGACAGAGGGGCACCAAAGAAGAGATACAAAGACTGTCTCAAGAAGTCACTTAGTGCCTGCCAAATCGACCACCACCAGTGGTCTTCGCTTGCTGCGGACCGTGACACCTGGCGCTCCACCATTTACAAGGCAGCTGTCTCCTTTGAGGACTCTCACAGAGCTAGCCTTAAGGACAAGCGGCTCAGGAGAAAAAACAGAGATGCCGCAGCTCAGAACCCTGGCCACACCTTCCCCTGCAGCCACTGCGGTCGAACCTGCCTGTCTCGGATTGGCCTCCGCAGCCACGAACAAGCCTGCAGACGTCGTGGGCAACTCCTATAAAATCTTCGTTCGCGAAGTCAAGCCAAGAGAACACCTCCAGGGAAATTCGGCCGCGAGGTAAAAAGGGGTTAATTTCACGACGCTTTATCCCCTTCACTGCCAAGATAAAATCTACACAATCCAACTGCAAGAGGCATAGATCCTCATGAGCCCCTGCGACCGCGGTGTTCATGAGGATCTATGCCTCTTGCTGGCAATCAATTTTTGTCCATGTTTCTTGAACGGTTTTGGCTTTTGGTCGTTAACTGAACAAAGATATCAGAAACAAAAACATACGTCAGTACAGTGGTAGGTGGGGGTGGGGTGGCCCGAAGTGTGTCTACGAATGGCTGTAAACGTGTCATTTGTCTTTCCCGCAGATTATTGTTCCTTCCAGACGACGACGGCGACAACCTTGGCGGCGGTGCCCGTGTATAACGCGAGCAACCAACTGTGTCAGGACACGTGCCGCAAGATCATTGGTTGTTTCGCCACGGCCCCCAGCGGGACATCCCCCAACACGCTCTGTATATTTCTCGTCGTCAACGACACGTCAAACCCTATGGACCAACTTCAGTGCTCAACGCTATGTGAGTGTGTACAGAACTTTTGCCCGTAACCTTCGCGGAGTACCCGTTGATAAGCCTCGTCGGGAAGTACACTTCTATTACCCCTCGCGGGTACCGGTTGATAAGCCTAGTCAGGAAGTACACTTCTACGACCCCTCGCGGAGTACCCGTTGATAAGCCTCGTCGGGAAGTACACTTCTATTACCCCTCGCGGAGTACCCGTTGATAAGCCTAGTCAGGAAGTACACTTGTACGACCCCTCGCGGAGTACCCGTTGATAAGCCTCGTCGGGAAGTACACTTCTATTAACCCTCATGGAGTACCCGTTGATAAGCCTCGTCGGGAAGTACACCTCTATTACTCCTCGCGGAGTACCCGTTGATAAGCCTCGTCGGGAAGTACACTTCTATTACCCCTCGCGGAGTACCCGTTGATAAGCCTCGTCGGGAAGTACACTTCTATTACCCCTCGCGGAGTACCGGTTGATAAGCCTCGTCAGGAAGTACACTTCTATTACCCCTCGCGGAGTACCCGTTGATAAGCCTCGTCGGGAAGTACACTTCTTATTACCCCTCGCGGAGTACCGGTTGATAAGCCTCGTCGGGAAGTACACTTCTATTACCCCTCGCGGAGTACCCGTTGATAAGCCTCGTCGGGAAGTACACTTCTACTACCCCTCGCGGAGTACCCGTTGATAAGCCTAGTCAGGAAGTACACTTCTATTACCCCTCGCGGAGTACCCGTTGATAAGCCTCGTCGGGAAGTACACTTCTATTACCCCTCGCAGAGTACCCGTTGATAAGCCTCGTCGGGAAGTACACTTCTATTAGCCCTCGCGGAGTACCCGTTGATAAGCCTCGTCGGGAAGTACACTTCTATTACCCCTCGCGGAGTACCCGTTGATAAGCCTCGTCGGGAAGTACACTTCTATTACCCCTCGCGGAGTACCCGTTGATAAGCCTTGTCGGGAAGTACACTTCTATACAAAATGAAATGCTTAACCCCTTCCCTGCCACTGTACGTATGTTGTATGTATGAAATCTTTGTTCATTAAACGACCAAAGAGCCACAGCCGTCCAAGGGACGTGGATACAAATTGGTCTCAGCAAAAGACGTAGATCCTCATGTGCCCCCGCGGTCGCGAGGGCTCACGAGGATCTATGTCTCTTGCAGTTGAATCGTGCTCACTTTTTCTCGGCGTTCAAGCGGTTATAAAGGGCTCAAGAAGCCTAGCTTTTGCTCGTTAGTTAGAATCGTCAGTAGGCCGTCCTGCAACACTGGTTACCTCCTTCAAGACTGGTTGCTGCCTTGTAAGTCAGTACAGCGTGTCACGTGTTAGTTTCTATTTCAGATGAGAAGGATGGGGTTCAGGACGCGAAAACGATAGCCACGAGCACCGCTGACCCAAGTCAAAACCCCAACGAGTGTACACCTAAACCTAACGCCACGAGAACCATAGGTAATCTCCCTCTCTCTCTCTCTCCCTTTCCCTCCCTTGTCTCTGTATCCGTCTGTCTCTCTGTCAGTCTTTAGCCTGAAATAATTTACATATTGTCTTAAGACCTTTCGCACTTTGTCTGGCCGGCCGTGAGATGGCCTTAGTCGCCTGCTCGGCGTTAACCCAGCGGACTGACTGACTGACTGACTGACTGACCGACTGACTGACCGACTGACTGACTGACTGACTGACTGACTGACTGACTCACTCTCTCTCTCTCTCTCTCTCTCTCTCTCTCTCTCCGGGCTCTCTCCAGTGTCCGTTCGAAAATAATAAATTCTTAAAATGCTATAACACAGTGCCTTCTTGGGGTGTTTGGTGTTTTGTGTCAGGTTGAAGGTCCCAAGCAAAATGTTGGACCCCCCCCCACCTTTTCGAGGTAACTGGTCCGCTCCTACTCTCTCTTCCCCCCCCCTCACCCCGCCCTTACCCCCCCCCCCCCCCCAGACGCATACACCCGCTCTCTCCCCCCTAACGCCATAATTCTCTACCATTTTGTTCTGTGCGACTCGACAACACACCCCAACTACATGTATGCCTCGCCACTTGAGTCATGGCCATTCCGACACTGTTTGTCTCTCTCGATTTGCTACCACCGATAGGCGGTAGCAAATCGAGTGAGGCAACCAGTGTAAAGTATTCTTTTTTTCTCTCTTGTTGTCAGGTCGACCAATTCATTATTCATTCTCTACCAGCTGAGATAGAGACGACGAAAACGTCTTCGTTTGACAATGTTCATAGGCATGGTGAAAAGAGAACACTATATTATTATAGTGTTCTCTTTTCACCATGCCTATGAACATTGTCAAACGAAGACGATTTCGCCTTCTCTAACTCAGCTGGTAGAGAATGAATAATGAGTGACGCGAAGCAAACCAAGTGCTAAGGGGAATTTATTGGTCGTCCTGACAACAAGAGAGGGAGAGAAAAAGAATACTTTACACTGGTTGTCTCACTCGATTCGCTACCACCTATCGGCGGTAGCGAACCGAGAGAGACTAACAGTGTCGGAATACCCATGACTCAAGTGGCGAGGCATACATGTAGTTGGGGTTTGTTGTCGAGTCGCACAGAACAAAATGGTAGAGAATTAAACTTGTATACAAACTGACGAGCAAAAGAAATGACGTGTTTCCGATGATTCCAAAAAGTGTCACATTTCTTTTGCACGTCTGTATATTTGGAGTCTGGCATTGATATGCTGCCCCTGTTTCTTACAGAACCACAGATGCCTTTGACGTCATTTCAAGAAGCAGGAGGGATCTTCGCCCCGTGTAATCGCACCATCACTGACTCCTACTCCGTCATCCATACCGCTTACGTCACGCTCACGCCGGAAGTGCAGACCCAACACGTGACCCTCACGCCGAATATGGTCACACAGTTTGTGACGGTCACACCCCCAATGCCGACGTTCCCTGTCACGCTGGTGGAGACGGCTTATGTCACAGTCACGCCCAGCGTTCCCGCGAAATACGTCACCGTGTCCGGGCAAGTCGTAACTGCTTACGTCACCGTAACCCCGGATGTTGTGACCGATCACGTCACCATCACGCCAACACCCGTCGTCCAGTACGTCACCGTAACGGACGAAATCCACGTCACGGAGCTGTTGACGCGAACTGCTGTTCACACGCTGGAGGTTACACCATCTTGTAGCCTCGCTGTCTCACAGGTACCGTTGCCCGTGACCCAGTATCTTACGTTGACAGAAATAACAACCCTTACAGCGTCGGGGATATGCTCCCCCTTTGTCTCGATCTCCGTGCCAACGTGCACGCCTGCTGTAGTCCTGAACCGCACAGAGGAGAACGTTCTGGAAGAGATGAAGGAGGTGGTGAAGGAGCTGACAGTGGAGAAAAGCAACGTCTCCCGCACCCGCCGCACCAAAGAGAGCGCCACAGACGAACGCAAGTCAGCTACCACCATGGGCATGTCCGCCTCCTTCTTTATCTTGGCCGTCATCGTGGGCATCGTCATCATGGACGTGCCCAAGATTTACCATGACGTCAGGTACATGAGGCAGACGCTTCGCAAGAAAGGCGGTCAGCCGGGGCCGAAACCTGCCAACACTGACAACACCTCTGACAGTCATAAAGAAGGGTCCAATGACAGCGATCAGTACCGACTGCGAACCTCGTCCTGTTAACCCATTAACTGCGAGGCGAGCGTTACCCAGCTGCAAGAGACATAAACCCTCATGAGCCCCCGCAGTCGCACTAACTTACCGCAGTCGCACTAACTTACCGCAGTCGCACTAACCTACCGCAGTCGCACTAACGTACCGAAGTCACACTAACTTACCACAGTCGCACTAACTTACCGCAGTCGCACTAACTTACCGCAGTCGCACTAACTTACCGAAGTCACACTAACTTACCACAGTCGCACTAACTTACCGCAGTCGCACTAACTTACCGCAGTCGCACTAACTTACCGCAGTCGCACTAACTTACCGCAGTCGCACTAACTTACCGCAGTCGCACTAACTTACCGCAGTCGCACTAACTTACCGCAGTCGCACTAACTTACCTCAGTCACACTAATTTACCGCAGTCGTGCTAACTTACCGAAGTCGCACTAACTTACCGCAGTCACACTAACTTACCGAAGTCGCACTAACTTACCGCAGTCGCACTAACTTACCGCAGTCGCACTAACCTACCGCAGTCGCACTAACGTACCGAAGTCACACTAACTTACCACAGTCGCACTAACTTACCGCAGTCGCACTAACTTACCGCAGTCGCACTAACTTACCGAAGTCACACTAACTTACCACAGTCGCACTAACTTACCGCAGTCGCACTAACTTACCGCAGTCGCACTAACTTACCGCAGTCGCACTAACTTACCGCAGTCGCACTAACTTACCGCAGTCGCACTAACTTACCGCAGTCGCACTAACTTACCTCAGTCACACTAATTTACCGCAGTCGCGCTAACTTACCGAAGTCGCACTAACTTACCGCAGTCACACTAACTTACCGAAGTCGCACTAACTTACCGCAGTCGCACTAACTTACCGAAGTCACACTAACTTACCACAGTCGCACTAACTTACCGCAGTCGCACTAACTTACCGCAGTCGCACTAACTTACCGCAGTCGCACTAACTTACCGAAGTCACACTAACTTACCGCAGTCGCACTAACTTACCGCAGTCGCACTAACTTACCGCAGTCGCACTAACTTACCTCAGTCACACTAACTTACCGCAGTCGCACTAACTTACCGCAGTCGCACTAACTTACCGCAGTCGCAAAACTTACAGCAGACGCACTAACTTACCGCAGTCGCGGGGGCTCATGAGGGTTTTAATTCTCTTGTTAGTCCTATGTTCTATTTGCCCAATTTTGGGCCCTATATTCGTTCTTTTTTTAATATTATTTTTATAATTTTTTATACTTTTATTTGTTATTTTTTTACGCGAATGTCGTCGGTCAGTGCTCGGTCCTTTCGGATGCTCAGTTCGTGATCACTGGCAGGGAAGGGGTTGAGATGACAGAGTTAAAGCAGTGCGTTGTTGTGTCACACACGTCAAAGTAAGTCAAGTGATATTATTTTATACGGCAAATAGACACCTCGACATTGTTTATGGGGGTGGTGGGGGAGAAAGGTAGTGTGTGCGTGTGCGCGCGCGTGTGCGTCTGTGTGTGCCGATAACAGATGGTGGTGGGTGGGGGGTGGGGGTTGGGGGTCGGGAGGGGGTCGGGGGTGGGTGCAGGTCCGTTCCATGTCATTATAGTTAGGGTCGTGAAGTAAACCAAAGTCAATATCTAGAACCCGTGAATAGTTACGGACGATTTTCCGGAAATCACAAATAGGTCAAAATTGCATGTGTTTCAACGCAAATGTTGAACACCAACCAACAACAAGATGGGATGAACCATAACCCACAAAGTCCCTTCTATATGTGAGCTGTCTTCGCTGTTAAGGGTCTCTACCTTTTGTCTTTGACCTAATTCTGATGTTGAAATATCTCCTATTGAAAAAGTCTCGCAGATCTACAAATGCGTCAGTGAGTTCTATAAGGGGGGCAGGACATAGGCGTCATTGGTTTGTCAAACGTCATTTGTCACGACGTAAGTTTAGTTTTTACGTAATTTTATATTTTACGTAATATGAGTTTCACTTTCGCTTCACAGGCTTGAGAAAATGGTGACAAAACTAGAATTTCACGGTACAATTTCAGTCTTGCTATAATTTGTGTGAAAGCAGGTTGACTTTGCCTAGCTACATGATATACTAAGTACACTTGCATGCTCTTCTGAAAGCGCGTCGATGTGTGTGTGTGCGTGTTAGTGCGTGCCTGCAACACCAAAATGACCCAAAATAAAAATCCTAGATGAATCCGGAACATGGATTGAAAGTGGTGTCAGCAAGAGGCATAGATCCTCATGAGACCCCGCATTTGCGGGGCTCATGAGGATCTATACCTCTTTTTAAGTGCCTTCTATTGTTAGAAGGGACCTTTTAGGACGGCTCGCGGTAGAACGAATTTTATAGCATGTCTATGATGTCAAAGGCGGGCAGGCCGCCTAAACCTCTCACAATTGAAGTAACAAGATAAAAATTACGTCATGTCTAGTTACGCTAACCTCGCAGCTGAACTTACATTTGGCGCGAAGCACCGTATGTGCGTACGTATGTAACAAGAAAATCTCCGATATTTGTGTACATACAAGCCTGAAACTTGGCAAAATACTTTCTTAAAGGGGTGGCTATGAGAGCCTACGAGCATATCGTAATGAATGTCTCATTGAAGACATAAACAAGACTGCTGGTACTGGACATGCGGTATCCGAGGACCTTGTGTGCACTTGGTAGGTCCTCTCCATCCCTCTCCGCAGCACCGCCTGTTTACAGCACAAGCTGTTTGCGATGTAATGACTACTGACACCGGCTAAGGATCACAGCCATACAGGACCACACGCTGTCATTTAACCCATATCATACTGAGGCTAAAAGCTTCAAATTTGTACACTGCCATATGCAAGCTACATTATAGTACTTACAGATAAGGATATAGACCAATGGCTTTAGTTCCAGGGTAGTGCCAGAATAGCTTGGCGCCTAGAGGCGCCAAGCTATTCTGGCACTACCCTTGAACTATTTTAGTCAAACTTATTGCACACACTGTTGTATTCCGAATGATAAGGGTTAACAGAGCCGAGGACACACCTGGTACTATTTTTCCATTCAACGAACATCCCACGTGTGCCAGTGTGTGTGTGTGTGTGTGTGTGTGTGTGTGTGTGTGTGTGTGTGTGTGTGTGTGTGTGTGTGATGGTGTGTGTGTGTGTGTGTGTGTGTTTGCGTGCCTGCGCGTATGACGATGATTTTACACATATATATTGAGCAGCATTGTGCTTGATATAGTGCCGATAACATGTAGATGTGATTACAAGACCCGAATCAATGTCCGAGTCAGTACGACGAGGACATTTTGATCGGGTCAAGTAATCACAGCTGTTTGTTTTCGGCACTATATCAAGCAAATTGCTGCTCAATATAATTTATGTACCCAGTCCAAAATAAAACTTTACCTTCACTTCGTGCCCTCCACTCTGTGTGACCATTTTCTAGGTTTGAATTCCGAGACTATAATGCACATCGAAACAAAACATACGCATATTCACAAAATGATTTTAATTCAGTTTAATTTATATGAAAAGTTTAGCAATGAAATACCCATAGCCTCAATGTGGATAATAACTTGAAAAAGAAAAAGAAAATAGTAGCGAACAAACAAGAAAACGTGACTCCACTATAGGTGCTAGTGAAGAAGACAGTTTTCTTGACGCAAGGGAGCTGTGTTGAGTGATTTTGAGCTTTTGGCTGTTCCGTCTACCTCCTACGCTAATTCAATTTAGGTGGTTTTTTTTTTTTTTTTTTTTTTTTAAACTTGGAAAGTTGCAGTTCGCGACTCTTGTTTGCGTAACATATCTACAATAAAGAAGGTTTCAAGTTATAGGTTAGTGTCTTTAGCCTTTTGTACTCGTTGCATCGCTTTTTACGGGTTTCCACGTTCAATGCGAGTGGCGAAGCACATCAGTGACAGCGATGACACGTACACGGACGAAAACAATTATATTTGGCATTGGTGAAGAACGGCAAATTTAAAATTAATCAAAGTGTTAATGCTATCATAGTTGATAAAGATGCATTAGTGTTGCAGCCGAACAGTATTTTGTAATTTATTTCGTAAGACCCTAGCTCGAAAGGAAGGCAGGAAAGATAGTTCGCGATCTGTCACACCCATCCAATCATCTCTTCGAGCTTCAGCCCTCTGGCCGGTAGTTCCGTGCTTTGAAAGCCAGAACCTCTCGTTTCAGATGCAGTTTCTTTCCAGAAGCTGCCCTCAGTACATCTCCATCCATGGAACAACGTGATTCCATTATTGCGACTATGACTGATTTGTGATTAATATTGTGTTTATTTTTGTGTGTGCCGGTGTGCTGTGTACAGGATGATCGCCAGCTGAGTGTATGACATGATGAATGCATGTGCAGCCCTACAACGGACTAGTGAGGATGTATTTTATTGTCACCATGCCACACACAAATCCTTGTAACGTTCTACTTGGTGAATAAATGTTAAATGTCAAATGTCAAAATGTCGAGAATCCATCAACAACTTTGCGGGCCAGGGCCGCAAGCTAAAGGCTTTTAAAGAAGGAAAGTATATCGAGCAAGCTCATGAATAATTAATTTGCTTGTTATACATTATATCAGTGTATGTGTCAAAGAAGGGAAAAAATATGGAGTGGGTATTATAAGTTATTGGTCGGAGGGGTTCGCTACACGGACCTTTGTAGGCCTGAGGGAGGTCAAAGGAATCATTGTACCCAGAAGACCGAAGGCCGAAGGCCTGAGGAGTACAATGATTCCTTTGACCTCCCTGAGGCCTATAAGGGTCCGTGCAGCGAACCCTCTGACCAATAACGTATTTGTTGTCGTTCCTCCACTATTTTCGTAAAAGAAATCAAGAAGACATCTTGCGACCTAGATCACGCCAGACATGACTGACGTCAAAGGAATATACATTTATACATAATAGACCTATGATGTAATTAAAATATGTCATGACGTTGCCGTCTCCAGTACTGAGTGTGCTTGTTGTTTCGAACAACACTAAGTAACTTTGTACTTTAGAACGTTTGGCGATCTTTTATAGAACAAAACTGGCATCCAAGATGCGTCATCGAGAGGGCTACAAAACGTCCGCCATTTTTCGCTACAAGGGTTTTTATATCACGGTCACATGGTACGCTTTGCGATAAAGTGACTGGTCGTGTGACGTGGGGAGGAAAACAAAATATAACATATATTATATAGTTTATCATGGATCTGTAACCCATATAACCCTGACGCACTACAGCAGGAGATGGGTCGACCATGATAATTCGACCATATTCATTCAAGGGTAGTGCCAGAGTAGCTTGGCGCAGTCCGGCGCGAAACTAATCTGGCACTACCCTTGAATTATCATGGTTAATGCCCCTCCTGAAATTGGTACACAATGTTTAGGTGACACACTCAAAATGCAGCCTTGGGGTTAAAGGGATTAATGTCGATATGTCCTCACAAACCAGATAGGTGAGGCTAGCGCTGGCAGAATTGTATACAAACCAGATAGGTGAGGCTAGCGCTGGCAGAATTGTATACAAACCAGATAGGTGAGGCTAGCGCTGGCAGAATTGTATACAAACCAGATAGGTGAGGCTAGCGCTGGCAGAATTGTATACAAACCAAGGGGAATTGTATATAAACCAAGGGGAATTGTATACAAGCCAAGGGGAATTGTATACAAACCAAGGGGAATTGTATACAAGCCAAGGGGAATTGTATAGGACAGTCTCACTTCTCATCAAGTACGGGTTATCTTTCGCTGCTCTTTAGCGTAGGAGAACGCTCACTGAGTTCCGGCTGCTGTTTCGACAATGGCGTCAGCATTAAAGGCTAGATCGGCAAAAGTATGTGGAGGTGGAAAACATTACTGTGTTATTTGCCATAACCACCGAGGAAAAATTATTGACGGAAGAGTTGTCAAGCTACATAGCTGTCTGTATTGTTTGTAAAAAAAGTGTATCACATCGCACACTATCCGATGAAATGGCCTGTTTTTTTATCGGCCGGCCGTACACACTCGAGCGACACAAGTCAGTCTGAATTTTTATGTCTAGTTCATGTGTGTTTCGAGGAAGTTTTGCTTTAAATTGCCGGTACTCCTCATCGTCAGCGGACCAAACCGTGGAGATAGTTATTTTGCGCAGCGTTTTGTTGCACGTATCTCGATCTCCGTTTAATCCTATCCCCCGTATAAACCTAAAGTATGTCAATGTAAAGGTGAAAAGAAAAAAGTCGAAAATTGGAAAACCAAGACAACGGAAAGCTTCGTCGATCCGAACCAGTTGCCGTCCATCGTTGAAAGAAAAACAAAACAAAACAAAGGAAGGGAAAGGGGAACACCCATATAAAGAGGGGAAGTTTGAAAAAAAAAAAAAAAAAAGTTGAAGATCACACACGCCCATGATACAAAAACCGTATGAAAATATCAGGGCGTGAGTGAGACAACAACCTGCTGGCATCAGTAGGTAGGCCTTAGAGTCGGTAGTCCTAATCCCTACCAAAAATATGGGGATAGAACTTCAACGGAGATTTTGATACGTGCAACAAAACGCTGCGCAAAATAACTATCTCCACGGTTTGGTCCGCTGACGATGAGGAGTACCGGCAATTTAAAGCAAAACTTCCTCGAAACACACATGAACTAGACATAAAAAATTCAGACTGACTTGTGTCGTTCGAGTGTGTACGGCCGGCCGATAAAAAAACAGGCCATTTCATCGGATAGTGTGCGATGTGATACACTTTTTTTTACAAACATCATAAGTGGAGAGGGGGGTATATAATCATAGAAAGAGGTATATGGTCAGCTGGGTAGGGGTGGGAGGGGGGGGGGGTGTTCTGGGCAACAGGACTTCCCTGGGTCCGACCCTGATGCCAACCAACCATCCCATAAGTTTATAGACGAAAACAAAAATGCACTATATTAAAACAAACACATTAACGTTTTATTGTTTTTTTGCAGATATTACTAAATTTTACAAGAACAATACATGCAGATACACTTGAGTGGATAATTTTAAAGTGAACTGATCCCTGAGACTGAGAGCTAAAAAACCAAAAATGAGGACCCAACAAATGTCATTGTACTCTGTGCTAAAAGTGTCTGTGTATACATTTTTTTATACATTTTTTTAAAAATCATATCATCTCATGTTACATCATTTTCAACTTCATACTCATTATTTGAAAGGAACTCTGACTATGACAATGAAATAGATGCTAGTAGTTAGCACTCATCATTTTGTAAAAAAAAAAAAAAATAAATTAAATAATAATAAAGCGGACTGCTCGAAGTACGTTTGATAGCGCTACAAAAATGCATAGGTACTCAAGTAAACAGACATTGATTTTTTTTTTAAAATAAAGTTTATGAATTTTTTTTAAATATTAACAATTTCATGTACTTTATGCCATGTAGAATACTTTATTTATATCAGAAATCAGGGATAATTGATTTTACTTATATTACAAAACTACTAACTCGCAGATCAAATTTTACACACACACACACATATGACAATAATGTAATTTATAAACAGAGTCCAAAGCACAAGAAGCACATGCTGACAAATATGAAATATTTATAATATATCATATGGCAGTGGTCAGTGGAGTCAACTGTTTACTGACCTGCATCATTTCTTTCCACAGCATCATCGACAGCATCCTCACCATCTTTTCGCAGCAGAAATGTGCCTCTTGCTCTGCGCACTAATTCTTCTTTTTTTCCACTGACAAGTTGTCCATGTTTTCGAAGAAAATCTTTTAATTGTTTCACGTTCATGCGTTCTATGTCTGCTTCCATCTTGCCGGAACTCGGTGTAGCAAAGGGAGGATACTCGTGCTTAACTTCCTTATTACAAATGGGAAAGGGCTATACAAACCAAGGGGAATTGTATACAAACCAAGGGGATATGTCCTGTTTTTATTGTGATGGAATCTTTAACTCATTCAGCCCTGACGCAGTACAGCAAGAGATGGATCGACCATGATAATTCAAGGGTAGTGCCAGATTAGCTTGGCGCCGACAGGCGCCAAGCTAATCTGGCACTACCCTTGAATTATCATGGTCGGCTCCAAGCTAATTCGGCGCTACCCTTGAATTATAATGGTCGGCGCCAAGCTAATTCGGCACTACCCTTGAATTATAATGGTCGGCGCCAAGGTAATCCGGCACTACCCTTGAATTATCATGGTCGACACCAAGCTAATCCGGCACTACACTTGAATTATCATGGTCGGCGCCAAGCTAATCAGGCACTACCCTTGAATTATCATGGTCGGCGCCAAGCTAATACGGCACTACCCTTGAATATCATGGTCGGCGCCAAGCTAATCTGGCACTACCCTTGAATTATCATGGTCGATCCATCTCCTGAAACTGGTGCATAGTCGTTAGATGACGCCTCCAAAATTTGGGAAATACGTTAATAAAGAAGGGAAGTAAGACTTTCTCTTATGAAAAATTATAGAGACGAAACTGATGTAAAACCCGTGCACTGTCCTCACAACAAGTAAACAACTAATACAATGATTCTAAGGAGCCGCAGTTAACGCTGGGACTCATGGCCTGTCCCTTTCAGTTCTCTTTTCTGGGCATTAACCCAGGGCCGGATCCAGGTGGGCCGGGGTGCTTTGGTACTACAGCAACCCCTCGGCTTAAAAAAAAAATCATTCACTGCCAGTCCACAACATGGTCCGAGAAGGAGGGGGGGGGGGGGATTTAATGTTATTGCAGCACCCCTAAGAACAATTTCGGTTGTGGTATTTTGATATATACTAGACCCTGGCAATAGAAAAAAAGTTGAGCACCCTCCCTTGAAAACTGATTGATCCGGCCCTGTAACCCTTATCATTTGGAATACACCAGTGTGTGAAATAAGTTGGACTAAAATAGTTCAAGGGTGGTGCCAGAATAGCTTGGCGCCTCTAGGCGCTAAGTTATTCTGGCACCACCCTTTAACTAAAGCCATTGGTCTATATCGTTGTCATTTCATATATCAATTTAATTTCGAGCGTTCGTACACACTAAGAAGTATTCATTAGTACTACACACAAGGAGCTTGTTAATGTTGCAGTATGAGCATTAGTGAAATAAACGTAATCCTTCGGCTCTCGGTAGCGTTGTTTTTTGTTTTTCGTTTGTTTTGTTTTGGTTTTTTATTGTTGCTGTTTTAGTGGTTTTTCCTGTAGGAAAGATTGCGACGAAAACCGCTATTAACAATCAAACGCTTAACTCTTTTAACCCACATCCTACTGAGGCTAAAAGCTTCAAATTTGTACACTCCATATGCAGCTACGTTATAGTACTAACACGTATATACACGAACGG
The DNA here is from genome assembly GCA_036245525.1 of Semisulcospira habei. Classification (NCBI taxonomy): domain Eukaryota; kingdom Metazoa; phylum Mollusca; class Gastropoda; family Semisulcospiridae; genus Semisulcospira; species Semisulcospira habei. The sequence goes on along the minus strand of BTPG01000001.1, from coordinate 5,494,938 downwards.
AGAAAAAAAAAGCCAGTAAACACGCGAGTCGCTTCACTAGTAAAATTGACGAGATGCCAGCTGGTGATATCCGTCCACAACCTGAGAAAAGAACTATATAAACAAACCTGTTGGCACTTTTCTAGTTAGAATTACAATATGCTCATTAACACGCACTCATTTTCAAAACACTGATGTCTTCATAGTCAGACGAAATCTACGCGCTGAGTCGAAAGTGATACGCAGTCGTCTGCCATTCATTTATTTTGTCTGAACGCCCCCAATCAGCCGCAAAATGAATGACGCGAGGCACAGTTTTGTTTTGGGCTGGGGACATAAACTATTTTGAGCAACATTCAGTTTGCATGATATAGTGTCGATAACCGACAAATGTGGTTACTTGACCCGAATCAAAATGTCCTCGTCTGACGACTCGGACATTTTGATTCCGCTCTCGTAATCACATCTGCCTGTTATCGGAACTATATCAAGCAAAATGTTGCTCAGTCAATATGACATACTAACTTGGCATCAACACGACGGGTTTCTTCGCACACCCTCTTGCACCGCACGTTGGTGAGGGTACACTGGTCGTCTCCTCGATTGCTGCGCTAACCAGCGCTGCAATCGAGGGAGACAACCAGTGTGGTTTGAAAGGTTTACATGCAAACCTTGTAATAGCGTATATACTGGCGCCATAGAGAGTTTTAGATTCGTGGTAGCATGATAATGTCAAACGACTTCAAGCTGGGAGGAATATGGCCGCTGCGGTGGAGAGAAGACAGACCGACAACCCCAGCACGGTCTTGGTTCCGGAGGCCGTCTGACCTCCCTTCGGCTGTTGTGCTGGCACGTAGCATACGTTTGGGGTGCGAGGTATCACGACCAGGGGCTCATTACACCGGCACTTCTTGTCTTTCGTGCACAGTCCATTGCCGTCACTGCAAATCTGTCCTTCTTTAATGCACGTCTTCTCCACAAACGTAGTGGACAAGCACGTTCCGTTAAAAGCCCATGCCTCATTCTCCAATGCAGGGTCCTCATCACTGCTGCATAGGCACATATCTATGAAGCACTTTCCGTAGCCATCTTCACACGGCTGGCCATTTCTTGACGGGCACGAGGGTGTATCGTAATACCTCTTGACGCATAGGCTGTACTTAGCGAAACTGCCGTTCTTACACACACACGTTCCACTTGTGTCGCACACGCCGTCATCACCGCCGCATGTGGTGTTGGCCGGACACCCACTGTGTGGCTTGAACCAGCGGCGCACACACATAATTCCCTCGGCATAGTAACCCAGTTTGCAGACGCATTTGCCTTGGTCCCGGTCACACACTCCGTTCCCAAAGGCGCACAGATTCCCAGTTTCGCAGAAATATTTTTTGAAGCGATCGGTGGTGCAGGTGCCGTCATTCAAGAAGCGTTCTAACCGAGTAAAACATTTGCACGTTTTACTATCGGTCTGACAGGTACCTTGTAAGGAGCCGCAAAACGTGTTGGGCCGACAACCGCCAGTATCGAACCTATCGGTCACGCACATTTTGTCGGAAGGCGCTACGTAGTAGCCTGATCTGCACATACACGTGCCTCCCAAACACTCTCCGTTAGGGTCAGAGCAGCTGGTTACACCTGTACATTTGTAAAAAACTGGAACACAGTGCTCAAGTTCGCGGGTGTGGAAACTGTGGACACTGCCCTCTGGACACTTACATTTTGGATCGTCTTTAGTTCCAGCGCAAACGGCCCGGTAATGTTGGCACTGATCCAAACTTTCGGCTGACGAATTGCAATTTCCTACATTGTCATACGCTTTTGAATTATTATCAGGAAGAGATACGTAGAATAATCTTGAAACGCATTTCTTGTCATACACTGTGTCGTCATCCCGGCAATTACATGTGTTGGAATTAGTTTGGCAAGTCCCGCTTTCACCACAGACCCCTTCAGCTCCGCAGGGTGTTGATAACTGAAAAGTTGGGCCCGCAGCTTCAATATTTCCTACACTGACAATCAGGCCGATGACAAGTAAGGCCATCTGTGACATTCTGCCGCAAGCGGTGGAAGCCGTGCAGCGGTCACTTGGCGTGACGTATGCCATTTCGTCATGGATAAAGTATCATTACGCAAAGACAGACCATCATATGCTTTCTGGTACCGTACAGATACAGACGTGATGTCATCATGTAAAGAGTTTTCATTGATACGTCACCACCTTACGTAATAGACCACATTATGCCAGAGTAAGCTCCGCCTCCAATACCCACTTTGCTCAAACAAAGCCCCTTCTGGATATCCCCGGCCGGAGCCTTACTTTTTAAGTCCCTTCAATAAAAGGGACTTTTCAGGACGGGTCGCGGTGGGGCCTAAACCTCTGACAACTGAACTAACAAGATACAAATTATGTCATGTCTAGTTAGGCTAACCTCGCTGCTGAACGTACATTTGGCGCGAAGCGTCGTATGTGCGTATATGTGTGTGTGCGTATGTGTGTAG